>CM035103.1:34258762-34981262 GCA_020205505.1 Panax japonicus | reverse complement strand
TCTTTTTTTGCTTATGAGCAATATGGTGTACATTAGTACTACGTAGCAACTTTATTGTCTTCGTGTATTGATTTCAGCACTAAGTGCCTCTGGTGACCTATTTGTTTCATTTTCCTAACTTGCTATTATTTTTAAATATGTGCAGGAAGACTGCTTTTACGACCTGTCTTACAATACTGAGTATCAAATTTTCGTGCTACGTTTACGGAAGGCGAGGGACGAAATTATGAAGTGTACTATCTCTATATATGTAGATATATACTTTGACTAAAGAACTGTGGTAGCTTTAGATGGTTAATTGTAAAGATAATGAATGATTGTGTAGTGAATGATTTTATTAAGTTAATAATATTTTAGTTTTTTGTATTTTTGCCATTATTTGTTATGGGGACATTGATCCAGTCAGGTACAAAAAAAGAATGTCAAATTTTGATTTGGCAACAATATAATTCGTTACCAAAGTATTGAACAAGTTTTAATATAGCAACATTTTTTATACATTTAGCAATAAATTTTCGTTGTTAATGGCATTAAAAATATAATATTTGGCAACGAAAATTTAACCTAATAACAACAAAGAGGATATTGTTGCAAATACTAAAATAAAAGGCAATATTTTTTATAGTTACAAATCATATCAACTTTCGTTGCACATATAAAGAAACGACAACATATAATGTCGTTGCTAATCGACGACTTTCATTGCTATTGAATAATAATCAGCAATAAACATTTTTGTTGCTAATTCAGCATAATGTCGTTGCCAAAAAATATAATCAGGAACGAAAATCGTTGCTAAAAAGTTTACATTCCTCAACAAAAACAAGCTTAGGCAATAATTTTTATAATTTACTGCAACAAAAAATGTCGTTGCAAAATGGTGTCAATTGCAACGAAAATGCATGGTCATTGCATAAAAAGAGAGTTCATTTCATTGCCAATTAAAAGGCTTTTGCAATGAAATGGGCATTTTAGCAACGAAAGTTTAATTATTCTGCAACAATACATTTTGTTGCTAAAGGATCGATGTCTCTGTACGAAAGTCAAATTTCGTTGCAAAATGTATTACTTTTGGCAACGAAAAAAATACATTCATTGCGGAACAATTAGCAACGCTCATTGCGCAACAAAAGACGCAACGACAGTAAAGTCGTTGCCAAAACCCTTTTGCAACGAAATTTGACACCTTTAGCAAAGAAAATTGGTTGTTGTTAAAGGCCCATTTTTTTGTAGTGATATAAGCATGAAAGCATGCTATAGAATATGTGGACTTACCTTGCATTCTTGAATAAGTTTTGATGACCTAATAATGGAAACTTAAATTTTCAAATATGAACTTGACAAACTATATACACTTTGAGTTAGGAACTTGTGAGCATAATTATGTGGTCTAGTTATGTATATATGAAAGTATGATGTATAGTAAGTGAAGTAGTATTGCATGCTTGGTTGGTTAACATGAGATTTTCAAAAGAAACCTTAAGAGTTTAGAAACTAATTTTGTCAATAACTACGTTACAAGTATTCTGAAATTTGACCATCATGTTAGGGTGTGTTATGCCTATAGACATGATTGACATAAATGCCTATCTAGTCATACGCATTGTAAAATAGTTGAGCATGGATTAAGACAAGTTTAAATAATGTAGAACTTAATAACTTGAAATACATGACTAAACTAATGTAAGTATGTATAGTTGAGATTTATTGACCGCAAAACATATGTATAATGGCGAAACGTAAGAGACTTTATTAATTGAACACTTAAAGCCTTGAATAAATGAGAATGGATAACGACCTATGTTAAAGATAAGATGTAGGGTCGAACTTAGTTACATATCAACATCCTGACATGTGTGTTTTTCATGATTCTTCATATATGTGCATGTCGGGTTACGCTGGGATTTTGCAGGAACAACCATGTCTTGGTCTGAATCAGGAGCAGCGCGGCCACACCACTCGTTAGTGCAAACCAAGCGCAGCCGCGCCAATATGCAGAATGGATAGAGTCTGTTTAATTATAACCTGAACTTGATGTATGCTTGTATTATTATCTTAATCTGAAATACATACTTAGTGGTATGTCCAAATGTCAATGAGCATACTAGCAATAGAATCATTGGTTTGATAAGTAATTACAAACTTTCAAATGTTGAGTCACCTATGATTACAAACTATGATTATCAAGTAATGATTAGGAACCATGTTATTTGATTCATAGTGTCTTACAAACTGATTTTGTGTTATGTGTATGTATAGTACGTAATAACTTACGTATAGGATTATACGGTTAAGTTAGATTCGTATGTGTATGATAAAATTATATATCGAGTTTGTGTATCGGATGTACATAACTAATGAATATCCTATATACGTAATTATGTTATAATAGGATTCAAAAAGTATCGATAAGCTAAATGTTGATAAACTACGCTTAAGGCAAGTTTTCTAACTTACACGACTTGAATATTGTTCAAGTATCCTAACCTATGCATTTACTTTATGCAAGGAATCTATGATTACACAAGTTTCTTATCTTACACAACTTTGAATTTGTTCAAGTACTCGAACCCTACTCTTTATTGAGTATTACTTGAGCTTGTACTATTATTGGTTATACAAGTAAACAATAGAAAGTATGATTCTTATCTTATGACATAATGATTCATAGTTAGAATATAGTTGTTTATATTCTTTGAACTTTGATTTTGAGTATTGAACTTATAATTGTTCTTAATATACATTTAAAGAGCGGTCTATGCCCTTTGATTCGGCTAGACCTAAATCATAATTTGAAATTGATCCAAATCAATTGATTGGTGCGGAATGTTGTATTGACTGAGATGAACAACCTTCTTTCAAGGGAAAACTATATTTTTCGAGAGACCGACATGCGCACTTGAGTATGATTAAACGATATGCATAACGTAGGGTACTTTAGACTGATCACCTATTGTACTCGTTTTTGTTGGATTATTAGTATATTACTGTTAATTCAAGTAGAATTTCATAGTCCTTAGTGACTAATCAGTATTCATTATTTTGAAATCTCGAAATGATTAAGTATTGAATTTTATTGATATTTTCTTTCCTTAGCGACTATTGTTGAGAACCATTGATACTTCTTGCTATCCTAGAACTATTATTATTGTTGTACCCTTGAAAATTTTAAAACTATACTGAACACCCTTATTGCTATATTACTTGTTGAAAAAACTTGTTGCTCATTCTTGCTTTACCTAAAAACATTTCAGTTAAGGCAGAGCAAGGCGGACCCTCAGGCACTGACAAGGGCAAAGCTACAGAGTAGCTTTATATTTATTTAGAAGTTTTATGATTATGTTAAGACATATTGTGTTATGTATTAGTTATGTCTAAGCTATGTTTATCTATGTTTAAGGTATGTAAGAGATGTTTTGAGTTACGAAACCTTGGGACGTGAATGATTATATTAAATAAATGTAATCTATTCTATTATTTCCCATGCATTGAGATGTTATTTAGTCATTAGATTTGTAGCAAGTGGCGATACAAATTTGAGACGTGAGTGGTCTGAATTCGGGGGCGTCACAGGTTAGTATCAGAGTTGTAGTTATAAACCTTAGGAGCGAGAGTCCATAGATTATAACTCAGAAGAACTTAGAAGATAGGAAGGGAATGAAACTCATGTAGAGTTTTTCTAGAGAGAGACTTAGTGTGTTATAAAATATAATTTCATTTTATACAATGAACTTATGTTTAACATTCTAATGGAGTTGTTGTTTGTTTTATCTTATGTTTGTGGTTGTAGGATGACAGACTTAGGACGAACCAGTAGAGTGATAGAAGAGGAGCCACATGATATACACATGGTGTATGAGGCACCATTGATAGCTGAGCCCATTTCGGCAGTGGCTCTTATCGATGAGGAGGATGAGGAGGAGGAGATGGAGCCATTTCCAGAAGAGTCTGATCCAGAGGAGGAGCCTATGGGGGATGAGCCCATGGAGGAATCCAATGAGGCTATATTTGAGGATCGGATGTTGGGGGAGTACGAGGAGCGGATCCTAGAGTAAGAGATGTTTTGAGTTACGAAACCTTGGGACGTGAATGATTATATTAAATAAATGTAATCTATTTTGTTATTTCCGTTGCATTGAGATGTTATTTAGTCATTACATTTGTAGCACGTGGTAAACCAAATTTGAGACGTGAGTGGTCTCAATTTGGGGGCGTCACAGGTTGGTATCAGAGCTGTAGTTATAAACCTTAGGAGCGAGAGTCCTTAGATTATAACTTAGAAGAACTTACAAGATAGGAAGAGATGAAACTCAAGTAAAGTTTTCCTAGAAAGAGACTTAATGTGTTATGGAATATAATTTCATTTTATACAATGAACTTATATTTATTTAACATTCTAATGGAGTTGTTGTTTGTTTTGTCTTATGTTTGTGGTTGTAGGATGACAGACTTGGGAGGACCCAGTAGAGTGATAGAAGAGGGACTGCGTGATATACACGTGGTGTATGAGGCACCATTGATAGCTGAGCCCATTTCGATAGTGGCTCCTATCGATAATGAGGATGAGGAGGAGGAGATGGAGCCATTTCTTGAAGAGTCTGATCCAGAGGAGGAGCCTATGGGGGATGAGCCCATGGAGGACTCCGATGAGGTTATATTCGAAGATCGAATGTTGGGGGAGTACGAGGAGCAGATCCTAGAGTTAGACTGTAGATTCCAGTAGCTAGAGGCTGAGGCCCAAGAGAGGGAGTCCGAGTTCCTGAAAGTGAGAGACGAGGACCACCAGAGGAAGTTATTGATGCAAGAGTTGGAGGTGGAGATTTCCCACTGCAAGGAGGTAGGGATCCAAATGGGGACTTTGTTTCACAGGTCGGTGTCTCGAAATGTAGAGTTGACAGAAAAACTAGAAAAGATGGAGCAGAGAGATTTGAGCGAGAGGAAGGAAAAGGAGGCTCTTTGTACTCAGTTAGAGATGTAGGTAATGGATAGGATCCACTTCGAGGAGAAGTGGGAAGGAGCCAATGATGGGGCTAATGATTTAGAAGATGAGGTGAGATGTAAGAGGAGGAAGATGAACAAGATGGGCTATACTTTAGTCATGACCATGGAAAGATTGATTGATGGGGTATATCATTACCCAGCCGAGATTTTGTGGCGCACATAACTCAGAAGGAGTACAAGAGTGCCGTGGAGCATGAAAATGTTAGATTGAGGTCAAGGTGTTAGTAATTTAGTAGTTGTAGTTGGTAGTCATCTTTGATCTGTTGTTGTAATCCAAATGTTGTGCGAATTATGGGATAGTTATGTAAACCCCAAACTTTTGAAAAATGTTAGAGGGGTAGTATGTTAATATTTGTCCCCATCTTTTGTGATAATAGAAGATATGTGTTGACATTTATAGAAGTATGCTAGGGATAATCATGTTGATGTAATGATTTGGCATATGGATATAAATGATCTTATTTCAGAAACGTGTTATGAAATCTTATTCCTTTTTCATTTAGAAAATGTTTAAGTAATATAATTAGATAATAAAAATAAAAATTTTGTGATGTAGAAAATGCCGCCAATAGACCAGCGACACCGGAAGAGTCAGTCAATAACGAGAGATAACAAGTAGACCCTATCCAAAGACTAGTAGATTTGTTAGAGGAGGCTCTTAGGGGAAGGAACAATGAACCCGATCACCCCAACCCCCAAGCAGTTCCAATCACAAACTTTAAGGACTTTAGGAGTGTAGGACCTCTAAAATTCATGGGTACTACCGATCCTATCGTGGCACAGACTTGGATCAAAGAGATGGAGAAAGCCTTCACCATCGCTCGTATGGGTGAAGACCAGAAGATGGTGCTTTTCACCTACATGATAAGTGGCGAGGCAAACTACTGGTGGGAGGTGAATCAGCAAAGAGCGGGAGAATGGATAATAGCATGGGAGAGATTTAAAACTTTATTTTTTAAGAATTATTTCCCGAAAAGCATGAAGAATGGGATGGAGGTGAAGTTCTTAGAACTTAAGCACGGAGATATGACGGTGGCACAATACGTGGCTAAGTTCAATAAACAAGCCCGGTTTGCAGAACACCAAGAAGGAGATGAAGAGAGGAAAGCTAGACATTTTGAACAGGGACTGAAACCTTGATTGTTCAATAAGGTGTCAATTCTTCAGATCGATTCATTTGCGCCGTTGCTGGAGAAGGCCATTATTGCAGAGGGAGGTAGTGAAACCTTAAGTTTGTATAACAAGGAAAAGAAGGGTAAAAACACGGGAGGAGATAGTCGTTAAGGAAGCAGTAGTGGGGGAAGTAATTTAAGAAAGAGTAAATGGGAGAATAACAATAACAACAAAAATCACAACAAACAAGTGGGGAAGTTTCGTGGAGAGTTTAAGAAGAGGGCTAAGGGATGCCTGAAGTGTGGAAGAAATCACCAGGGTGAGTGCTGGAAGGGGCGTAGTACTTACTACAACTACGTCCAAGAAGGGCATATTTCACCCAACTGCCCGAATCCCAAGAAGATCAAGGGTTGTTTTGTTTGTGGCTCCGCGGACCACATGATTAAGGACTACCCAAAGAAAGGAAGCGACGGAGGAAGCGGCCAGCAAGGGGGAGGCAACAAACTAATGTTTGGCAGACCGACACAATCCAACTGCCCAACCATTAGGACCTTTAACATGACCGTCCAGGACGCAGTAGCTGCGAAGGACGTGGTGTCAGGTATTATCCCAATCAATAATATAAATGCCTATGTATTATTTGAATCGGGTGCCACCTGTTCTTTTATATCTGAGGAATTTGCTAGTCGACTTAATTTACCCAGAGAATAATTAGGAAATCCCTTGAATTTAGAAGTTACGAATAAGGAAGTAATTCTATAGAATACGTTTATCGAAATTGTCGCGCAAATATTAGAGATCATGAACTAAGCGTAGACTTGATCCCGATAAGATTGGGAGAGTTTGATATAATATTGGGAATGGATTGGTTGTATAACTATGCTGCGTGTAAGACCCCAAATTTTATGAAATAAAAGTATTTAATTTTTTTATAATTATTATTCTGAAATTATAAAATGTTAAATTGATAACTGGCAAATGAACAATTAATCAGATAAATGAGGAGAGGGATTTAATTCTTCCAAGCTGCCCATGTGGACATTTGATTAAATGTTGATGTCTAAATGTGAGTTGGAATTTATGGGGGGGGAACAAGTAGGGGGACAAAGAAAAGATAACGAAAAAGGAAGTAAGAAAAAAAGGGAAGAAGGGAAGAAAAAAAGAGATAAAGAATGAAAGGAAATGAAAAAGAAAGAGAGAAAGGAAAACAATAAGTATTCTCCCTCCCGTAGCCCAAAATTAAGGAGAAGAAAGAGAGAGAGAAAGAAAGAAAGAAAGAAGAAGAAGAAGAAGAAGAAGAAGAAGGAATGAAAGAAAATCAAGAAATGTATTTTTTTAAATCTTGATTATTTTAGTTTTATGGATTTTATGTAAAGAGTACATACTTATGTACGTATTAGATGATTTAAACTTGTATAAACATGAATCAAATGAGAGAAATCTAGAAATTAAAAGAAGAACAAAATATGGAGATTTTCAGAAAAAATAGTTTACTACTTGATTTTATAAAATCCATAACTCTTTGTGTATAATGAGTTAGGCGATGAGCCATATATCGAAAGAAAACCCTAGAAGTAAGCTAACTATAAAAATTTGAATCACCCAAAAATTCTTTGTGGATTTTTCGTGGTGACAGTTTGAGTGAAGCTGGTCCGAAGGACTTATAGTCCGAAAAATCAGTGTTTTTGAGCTCTATTGCGTGAGTTATAATTTTTAATCCGACCGTTGGATCGTTGTAAGTTTTGGATATGTTATACATATATAAGTTGAGTATATGTCCATAAATTTTGAACCGTTAAGTAATAATGTATGATTTGTTGTGAATTTTGTGATGTGGCTAATTCAGAAATCTTCAAGCAAAATTTTTCGGTAAGCCTTTCTCACTATGTTAGAGTCGGAATTTAGAAAAACTTTCTTCTACAAAGTTGTAGATAATTAAATTTTAAATGGAAAGGACATAAGATCGTATTTTTCTGATAAAAGTGATAATTATTATGAATTATTGAAGTTTCTGAATATTGGTATTTATAATTAAATTATTAAAAAAATTATTTGGGCTGAAATATTTTTACAGAATTTTATAATATCATCTTAGAATTTTTGTAAATTTTTGATGAATTATTGAAAATTAGAAGTAATTATTATATTTTTTAACTATTTATAGTTAGTTTAAAAATAGAAGAAATTCATAAAAAAATCTATGAATGATGAAAAATTATGAAAGTTGGTGAAAAATCTTATAATATTATTTTATAATTTCTGTATAGTTTTGATAAATTATTGAATAACAAAAATATTTATTATATTTTTAAGCTATTTATGGCTTGTTTAAAAATAGAGGAAATTCATAGAAAATTCTATGAATGGTGGAAAATTATAAATTTTGCTGAAAAATATTATAATAATATAAGATTAATATTGATGATGTTTTAATGATATAAAAGTATGTGAAGTTAGTATTTCTATTTTGAAGCTATTAAATGATAGTTTTTATAAATGGAAATAATTATAGAAAATTGTTGGATAATCTGAAAAATGTGAAAATTATTTGGAAAGTTCAGAATCATATTTTTAAATATTTTAGAAGTGTTAATAAGCTCATGAGGTGTGGGGATGTAAACGCACTAGTAACGAATGAGTTATGATAAAAATAAAAATAATATTTTTGTTAAAGTAAAAATGGTGATAATATCATAATAGTGGATTGTCATGTATGAGGTTTTATATTTCCCAAGTTTTATTATTCACTTCTAAAGTTTTGGAATATGAATATTGATTTTATGCGATAAATAAAGATAACTTGAAAGAATAATGAATTATTAGTTGGTTTATATGTTATTCGAGATAAATATGATTTGGTATTGATCTCTATTTTTAATAGAATTTAAATTGTTTATAGTAAGGTATTGATTTGATTCTTACGTAAGAAGTCACGATGTATTTCATTTAATAATTATCACAGTAGTTATTGTATAGTGATTCATATTATTGATTCTTACTCAGTCTTTCATTCAATAATTGTCACAGTAGTTATTGCATAGTGACTCATATTATTTGATATGATGTAATTAAACCAGTTGGCAGTATTATGAGTCTTTTTTAATAATTGTGAATAATTGTTGAAATATTTAAAATATGTAAATAATTGATGAATAAAAGATGTTGATTAAAGATAAGTATGATATACAGATGTTTGTTCAATTATTTTTTTTTACAAAAGTAAGTTTGGCAGGACTTGCCGACACTCTACTTTTTCTAAAGTACTCTGGACCACAACTCAATTATTTTTAAAACGTGCACAAGTTGGTTTAATTTTCTCTGTGGGACCATAAATTCCACTACCATTATTATATACCTCATTTGGTTATTTTGTCAAAGCAGGTGTGCTAGTTGTTTACTAAATTTTTTAGTATAAATATGTTGCTCGGTTGAGTAACTAAACACACACCATCACTACACTAAAAATATAGAATTCTTTTACTACAATATTGTGAGTACTATAATATTGTGAGTATTTATATTGAGTGTACTCCTACTCCAAGTGTAGATAAGGAATGCAAGCATTGTTTAAGTTGATCAATTTCACATAAAGCATAATCAAGTCACATACTAAGATAAGGGATATCATTATTGTGGTAAGAGTGTATCAATTTATGGTAAAAAGAATATCATTTTCTTTCATACTCCATATTATGCTAATATATTATTATTCGTTTAATTAGTATATCATTAAATGGTGAAAAGTCCTGAAAGGATTAGAATATCCTTAATAGTTTGTGCTTCATCTATTATTATGTTAGAAATTTGGACTCTGGATAATTAAGTTAAAAATCACTAAGATCTATTTTATCTTATTGTTTTGATTATTTATGTTCATTCATTATATATATCATTGTCATCGTTGTTATGTTTATATTGTGATGAAAGTCATCTTTAACCGTAGTGCATAGATGAACTTGGTATGATTATGACCAGGGATTATTCGGTATAATCATGACCATAATGTTACAAATGATGTGGTAAAAGTCATCTTTGGCCCGTAGTGCATCGATTGACTTGGTATGATTATGACTAAGGATTATTCGGTATAATCATGACCGTAATGTTACAAATGATGTGATAAAAGTCATCTTTGGCCCATAGTGTATAAATGGACTTGGTATGATTATGACCAGGGATTATTCGGTATAATCATGACCGTAATTGAAAACACGAATATCCTTGGCCGTAGTGCATGGATAATTCGTGGTCATGATACTATTGAGCTGAGTCTCAACGTTATTGTTTTTATAGTTGTATGTCTTATGCTTGTATTGCAAAGATGAACTGTTGATTTACCTGGTTATAAATATGAATTATGATTTAATTATAATCTATGGTGGTTCAGGTGAAGACAGGTGATGAGAGTTCTCTTTGTCTTGGGTATAACAAAGAACTCTTGATGAGTATTACAGGAATGAAATATTAACGATGGTAGACATTATGTTCTACTTGATTCTTCTAATGGATTGTTGATTCCGCTGTTATTATGGTTGAAAACTTTTATCTTCTACCATATGTTCTAAATATCTGAATTATTTTTATAATTTAATTATCTTAAGTTATGATATTCTTTACTGGGCTATTTGCGATCACCCTTTTACTTCACCACCCCTTTCAAGAAATAAAAGTGTAGCTGGGATTAGCAGAGATGACGTGGGTATAAAGTGGTGTTTCAAATTAGTCAAAACCCTAATCAAATTATGAAACGGTGGGGCATAATAATTTTACTAAGAATTTAAAATGTACGTGACATATTTTATACATCATTTAATTGTTATATTTGGTGAATTAAATAGGGTGATGCGAACTCAATTTTGAAAGCGTCAAAAATGCACTCCATCAGAATGAGAAAGACAGAAATCTTCTCGTATTCCTTTGGAAACTTGAAATATTTGTTGATGTACTTTTGATTGCATTGTAATAATTTGAGTATGAATATTGTCGTATTATATACGTTACAATATTTGTATTGAAACTCACAGTATATGTGTCGTCGTATCTTACACGACAGTTGTATAATTAAGTTGTATCTAAATTTTGTACCATGTATTTGGCGACTCAAGATGGGTGATGTATACCTATTTTGGGGGCGTCACACTGCGATAATTGATTGTTAGAATAAAAGTATAAACCTTCATACTCCAAATAAGTGTAAGGTAGTGTTTTATGGTAGCTCATCGCTTAAGCAATCGTGTTGCCTTACGATGATGTATGCCAAGAAATTGTTAAGGAAAGATTGTGTAGGTTATTTAGCTTACATTGTTGATACTCAGAAAAAAGGAGTAGAAATTAAGGATATATCCCTAGTGAGAGAATTTTAAGATGTATTTTTAGACGATCTACCTGGTCTTCCGCCAGACAGAGAAATTGAATTCATAATAGACTTAGCATCGGTAACTGTACCGATTTCGAAAGCCCCATATCATACGGGGCCAGTAGAAATGAAAGAATTAATAATACAATTGTAAAAGTTAGTAGATAAAGGTTACATACGACCGAGTGTGTCTCCTTGGGGAGCACCAATGTTATTTGTAAAGAAGAAAGATGGATCGACGAGGCTCCGTATCGATTATCAAGAATTGAACAGAGTAATGATTAAGAATAGATATTCTTTACCAAGGATAGACAACCTTTTCGATCAAATGAAGGGAGCGAAGTGTTTCTCAAAGATAGATCTACGGACGGGCTATCACCAGTTGAAGGTACGGGAGGAGGACATATCAAAGACGGCGTTCCGAACTCGTTACGAACATTTTGAATTTCTAGTGATGTCATTCGGGTTGATAAATGCTCTGGCAGCATTTATGGACTTGATGAACCAAGTTTTCAAGCTATTCTTAGATAAATTCGTAGTAGTTTTCATCGACGATATCTTGATCTACTCAAAGACGGGAGAAGAACACGCCGAACATCTGAATATGGTTTTGGATGCGCTAAGGAATGAAAAGTTGTATGCAAAGCTTTCCAAATGTGAATTTTGGATGAAGAAGGTTCAATTCTTAAGACACATGGTGGATAAGAATGGAATTTCAGTAGACCATGAAAATGTAGAAGCACTGAGTAATTGGGAGGAGCTAAAGACGCCAACTGAATTAAGAAGTTTCTTAGGGTTAACTGGGTATTATCGAAGATTTATCGAAGTTTCTTAGGGTTTCTTAGGGTCTCTGCCTTAAGTGGGTCTGGCTTTCCCAAAAACTCCGGTGGTCCCAGCTCCTTGAACTGCTTAGCGATGACCAACCGTGGGTTGCCATTGTTTCCACCTACATTATGAACATGAGTCTCTCTCGTTTGGTGTTGCATATATTCTAAAAAGCTCCTAAACGTACCATCATTCGTCATTTGATCAGTGTTGTTGTTTATAAGAGGATTATCGCCTTCCTGTTGCACATTATCCTGATTATTAATCTGTGGAGACTCAACGGTCTCTTGTGCTCCATTGCTATTCTCAACATTCTCGGATGTCATTTTTAAATACAGCCACAAAACAAGGGTTAATTAGCATATCACATATTATCCCTATACTCTGACCAACCAATTAAATACAAAATAAACTTAGGTAGGTCATACTAGCGAAGGAATTCCCCGTATCTCTCCTCCTAGTTCTTATATCACATCTCAGCCAGGGATCACATCCCTAAGCTTTGATACCAACTGTGACGCCCCCAAAATATAGGTATACATCACCCATCTTGAGTCGCCAAATACATGGTACAAAATTCAAATACAACTTAATAATACAGTTGTCGTGTAAAATACGACAAAACATAAACTGAGAGTTTAAATAGGAATATTGCCTTCTAGACAATATCCATTCTCAAATAGAATTCTCATTATATTTATTGTTACACTATTTAACAGAATAGTGAGGACTACTAACGCTATCATCGTGACTGTCAATCCGTTCCCCGACTCGTCCCAACTATATTCTCATTTCCTGAAGAGAACAGTTAAGGAAAAGGTGAGCTCAACTAACCCAGTAAGAAATATTATGACTAAGATAATGCAGAATAAATTATCATTAGTCTTCAACAATTTTAAACTGATAAAATACAATAGACATCAAGTTTAACTACAGCAGAACAGGCAATCCATTAAAAGAGTCAAGTAGAGAATAAAATCTACTATCTTTTATGATTTAAAAAGGTTTTCATCACTTTTATCGCTGAGACTCGGCTAATAAATAATCCACATCATCCCTGCACTACGGCCAAGGATATTCATTAGCATCAGGACCACAAATTATCCATGCACTACGGGCCAAGGATATTCGTGTATTCATCAACGGTCCTGATCATGCCATAAAATAATTCATCTTTGCTCCCTTGGCCGAAGAGAATCCATAACCATAATCATATCAAAAACTATCCATCAATGCACTACGGGCCAATGAGGACTTTTTCCACATCATTTATATCATTACGGTCATGATTATACCGAATAATCCCTAGTCATAATCATACCAAGTCCATCTATACACTACTGGCCACAGATGACTTTCAACAAAATATAAACATGAGGATGATAACAATGATATAAGAATTCAATAAAACAAGTTCAAGAATTAAATTATCCAGGAACGAATAACGTCCAAATTGTCAACATGATACTTCATTGTAGAGTAAAATTCAAAAATGCTCAGAAGAATATTTCCATGAAAAGATACTAGATAAAGCGCAAATATCAAGGATATTCCACTAATTTCATGGAGTATTATAGAAGTCAAAACTTTAACCAACTGAGTATAATAAAGAATGGAATAACAAAAGAAATCACCATGCATGCGATACTTCGCATAGACAGGTTATTCCAACAGAATAATAAATAACAGAACCAGGTCAGGCGTAATACACACCGACAGGATATTCCAAAAGAATAATAAAGAATGGAATAACAACAGAAATCACCTATGCATGCGGTACTTCGCATAGACAGGTTATTCCAACAGAATAATAAATAACGGAACCAGGTCAGGCGAAATTCGCACCGACAGGATGTTCTAACAGAATAATAAAGAATGAAATAACAACAGAAATTACCATGCATGCGGTACTTCGTATAGACAGGTTATTCTAAAATAATAATAAATAACGGAACTAGGTCCGACGTAAAACGCACAGAAAGGATATTCCAACAGAACAATAAAGAATGAAAAAAAAACAGAAATCACCATGCATGCGGTACTTCGCATAGACATGTTATTCCAACAGAGTAATAAATAACGGAACCAAGTCCGGCGTAAAATGCACAGACATGATATTCCAACAGAATAATAAAGAATGGAATAACAGAAGAATTTCACCAAGTATAGGGTAGCCCGCGTATACAGGTTATTCCAATAAAATAATAAATAATGGAATAACAGAAGAATTTCACCAAGTATAGGGTAGACCGCGTATACAAGTTATTCTAACAGAATAATAAAGAATGAAATAACAAAAGTTCTCTTCATGAATATGAAAAAAATAAAACCCCTTACAGGTACAACAAATAATATCCCTTACCTTTGAAAGAAGAGTACTCCGACTTGTAGGGCGAGGATATTGTAACGACCCCAAAATAGGTCCATTCAATCCAACCCATTCTGAGTCGCCAAATACATGGTACAGAAAAAAACTACAACTTTATTACAATAATTGTCGTGCAAAATACAACAACACATATACTGTGAGTTTGGATACAAATATATACCAAATGTGACACATGTCCCAACCGTGGACAACACCTCACAGTGACACCTTACATAAAGGTATAGTCAAAAACTATTTTAGAAACTAAAATCTTTGGGAAGTGCTCAAGGAAACCTTCGTACATGGGAGGCCATGCTTTTAGGTTATGATAGATATCATATGGCCACAGAATTATCCTTGGTTGACCCAATATACCCCAAAGAAAAACGAGAAGATTACTATCATATTCTTCTCAATGGTGAGTCTTCTCTTGATTTATCATTATCTCCACTGTCTCAAATTGAGAATTATACTTCAAACAAACACCAAGATTATATAGGTAGTGCTCGTAAATATACTCAACAAGTGGATGAGCACAACCCTATCTTATGATGACACGAGGTTGTATGTCATTAGACATCTTGTATGATAGTGACAAAACACCCTTCCAACGTTGGGTTCGCCTCACCCTAGTTGATTCACCAAATATAACAACTAAATGATGACCACCGTCCTATTCCACTGTTACCCCCGCTCGACCCAGCTACACTCTTATTACCTGAAAGGAATTGTGAAGCAAAAGGGTGAGCACAACTAGCTCAGTAAAGAATATCATGACTAAAGATAATTAAATTATCAATAGCCTTCATCAATAATAAATAGAGATTTAGAACATATGGTAGATGATAAAAATTTCAACCATAGTTGCAGCGGAACGAGCAATTCATTAGAAGAGTCAAATAGACTATAAAGTCTATTATCTTCTCCATGTTAAAAATCCACCAACAATGTTTTATCCCTGTAACATCAATCAACAATTCTGGTCCACAATCATATGAATAACTCATAATCATAATTGTAGTTCTAAAATCCTCTTCTCATCCAGGACGAAGATAATTTTCATCACCTATCTTTACCTGAAACATCAAAGATCATGGTTACACCAAATCACATTTCATGTTCATAATCATACTAATAATTTCATCTTTGCACTACGACCAAAGATATTCATTTGTATCACCAGTTGGTCATGTTCATCTCAACACATGTTCATCTTTGCACTACTGGCCAAAGATATTCAACAACATGTCATCTTTGCACTACAGGCCAAAGATATTCATCAACAATTCATCTTTGCACTACAGGCCAAAGATATTCCTCAACAGTTCATATTTGCACTACTGGCCAAATATATTCATCAACGGTTCATATTTGTACTACAGACCAAATATATTATTATCTCAAAGAAATATATAATCATTTCAGAATTTATATAAACAATAATTATAACCATGTTGATCATTTCACCTCTGTACTTAAGCTAAAGATATTCAATTATAAATTCAATGGTCATGATCATACCAGTCAACAATTCAACTTTGCACTACTGGCCAAAGAGAACCCATAGTCATGATCATACCAAAAATCTACCCATCTTTACACTCAAGTCAAAGAGAAATATCATCATTAGGGTTATAAAAATGTTATATATGATAATAAAAATAATATGATCAACATATAGTTTTAATCTCAAGAGTAATATTCATAAATCAACTATAATTTGGTTAGAAAAAGAAACCAATTGTGTCATGAATTGTACCCATGAATAGTAACTCGTGAATAGTAACTCATGAATAGTAACTCGTGAATAGTAACTCTGACATAAAAAAGGTAGAAATTCCACAATAAAATCCATACCAATATTTCGTTATAATGATATTGAAAGAATAATATTTCTTAAGCTTATAAATAATTTATTTTAATTGTTTACACTTTACTAAATAATGCATTTAATCATCTTAAAATGCCAAACTCATAAGATTTAATCACCAAATAACCAAAACCCTCATCAAAAATATGCATACACCTTATATAAGATTCTCAAGCCATAAAATCCTATTTTCCAACTTTCTTACTTCACATAACATATTTAATTCATTTACTCATAACTAGTCCATTTTTATGAAAAATACCAAATCAATTCCAAAAATATTTCTTTTCCGGAATTTAGCAGAATATAGTCTCATATTGAACATATATTTTTCTCAGAATTTTTAAAAGTCATTTACTATTTTTCATATGGCCAAAACTGCCAAATATTTAGACATTTATCATAAATTGTACCTTTGTCAAAAAATTCCGAAATTCACAGAGTACACTGATATTATATAGATGTAGTCCCAATAAAAATTTCATCAATTTTAAAGTTAACCACAAGGAGTTATAAGCGGTTACTTTTAAAATAGTCGTTTCCCGTAAAATTCATAACTCTTAATCTATACATCCAAAAATCGCCATTTTTGGACATAATCAATAAAATTCATCAAAATATCATTTCAAAATTTTCCAAAATTTTCTGAAGGACGGAAGAAGTACAAACTGAAAAACATAATAACTCTTAAAATCCCTTACCTCAAAATAGCAGTACTTCTGACTGGAATATCGGATGAAAAGCCGAAGAAACCTTTCACCGTATAGCAACACTCAAAGTATACTCACAAGAACATGCTTGATATATAGAGAGAGAATTAGAGAGAAAGCTTATGTTTCTGGTGTGATTTTCAATTCTAACTTAACCTTCTATTTATAGAAAAATGCTAGAACGCCAAAGGAGACTAAAATAATAAAATATTATTTTCTTCTTCTTATTCCACACCAACCTTCACCAACCAATTTTGAAAGCCATCTTTGGTCAAAAACATCAGCCACCCATGTGCCAACAACCACAAAATCGTTTTTCTTAAATAAAATAATTAAAATTTCCAAAAATTAATTATTTCGGAACTCCGGAACTTCAATAATTCACAATAAATAGCTATTTTATTAGAAAATTCAAATCTCGTGACTTTTTATAGGAAATTCAATTATCTACAACTTTGCAGAAGGAAGTTTTTCCAAATTCCAAACAGAAATTGACCGAAATCCACAAACGGATGATTTTAAACACCGTTTCAACACCTTTTAAAATTCATAACAAATCATGCGTTTATTTTTAACGGTTCAAAATTTGTGGACATATACTCAACTCATATATGTATAACATATCCAAAAATCACAACGATCCAATGGTCAGATTAAAATTATAACTCACGCAGTAAAGCTTTAAGAACACCGATTTGAGTTTTTTAATACCTCCAATCCGACAAAATACTGATAAAACATCTCAACATTAATTCCTTCATTTGTAACCACATAAATAAATCCATTATTTATATCCACGTCAAATAAATATTTCATTATCATATAAATCAATAATTAATTATTCACAAATAATATTACAGAATCACAATTATGACAACCAGGCCGTTTCCAGGAAAGAGGGGGCTTTCCAATAAGAATTTCTCCTTACCGGCGCGCAATTAGATGACCAAACCTCTCCTTGACAGAACTTTCTAGATATTGCCAATAATGCTATCTAATAATATTATTCAAATAATATTATTATTAATCTGATAATGAGAAATATTGTGCAGTGATAATTATTGAAACAACAATAATATAAAATATCAACGCAACAATTATTGAATCAATAAAATAAAATATTGAACTGTAATTACTGTAACAATTATTGAGTAGTGCACTCTTACGTAAGAATCAATAATTTAAAAATACTGTGTAATACCGTGTGCTACTATGCAACAACGCGTATTACTTTATTTTACCAACCGGGTATTCTAACAGTATTAACGGTAACGATTACGCCGTTATTTATAAAAACTTAATTTTGTCGTTTTCTTCATCCGACAGTTATTCTGTTATGGGGCCCATAAATGGCTGTGCCGGTCGTACGAATATTCCCCGACAGAAAGAATATTCCACAACCAAACGAATATTCCCCGACAACAATGAATATTTTATAACCACTTGCGTATTTTTGAAAAAATTTTATATATCACCCTTAACTTTAATTTTTTTATCAATTTAACCATTTACTGAATAGTAATTATAAGAAAAATTGAATACGTTTATTTCATAAAATTCGGGGTCTTACAGATATACTCGAATAAAACTTGCACTACGCTCAAAGCTTTCTTAAACTCCAAAGAAATACGCTCAAGATTATAGAAGAAGAATTCTCTCTATAGTTTCTCTCTCTAGAGTTTCAGTGAATTCATAAGAAATAATGAAGGAATGAGCTTCTATTTATAGAAGAATGGACTGCATAGTATCTAATTCATGAACGGTCCAGATTGATTTACTTTTAAACGAATGGTCCAGATTTAAAGTAAAATCTTTTAAATAAAATATAATATATTCTATTTATAATCTAATAAAACGAATAACTTTATAAAACTATTTTGTTTTATATAAAAAGATTTTACTATACAAAACACTATGCAGGCACTATGCATAATAAAATATAATATATTTTATTTATAGAATAACTTTATAAAAGTATTCTATTTTATATAAAAAGATTTTACTATGCAAAATACTATGCATAATAGAATATAATATATTTTATTTATAGAATAACTTTATAAAAGTATTCTGTTTTATATAAAAAACTTTTCTGTTTTATTACATTAATAATACTAATAAAACAAAACTGAGTGACTTATCATGTAAGCATCAATAATCAATACCGTGTGCTACTATGCAACCACTCGTATTACTGTACTTTTACTACCGAGTAGTTCAATAGTATTAACGGTAAAACTTCCGTCGTTATTTTCATAAAAATATTTTTGTCGTTTTCTCAATCCGACAATAATTCCGTTGTGGGGTCCTCCAATGATTGTGCTGTCATACGAATATTCCCCGACACAAAGAATATTCCCTGACCAATCAAATATAATATAACAACTTGCATGCTTTGCAAAATTTATAAATATTACCCACAACTATAACATTATATCAAATTCACACCATAATATTCAAAAAAATATTTCGAGAAAATAAAATCTTTATTCGTAAAATTTGGGATTTTACAAGAAGGATGAACAGTGCGAGAAAATCATGAAGATGATCACATAAAATGAAGAAGAATGATTCAAAATGGATAAAGACGGTATTTTGAGATTCGAAGGGAGAGTGTGGGTGCTAGCGATAACCAAGTTGAGGTAAGAAATTTTGCATGAGGCACACCATGCGATGTATTCCGTTCATCTAGTAGGCACAAATATGTAGCGAAATTTGATGCAACATTTTTGGTGGCCCAATCTAAAATGTGAAATCGCGAAATGCGTTAGTAGATGTCTTACTTGTCAACGGGTCAAAGTAGAGCACTAGAGGCCGAGTGGTCTACTTAAACCGTTGGAAATACCAGAGTGGAAATGGGAACACATTGCGATGGACTTCGTGATAGGACTTCCAGTCACGCAAAAAGGTTTGATGCCATTTGGGTTATCGTAGATCGACTAACGAAGATGACTCATTTTCTACTGATTAATATTCGATATAATTTAAATCAGTTAGCGAGCCTATACGTAAAGGAATTTTGTTCACAACATGGAGTGCCGGTGTCGATTGTATTCGATTGAGATCCGCGCTTCACGTCTAAATTCTGGAAAAGCTTGCAAGAGAGGATGGGAACACAGCTGAGGTTGAGTACTGCTTATCATCCGCAGACAAATGAACAAAGTGAGCGAATGATTCAAACGCTGGATGACATGCTTAGAACTTGCGTGATGGACTTCAAATGAAATTGGGACGATCACCTACCCCTAGTGGAATTTGCATATAACAATAGTTACCATGCAAGTATCGGCATGCCACCGTACAAAGCTCTTTACGGGAGAAAATGTCGAATGCCATTATGTTGGGACGAAGTCGAAGAACGAAAGATGTTAGGACCAGAATTAGTTCAACAAATAGCCGATGTAGTGACGACGTTAAGAGCCAGACTGATAGCTGCACAAGATCGCCAGAAGAAATACACAGGTTTACATCGTCAAGATCGCAACTTTGAAGTCGGAAGTTACGCTTTCTTGAAAGTATCTCCCTGGAAGGGAAAAATACAATTCGACAAGAAGGGAAAATTGAGTTCAAGGTTCATAGGACCATTCCAGATATTGAAACGAGTGGGCAAAGTGGCATACAAAGTTGCATTACCACCTGAGTTAGAGCACATCCACAATGTGTTTCACATCTTCGTGTTGCGACCGTATAAGCCTGACTACAAATACGTGATTTCCTACGAGTCCATTCAAGTGGAAAAGAATATGGCGTATGAAGAAATTCATGTCCAAATATTAGATAGGAAAGAGCAGACATTAAGAAATAAAGTTATATCTTCTGTAAAAGTACTTTGGCGAAACCACGACGCCGAGGAGGTCACATGGGAATTAGAAGATAGGATGGGGAGGGACTATCCCCATCTATTTGTGTAAACTTGTACCAATTCCGAGGATGTAATTTTTATAATGGGGGGAGGATGTAAGAACCGTGAATTTCATGAATAAATATTTATTCTGATATAATAAGAAAATGAATATTTATTTGAATATAAATATTGATGTGTTGTGAGATGAGTAATTCAAATTAAATTTATAAGAATTGAAAAAAATATGGAGTTTATGATAACCTCGAAGAATGCCTTGTGTGGCATGATAATGAGAATTATGATGATTTAATTAATTAAAGAAAGAATTAATAAGTGAATGATTAATTAATAATATATTGTTAAATAATTGTTATTATGAGTAATAGCATATTAATGAATAAATAATTGATTAATATTATAAGATTAATGTTTGTTCAATAAATTGCTAAGTGTAACGATATGTAATCCCATATTATATAGTAACTACATCTATATAATATAAAGTATTGTGTGACATTGTGATATGACTATGTAATATAGGAACTATATGATAAAAGGAAGTAAATCACATGAACTACATGGACCCATGTGAATACATGTTATATGCACATTGTGCAATATTAAATCAAACTATATTATATAGAGTGTAGTGTGACAGTGCAAGAGACTACATAATATGAAAACTATATAGTAAGATTAATAAAATGTGTAAGTTATACAAATGATGTCTATATGACCATGTAATATGTATAGTGCATTAATGTATATTTTATGGAATATCAACTTAGACTGTGTGAATAATTGAAATAATAAGGTTTATGATAATGTGGTGTGTCACTACTCAATTAAATCATAATTTAGCATTATAGAAATTTACATGGATTATATATTGATATGTATACATGTACCCCAATTTGCTACCATGTAGTATGGTTTTATTATTAAAGTCCATATGTGTACCCATATGAATTTAATCCCTAGGTGAATAAATATACATTGTGTACCCACATTGTGTGACGCCCCCAAAATAGGTATACATCACCCATCTTGAGTCGCCAAATACATGGTACATAAATCAAATACAAACTTAATTATACAACTGTAGGGTAATATACAACAAAACATAGCTGAGAGTTTAAACAAGAATATTACCTTCTAGACAATATTCACTCTCAATGGAGTCCTTATTACAATTATTATCACACTATTTCATAGAATAGTGAGGACTAGTACAACCACTTATCCTGGACCATCACTCCATTCGCCAACTCGTCCTAGCTATATTCTCATTTCCTAAAGAGAACAGTGAAAGAAAATGGCGAGCTCAACTAGCCCAGTAAGAAATATTATGACTAAGATAATGCAGAATAAATTATCCTTAGCCTTCAACAGTATAACAACTGATAGAATATAATAGACAACAAGTTTTAGATCAACAACTGTAGTGGAATAAGCAATCCATTAGAAGAGTCAAGTAGAGCATGATATCTACTATCTTCTATGATTTAAAAAGTTTTTCATCAAATTTATCGTTGAGACTCAGCTTAATAAATAAACCACATCATCGAATCATCCTTGCACTACGGGCCAAGGATATTCATGTAATCACCAATGGTCATGATTATACCGAATAATCCTGGTCATAATCATACCAACAACTGTCCATTAATGCACTACGGGCCAATGAGGACTTTTACCACATCATTTATAACATTACGTGTCATGATTATACGGAATGATCCCTGGTCATAATCATACCAATCAACAGTCCATCTATGCACGTAAGCCAAAGATGACTTTCATCACAATATAAGCATAAGGATGATGACAATGATATAAGAATTAATCAAACGAAATCAAATCAAACTAAATCAAGGGTAAATATTAAAGACTTTAAATTTATCCAGAGTTTAAAAATATCCAAATTGTCAACATGATACTACTTTGTAGAGTAAAATTCAAGAATAATATTCATGTACCAAAAATAATTTGGACAAAAAAGAAATATATTTTTCGGGTAAATAGTAGCCCGTAAATAGTACCCTGTGAATAGTACTTCAGGAATAGTACCTCGTGAATAGTACCCCAACATGAAAAGTACCCAAAATACCCGAGTGAATAATATTTGGGTGAATATTAACCCATGAATAGTAACTCGTGAATAGTACTCCGGCAAGAAAAGTGCCCCGAATACCTGAGTGAATAATATTTGAGTGAATAGTAATCGGGTGAATAGTAACCCGTAAATAGTAACTCATGAATAGTATTCCGTCATGAAAAGATCAATAATTATCAAGAAAGCTTAGAATAATATTTTTATGAAAAGATACTGGATAAAGCGCAAATATCAATGATATTCTACTAATTTCAAAGAGTGTAGAAGCCAAAACTTCAACAAAATGAGTATAAAATTCAAAATCTAAAATGAAATAATATTACTTACATACTATAGAGTATGGAAGAAAATATTATTTCAAGCGAATATTGAACAAAAATAACATCCCTTACAACTGTTGAACGAAAATAATATTCCAACGAATATTTAACAAGGATAATATTTCTACGAATATTGAACGAAGATAATATTCTTTATGAATATTGAACGAAAATAATATTCATATGAATATGAAAAATAATATCTCTTCAGAATATGAAATAAATAATACCCCTTATCTCAAAAGAAGACTGGATACTGGAGTAGTGAAGTAGCAGACTGCTCTTCTTCTGTTTCTCTAAAGCTTCTCTCTATATAGTTTCTCTCTCTATAATTACTCTTGTGAGTCTTAGTGAATTAGTGAGAATGAAGGAAGAATGAGCTTCTATTTATAGGAAAATATAGTTTCGATAATTGCACGTTTTGGGGCTCAAAATATTACAGTATAATACTTTCATCTTTTCCTTCATTTTTAATTTAGTTCTGCAAGTATTATCAAACTTGCACCATCTCCCCTAATAGTACATCATTTGAATCAATAGTTCAATCATGTGAATCAATAGTTCTTTATATGTGAAAATATGAATTACAATATAGTACCTCCATCTATACCTCCATTTTTAACTTAGTCATGCAAGTATTATCAATTTTGCACTACCTCCCCTAATAGTACATGAATGTGAATCAATAGTACACACATGTGAACAAATAGTTATAAACATGTGAATTAATAGCAATTAATTGCTCATTTATCCGATTAATTACCCGGTTGGTCAATATAACTTCCAGACATCAATTATTATCGAAATAAATGTTGATTTCCACTAACACTAATAATCCCAACATAATGGAACTATCAATTTCATCTTTAATCAACACGAACTTATTCATCGTTAATATTATAACTCATAATATTTAACAACCAGGTCGTTCCCAGGAAAGAGGGGGCTTTCCGATAAGGATTTCTCCTTATTAGCGCGTAATTAGGTGACCAAACCTCTCCTTGACAGAACTTCTAGACATTATTAATATTGCAAATAATAATATGAATAACTTTGTCATCTCAATTATTGATTTAATAATATAACATATTAAGCAGATGATACTGTGACAATAATTGAATCAATAATATGAGAGATATGATGCAGCAATTACTATAGCAATAATTGAGTATAACTGAGTGACTTCTTATGTAAGCATCAATAATCAATACAGTGTGCTACTATGCAACCACGCGTATTACTGTACTTTTACTACCGGGTAGTTCAACAGTTTAACGGTAAAACTTTCACCGTTATTTTTATAAAATGATAATTCTGTCATTTTTAACTACGACAATACTTCCATTGTGGGGTCCACCAATGATTGTGTCGTTATACGAATATTCTCGACAAAAAGAATATTCCCCGACCAATCGAATATTATATAACCACTTGCTTACTTTACAAAATTTATAAATATTACCCACAACTATAACATTATATCATATCCACACCATAATATTCAAAAATATATTTCGAGAGAAATTAATCTTTATTCATAAAAGTTGGGGTCTTACACATTGTGTAGTAGTACATGATATAAAACTAAGTATTGTTAATTAGCTATTTTTCAAGATGCTGAGTATTGGGATTATCCCATAGTCATTGGCCTTCTCTCCCTCACGTGCATAGGTCATTGGCCTAAGTTACCCTTTATCATCCTTACAAGCTATCAGGCATTCAAATGATGAAGTAGGGAGTGGCTTCAATAGTGATGGGGAGACTATTCTACAAAATCCTTGTTGGCCACCATCTTCTTCTTCTTTCCAATGGTCTAGAACTATAGGACAATGGCATTATTTACGTTTTTTGATTGCCTATAAATTGAAGCTCTTCCCTTCTATATTCACTGCTAAAATTTTCTGAGAAGGACATTAGAGAGAGTGAGTTGCTAATTGAGAGAATATAAATAGTGTATTGAGGAGTTCCTTTCAAGCTTCTAGAGGTATTAAATCATGTCTTATGTCTATAATTTTTAAATTTATAATTTATGTGACTATGCTAGAATCCTTATGAATTGGCTTGGAAGTTGTTAACATGTTATTAGTTAATTTTTATCCACGTTTAAAGACAATGCGATAGTATTCAGTCATGTTAACTGAGTAATATTGGAAATGGAATTGGAAGCTCTGTTATTGCAGAAGCTCTTCTGGCTGGAACCGGAGTGACGCGGCCGCGCCACTCCCTAGTACAAATAGGACGCGCCCGCGCCCTTCTGCAGAACCATTTGATGAGTTTTTATGCCTTCTGATGTAGGAAGCATGCTAGTATGAATTCATTATGACTATTTATGACCCTTATATGCTGACATAAGTGACCTTGCACACACCACTTACCATAGCTTGGGTTCCAAAGGGAACTTGAGTTTCAAAGTACAAACTCAATGAGCCATGTATACTTTAAATTCTGAAATTGAAAACATGCTATCATAATCTAATTACTTATATACATAAGCATGAAAGCATGAACACATGATATAGAATATGTGGACTTATCTTGCATGCTTGAATAAGTTTTGATGACCTAATAATGGAAACTTAAAGTTTCAAATACGAACTTGATAAACTATTTACATTTTGAGTTAGGAACTTGTGAGCATGATTATGTGGTCTAGTTATGTATATATGAAAGTATGATGTATAGTAAGTGAAGTAGCGTTGCATGCTTGGTTGGTTAACATGAGATTTTCAAAAGAAACCTTAAGAGTTTGGAAACTAATTTTGTCAATAACTACATTACAAGTATTTTGAAATTTGACATTCACGTTCGGGTGTGTTATGCCTATAGACATGATTGACATGAATGTCTAGCTAGTCATACGCGTTGTAAAATAGTTGAGCATGGATTAGGACAAGTCTAAATGATGTAGAACTTCATAACTTGAAATACATGACTAAACTAACGTAAGAATGTATAGTTGAGACTTATTGACCGCATACCATATGTATAAAGGCTAAATGTAAGAGACTTTGTTAATTGAACACTTAAAGCCTTGATTAAATAAGAATGGATAATGACCTATGTTAAAGATAAGATGTATGGTCGAACTTAGTTATCAACATCCTGACATGTGTGTTTTGCATGATTCTTCATATATGTGCAAGTCGGGTTACGTTAGGATTATGCGGGAACAACCATGTCTTGGTCTGAATTAGGAGCAGCACGACCACGCCACTCCTTAGTGCAAACCAAGCGCAGTCGCGCCAATATGCAGAATGGACAGAGTCTGTTTAATTATAACCTGAACTTGATGCATGCTTGTATTATTATCTTAATCTGCAATACATGCTTAGTTGTATGTCCAGATGTTAATGAGCATACTAGCAATAGAATCATAGGTTTGATAAGTAATTACAAACTAATTTTGTGTTATGTGCATGTAAAGTACGTAATGACTTGCGTATAGGATTATACGGTTAAGTTAGAATCGTATGTGTATGATAAACTTACATATCAAGTTTTTGAATCAGATGTAAATAACTAATGAATATCCTATATATGTAATTATGTTATAATAGGGTTTAAAAAGTATCGATAAGCTAAAGGTCGATAAAGTACGCTTAAGGAAAGTTTTTTAACTTACACGACTTGAATATTGTGCAAGTATCCTAACCTATGCATTTATTTTATACAAGCAATCTATGATTACACAAGTTTCCTATCTTACACAACTTTGAATTTGTGCAAGTACTCGAACCCTACTCTTTATTGAGCAATACTTGAACTAGTTCTACAAGGGTATGAATTTAATTTTCATCTCTTTTCATCTAATTAATAATTGCGCATAAAGGATGATCCGAGTAATTGGTTTGTAAAATTTTAAACTCTAATTTTTACGCTTTCGCTTTACATTGATACAATTTGATTGTGTTCATGAATATTAAAACCTAACAGTGGTATCAGAGCCAAACCTTTATATGAGTTATTAATTGTTCATGTTCGATATGTGTTTAGAACAAAATTTTTGGGAATAATTATTGGTATAAAATCATGTTTTGGAGAAAAACTACACAATTCGCCAACTGGAAAAACAAACTCTGCCCAGTGGCGCTGCAGAGCCTGCCTAAGACATATTGGCAGCGCCGGATCAGGATTTTGAAAAACCGGAGCTGGCACCACAGCGTCTGATGCTAGTTCACTAGCGGCGCCGCAGTGCCACTCCCTAGTAAAAAATTTATTTATTTTTATTTGAATATTAATTAAGATAAAAGGTTTATTTTAATTAAAATTGGATACACTGTTTTTTTCGTAATTCTAAATTAGAAATAAAGGAGTTTATTTTGACTTGAAATTGGATTCCACATTCGTTTGAATAAAAGTGTTTATTCAAAAGTTTTATATTAACTTAGAATTGGATTCCACGTTCGTTTGAATAAAAGAGTTTATTCACATATGAAATAGAATTCCATATTTCTTAGAATAAATGAGTTTATTCATATATGAAATTTAATTCCATGTTTCCTAAAATTAAAGGTATTTAATTTTAATAAGGAATATGATTCAACATATTTTATTTTTCCAATAATTTTAAGTTAAAATAAAGGAGTTTATTTTGTACTTAAAATTGGATTCCTTGTTAATTAAAATAAAGGAGTTTATTTTGATTGAGAATTTGATTAAAAATATAGGAGTTTATTTTTAATCAAAATTGGATAAAATAAAATAAAAAAATTTATTATGATTTAAATTTTGATTAAAATAAAGGAGTTTATTTTTGTTTCAAAATTAGATTTTAATAAATTTTAAATTTCCCATTAAATTGATATCAATGCATATATGGAATTGATTTATTATTCATGAGATGAATATTATTTATTGATGTATATGATGATGTGTATGACAATAAATGGGGTTGATTATGAACTATTGACCAATGTGATTGGATTTTATTTTAGTTAGGTGCGTGAATGTATGAGTTTTATTAAATGGGGTCTGCGTACCTCGTCTTCTCTAATTTTTCTTAATGTAAATTTTATCTCTCTCCTATGTACTTCCCCTTTACTACTGATCAAGATTTCTATTTATTTTAATTATTTTGAAGAATTAGAGATCAAGGAGCAAGGAGCGCTTGAAGAGCCGTTTGTAATGGAGCTTGAGTTTAAATGTAATAATTAAGTTTAAATTTTATTCTTGCACCCTAGGTTTTACCTTATGGTTCACTTGATGGCTCTAGTGAACCAAACTAGAATAAAGTCCATAATCAATATGGGTAATATAGTATTCTATATGTGCATGCTTATACTATATATATATATATATATTATATTATGCAAAATGCTTCGCATGTAAATTAATATGACACGTATTTTATATAGTATATATATATATGTGTGTGTGTGTGTGTGTGTGTGTGTGTGTGTGTGTATGTATACGCGCTAAATAAGATGAGACAAATTAATAATAAACCCCTCAAAGAAATTATATTAAGTCACGTTCAAAGATATTTGGAATATCGAACGTCGCCTTTTAGCATGATAAAAATTATAGAGTATTAATTAATTATTATAAGTTTGTTGTGTCACCGCAAGGCTTGTCTTAATTTTTTGAGATGTTATTTTTATCATATTTGATGCTTATAAAAAAAATTGAACAGTGTTGTTTTGTTGTGTCGCTACAATGACAATATTTTTCTTTTTAAATATATAGAAGTTCTAGGTTGGTCTTAACTTAGATAATTTTGATTCGAATATGCCACCGCTTGATCAAAATAGTCTAAGAGCAAAATAAAAGGAGTTACATGATGATGTAATTGACAAGAGTTGTCTGTAAGACCCCAACTTTTATGTATAAAGAATAGTTTTCTCTAAATATCATTTTGAATATTATGGTGTGGATTTGATATAATGTTATAGTTGTGGGTAATATTTATAAATTTTGTAAAGTAAGCAAGTTGTCATAAAATATTCGTTTGGTCGGGGAATATTTGTACGACGGCACAATCATTAGTGGATCCCACAACAGAATTATTGTCGGAGTTAGAAAACGACGAAAATATATTTTTATAAAAATAACGGTGAAAGTTTTACCGTTAACTGTTGAAATACCCAGTGATAAAAATACAGTAATACACGTGGTTGCATAGTAGCACACGGCATTGTACAATATCTTTGATTATTGAGCTTACGTGAGAAGTCACTCAGTTTTATTCAATTATTGCTACAGTAATTGCTGCATAGTATCTCATGTTATTGATTCAATTATTGTCACAATATTTTATATTATTAAATCAATAATTGAGACAACAAAGTTATTCATATTATTATTTGCATTATTGATGATGTCTAGAAAGTTCTTTCAAGGAAATGGGTATGGTCTCCTAATTGTGAGCCAATAAGGATAAATCCTTATCGGAAAGCCCCCTCTTTCCTGAGAATGATCTGGTTGTTAATATTGTGAATTATAAATGATTAATAAATATTTTTAAAAATGTGTTTTGTGAATCCAAGTGAATTGAGATAAATAGAGGGGATTTTTATGAAGTATTTGTTGTAATTTTTGCTTATTATATGGCCCCCCAATTATTCATTTTTGAAAATAATCGATAGAAAGTTATTTAGTATATATATATATATATATATATATATATACAGCCGATCAGGTCCGGACCCGGACCTGATCAAATTCGGACCCAATACTTTTTTTTAAACAACTAAAAACAAAATTAATATTTTATGGAACTAAATTTTTTTCATAATAAAATATTTTGGGCGTGATTTGAATACCTATACCAAAAAATGATGTATGTACAGTCTGCACAGACTGTACAGACTAATTTTGTTATACGTATCCATAACACTGTATTATATAAAAATTTCAGTTCTATAAAATATTAAAAAAAAAAATTAGTTGTTTTAAAAAAAATTCCGTATTTTAAGAAAATCTGGGAGTCCGGATAGGAACCGGACTCTCTCTCTCTCTCTCTATATATATATATATGTATATATATATATATATATATATATATATAATGATTTACTAATATAATGATTTAATTCTTTCACCTCTGAATCCTAAAATGACTTTATCTGTAAGATTTCGAATCAAAACAAACGATGTTTTGAAACACACATCATCTTGACAGATGTGAACTTTAGGTAATTTATATTTAATTTCCATTTGGCTTCCACTAGCTGAGTTTAATCTTTCACTGGCTTTCGCCCCAACTGGTATCAAAGCCAAGTTGTTTGTTCTAGTTGCCAGTAAGATTTTAGTAATCTATCATTCATACTATTTTCAAAACTTCTTCTTTATTCTGCATCTGAAATCACCTAACTTACTGTAGTCAACCCTTTGTCGTGTCTACCCTTGTAAGTCTCTTGTGTGAGCAGTGTCGGGTATTGGGTTTAGGGTATGAGTCTACTCAAGGTAAGAGGGTATGTATGGAAGATAAAGAGTGAAACTTCGTTTTGAAACCAGTATAATGAATAAGTTATTTAGATCTAACTCTTCAGCTAGTCACAGGTCAACTTTACCTTCGGTTCCAGACATAGTTAACCAAGAAACTCATAGTTATGAAGAAATCAGTCAAACCTTACATAATTGGAATATACCTAGGGTTTCTCCCAAAGAAATTTACCAGTCAACAGTTTTAGATAATTTTAAAACTGATTATAATGTTAAAACAGTTGAAAAAGTTTATGCCATTAATAAAGAATATGAAAATTATACTCTCCTTGACCCAGATGTTATCAAAAAACATAGAAAAAAGGGTTACAATTTTATTCATATTGGTTTGATTCAAGTAGCAGTAAAACCATTAAACGTTAAGGGAATTAATTCATGCATCTATCTTTGTCTTAGATATGCTAGATTCTTGAATTATCACCCCAGCATAATAGGCGCAATGGAATCAAGCTTGCACAATGGACCTGTCCATTTTAATTGCTTTCCTGATTTCACCTTGAGCCTTAGTGATCAACACCTACTAAAAGCTTTAACATTAAATATTAAAACTTCAGGCGAAATCACTCACATGATTGAGGGTTCTCAGCCTATTGCATTAATCTACAGAATTTATTATAAAACTATGAAAACAAATTTGAATGTACATGCGTTAAATAAAAGTCCTAAAGATTTAATTGTATTAATTCAAAGTTCTACTACTGATGCTAATATTCAAGTTCCAAGAACAATTCTCTGGAAGGATATTACGCTTCCCAGTCAGTGGATTTTACCTAATGAAATAACTCAACAACCTATAATTAATAATTTATTAAATATTGAAAACGTTAGACAATTCTCCGATGGGACGGTCAAAATAAGTTTTGAACGAACCAGAAGACCTGTCATCATTGAAGATTTCACTAGTTCTTCAGCACCTTCGTCCTATACTCGAAGAGATACTGAGGTTCTCAGTGATCCTTCAATTAAAGATATTAAACTAAAAGGAATTCTTAATCAAGGTCAAACCAGTCATCCTTGTTATGCTCACAAAGATTTTATAGAAGAAACAGGTTCTTCTTCTCCCACTTCTTCTGTGATGCCCACTCAGTCAGATTTTGATATTCCTATTCATAATCAATTGAGAGTCATTAAAAAAGAATTCGTATTAGATTGGAACAATCTAGTAAAGGATTTTAATTCCAAATCTAATAAAGAAAAAAGACATTTATTTAGATCTAGTCACCCAACTGAAAAGGAGCGTGATAAGATAGTTAATATATGGAAAAGATTTATTAAAAATGAAAGTATGAATATTACATTTTACGATTGGTATGAACAAATTCAAAGTAAATGTAATGTAATCACCAAAACTCAATGGACAAAAAAAGATAAGTCAAAAGTTTCCTCTAGTCATCCTCCTTTAGAAACAGTTCTAATCCCGGTAAAAAACACTTCAGTTACAGCTAGTCCATTTAAAATTCCCGATAGCAATAACAATGATAAAAAAAATAATAGAACAATTAAACTTTAGCAACCAATATCTAGCAACTGTTGGAAAACAGCTTGATTGAATTGAAGAAAAATTTGAAGAATCTATTATTAAAAATCCCAACGTAAAAAATGAACAGCCTCTAATAAAATTACCTGAAAATAGATATAAATTAGGATTACCATCTGATGATGATAAACTGGTCAAATCAATTGATAAGTTATTTAAAAAACTGAAAAATGAATCTGGTACAAGTGGTACAATTGCCACTATTGATCAAGCTGAAACTGATAATGAAAGCAGTAATCAGTCTGATGATTCTGATTCGTTACCAGACTTCAATGATCAACTTAACAAGTTAACAGTTAAAAACACCAGTATAACTAGGAATTGGTACTCTAGACCTACTCCTCCAGATTTACAATTTGAAGAGAGAAATCTAGATAAACAATTCTCAGTCTCATCTAATAAAATTTATGAATGGAATATTGATGGGTTCAGTGAACAAGAAATTTTAAATAAACTTAATCATATGTCCATGGTAGCAAATAGTTACATCACCAAATTCAATAATCTATCTCAACCAGATATTGTTGAATTGATAGTCAGTGGATTCACCGGTATCCTCAGGTCTTGGTGGGAAAAACATCTTACTGAAGATGCTAGAATATCAATAATCCATGTTGTCCAATTAGATGATGATGGCAACCCTATCTTCAATGAAGAGCTTGGGGTTGGTCCACCAGATGGAGTCAATACACTTATATTTACCATAATAAAACACTTTATTGGCACTCCTAGTAATATTACAGAAAGAATTCATGATCAATTAAGCAATCTTACTTGTCCCACTCTAAGTGATTTTAGGTGGTACAAAGATGTCTTTACATCTAGAGTTATGTTACGCAATGACAGTAATAAACCTTTCTGGAAAGAAAAATTCATTAATGGTTTACCTTCTCTATTTGCTCACAAAGTCAGAGAAGAATTAGGTAAAAATCTAGGGTACATTGATTATGATAACTTAACCTACGGTGATATAATAAGTCATATTCAAAAAATAGGATTAAAAATGTGTATAGATTTTAAATTAGCTAAACAAGCTAGTAAAGACAAAAAAAAAGCTAAATATGAATTAGGCACTTTTTGTGAACAATATGGCTTACCTCCTATTGCTCCCTCTAGGAGAAAGCATAGGCATAAACATATTGAATCTCACAAAAACACTAAACACCATAGAAGAAAACGGAGTTGCCACAAAGATAAAAATCAAGACAATTATTATAATAAGCCTAAAACCACCACAAATAAAAGACATATTAAAAATTCTAAGTCCAAAAAATACAATAAGAGTAACATTATTTGCCACAATTGCGGGCAAAAGGGTCACTATAAAAATGAGTGTAAAATCAAACAGAAATTAAATCAGCTAAATATCTCTAGTGAAGACACTGAACATATATTGGAACTTATGAGAATTGAGAACGACATCAGTAATGATGATGGTTCAATTTCTTCCCAATCTTCCAATACTATCAGTAATAATGAGTCAAGCAGTAATGAAGAAGTCACCATTTGTGCAGATAACTGCAATGACAAATGTTGCACTAAAAACATTAATGTACTTAACAAAGATGATGAAGAAAGCTCTTTGTTAATAGATTTAATTAGTAAAATTGCTGATCCAAAGCTAAAAGCTCAGTACACAAAACAGTTAAAAGATTTATTGACAAAAGATAATAATGAAAAATTTATTAAAGCTAAAGAAAAACCAATTTTTAGCCTCAATAAAACATTAGAAATATTTAAGTCTCCTATTAAAGAAATCACTCTTCCAGAATTAAATCTAGAAGTTAATAAATTAAAAAAGGAAATTACAAATTTAAAATTAGAAGTTTCTAATTTAAAAAGGGAATTTAATGATAAAAAGTCCGATCTTCAAATTAATGATTCTACATCTAGTGATGAAAATCATGATGTACCAGAATCATCTAATGTTAAAGAAGAATCTGATCATGTTATACAAGGACTTACACTTAAAAGAATTAAGGACATTACCATTCAAAAATGGTATATTTCAGTTAAACTGGTTGTTGATAAAAGTTTCTCTATACGACTTTCTGCTCTTGTAGATACAGGTGCAGATCTAAACTGTATTAAAGAGGGTCTTATACCAACCAAGTATTTTAAGAAAACCAGTGAAAGATTAAACTCAGCTAATGGAAGCCAAATGGAAATTAAATATAAATTACCTAAAGTTCACATCTGTCAAGATGATATGTGTTTCAAAACATCGTTTGTTTTGATTCGAAATCTTACAGATAAAGTCATTTTAGGATTACCATTTATATATTTACTCTATCCGTTTACTACTAATAATGAAGGCCTAAGCTGTAAACACTTCGGAAAGAAAATAACCTTTAAATTTCTTATTAAACCCAAAGAAATAGATTTAAAATTCATTCAAGAAGAATCTATCTCTAACTCATTAAATTTACTTAACTGCAAATCAACACATTTGAAATTTTTGAAAGAAGAAATTAATTATAAACGAATTGAAGAACAGCTTTTGAATAAAAGGGTTCAACAACAGATTGAAGAATTAAAAATCTATCTAAAAGATAATCTTTGTTCTGATTCTCCCAATGCTTTTTGGTATAGGAAGAAGCATATGGTTAGGCTCCCTTATGCTAAGGAATTTAAAGAACATTTAATTCCTACTAAGGCCAGGCCTATTCAAATGAATCACGAACAGATGGAGTTATGCAAAAAGGAAATCAATAATCTCCTAAGTAAAGGGCTAATTAAACCTAGTAAATCCCCTTGGTCTTGCCCTGCTTTCTATGTTAATAATGAAGCAGAGAAAGAACGTGAAGTTCATCGTCTAGTCATCAATTATAAACCACTGAATAAGGTCTTAGAGTGGATTAGGTATCCCTTTCCTAATAAAGACAACCTTGTCAACAGACTAAGTCATGCAACAATATTCAGTAAATTTGACCTTAAATCCAGTTTCTGGAAAATTGTCATTCATCCTGATGATAGTTACAAAACAGCATTTACCACTCCATTCGGTCATTATGAATGGAATGTCCAGGCATTTGGCCTAAAGAATGCTCCCAGTGAATTTCAAAATATTCTCAATGACGTGTTAAACCCTTTCAATCATTTCATTGATTTTTCTTTAGGTTTAATAAATTGTTCATTATTATCTTTTGTCAATAAATCTTTTAACTGTTTTGTATACTGAGCTTTTAGCTTTGGATCAGCAATTTTACTAATTAATTCTATTAACAAAGAGCTTTCTTCATCATCTTTGTTAAGTACATTATGGTAATCCTAAAATGACTTTATCTGTAAGATTTCGAATCAAAACAAACGATGTTTTGAAACACATATCATCTTGACAGATGTGAACTTTAGGTAATCGTCCATTCGCTCAGGCGAATGGATCCTGAGCATCCTGGAGGTTAACTGTGCCGTAAGGATCATAATCGCCATCATCGTCGGCGAACTGGCTAACTGAATCACCCTGTGAGGAATGAGTAGAAGCTTCTTCATGTAAAGCTTCATCAATTCTTTTATTGAGAACTTGAGCAATTTTTAACAGTTCTTTACTGGTACAGTCCTTGAAATCTTAGATACTACGGGAACATGATGATCCAGTAGGACTGACTCTGGATATTGACTGTTTTGAGACTGACTATGACTCTTTTTCAATTTTTGCCATGGGACTGGCCTTGACTGGAATAGCTGGGATCGGGGCAACAGGAAACTCTAGTTGCACCTGACTAATTATTCTATCAACATTGAATTTATCCCACCACTTGATATAAAAGAGGCGAGATAAACGAGGAAGTGGATCATTGGGAATACCATTGACTAGAGTACCGGGGGGTGAGAGTGCATACTCCCATTTGAGAATCCAAGGAATTTTGTATTTACTGACGAACAAAAGAGTGGGTGGAACTCCTTCATTCAGTTGGGTAGGTTTATAGTGATTGTTGAAGTGATTTAACTGGACCTTCAAAGGATCAGGAAGAAGATCATAACAAGATCCTAACTTATACCACCAAAGGACGAACCAATAAGGAATTGGTACTCTAGACCTACTCCTCCAGATTTACAATTTGAAGAGAGAAATCTAGATAAACAATTCTCAGTCTCATCTAATAAAATTTATGAATGGAATATTGATGGGTTCAGTGAACAATAAATTTTAAATAAACTTAATCATATGTCCATGGTAGCAAATAGTTACATCACAAAATTCAATAATCTATCTCAACCAGATATTGTTGAATTGATAGTTAGTGGATTCACCGGTATCCTCAGGTCTTGGTGGGAAAAACATCTTACTGAAGATGCTAGAATATCAATAATCCATTCTGTCCAATTAGATGATGATGGAAACCCTATCTTCAATGAAGAGCTTGGGGTTGGTCCACCAGATGGAGTCAATACACTTATATTTACCATAATAAAACACTTTATTGGCACTCCTAGTAATATTACAGAAAGAATTCATGATCAATTAAGCAATCTTACTTGTCCCACTCTAAGTGATTTTAGGTGGTACAAAGATGTCTTTACATCTAGAGTTATGTTACGCAATGACAACAATAAACCTTTCTGGAAAGAAAAATTCATTAATGGTTTACCTTCTCTATTTGCTCACAAAGTCGGAGAAGAATTAGGTAAAAATCTAGGGTACATTGATTATGATAACTTAACCTACGGTGATATAATAAGTCATATTCAAAAAATAGGATTAAAAATGTGTATAGATTTTAAATTAGCTAAACAAGCTAGTAAAGACAAGAAAAAAGCTAAATATGAATTAGGCACTTTTTGTGAACAATATGGCTTACCTCCTATTGCTCCCTCTAGGAGAAAGCATAGGCATAAACATATTGAATCTCACAAAAACACTAAACACCATAGAAGAAAACGGAGTTACCACAAAAATAAAAATCAAGACAATTATTATAATAAGCCTAAAACCACCACAAATAAAAGACATCTTAAAAATTCTAAGTCCAAAAAATACAATAAGAGTAACATTATTTGCCACAATTGCGGGAAAAAGGGTCACTATAAAAACGAGTGTAAAATCAAACAGAAATTAAATCAGCTAAATATCTCTAGTGAAGACACTGAACATATATTGGAACTTATGAGAATTGAGAACGACATCAGTAATGATGATGGTTCAATTTCTTTCCAATCTTCCAATACTATCAGTAATAATGAGTCAAGCAGTAATGAAGAAGTCACCATTTGTGCAGATAACTGCAATGACAAATGTTGCACTAAAAACATTAATGTACTTAACAAAGATGATGAAGAAAGCTCTTTGTTAATAGAATTAATTAGTAAAATTGCTGATCCAAAGCTAAAAGCTCAGTACACAAAACAGTTAAAAGATTTATTGACAAAAGATAATAATGAAAAATTTATTAAAGCTAAAGAAAAACCAATTTTTAGCCTCAATAAAACATTAGAAAGATTTAAGTCTCCTATTAAAGAAATCACTCTTCCAGAATTAAATCTAGAAGTTAATAAATTAAAAAAGGAAATTACAAATTTAAAATTAGAAGTTTCTAATTTAAAAAGGGAATTTAATGATAAAAAATCCGATCTTCAAATTAATGATTCTACATCTAGTGATGAAAATCCTGATGTACCAGAATCATCTAATGTTAAAGAAGAATCTGATCAAGTTATACAAGGACTTACACTTAAAAGAATTAAGGACATTACCATTCAGAAATGGTATATTTCAGTTAAACTGGTTGTTGATAAAAGTTTCTCTATACGGCTTTCTGCTCTTGTAGATACGGGTGCAGATCTAAAATGTATTCAAGAGGGTCTTATACCAACCAAGTATTTTAAGAAAACCAGTGAAAGATTAAACTCAGCTAATGGAAGCCAAATGGAAATTAAATATAAATTACCTAAAGTTCACATCTGTCAAGATGATATGTGTTTCAAAACATCGTTTGTTTTGATTCGAAATCTTACAGATAAAGTCATTTTAGGATTACCATTTATATATTTACTCTATCCGTTTACTACTAATAATGAAGGCCTAAGCTGTAAACACTTAGGAAAGAAGATAACCTTTAAATTTCTTATTAAACCCAAAGAAAGAGATTTAAAATTCATTCAAGAAGAATCTATCTCTAACTCATTAAATTTACTTAACTGCAAATCAACACATTTGAAATTTTTGAAAGAAGAAATTAATTATAAACGAATTGAAGAACAGCTTTTGAATAAAAGGGTTCAACAACAGATTGAAGAATTAAAAATCTATCTAAAAGATAATCTTTGTTCTGATTCTCCCAATGCTTTTTGGTATAGGAAGAAGCATATGGTTAGGCTCCCTTATGCTAAGGAATTTAAAGAACATTTAATTTTTTACTAAGGCCAGGCCTATTCAAATGAATCACGAACAGATGGAGTTATGCAAAAAGGAAATCAATAATCTCCTAAGTAAAGGGCTAATTAAACCTAGTAAATCCCCTTGGTCTTGCCCTGCTTTCTATGTTAATAATGAAGCAGAGAAAGAACGTGGAGTTCCTCGTCTAGTCATCAATTATAAACCACTGAATAAAGTCTTAGAGTGGATTAGGTATCCCCTTCCTAATAAAGACGACCTTGTCAACAGACTAAGTCATGCAACAATATTCAGTAAATTTGACCTTAAATCCGGTTTCTGACAAATTGCCATTCATCCTGATGATAGTTACAAAATAGCATTTACCACTCCATTCGGTCATTACGAATGGAATGTCCATGCATTTGGCCTAAAGAATGCTCCCAGTGAATTTCAAAATATTCTCAATGACATATTAAACCCTTTCAGTCATTTTATTGTCGTCTATATTGATGATATCCTTGTTTTTTCAATGACCATTGAAGAACACATTAAACACTTGAAATCATTCTTCAAGACAGTTAAAGACAATGGTCTAGTTCTTTCACCTTCCAAATGCAGCCTGTTTCAGGTCAGAATAAGGTTTCTTGGTCTTAATATCTTTAGAGGACAAGTCCAGCCCATTGAACGAGCTATTCAATTCGCTGACAAGTTTCCCGATAAGATAACCAATAAAACCCAACTGCAGCGATTTCTCGGCTCGCTTAATTATATAGGCAAGTTTTACAAGAATCTCAGGAAGATCTGCAAACCTCTTTTTCAGCGTTTGCAAGACAACCCTCCACCATGGACTGACAATCATACTGCTGTCGTCCAACAAGTTAAAAAATACGTCAAGGCATTGCCCTGTCTTGGAATTTCCAATGATTCAGCATTTAAAATTATTGAAACTGACGCCTCAGATATTGGATTCGGAGGCATTCTAAAACAAAAGTTAACACCTAGTTCCCCAGAACAGATTGTTCGATTTCATTCCGATGCATGGAATACTACACAATTGAATTACAGTACTATTAAAAAAGAAATACTTTCTTTAGTTTTATGTATTACTAAATTTCAAAGTGATTTATTAAATCAAAAATTCTTAGTTCGGATTGATTGCAAGTCAGCCAAATATATATTAGAAAAGGATGTTCAAAATTTAGCCTCTAAGCATTCTTTCGCTAGATGGCAAGCTCTATTAAGCATTTTTGATTTCGATATTGAATATATTAAAGGAAGTAACAATTTAGTTCCTAATTTTCTTACCCGAGAATTTATCAATACAGGTACTGTTCAATGAGCACCAGAGGAGCATCATCATCAAGGGGACCGGGTCGCCCTTCTGGCCCTATTAACCAACCCAGAGGAGCAATGATTCCTCATCCAGTTATCCCAACTGTTCAAACCAGTAATAAATTCACTGTTCTTGGCACCATGCCCAAGCCTTACAGTTCGACTTTGGCCAGTCAACCTGTTCCCATTGATCCTTTCAGTAATCCTGCCAAGGCTTCGTCCTCAGCACCTAGTCATCCTCCTGCTGAGTATATGCTCAGATGGGAAAGTTATTTATTTCATATTGAGCCCAGTATGAAACCCAAAAAGGATCCCAATAAACTTGCTGCCCAATTTTTTCCCCCTGGGCAGCAAGTTTACTGGGATCATTTTTGGGTTTCATACTAGGCTCAATATGAAATAAATAACTTTCCCATCTGAGCATATACTCAGCAGGAGGATGACTAGGTGCTGAGGACGAAGCCTTGGCAGGATTATTGAAAGGATCAATGGGGAACAGGTTGACTGGCCAAAGCCGAACTGTAAGGCTTGGGCATGGTGCCAAGAACAGTGAATTTATTACTGGTTTGAACAGTTGGGTTAACTGGATGAGGAATCATTGCTCCTCTGGGTTGGTTAATAGGGCCAGAAGGGCGAACCGGTCCCCTTGATGATGATGCTCCTCTGGTGCTCATTGAACAGTACCTGTATTGATAAATTCTCGGGTAAGAAAATTAGGAACTGAATTGTTACTTCCTTTAATATATTCAATATCGAAATCAAAAATTCTTAATAGAGCTTGCCATCTAGCGAAAGAATGCTTAGAGGCTAGATTTTGAACATCCTTTTCTAATATATATTTGGCTGACTTGCAATCAATGCGAACTAAGAATTTTTGATTTAATAAATCACTTTGAAATTTAGTAATACATAAAACTAAAGAAATTATTTCTTTTTTAATAGTACTGTAATTCAATTGTGTAGTATTCCATGCACCGGAATGAAATCGAACAATCTGTTCTGGGGAACTAGGTGTTAACTTTTGTTTTAGAATGCCTCCGAATCCAATATCTGAGGCGTCAGTTTCAATAATTTTAAATGCTGAATCATTGGAAATTCCAAGACAGGGCAATGCCTTGTCGTATTTTTTAACTTGTTGGACGACAGCAGTATGATTGTCAGTCCATGGTGGAGGGTTGTCTTGCAAACGCTGAAAAAGAGGTTTGCAGATCTTCCTGAGATTCTTGTAAAACTTGCCTATATAATTAAGCGAGCCAAGAAATCTCTGCAGTTGGGTTTTATTGGTTATCTTATCAGGAAACTTGTCAGCGAATTGAATAGCTCGTTCAATGGGCTGGACTTGTCCTCTAAAGATATTAAGACCAAGAAACCTTATTCTGACCTGAAACAGGCTGCATTTGGAAGGTGAAAGAACTAGACCATTGTCTTTAACTGTCTTGAAGAATGATTTCAAGTGTTTAATGTGTTCTTCAATGGTCATTGAAAAAACAAGGATATCATCAATATAGACGACAATAAAATGACTGAAAGGGTTTAATATGTCATTGAGAATATTTTGAAATTCACTGGGAGCTTTCTTTAGGCCAAATGCCTGGACATTCCATTCGTAATGACCGAATGGAGTGGTAAATGCTGTTTTGTAACTATCATCAGAATGAATGGCAATTTGCCAGAAACCGGATTTAAGGTCAAATTTACTGAATATTGTTGCATGACTTAGTCTGTTGACAAGGTCGTCTTTATTAGGAAGGGGATACCTAATCCACTCTAAGACCTTATTCAGTGGTTTATAATTGATGACTAAACGGGTAACTCCACGTTCTTTCTCTGCTTCATTATTAACATAGAAAGCAGGGCAAGACCAAGGGGATTTACTAGGTTTAATTAGCCCTTTACTTAGGAGATTATTGATTTCCTTTTTGCATAACTCCATCTGTTCGTGATTCATTTGAATAGGCCTGGCCTTAGTAGGAATTAAATGTTCTTTAAATTCCTTAGCATAAGGGAGCCTAACCATATGCTTCTTCCTATACCAAAAAGCATTGGGAGAATCAGAACAAAGATTATCTTTTAGATAGATTTTTAATTCTTCAATCTGTTGTTGAACCCTTTTATTCAAAAGTTGTTCTTCAATTCGTTTATAATTAATTTCTTCTTTCAAAAATTTCAAATGTGTTGATTTGCAGTTAAGTAAATTTAACGAGTTAGAGATAGATTCTTCTTGAATGAATTTTAAATCTCTTTCTTTGGGTTTAATAAGAAATTTAAAGGTTATTTTCTTTCCTAAGTGTTTACAGCTTAGGCCTTCATTATTAGTAGTAAACGGATAGAGTAAATATATAAATGGTAATCCTAAAATGACTTTATCTATAAGATTTCGAATCAAAACAAACGATGTTTTGAAACACATATCATCTTGACAGATGTGAACTTTAGGTAATTTATATTTAATTTCCATTTGGCTTCCATTAGCTGAGTTTAATCTTTCACTGATTTTCTTAAAATACTTGGTTGGTATAAGACCCTCTTGAATACAGTTTAGATATGCACCCGTATCTACAAGAGCAGAAAGCCGTATAGAGAAACTTTTATCAACAACCAGTTTAACTGAAATATACCATTTCTGAATGGTAATGTCCTTAATTCTTTTAAGTGTAAGTCCTTGTATAACTTGATCAGATTCTTCTTTAACATTAGATGATTCTGGTACATCAGGATTTTCATCACTAGATGTAGAATCATTAATTTGAAGATCGGATTTTTAATCATTAAATTCCCTTTTTAAATTAGAAACTTCTAATTTTAAATTTGTAATTTCCTTTTTTAATTTATTAACTTCTAGATTTAATTCTGGAAGAGTGATTTCTTTAATATGAGACTTAAATCTTTCTAATGTTTTATTGAGGCTAAAAATTGGTTTTTCTTTAGCTTTAATAAATTTTTCATTATTATCTTTTGTCAATAAATCTTTTAACTGTTTTGTGTACTGAGCTTTTAGCTTTGGATCAGCAATTTTACTAATTAATTCTATTAACAAAGAGCTTTCTTCATCATCTTTGTTAAGTACATTAATGTTTTTAGTGCAACATTTGTCATTGCAGTTATCTGCACAAATGGTGACTTCTTCATTACTGCTTGACTCATTATTACTGATAGTATTGGAAGATTGGAAAGAAATTGAACCATCATCATTACTGATGTCGTTCTCAATTCTCATAAGTTCCAATATATGTTCAGTGTCTTCACTAGAGATATTTAGCTGATTTAATTTCTGTTTGATTTTACACTCATTTTTATAGTGACCCTTTTGCCCGCAATTGTGGCAAATAATGTTACTCTTATTGTATTTTTTGGACTTAGAATTTTTAATATGTCTTTTATCTGTGGTGGTTTTAGGCTTATTATAATAATTGTCTTGATTTTTATTTTTGTGGTAACTCCGTTTTCTTCTATGGTGTTTAGTGTTTTTGTGAGATTCAATATGTTTATGCCTATGCTTTCTCCTAGAGGGAGCAATAGGAGGTAAGCCATGTTGTTCACAAAAAGTGCCTAATTCATATTTAGCTTTTTTCTTGTCTTTACTAGCTTGTTTAGCTAATTTAAAATCTATACACATTTTTAATCCTATTTTTTGAATATGACTTATTATATCACCGTAGGTTAAGTTATCATAATCAATGTACCCTAGATTTTTGCCTAATTCTTCTCTGACTTTGTGAGCAAATAGAGAAGGTAAACCATTAATGAATTTTTCTTTCCAGAAAGGTTTATTACTGTCATTGCGTAACATAACTCTAGATGTAAAGACATCTTTGTACCACCTAAAATCACTTAGAGTGGGACAAGTAAGATTGCTTAATTGATCATGAATTCTTTCTGTAATATTACTAGGAGTGCCAATAAAGTGTTTTATTATGGTAAATATAAGTGTATTGACTCCATCTGGTGGATCAACCCCAAGCTCTTCATTGAAGATAGGGTTGCCATCATCATCTAATTGGACAGCATGGATTATTGATATTCTAGCATCTTCAGTAAGATGTTTTTCCCACCAAGACCTGAGGATACCGGTGAATCCACTAACTATCAATTCAACAATATTTGGTTGAGATAGATTATTGAATTTGGTGATGTAACTATTTGCTACCATGGACATATGATTAAGTTTATTTAAAATTTCTTGTTCACTGAACCCATCAATATTCCATTCATAAATTTTATTAGATGAGACTGAGAATTGTTTATCTAGATTTCTCTCTTCAAATTGTAAATCTGGAGGAGTAGGTCTAGAGTACCAATTCCTAGTTATACTGGTGTTTTTAACTGTTAACTTGTTAAGTTGATCATTGAAGTCTGGTAACGAATCAGAATCATCAGACTGATTACTGCTTTCATTATCAGTTTCAGCTTGATCAATAGTGGCAATTGTACCACTTGTACCAGGTTCATTTTTCAGTTTTTTAAATAACTTATCAATTGATTTGACCAGTTTATCATCATCAGATGGTAATCCTAATTTATATCTATTTTCAGGTAATTTTATTAGAGGCTGTTCATTTTTTACGTTGGGATTTTTAATAATAGATTCTTCAAATTTTTCTTCAATTCTATCAAGCTGTTTTCCAACAGTTGCTAGATATTGGTTGCTAAAGTTTAATTGTTCTATTATTTTTTTATCATTGTTATTGCTATCGGGAATTTTAAATGGACTAGCTGTAACTGAAGTGTTTTTTACCGGGATTAGAACTGTTTCTAAAGGAGGATGACTAGAGGAAACTTTTGACTTATCTTCTTTTGTCCATTGAGTTTTGGTGATTACATTACATTTACTTTAAAATTGTTCATACCAATCGTAAAATGTAATATTCATACTTTCATTTTTAATAAATCTTTTCCATCTATTAACTATCTTATGTGACGCCCCCAAAATAGGTATACAACACCACCCATTCTGAGTCGCCAAAATACGTGGTATAGAAAGCAAACTACAACTTCAATAATACAAGTGTCGTATGAAATACGACAATACATACTGTGAGTTTAAATACAAATATTGTCTTCTAGACAATATTCACATGCAAATAAGTCCTCATTACAATTATTCAAATACTATTTTACAGAAATAGTGAGGACAACTACAACATCTTCCTAGAATCATCACTCCATACCCCGACTCGATCCCGCTATATTCTCACCTCCTGAGAAGAAAAATGGAACAAAAAGGAAAGGGTGAGCTCAACTAGCCCAGTAAAGAATATTATGACTAAGATAATATACAACAAATTATCGTTAGTCTTCAATAGGGAAAAATCTGATAGAATACAATAGACAACAAATTTTAGATCAATTAATGCAGCGGAAACAGCAATCCATTAGAAGAGTCATGTAGAGGATGAATTCTACTGTCTTCTAATATTTAAGAGTCCATCATCAATATTTTATCCCTGTAACAACAATCAATATACATCTTTAATCATCTTTGCACTACAGGCCAAATATATTCATTTATATCACCAGTTGGTCATGTTCATCTCAACACCTGTTCATCTTTGCACTACGGGCCAAAGAGATTCATCAGTTTAATCATTCATCTTTGCACTACAGGCCAAAGATATTCATCAAGTATCATCATTTAGGACTGAGGATGATGAAAAATATTTTTAAGAATGAATCCAGTGAGATAGAAGGACAAATATTAGGGATTCGTACAACAGTTTATCCAAGATCAATAATACTTTATAACAACCGATTTTGAAGCAGAACTCAAAAATAACGATCAAAACATGGATACAATCAAAGATAGTAGCCAAAATAGACATCTTGGACAAAAAGGAAAATTTTCATTTTTCGGTGAATAGTGCCGTATTCGTGAATAGTGCCGTATACGTGAATAGTGCCGTATACGTGAATAGTAACTCCGACACCAAAAGATAGAAATTTCACAAAAAACATCTTCACGCTTCGTGAATAGTACTCGTGAATAGTAACTCGTAAATAGTAACTCATGAATAGTAACTCGTGAATAGTAACTCGTGAATAGTAACCCCGACATGAAAAAGTTCCAAATTTGATAAAAAGTTCCAACCAATATTTCAGCATAATGATATTGAAGAAATAATATCATTTTAGAAGAAAATAACATCCCTTACCTCAAAGAAACAGTACTTCGGAAGGAAAGGTCGGAAGTGATGCTGAATGAAAACTTCTATGAACAGCAACTCTCAAAGTATCAAAATACTCACAAAATACACTCAGTAATATAGAGAGAGAAAGAGAGAAAACTTTGTTTCTGGTGTGATTTTCAATTCTAACTTAGCCCTCTATTTATAGGAAAATTTTAGCCCGCCGAAGCAGACTTGACCTGCTACCTGATGGCTTTACCTGCTACTATTGCCACCTACCACATTTGAAATAAAAATTCAGCACATTTTTCACCAACCACAAGTGGGGCCCACTTAATTCTAGAATTTTCCACCAAAATCATTTATAACCCTAATTTCTGAAGCAGACTCCTCTTAAAATTCATAACAAATCATTTGTTCATTTTTAACGGTTCAAAATTTGTAGACATATACCTAACTTATATATGTATAACATATCCAAAAATCATAACGATCCAACGGTCGGATTAAAAATTATAATTTTCGCAAAAGAGCTTTAAGAACACCGAAATCCGACAAAATACTGATAAAACACCTCAGCGTTAATTCCTTCCACATAAAATAAATAAATCCATCATTTATATCAAATAAATATTTCATTATCATATAAATCAATAATTAATTATTCACAAATAATATTACAGAATCACAATTATGACAACCAGGCCGTTCCCAGGAAAGAGGGGGCTTTCCAATAAGGATTTCTCCTTACTGGCGCGCAATTAGGTGACCAAACCTCTCCTTAGACAGAACTTTCTAGACATTGCCAATAATGTTATCCGATAATATTATTCAAATAATATGAATTATTGATCTGATAATGGAAAATACTGTGCAATGATAATTATTGAAACAATAATAATATAAATATCAACGCAGCAATTATTGAATCAATAAAGTAATGAACAGTAACTCCTGTAGCAATTATTGAGTAGTGCCTTCTTACGTAAGGATCAATAATTCAAAATACTGTGCCATACCGTGTGCCACTGTGCAACAACGCGTATTACTGTATTTTAACCACCAGGTAACCCAACAGTGTTAACGGTAACAATTTACGCCGTTATTTATAAAACTCAATCTTTGTCGTTTTCTTTCATCCAACCGTTTTCTGTTATGGGACCCACAAATGACTGCGCCGTCGTACGAATATTCCCCGACAGCAAGAATATTCCACGACCAAACGAATATTCCCCGACAAAAATGAATATTTTAATAACCACTTGTTTATTTTGCAAAAATTTCACATTTCACCCATAACCAAAGCATTATATCAATTTAACCCTTATTAATTTAGAATAATGAATAAAGGAAAATTTAATTTTATTTATAATAAGTTGGGGTCTTACATCTTATCACGCTCCTTTTCAGTTGGGTGACTAGATCTAAATAAATGTCTTTTTTCTTTATTAGATTTGGAATTAAAATCCTTTACTAGATTGTCCCAATCTAATACGAATTCTTTTTTAATGACTCTCAATTGATTATGAATAGGAATATCAAAATCTGACTGAGTGGGCATCACAGAAGAAGTGGGAGAAGAAGAACCTGTTTCTTCTACAAAATCTTTGTGAGCATAACAAGGATGACTGGTTTGACCTTGATTAAGAATTCCTTTTAGTTTAATATCTTTAATTGAAGGATCACTGAGAACCTCAGTATCTCTTCGAGTATAGGACGAAGGTGCTGAAGAACTAGTGAAATCTTCAATGATGACAGGTCTTCTGGTTCGTTCAAAACTTATTTTGACCGTCCCATCGGAGAATTGTCTAACGTTTTCAATATTTAATAAATTATTAATTATAGGTTGTTAAGGTATTTCTTTAGGTAAAATCCACTGACTGGGAAGCGTAATATCCTTCCAGAGAATTGTTCTTGGAACTTGAATATTAGCATCAGTAGTAGAACTTTGAATTAATACAGTCAAATCTTTAGGACTTTTATTTAACGCATGTACATTCAAATTTGTTTTCATAGTTTTATAATAAATTCTGTAGATTAATGCAATAGGCTGAGAACCCTCAATCATGTGAGTGATTTCGCCTGAAGTTTTAATATTTAATGTTAAAGCTTTTAGTAGGTGTTGATCACTAAGGCTCAAGGTGAAATCAGGAAAGCAATTAAAATGGACAGGTCCATTGTGCAAGCTTGATTCCATTGCGCCTATTATGCTGGGGTGATAATTCAAGAATCTAGCATCTCTAAGACAGAGATAGATGCATGAATTAATTCCCTTAATGTTTAATGGTTTTACTGCTACTTGAATCAAACCAATATGAATAAAATTGTAACCCTTTTTTCTATGTTTTTTGATAACATCTGGGTCAAGGAGAGTACAATTTTCATATTCTTTATTAATGGCATAAACTTTTTCAACTGTTTTAACATTATAATCAGTTTTAAAATTATCTAAAAATGTTGACTGGTAAATTTCTTTGGGAGAAACCCTAGGTATATTCCAATTATGTAAGGTTTGACTGATTTCTTCATAACTATGAGTTTCTTGGTTAACTATGTCTGGAACCGAAGGTAAAGTTGACCTGTGACTAGCTGAAGAGTTAGATCTAAATAACCTATTCATTATACTGGTTTCAAAACGAAGTTTCACTCTTTATCTTCCATACATACCCTCTTACCTTGAGTAGACTCATACCCTAAACCCAATATCCGACACTGCTCACACAAGAGACTTACAAGGGTAGACACGACAAAGGGTTGACTACAGTAAGTTAGGTGATTTCAGATGCAGAATAAAGAAGAAGTTTTGAAAATAGTATGAATGATAGATTACTAAAATCTTACTGGCAACTAGAACAAACAACTTGGCTTTGATACCATTTGGGGCGGAAGTGGATGCAACGATGCAATGAGATATAGAAGCAGATGTGCATATAGATTACACAAAATAATTACTAAATAAAAAGATTTTATTGATTACTGAAAATATATACAGACAGAAATTAACTTACAATTTAGAACATTTAACTAGAGAAGTGGAGAAGAGGGGTTAAGTAGGTTGATCAGAGGTAGAAACTAAAGATTAGTCTAAGAGAGATAGCTCAGAGTCTTTCCAAGTGGATGCAACGATGCAATGAGATATAGAAGCAGATGTGCATATAGATTACACAAAATAATTACTAAATAAAACTAAAGAACATTTAATTCCTAAAATAATTTAATAATGAAGGCCTAAGCCAGTAAGAACATTTAATTCCTACTAAGGCCAAGCCTATTCAAATGAATCACGAACAGATGGAGTTATGCAAAAAGGAAATCAATAATCTCCTAAGTAAAGGGCTAATTAAACCTAGTAAATCCCCTTGGTCTTGCCCTGCTTTCTATGTTAATAATGAAGCAGAGAAAGAACGTGGAGTTCCTCGTCTAGTCATCAATTATAAACCACTGAATAAGGTCTTAGAGTGGATTAGGTATCCCCTTCCTAATAAAGACGACCTTGTCAACAGACTAAGTCATGCAACAATATTCAGTAAATTTGACCTTAAATCCGGTTTCTGGAAAATTGCCATTTATCCTGATGATAGTTACAAAACAGCATTTACCACTCCATTCGGTCATTACGAATGGAATGTCCAGGCATTTGGCCTAAAGAATGCTCCCAGTGAATTTCAAAATATTCTCAATGACATATTAAACCCTTTCAGTCATTTTATTGTCGTCTATATTGATGATATCCTTGTTTTTTCAATGACCATTGAAGAACACATTAAACACTTGAAATCATTCTTCAAGACAGTTAAGGACAATGGTCTAGTTCTTTCACCTTCCAAATGCAGCCTGTTTCATGTTAGAATAAGGTTTCTTGGTCTTAATATCTTTAGAGAACAAGTTCAGCCCATTGAACGAGCTATTCAATTCGCTGACAAGTTTTCCGATAAGATAACCAATAAAACCCAACTGCAGAGATTTCTTGGCTCGCTTAATTATATAGGCAAGTTTTACAAGAATCTCAGGAAGATCTGCAAACCTCTTTTTCAGCGTTTGCAAGACAACCCTCCACCATGGACTGACAATCATACTGCTGTCGTCCAACAAGTTAAAAGATACGTCAAGGCATTGCCCTGTCTTGGAATTTCCAATGATTCAGTATTTAAAATTATTGAAACTGACGCCTCAGATATTGGATTCGGAGGCATTCTAAAACAAAAGTTAACACCTAGTTCCCCAGAACAGATTGTTCGATTTCATTCCGGTGCATGGAATACTACACAATTGAATTACAGTACTATTAAAAAAGAAATACTTTCTTTAGTTTTATGTATTACTAAATTTCAAAGTGATTTATTAAATCAAAAATTCTTAGTTCGCATTGATTGCAAGTCAGCCAAATATATATTAGAAAAGGATGTTCAAAATCTAGCCTCTAAGCATTCTTTCGCTAGATGGCAAGCTCTATTAAGAATTTTTGATTTCGATATTGAATATATTAAAGGAAGTAACAATTCAGTTCCTGATTTTCTTACCCGAGAATTTATCAATACAGGTACTGTTCAATGAGCACCAGAGGAGCATCATCCTCAAGGGGACCGGGTCGCCCTTCTGCCCCTATTAACCAACCTAGAGGAGCAATGATTCCTCATCCAGTTAACCCAACTGTTCAAACCAGTAATAAATTCACTGTTCTTGGCACCATGCCCAAGCCTTACAGTTCGGCTTTGGCCAGTCAACCTGTTCCCATTGATCCTTTCAGTAATCCTGCCAAGGCTTCGTCCTCAGCACCTAGTCATCCTCCTGCTGAGTATATGCTCAGATGGGAAAGTTATTTATTTCATATTGAGCCCAGTATGAAACCCAAAAATGATCCCAGTAAATTTGTTGCCCAGTTTTTTCCGCCTGGATGGCATTTCCAACCTCTAGCTCCTTATAAGTCCCTTGTGTACTATAAGGATATTCTTCTTGAAACAGAGTCAGTTAACATCAAACCCATTTATGCACAGAATGATAAATCAAAAATTCTCTATCATTCTATGTATATTAAACAATTTATTCAAATCTCTTATTGGGGAAAGCATTCCTCTGATCTCTTTAATCTCTCCAATCAAGACCGCCAGTTTTGTTATTATGATTACATTGAAGCCTGGTATAAGGTTCTCCTTCACCAGAATGAATTACTCAGTCACTCATGGTTCATATAATTTGACCATAAATTCAAGAGTCCATTTCCTTATTGGTTCGTCCTTTGGTGGTATAGGTTAGGATCTTGTTATGATCTTCTTCATGATCCTTTGAAGGTCCAGTTAAATCACTTCAACAATCACTATAAACCTACCCAACTGAATGAAGTAGTTCCACCCACTCTTTTGTTCGTCAGTAAATACAAAATTCCTTGGATTCTCAAATAGGAGTATGCACTCTCACCCCCAGGTACTCCAGTCAATGGTATTCCCAATGATCCACTTCTTCGTTTATCTCGCCTCTTTTATATCAAGTGGTGGGATAAATTCAATGTTGATAGAATAATTAGTCAGGTGCAACTAGAGTTTCCTGTTGCCTCGATCCCAGCTATTCCAGTCAAGGCCAGTCCCATGGCAAAAATTGAAAAAGAGTCAGAGTCAGTCTCAAAACAGTCAATAGTCAATATCCAGAGTCAGTCCTACTGGATCATCATGTTCCCGTAGTATCTCAGATTTCAAGGACTGTACCAGTAAAGAATTGTTAAAAATTGCTCAAGTTCTCAATAAAAGAATTGATGAAGCTTTACATGAAGAAGCTTCTACTCATTCCTCACAGGATGATTCAGTCAGCCAGTTCGCCGACGATGATGGCGATTATGATCCTTACGGCACAGTCAACCTCCAGGATGCTCAGGATCCATTCGCCTGAAATCCACTGTAAATCCAGCACCTGCTCCGGCAGCCAGTCACCTGCTCCGGCAGCCAGTCACCTGCTCCGGCAGCCAGTCATTCAAAAGAATCTACTTTTCCACTGAAAGTAGCCTCAGTCACGTTCACTTGCCCCTGCAGTTAAACAGCCCAGAAGATGCTCTTCCTTTTCCACCGAAAACATCTGCTAAAGTCAAAAGATGTCGGCCTCTTCGTCAAAAGTTGCCGAAAGCGTCCATGAATAGTAAAAAAGTCAGCACTGTAGCACTGTTCATCAATAGTAAAAGTTGTCTGTAATCATTTACTTTTACTTTTACTTAAGTAACATGTTTTCACTTTACCTCAGTGGTTGTAATAGTTATTACTCCAGTTAATGTAATAGTTCTCCTTCCTTATTCTATAAAAGGAGGCAGAACTCATTTGGTTAATCAGATTTTCGAAACTTGGAAAGACTCTGAGCTCTCTCTCTCAGACTAATCTTTAGTTTCTACCTCTGATCAACCTACTCAACCCCTCTTCTCCACTTCTCTAGTTAAATGTTCTAAATTGTAAGTTAATTTCTGTCTGTATATATTTTCAGTAATCAATAAAATCTTTTTATTTAGTAATTATTTTGTGTAATCTATATGCACATCTGCTTCTATATCTCATTGCATCGTTGTATCCATTTCAGCCCCAAATGGTATCAGAGCCAAGTTGTTTGTTCTAGTTGCCAGTAAGATTTTAGTAATCTATCATTCATACTATTTTCAAAACTTCTTCTTTATTCTGCATCTAAAATCACCTAACTTACTGTAGTCAACCCTTTGTCGTGTCTACCCTTGTAAGTCTCTTGTGTGAGCAGTGTCGGGTATTGGGTTTAGGGTATGAGTCTACTCAAGGTAAGAGGGTATGTATGGAAGATAAAGAGTGAAACTTCGTTTTGAAACCAGTGTAATGAATAGGTTATTTAGATCTAACTCTTCAGCTAGTCGCAGGTCAACTTTACCTTCGGTTCCAGACATAGTTAACCAAGAAACTCATAGTTATGAAGAAATCAGTCAAACCTTACATAATTGGAATATACCTAGGGTTTCTCCCAAAGAAATTTACCAGTCAACATTTTTAGATAATTTTAAAACTGATTATAATGTTAAAACAGTTAAAAAAGTTTATGCCATTAATAAAGAATATGAAAATTGTACTCTCCTTGACCCAGATGTTATCAAAAAACATAGAAAAAAGGGTTACAATTTTATTCATATTGGTTTGATTCAAGTAGCAATAAAACCATTAAACATTAAGGGAATTAATTCATGCATCTATCTCTGTCTTAGAGATGCTAGATTCTTGAATTATCACCCCAGCATAATAGGCGCAATGGAATCAAGCTTGCACAATGGACCTGTCCATTTTAATTGCTTTCCTGATTTCACCTTGAGCCTTAGTGATCAACACCTACTAAAAGCTTTAACATTAAATATTAAAACTTCAGGCGAAATCACTCACATGATTGAGGGTTCTCAGCCTATTGCATTAATCTACAGAATTTATTATAAAACTATGAAAACAAATTTGAATGTACATGCGTTAAATAAAAGTCCTAAAGATTTGACTGTATTAATTCAAAGTTCTACTACTGATGCTAATATTCAAGTTCCAAGAACAATTCTCTGGAAGGATATTACGCTTCCCAGTCAGTGGATTTTACCTAAAGAAATACCTCAACAACCTATAATTAATAATTTATTAAATATTGAAAACGTTAGACAATTCTCCGATGGGACGGTCAAAATAAGTTTTGAACGAACCAGAAGACCTGTCATCATTGAAGATTTCACTAGTTCTTCAGCACCTTCGTCCTATACTCGAAGAGATACTGAGGTTCTCAGTGATCCTTCAATTAAAGATATTAAACTAAAAGGAATTCTTAATCAAGGTCAAACCAGTCATCCTTGTTATGCTCACAAAGATTTTGTAGAAGAAACAGGTTCTTCTTCTCCCACTTCTTCTGTGATGCCCACTCAGTTAGATTTTGATATTCCTATTCATAATCAATTGAGAGTCATTAAAAAAGAATTCGTATTAGATTGGGACAATCTAGTAAAGGATTTTAATTCCAAATCTAATAAAGAAAAAAGACATTTATTTAGATCTAGTCACCCAACTGAAAAGGAGCGTGATAAGATAGTTAATAGATGGAAAAGATTTATTAAAAATGAAAGTATGAATATTACATTTTACGATTGGTATGAACAATTTTAAAGTAAATGTAATGTAATCACCAAAACTAAATGGACAAAAGAAGATAAGTCAAAAGTTTCCTCTAGTCATCCTCCTTTAGAAACAGTTCTAATCCCGGTAAAAAACACTTCAGTTACAGCTAGTCCATTTAAAATTCCCGATAGCAATAACAATGATAAAAAAATAATAGAACAATTAAACTTTAGCAACCAATATCTAGCAACTGTTGGAAAACAGCTTGATAGAATTGAAGAAAAATTTGAAGAATCTATTATTAAAAATCCCAACGTAAAAAATGAACAGCCTCTAATAAAATTACCAGAAAATAGATATAAATTAGGATTACCATCTGATGATGATAAACTGGTCAAATCAATTGATAAGTTATTTAAAAAATTGAAAAATGAACCTGGTATAAGTGGTACAATTGCCACTATTGATCAAGCTGAAACTGATAATGAAAGCAGTAATCAGTCTGATGATTCTGATTCGTTACCAGACTTCAATGATCAACTTAACAAGTTAACAGTTAAAAACACCAGTATAACTAGGAATTGGTACTCTAGACCTACTCCTCCATATTTATAATTTGAAGAGAGAAATCTAGATAAACAATTCTCAGTCTCATCTAATAAAATTTATGAATGGAATATTGATGGGTTCAGTGAACAATAAATTTTAAATAAACTTAATCATATGTCCATGGTAGCAAATAGTTACATCACAAAATTCAATAATCTATCTCAACCAGATATTGTTGAATTGATAGTTAGTGGATTCACCGGTATCCTAAGGTCTTGGTGGGAAAAACATCTTACTGAAGATGCTAGAATATCAATAATCCATGCTGTCCAATTAGATGATGATGGCAACCCTATCTTCAATGAAGAGCTTGGGGTTGGTCCACCAGATGGAGTCAATACACTTATATTTACCATAATAAAACACTTTATTGGCACTCCTAGTAATATTACAGAAAGAATTCATGATCAATTAAGCAATCTTACTTGTCCCACTCTAAGTGATTTTAGGTGGTACAAAGATGTCTTTACATCTAGAGTTATGTTACGCAATGACAGTAATAAACCTTTCTGGAAAGAAAAATTCATTAATGGGTTACCTTCTCTATTTGCTCACAAAGTCAGAGAAGAATTAGGTAAAAATCTAGGGTACATTGATTATGATAACTTAACCTACGGTGATATAATAAGTCATATTCAAAAAATAGGATTAAAAATGTGTATAGATTTTAAATTAGCTAAACAAGCTAGTAAAGACAAGAAAAAAGCTAAATATGAATTAGGCACTTTTTGTGAACAATATGGCTTACCTCCTATTGCTCCCTCTAGGAGAAAGCATAGGCATAAACATATTGAATCTCACAAAAACACTAAACACCATAGAAGAAAACGGAGTTACCACAAAGATAAAAATCAAGACAATTATTATAATAAGCCTAAAACCACCACAAATAAAAGACATATTAAAAATTCTAAGTCCAAAAAATACAATACGAGTAACATTATTTGCCACAATTGCGGGCAAAAGGGTCACTATAAAAATGAGTGTAAAATCAAACAGAAATTAAATCAGCTAAATATCTCTAGTGAAGACACTGAACATATATTGGAACTTATGAGAATTGAGAACGACATCAGTAATGATGATGGTTCAATTTCCTCCCAATCTTCCAATACTATCGGTAATAATGAGTCAAGCAGTAATGAAGAAGTCACCATTTGTGCAGATAACTACAATGACAAATGTTAACAAAGATGATGAAGAAAGCTCTTTGTTAATAGAATTAATTAGTAAAATTGCTGATCCAAAGCTAAAAGCTCAGTACACAAAACAGTTAAAAGATTTATTGACAAAAGATAATAATGAAAAATTTATTAAAGCTAAAGAAAAACCAATTTTTAGCCTCAATAAAACATTAGAAAGATTTAAGTCTCCTATTAAAGAAATCACTCTTCCAGAATTAAATCTAGAAGTTAATAAATTAAAAAAGGAAATTACAAATTTAAAATTAGAAGTTTCTAATTTAAAAAGGGAATTTAATGATAAAAAATCCGATCTTCAAATTAATGATTCTACATCTAGTGATGAAAATCCTGATGTACCAGAATCATCTAATGTTAAAGAAGAATCTGATCAAGTTATACAAGGACTTACACTTAAAAGAATTAAGGACATTACCATTCAGAAATGGTATATTTCAGTTAAACTGGTTGTTGATAAAAGTTTCTCTATACGGCTTTCTGCTCTTGTAGATACGGGTGCAGATCTAAACTGTATTCAAGAGGGTCTTATACCAACCAAGTATTTTAAAAAAACCAGTGAAAGATTAAACTCAGCTAATGGAAGCCAAATGGAAATTAAATATAAATTACCTAAAGTTCACATCTGTCAAGATGATATGTGTTTCAAAACATCGTTTGTTTTGATTCGAAATCTTACAGATAAAGTCATTTTAGGATTACCATTTATATATTTACTCTATCCGTTTACTACTAATAATGAAGGCCTAAGCTGTAAACACTTAGGAAAGAAAATAACATTTAAATTTCTTATTAAACCCAAAGAAAGAGATTTAAAATTCATTCAAGAAGAATCTATCTCTAACTCATTAAATTTACTTAACTGCAAATCAACACATTTGAAATTTTTGAAAGAAGAAATTAATTATAAACGAATTGAAGAACAGCTTTTGAATAAAAGGGTTCAACAACAGATTGAAGAATTAAAAATCTATCTAAAAGATAATCTTTGTTCTGATTCTCCCAATGCTTTTTGGTATAGGAAGAAGCATATGGTTAGGCTCCCTTATGCTAAGGAATTTAAAGAACATTTAATTCCTACTAAGGCCAGGCCTATTCAAATGAATCACGAACAGATGGAGTTATGCAAAAAGGAAATCAATAATCTCCTAAGTAAAGGGCTAATTAAACCTAGTAAATCCCCTTGGTCTTGCCCTGCTTTCTATGTTAATAATGAAGCAGAGAAAGAACGTGGAGTTCCTCGTCTAGTCATCAATTATAAACCACTGAATAAGGTCTTAGAGTGGAGTAGGTATCCCCTTCCTAATAAAGACGACCTTGTCAACAGACTAAGTCATGCAACAATATTCAGTAAATTTGACCTTAAATCCGGTTTTTGGCAAATTGCCATTCATCCTGATGATAGTTACAAAACAGCATTTACCACTCCATTCGGTCATTACGAATGGAATCTCCTTTTAAGGTAAGGGATATTATTTTTGCTCAATATTCGTATGAAATAGGAATTTCTTCCATACTTTGTAGTATGTAAGTAATATTATTTCGTTTCAGATTCTGAATTCTACACTCATTTTGTTAAGTATTGCTTCTATACTCCTTGAAATTAGTAGAATATCTTTGAAATTTGCGCTTCTTCTGGTATCGTTTCACAAGAATATTTTTCTGAACATTCTTGTTAAAGTTTAATTTTTTTTATGTCAAGTACTATTCACCCGTGATACTATTCATGACAAAAATTGATTTTTTTTTGTCTAAATTATTTTTAATACAATATTATTCTTGAATTTTACTCCACAAAGCAGTATCATGTTGACAATTTGGACATTATTGTATTCTGTATAAATTAAATTATAAATCTTTAAAATTTATCATTGCTCTCATTTAATTGAATTCTTATATCATTGTCATCATCCTCATATTTATATTGTGATGAAAGTCATCTTTGACCCATAGTGCATAGATGGACTGTTGATTGGTATGATTATGACCATGGATTATTCGGTATAATCATGACATGTAATGTTACAAATGATGTGGTAAAAGTCATCATTGGTCCGTAGTGCATTAATGGATAGTTGTTGGCATGATCATGACCATTGGTGATAACACAAATATCCTTGGCCCGTAGTGCATGGATAATTCGTGGATGTGATACTAATGAATATTCTTGGCCCGTAGTGCATGGATAATTCAGTGTTTTGGATTACTTATTGAGGTGAGTCTTAGCGATAAAATTGATGATAAACTTTTTAAATCATAGAAGATAGTAGATGTGACGCCCCTAAAATAGGTCCACACGACCCATTCTAAGTCGCTAGATATCATACTATAAAAATCAAATACAAACTTCATTTATACAACTGTTGAACTGTCGTGCAGAATACGACCACAGTTAAACTGTGAGTTTTAATACAAATGTATGTAACTCTCATGGTGCCTCGACCACAACCTTACAATGGTACTTTACATAAAAGTACAGTCAAAAACTGTTTTAGAAATTAAAATCTCTGGGAAGTGCTCAAGGAAACCTTCGTACATGGGAGGTCATGCGTCTAGGTTATGATAGATATCATGTGTCCACAGAATTATCCTTGATTGACCCAATAGACCCCAAAGAAAAAAGAGAAGATTACTATCATTTTTTTTCCAATGGTGAGTCTTCTTTTGACATATAATTATCTCCGTTGTCTCCAAGTAAAAATTATATTTCAAATAAACTCCAAGATTATATAGGTAGTGCTCGTAGATATACTTAGCAAGTGGATGTGTACAACCCTATCTTATGATAACACGAGGTTGTATGTCATTAGACATCTTGTATGATAGTGGCAAAACACCCTTCCAAAGTTGGGTTCACCTCACCCTATTCGGTTCACCAAAATTAAATTTCAAATGACATATATAATACGACACACTTATCTAAAGTTCTCAATAAAATTATTTCCATACTATTTAGGGAGAACCTCAACAGCTATAGACCACCGTTCTAATCCTCTTAATACCTCGCTCGACCCAGCTACACCTTTATTACCTGAAAGGAATTGTAAAGCAAAAGGGTGAGCACAACTAGCACAGTAAAGAATATTATGACTAAAGATAATTAAATTATCAATAGCTTTCATCAATAATAAATCAGAGATTTAGAACATATGGTAGATGATAAAAATTTTCAACCATAGTTGCAGTGGAACGAGCAATCCATTAAAAGAGTCAAATAGACTATAAGGTTTATTATCTTCTCTATGTTAAAAGTCCACCAACAATGTTTTATCCCTGTAACATTAATCAACAGTTCCTGTCCACAATCATATGAATAACTCATAATCATAATTGTGGTTCTAAATTCCTCTTCGCACCCAGGACGAAGATAAATTTCAGCACCTATCTTCACCTGAAATATCAAAAATCATGGTTATACCAAATCATAATTCCTGCTCATAATCATACTAATAAATTCATCTTTGCACTATGGCCAAGATATTCATTAACAATTCATCTTTGCACTACAGGCCAAAAACATACAACTATATTTTAAAAGAGTCAAGTAGAGAATGATATCTACTATCTTTTACGAATTAAAAGTGTATAATCAATATTTTATCGCTGAGACTCAGCTTAATAAATAATCCACATCATCGAATCATCCCTGCACTATGGCCAAGGATATTCATGTAATCATCAATGGTCATGATTATACCGAATAATCCTTGGTTATAATCATACCAATAACTATCCATTAATGCACTACGGGCCAATGATAAATTTTACCACATCATCTATAACATTACGGGTCATGATTATACCGAATGATCCCTAGTCATAATCATATAAATAAACAGTTCATCAATCAATAGCTCATCTTTGCACGTAAGCCAAAGATATACAACTGTAAAATTAATAATCAATTGTCCATCTTTGCACGTAAGCCAAAGATATACAACTGTAAAACAAATAATCAATAGTCCATCTTTGCACATAAGCCAAAGATATACAACTATAAAACCAATAATCAACAGTCCATCTATGCACGTAAGCCAAAGATGATTTTCATCACAATATAAAAATGAGGATGATGACAATGATATAAACATTAATCAAACGAAATCAAGGATAAATATTAAAGACTTAAATTTATCCAAATATTATCAATCACTTAATAAATTCATAATCTAATATTATTAATATTATAATAATATTTAATCACTTCTTAAACTTATAAACAATTTATTTTAATTGTTTACACTTTACCAAATAATGCATTTAATCATTCAAAATGCCATACTCATAAGATTTCATCACCAATGATCAAATCACTCATCAAAAATCTGCATATACCTTATATAGGATTTCCAAGCCATAAACTCTTATTTATCAATTTTTCAACTTCACATAACATATTTAATTCATATGTTCGTAACTAAACCATTTTCATGAAAAATACCAAATCAATTCCAAAAATTATTCATTTCAGGGATTTAGCAGAATATAGTCCCATATTGAACATATATTTTTCTCGGAATTTTTAAAATTCATTTACTATTTTTCATATGGCCATAACTGCCGAATATTTTGATATTTATCATAAATTATACTTTTGTCCAAAAATTCCAAAATTTACAAGGTATACTCCTGTTATATATATGTCCTAATAATAATTTTACCAATTTTGGAGTTAACCACAAGGAGTTATAAGGGTTTACTTTTAAAATAGTCTTTTCCTATAAAATTCATAACTCTTAATCTATACATCCAAAAATCGCCATTTTTGGACACAATCTAGAAAACTCATCAAATTATCATTTTAAATTTTTTCAGAATTTTTGAGGGTCAGAAAAATTATGAAACTAGAAACTACAAATGGATTTTCACCCGCCATGCGGTAATCCATGTAGACAGATCATTTCCACAATTTAATAAAGAATGAATACAAAGGATCATTCACCGTGAATGTGGTAATCCACATAGACAGGTTATTCTAACAGAATAATAAAGAATGGAATAACAGAAGAATTCACCATGCATAAGGTAGTCCACATAGACAGGTTATTCCAACAGAATAATAAAGAATGGAATAACAGAAGAATTCACCATGCATGCGATAGACTGCACAGACAGGTTATTCCAACAGAATAATAAATAATGGTGACAGGTCATGCGTAATCTGCACAGACAGGATATTCTAACAGAATATTAAATAATGGAACCAGATCATGCGTAATCCGCACAGACATGATATTCTAACATAATAATAAAGAATGAAACCAGGTCATGCAGTACTTCGCATAGAAAGGTTATTCCAACTTAATAATAAAGAATGGAATAACAGAAGAATTTCTCCATGTATGCGGTACTTCGCATAGACAGGTTATTCCAACATAATAATAAAGAATAGAATAATAGAAGAATTTCACCATGTATACAGTAGTCTGCGTATACAAGTTATTCCAACAGAATAATAAGGAATGGAATAACAATAGTTCTCTTCATGAATACGAAAGAAATAATATCCCTTACTATAATAATAATATCCCTTACCTTAAAAAGAAACTGGATATTGGAGTAGAGAGGTAGCAGACTTCTCTTCTTCTTTTTTTCTATATCTTCTCTCTATATAATTGCTCTATAGCTTTAGTGAATTGGTGAGAAATGAAGGAAGAATGAGCTTCTATTTATAGGAAAATATAGTTTCGATAATTGCACATTTTGGGGCTCAAAATATTACACTACAATGCCTTCAACTTTTCTTTCATTTTTAATTTAGTCCTACAAGTATTATCAAACTTGCACCACCTCCCCTAATAGTAAATAATGTGAATCAATAGTACAAACATGTGAACAAATAGTTATAATCATATGAATTAATAGCAATTAATTGCTCATTTATCCGATTAATTACCCGATTGGTCAATATAACTTCCAGACATCAATTATTATCGAAATAAATGTCAATTTCCACTAACACTAAGAATTCCAACACAATGGAACTATCAAATTCATCTTTAATCAACATGAACTTATTCATCATTAATATCATAACTCACAATATTTAACAACCAGGTCGTTCCCAAGAAAATAGGGGGCTTTTCGATAAGGATTTTTCCCTATTGACGCATAATTAGGTGACAAAACTTCTAGACATGTTCAATATTGCAAATAATAATATGAATAACTTTGTTATCTCAATTATTGATTTAATAATATAACATATTATGCAAATGATACAGTGACAATAATTGAATCAATAATATGAGAGATGTGATGCAGCAATTACTGTAGCAATAATTAAATATAACTGAGTGACTTCTTACGTAAGCATCAATAATCAATACCGCGTGCTACTATGCAACCACGCGTATTACTGTACTTCTATCACTGATTATTTTATGACAACTTGTTTACTTTGAATTTTTTTTTCAAATATCACCCTTAACTTTAAACTTTTATCGATTTAACCATTTACTAAATAGAATAATTATAAGAAAATTGAATACTTTCATTTCATAAAATTCAGGGTCTCACAGTAGGTATCATGCTCTACTTGACTCTTCTAATGGATTGCTTGTTCCGCTGCAGTTAAACTTGTTGTTTATTGTACTTTATCAGTTTAACACTGTTGAAGGCTAACGATAATTTATTCTGCATTATCGTAGTCATAATATTTCTTACTGGGCTAGTTGAGCTCACCCTTTTGCTTTCATTGTTCTCTCCTGAAAATGAGAACGTAGTCGGGACTAGTCAGGGAATAGAGTGACGGTCCGAGATGATGGCTATATTAGTCCTCACTATTTTATAAAATAGTGTGATAATAATCATAATGAGGACTCCATTTGAGTTTAGATATTGTCTAGAAGACAATATAAGTGTTAAAACTCTCAACTTATATTTCACGATAGTTGTATAATTAAGTTTGTATTTGTATTCTGTACCATGTATTTGGTGACTCAGAATGGGTTATGTATCCCTATTTTGGGGGCGTCACAGTTGGTATCAAAGCTTAGGGATATAATCCCTGGCTGAGGCTTGAGGCTAGAACTAGGAAGGGAGAGACGGGTAAATCCTTTGCTAGTATGACCTACCTAAGCTTAATTGTTATTTAATGGGTCTCAGAATATAGGGATAATATGTGGCAAGTCAATTAATCTTTATTTTGTGGCAGTATTTGAAAATGACATCTGAAAATCAAGAGATGAACTCATATAGAGTTTTAACTGATGATTCGAGGAGATTCATTTAAATATTAAATATTGGAGTATAATATTTTGTTATAACAAAGATTTTATTGGGGAGTACTAATTAAGTTATTAAACTTGATTGTAGGATGTTAGGCGAAGAAGAAATTAGAAATATCCATGTGGTGAGTGAAGAATTAATAGTTGCACTCGAGATAGTCGCAGAGGTAGCAGCTGAGAGTGAGGTAGAAGAGGAACCTGAAGGGGATTTATTAGGAGAACTTTATGATCGAAATGTAGAACTGCAAAATCGTATTCATGAGTTAGAAAAGTAGGCTGAAGAACGGCAGGCGGTCTTGGAGCAAAGGGTTACAACAATTCAAGATTGTGTTACCTGATATGTGATGCTTGAACAGAAGAACTCTTTAGCAGAGTATAAGATAATAAAGCTGGAATCTGAGAATTCAAATATTAAGGATCAGCTGAAAGAAGAAATAACTGAACAAGTGAGAATGAAGGATGCATGGGTAAAAGCCGCACGATGCGTTGATATTGTAGAAAGAGAAGGCTGATCCAAGAAGGCTAAAATAGATCATATGTATTTCTCTTTTTGGATAGCAATTGAGAGAACCCAACATCGAGTTTTGAATTACCCTGTACATTGCGGTCAACCCCAATTCGATATGGATCGAAGATTATTGATTCAGATCATGGATCAGGAGTACGATGAAGCAGTTGGGGGTAGAATATGCCCTATAGCGAATGTCAATTCCAGTAGTAATGATGACACCAAACGCTATCCTGGACAAGTCAAAGTCGGTGGTTCAAGTAAGAGCGCTTTTCTTGACTTCCTAAAAAGCGAGGAACCTGAACAAAGTTCTCACGGGTAAGCTAATCATAAATTCTTGCGAAGTCTATACCTTATTCGATACTGGTTCTACCCATTCTTTTATTTCACCTACTTTCGCTCAACATTTAAATTTGACTCCAGAGATATTAGACTTTGACTTATTTGTTGAAACTTTGTTGGGAGAAACCTTCATTACATTCACTGTTTATAAGTCTTGTTTGATTTAAATTGGTACCCTCACATTACCTGTCGATCTTATCTCTTTGAAAATACTTGCATTTGATGTGATTTTAGGAATCGACTAGTTAACTACTCCTCGTGCTAAAATTGATTATTTTTGTAAGGTTGTTAGCTTTCATATTCCTAACCAACCTGTTATGCAAATTCAAGCAACTAAACCACTAAAGTCAATCACTGTCATATCAAGCCATAAGTAAAGAACCCCGAGCCTTTCGTTGGTGACTTCCTTGTGTGGGATGCACCTAAGCCAGACTCTCTGTAGGGGACACCATGAATAACGGTGGAAAGTTGATTGGTATCAATGTGAGGTGCTATCCAAGTCTTGGATGAGAGTCACAGTTTTGAATGATATTTTATTGTTAATAAATTTCCTGACGTATTCCCCAAAGAACTTCCTAGCCTACCCCCAGAGCGTAAAATTGAATTTTGTATTGACCTTGAACCCGATACAAAACGCTCAAATATTTCTTTACCCAAAATGAATGTAACATGCGCCAAAGACGTTGGCTCGAGTTGTTGAAAGATTATGGCTATACCATTCAATACCATCCTAGAAAAGCGAACGTGGTAGCTGACGCGTTAAGTAGAAGATCGTATGCGGTTATAAGTGCGACGTTGTTAACACAAAGACCCATTTCGTACGACTTACAAAAGATGGAGATACAATAAAAGACTCCAAGAACCTACGTGAAGATAGCGAATATACGATTAGAACCGACTTTAATCAATAAAGTTAAAGCCGCTCAAGCTACAGACTCAGAGCTGATGAATGTGAAGAAGAAGGTGCAAAAATGAGTTATTGTGACACCCCCAAAATAGGTATACAACACCCGTTCTGAGTCGCCAAAATATATGGTACAAAAACAACTACAACTTTATTAATACAATTATCGTGCAAAATACGACAACACATAAACTGTGAGTTTAAATACAAATATTTTCAACTAGACAATATCCACACTCAAATAAGTCCTCATTACAATTATTGATATATTATTTTACAAAAATGGTGAGGGCTACTAAAACAACCCTCTAGAACCATCATTCCACACCCCGACTGGAACTCGCTACATTCTCGCCTCCTAAGAAGAAAAATGGAACAAAAAGAAAAAGGGTGAACTCAACTAGCCCAGAAAAGAATATTATGACTAAGATAATAAAGAAAAAATTATCGTTAGTCTTCAACTGGGAAAAATCTGATAAAATACAATAGACAACAAGTTTCAGATCAATATTTGCAGCAGAAATAATAATTCATAGATGAGTTACGTAGAGAATGAAATCTACTATAATCTATGAATTTAAAAGTCCATCATCAATATTTTATTCCTGTAAAATCAATCAATATTCATCTTGAATCAAATATTCATCTTTGCACTACAGGCCAAAGATATTCATCAGTTGATCATGTTCATCTCAACACCTGTTCATCTTTGCACTACGGACCAAAGATATTCATAAGAAAATTATTAATATTTGCACTACGGGCCAAAGATATTCAGTAATATCATCATTTAGGACTGAGGATAATGAAAAATATTTTAAAGAAAACGAATCCAGTGAAACAAAAGAACAAACATTAAGGATTCGTACTTTAAACAATCTGAATTCAAAAATACTTCATAAATAATCATAGTGAAGTAAAATTCAAGAATGATCAAAACATGGATACAATCAAAGCTAGTATCCATAATAGATATCTTGGACAAAAACCGAAAATTTAATTTTTCTGTGAATAGTGCCGTATTCGTGAATAGTGTCGTATACGTGAATAGTGCCGTATACGTGAATAGTAACCCTGACACTGAAAGAGAAGATTTTCACAAGAAAAATCTTTCCAATATTCCATCATAATGATATTGAAGGAAATAATCTCATTTATAGAACAAAAATAATATCCTTTACCTCAAAAAGACGGTACTTCTGACTGGAATACTGGATATAGTACTGAAGGGAACTTGCACCGTATAGCAATACTCAAACTATCAAAATACTCACAAGAATAAGCTCGATAATATAGTGAGAGAAAACTTCAGTTTCTGGTGTGATTTTCAATTTTAACCTAAGCACCCTATTTATAGGAAAATGCTTAGAACACCAAAATAGAAAATTTAATATAATAATATTATTTTTAATCAAAATTCCTACGCACACCTTTGAATCTGATTTCAGCCATTTAACACATTTATATCACATGTGGGACACTCACCAAAAATGTTTTTCTTTAAAAAAATAATTAAAACTTCAAAAATCAATTATTCTGAAACTTCGGAACTTCAATAATTCATAATAAATAGCCATTTTATTAGAAAAATTCAAACCTTATGTCTTTTCCATAAGAAATTCCATTCTCTACAACTTTGCAGAAGAAAGGTTTTCTAAATTCCAAACAGAAGTTGACCGAAATCCACAAAGGGGCGATTTTACAGGCTATAATCAAATTTCAGTCAAGAAATGAGCCTACAAACATGTTTAACACGTTTTTAACATTTATTGCAACAAAATACTCTTCCTCCTCATTTATTCATATATCCCACATTCATTATAAAAATATCACCATTATTATATTATTAAAATATAATAATATATTTAAATGAATTATTTTATTAGAAAAGATAAAATATCAATTTTCAACAATTGTCACATTAAAAATTTTCTCCATCTATATCCACATAAAATGAATATTTCCATTATCATATAAATAATTAATTAATTATCCATAAATAATATTACAGAATCACAATACTGACAACCAGGCCGTTCCCAGGAAAAAGAGGGCTTTTCAATAAGGATTTCTACTTACTGGCGCGCAATTAGGTGACCAAACCTCTCCTTAGAGAGAACTTTCTAGACATTGCCAATAATGCTATCTAATAATATTATTCAAATAATATGAATTATTGATCTGATAAAAGAAAATATTGTGTACTAACAATTATTGAAACAACAATAATATAAAATATCAACAAAGCAATTATTGAATCAATAAAATAAAATATTGAACGGTAATTACTGTAACAATTATTGAGTAGTGCCTTCTTACGTAAGAATCAATAATTGGTACAATACCGTGTGCTACTGTGCAATAACGCGTATTACTGTGTTTTAACTACCGGGTATTCCAACAGTATTAACGGTAACAACTACGCCGTTATTTATAAACAACTTATACTTATTGTTTTCTCCATCCAATCGCTTTCCGTTATGGGGCCCACACAAGACTGAGCTGTCGTACAAATATTCTCCGACAGCAAGAATATTCTACGACCAAACGAATATTCTCCGACAACAATGAATATTTTATAACAACTTGCTTATTTGAAATATTTGTGCATTTTACCCATAACTAACCACATTAATCAAATCAACCCTTACTATTTCAAAATAATAAATAGAGGAAATTCGATTTCATTAATAATAAGTTGGGGTCTTACAACCTCCCCTCCTTATGAAATTTCGTCCTCGAAATTGACGTACGTACCTGGTATTTCGAAAAGGTGAGGATACCTCGCTTTCATTCTCGTTTCCAAATCCCAGGTCATTTCCTCAATAGCATGGTTCCTCCACAAAAATTTGACTTGTGGTATGTGTGGAACCCCGAATTTTATGAAATAAAAGTATTCAATTTTTCTATTTTGGTAAATAGTTAAATTGATAAAAGTTTAAAATTAAGGGTGACATTTGAAAATTTTTCAAAGTGATGATGAAGTTTTGTTTTATTAGTATTATTAATGTAATAAAACAGAAAAGCTTTTTATATAAAACAAAATACTTTTATAAAGTTATTCTATAAATAGAATATATTATATTCTATTATGCATAGTATTTTGCATAGTAAAATCTTTTTATATAAAATAGAATACTTTTATAAAGTTATTCTATAAATAGAATATATTATATTTTATTATGCATAGTATTGCATAGTAACTGCATAGTATTTTGCATAGTAAAATCTTTTTATATAAAACAGAATACTTTTATAAAGTTATTAGTTTTATTAGATTATAAATAGAATATATTATATTTTATTTAAAAGATTTTGCTTTAAATATGGACTGTCCGATTAAAAGTAAATCAATCTGGACTGTTCATGAATTAGTTACTATGCAGTCCATTCTTATATAAATAGAAGCTCATTCCTTTAATATTTCTTATGAATTCACTGAAACTCTAGAGAGAGAAACTATAGAGAGAAATCTTCTTCTATAATCTTGAGCATATTTCTTTAGAGTTTAAGAAAGCTTTGAGTGTAGTACAAGTTTTCTTCGAGTATATCCTCGCCCTACCAGTCGGAATACTCTTCTTTCAAAGGTAAGGGATATTATTTGTTGTACCTGTAAGGGGTATTATTCCTTTTGTATTCATGAAGAGAACTTCTGTTATTCTATTCTTTACTATTATGTTGGAATAACCTGTATACGGGGACTACCCTATACTTGGTGAAATTCTTCTGTTATTCCATTTTTTATTATTCTATTGGAATAACCTGTATACACGGACTACCCTATACATGGTGATCTTCTTCTATTATTCTATTCCTTATTATTATGTTGGAATAACCTGTCTATGCGAAGTACCGCATACATGGTGAAATTCTTCTAATATTTCATTCTTTATTATTCTTTCGGAATATCCTGTCTATAGCGTTTTACGCCGGACCTAGTTCTATTATTTATTATTCCGCATTTAATATTCTGTCAGAATATCCTGTCTGTGCATTTTACTCCTGACATGGTTCCATTATTTATTATTCCGCATTTAATATTCTGTCGGAATATCCTGTCTGTGCATTTTACGCCGGACCTAGTTCCATTATTTATTATTCTGTTGGGAATAACCTGTCTGTGTGGTCTCTATCGCATGCATGGTGAATCCTTCTGTTATTCCATTCTTTATTATTCTGTTGGAATAACCTGTCTATGTGAATTACCACATGCATGGTGAATGATCCTTTATATTCATTCCTTATTAAATTATGAAAAAGATCTGTTTACGTTGATTATGATGAGAGTCATAATAAAAGCATTGGACTAATGAAAATCATGGGTATATGTGGTATTAGTAAGTGTTATGATGAGTTATGTTAGTTATTATGTGAAAACATGAAAGTTTCTTAGAAATCACAAATGGTTGAAAAATCAGATTTTGGTAAAAACGTAACATGAAATTCAATTGACCATATTTCCTATTATATTTCAAATTTTTGAGTGTGGTCAAGTCCTAGAGTTAGATATATGAGTCTTATAACTTATCCAAGTGGAATCACTGGAAAAGGTGTTGTAGATTTTCGTGTGGACTGATTTTAGCAAAGGAGTCGAAAGCTACAAAAGAGGAAAATGCTACTGTCCAGAATTTTAAAAGGGCATTTTTGGCCACTTAATTTGTGAGAAAAATTTTAGCCTTTTAGGACATGAAAGTATATGGTATAAAGAACCTCCTGTCCAAAAATGAGTTCATTCCGACTTAAAATGAGCAAGTTATGACCATTTCAATATTTAGGTTTTTTCGACGAAAAATGCTATAACCGGAGTTTTATAACTCTGATGACCATGAAATTTAGACTAGAGACTTACGTTAACATGTGTAAGATCCTGCCAAGATTTGGAAATTTTTGGAGTTAAACTTGAGGTAGCTAATTTCTTAAGGCATTAATTGGAAATTGATTTTTGAAAAATAGTAAATGAATTTTAAAAATTCCGAGAAAAATATATGTTCATTATGGGACTATATTATGATAAATTCCAGAAAATAAATATTTTTAGGACTGATTTGGTATTTTTCATAAAAATAGTTTAGTTACGAACATATGAGTTAAATATGTTATGTGAAGTAACAAAGTTGGAAAATAGGATTTTATGGCTTGAGAAATCCTATATAAGGTATATGTAGATTTTTGATGAGGTATTTGACCGTTGGTGATGAAATCTTATGAGTATTGCATTTTTGAATGATTAAATGCATTATTTGGTAAAGTGTAAATAATTGAAATAAATTGTTTATAAGTTTAAGAAGTGTTAAAATATTGTTATGATATTAACAATATTAGATTATGAATTTATTATGTGATTGATAATATTTGGATAAAGTTAAAGTCTTTAATATTTATCCTTGTTATAGTTTGATTAATGCTTATATCATTGTCATCATCCCCATGCTTATATGGTGATGAAAGTTATCTTTGGCTTACGTGCGAAGATGGACTGTTGATTATTGAATTATATATATTTGGCTTACGTGCAAAGATTGATTGTTGATTATTGGTTTTCTTGTTGTATATCTTTGGCTTACGTGCAGAGATGGACTTGGTATGATTATGACCAGGGATTATTCGGTATAGTCATGACCATTGATAATTTAATGAATATCCTTGGCCTGTAGTACAGGGATGATTCGATGATGTGGTTTATTTATTAAGTTGAGTCTCAGCGATAAGAATTGGTGAAAACATTTTAAATCATAGAAGATAGTAGATTTTATTCTTTACTTGACTCTTCTAATGGATTGCTTATTCCGCTGCAGTTAAACTTGATGTTTATTGTATTTTATCAGTTTAACATTGTTGAAGACTAATGATAATTTATTCTGCATTATCTTAGTCATAATATTTCTTACTGGCTAGTTGAGCTCACCCTTTCTTTCACTGTTCTCTTCAGGAAATGACAATATAGCTGGGACGAGTCGGGGAAAGGAGTGACGGTCCAGATGATAGCATTAGTAGTCCTCACTATTCTGATTAAATAGTGTGACAATAAATGTAATGAGGACTCCTTTGAGTTTGTATACTGTCTAGATGACAATATAATTATTAAAACTCTTAGATTATTTTTTGTTATATTTTACACGACAGTTGTATTTGAATTTTGTACCATGTATTTAGCAACTCAAGATGGGTGATGAATACCTGATTTTGGGGGCGTCACAGTATGACCTTTGGGCGTAGGACATGCTCCTTCCTATCCAAGATCTTGATAGGTACCTCTTCATACGTTAAGTCTTCGGCTATCTCATCCTGTTCTAACTCAATAACGTGGTTTGGGTCTTTCACATATTTACGTAACACATATATATGAAAAACATTATGAATATGAGACATACTTGGAGGTAATGCGAGTCTATAGGCCACATTTCCTACTCGGTCAAGAATCTGAAATAGGACCAATAAATCGTGGATTGAGCTTTTCTCTTTTCCCAAATCTTGTAACTCCCTTCCATGGAGCCACACGCAACAATACATGATCCCCAATACTAAATTCCACGTCCTTTCGATGAAGATCCACATAACTCTTTTGTCGATCTTGTGCTGTTTGTATACGTTGTCGAATCATTTGGATCTTTTCTATAGTCATACGTACCAACTCTGGTCCCAACAATGTTGCTTCACCCACCTCATCCCAACATATTGGAGAGCGACACTTTCGTCCATATAATGCTTCGAATGGAGCCACACCTATACTTGCCTGATAACTGTTGTTGTAGGAGAATTCCACCAATGGTAAATACTTATCCCAACTCCCTTTGAAATCTAGGACACAGAGTCTTAATAGATCTTTAAGAGTTTGAATAGTCCTCTCTAATTGTTCGTCCATTTGAGGATGATATGCCGAACTGAATTATAAATTCGTGCCCATAGCTTTTTGCAAGCTAACCCAAAATCGTGAAGTGAATCTTGCATCACGATCCAAAACTATGGATACTGGCATTCCATGCAATCTCACAATCTCATTTACATACATATGAGCAAGACGTTCAAGGGAATAAGTCTCCCGTATCGGCAAGAAATGAGCAGACTTGGTTAATCTATCAACAATAACCCAAATAGCATTTATGCTTTGAGAAACCGTGGGAAGACCCGTAACGAAATCCATGGTAATGTTCCCACTTACATTTCAGAATCTAAAGTGGTTGCAATGGACCCTTAGGCACTTGATGCTCCGCCTTTACACATTGACAAGTTAAACACCTCGAGATAAACTTTGCAATCTCTCTCTTCATATTGTTCCACCAAAATGTATGTCGAAGATCACGATACATTTTGGTACTTCCAGGATGGATTGTAAATGGTGTATCGTGTGCTTCCATCATGATCTTGTACTTCAAATCAGAGTCGTTAGGAACACAAAGTCTGGAGTGTACTCGAAGTATTCCTTCTTCATCAATTCTTGCTTCTGGAATAGCACCTTCTTGTACTTTTTTCTTCATACACATTAGCTCTGGGTCTGTGGCTTGAGCAAATTTAACTTTATCGATTAAATTTGGCTCTATGCGTATACTTGACATCATCGCACTCGTTCCTGCATATGATCTTCTACTCAATGTGTCAGCTACCACGTTTTCTTTTCTAGGATGGTATTGAATGGTGTGGTCATAATCTTTTAACGGTTCGAGCCAACGTCGTTGCCGCATGTTAAGTTCCTTTTGGGTGAAGAAATATTTGAGGCTTTTATGGTCTGAATGTATCTCCACTTTCTCCCCATATAGATAGTGCCTCCAGATCTTTAGCGCGAAAACGACTGCTGCCAACTCTAGATCATGAGTAGAATAATTCCTATCATACTATTTAAGTTGTCGCGAGGCATAGGTTATGACTTTTCCACGTTGCATGAGAACACATCCTAACTCTTTGCCTGACGTATTGCTATAGATAACAAATCCATCCGAACCAGATGGTATTATCAGAACAGGTGCCGAAATAAGTCTTCTCTTAAGCTCTTGAAAACTCTTCTCGCATTCCTCGCTCCATACGAATTTTATATCTTTCTGAGTCAGCTGAGTTAACGGAGTAGCGATTCGAGAAAATCCTTCCACGAATCTTCGATAATAACCAGTTAAGCCCAGAAAGCTACGTACTTCGGTCACCGTCTTCGGTTGCTCCCAACTTTGTATTGCTTCAATCTTCGCCAGGTCAACGGATACTCTATGTTTTGACACCACGTTCCCAAGGAATGCTACTTCCTCAAGCCAGAACTCGCATTTCTTCAACTTGGCATATAGCTTGTTTTCACAAAGCCTTTGGAGTACCAGCTTCAAATAGTGTTCATGATCTTCGCAGCTTTTGGAATATATGAGGATGTCATCAATAAAGACAACAACGAACTAATCCAAATATTCCTTGAATATTCGGTTCATCATATCCATGAAAGCCGCAGGAGTATTAGTCAATCCAAAAGACATGACTAAGAATTCATAATGCCCGTACCGAGTTCTGAAGGCAGTCTTTGGAATATCCTCAGTTCTAATCTTCAGCTGATGATATCCAGAACGAAGATCGATCTTTGAAAAAAATTGTGCTCCTTGCAACTAGTCAAATAAGTCATCAATACGAGGTAGCGGATACCTATTCTTGATAGTGACATGGTTTAATTCTCTATAGTCAATACAAAGTCGCATACTTCCGTCTTTCTTCTTTACAAATAAAGCAGGAGCACCCCAAGGAGATGTACTAGGACGAATGAAACCGATGTCCAACAACTCCTGTAGTTAGACCTTTAACTCTCGTGATCACCGCATTTGGGTTCCTCGCATTTTGACCCGTCACGACAAACACTCTTCTAGAAACCATTGACTTTTCTGGGACAGCCTTTTGAGTCACCATCCCCGCTGGACTTGGTTTCGCTATTGTACAATCTCGAGCGATATGTCCTTCCTTTCCACAATTATAACATACCTTGAACTGTTGTGGGCAATTTGGGCTGATATGTCCCTCTTTCCCGTATTTATAGTATACGACCGGTGGTCGTTCTCCTCCCTTAGAACCAATTGCTGCTGGTGCTGACGTCTTTGCATTGTCATTTTTGAATCTCCTCTTTTTAAAATCTCCCCCCAACTCGCTTCTTCTATTTTCATGGCCATGATTACCACCAGAGTGGTTACCGCCTTTGTTTGTATTTTCTTTCTCCGCTGGTTATCGTTGTTCTGATGACTGTTGTCACCAATATGATCCTGGTTGTGGTCCCTCGGTTGAACGTACTCGTTATCTCGCACTAATAATTGAGCCCTATTAACAACATCTGAATAGAGAGAAAATTTATGAGAAATGAGATATTGACGTATGCCGGGTTTCAAACCTCTCAGAAACATCCGCGTCATACGTTCCTCATTCTCCACCAAATGAGGTACAAACCTGGATAACTCTGCAAACTTCGCCTCGTACTGGGACACCGTCATGTTTTTTTGTTCCAATCTAATAAACTCCACTTCCTTCATATGACGAATACTTTCAGGAAAGTACTTATAATTGAACAGTTTTTGAAATGTCTCCCAAGACATGCTGAGTGCGGCTGGATGGGTATGCTTCACAGATTTCCACTAGTAATTTGCCTCATTACGGAACATAAAGGTGGCGAATGGAACCTTTTGTTCCTCCGTGCAAACCAAGACATCGAATATCTTGGTAATTTGTTTGACCCACGTTTCTGCCTTAATCAGGATCCGGCTTTCCCCAGAATTCTGGTGGTCCCAACTCTTTGAACTGCTTGGCTGTAACAAACTGTGCGTTGTTATCATTTCCACATGTATTTTGTGCACGAGTCTCCCTCGTCTAATTTTTCATGAACTGCAAAAAGCTTCTAAACATTCTGTCGTTTATCGTTTGATCAGTGGTGTTGTTTACAGGAGGAACATTGTCGGCTTGTTGCACGTTCTCCTCATTGGTGAGTAAAGGAATCTCCACGGTCTCATTTATTTCACTATTAACATTCTCAGTTGCCATTCTCAAATACTGCCATAAAACAAGGGTTAATTAAAGAAATTGAATATGCAACATAATAACCCTATACTCTAACCAACCAACAGCTTAGGTAGGACACATTAGCGAATGATTTACTCGTCTCTCCCCTACTAGTTCTATTCCCCGATCTACACCAGAGATCATATCCCTAAGCTCTGATACCAACTGTGACGCCCCCAAAATAGGTATACAACACCCGTTCTGAGTCGCCAAAATACATAGTACAAAAACAACTACAACTTTATTAATACAATTGTCGTGCAAAATACGACAACACATAAACTGTGAGTTTAAATACAAATATTGTCAGCTAGACAATATCCACACTCAAATAAGTTCTCATTATAACTATTGATAGTTTATTTTACAAAAATGGTGAGGACCCTCTAGAACCATCATTCCACACCCCGACTAGAACTCGCTACATTCTCACCTCCTGAGAAGAAAAATGGAACAAAAAGGAAAAGGGTGAGCTAAACTAGCCCAATAAAGAATATTATGACTAAGATAATATAGAAAAAATTATCGTTAGTCTTCAACAGGGAAAAATCTGATAAAATACAATAGACAACAAGTTTCAGATCAATATTTGCAGCAGAAATAATAATTCATAGATGAGTTACGTAGAGAATGAAATCTACTATAATCTATGAATTTAAAAGTTCATCATCAATATTTTATTCCTGTAAAATCAATCAATATTCATCTTGAATCAAATATTCATCTTTGCACTACAAGCCAAAGATATTTATCAGTTGATCATGTTCATCTCAACACCTGTTCATCTTTGCACTACGGACCAAAGATATTCATAGGCCAAAGATATTCAGTAATATCATCATTTAGAACTGAGGATGATGAAAAATATTTTAAAGAAAACGAATCCAGTGAAACAAAAGAACAAACATTAAGGATTCGTACTTTAAACAATCTGAGTTCAAAAATAATTCATAAATAATCATAGTGAAGTAAAATTCAAGAATGATTAAAACATGGATACAATTAAAGCTAGTATCCATAATAGATATCTTGGACAAAAACCGAAAATTTAATTTTTCTGTGAATAGTGCCGTATTCATGAATAGTGTTGTATACGTGAATAGTTCCGTATACGTGAATAGTAACTCTGACACTGAAAGACAAGAATTTCACAAGAAAAATCTTTCCAATATTCCATCATAATGATATTGAAGGAAATAATCTCATTTATAAAACAAAAATAATATCCTTTACCTCAAAAAGACGGTATTTCTGACTGGAATACTGGATATAGTACTGAAGGGAACTTGCACCGTATAGCAATACTCAAACTATCAAAATACTCACAAGAATACGCTCGATAATATAGTGAGAGAAAACTTCAGTTTCTGGTGTGATTTTCAATTTTAACCTAAACACCCTATTTATAGGAAAATGCTTAGAACACCAAAACAGAAAATTTAATATAATAATATTATTTTTAATCAAAATTCCTACGCACACCTTTGAATCTGATTTCAACCATTTAACACATTTATATCACATGTGGGACACTCACCAAAAATGTTTTTCTTTAAAAAAATAATTAAAACTTCAAAAATCAATTATTCTGAAACTTCGGAACTTCAATAATTCATAATAAATAGCCCTTTTATTAGAAAAATTCAAACCTTATGTCTTTTCCATAAGAAATTCCATTCTCTGCATCTTTGCAGAAGAAAGGTTTTCTAAATTCCAAACAGAAGTTGACCGAAATTCACAAACGAGCGATTTTACAGGTTATAATCAAATTTCAGTCAAGAAATGGGCCTACAAACATGTTTAACACGTTTTTAACATTTATTACAACAAAATACTCTTCCTCCTCATTTATTCATATATCCCACATTCATTATAAAAATATCACCATTATTATATTATTAAAATATAATAATATATTTAAATGAATTATTTTATTAGAAAAGATAAAATATCAATTTTCAACAATTGTTACATTAAAAATTTTCTCCATCTATATCCACATAAAATGAATATTTCCCTTATCATATAAATAATTAATTAATTATCCATAAATAATATTACAGAATCACAATACTGACAAACAGGCCGTTCCCAGGAAAGAGGGGGCTTTTCAATAAGGATTTCTACTTACTGACACGCAATTAGGTGACCGTTCTCTCCTTAGACAGAACTTTCTAGACATTGCCAATAATGCTATCTAATAATATTATTCAAATAATATAAATTATTGATCTGATAAAGGAAAAATATTGTGTACTAACAATTATTGAAACAACAATAATATAAAATATCAACGAAGCAATTATTGAATCAATAAAATAAAATATTGAACAGTAATTAATGTAACAATTATTGACCAGTGCCTTCTTACGTAAGAATCAATAATTGGTGCAATACCGTGTGCTACTGTGCAACAACGCGTATTACTGTGTTTTAACTACCGGGTATTCCAACAGTATTAACGGTAACAACTAAGCCGTTATTTATAAACAACTTATACTTGTCGTTTTCTTCATCCAATTGTTTTCCGTTATGGGGCCCACACAAGGCTGCGCCGTCAGACAAATATTCCCCGACAGCAAGAATATTCCACGACCAAATGAATATTCCCCGACAACAATGAATATTTTATAACCACTTACATATTTGAAATATTTGCGCACTTTACTTATAACTAACCACATTAATCAAATCAACCCTTACTATTTCAAAATAATAAATAGAGGAAATTTAATTTCATTAATAATAATTTGGGGTCTTACAGTTATTCTAGAAGCAAGAATCGACGAAGAAAGGAAATCTCAACCCTTGATTTTATTGGTCCATTATAAATCCTCGATCGAGTAGGAACTGTGGCCTATAAACTCACTTTACCGCCAAGTATGTCGCGTGTTCATAACGTTTTTCACATATTGATGTTACGTAAATATGTGCACAACCCGAACCATATTATTGAATTAGAACCAGACGAGATATCGGAAGATTTAACTTATGAAGAGGTACCTGTTAAAATCTTGGATAAGAAGGAACATATTCTACGCTCCAAGGTAATACCTCAAATTAAAGTTTTGTAGAGAAACCATGATATTGAGGAAATGACCTGGGAGTTAGAATCTGAAATGAAATCAATGTATCCTCACCTCTTCGACAGACCAGGTACGTACACTAATTTCGAGGATGAAATTTCATAAGAAGGGGAGGTTGTAAGACCCCAACTTTTATGAATAAAGAATAATTTTCTCTAAATATCATTTTGAATATAGTTTTACAACCACACAAATATAGCGTCCCCTACGGAGAGTCTGGCTTCGGTGCATTCCACAAAGGAAGTCACCAGATAGAGGCTCGGGTACCAACTCTTGTAGTTGGTTTTTTAACTCCCGAAGTTCAATAGGAACCATTCGATATAAGATTTTAGAAATGGGTTTTATACCGGGTTTAAGGTCAATACAAAATTTAATATCACGCTATTGGGGTAGGCCGGGAAGTTCTTCAGGAAATACGTCAGGAAATTCACTAACAACAAAAATATTATTCAAATCTAACGTGTTTTTGTTCAATTCCATGACATGGGCTAAGAAAACTTGACATCCATTTTTCAATAAACAAATTGCTTTATGGCTTGATATAACAGTGATTGACTTTAATGGTTTGGTTGCTTAAATTCGCATAACAGGTTGGTCAGGAATATGAAAACTAACAACCTTACGAATATAATAAATTTTGGCATGATGAGTAGTTAACCAATCAATCCCTAAAATCACATCAAATGCAAGTATCTTTAAAGAGATAAGATCAGCAGGTAATGTGATGGTGCCAACTTGGATCAAGCAAGATTTATAAACAATGGATGTAATGAAAGTTTCTCTTAACGGAGTCTCAACAGATAAGTCAAAGTCTAATTTCTCTGGAGTCAAGTTCAAACGTTGAGCACAAGTAGGAGAAATAAAATAATGGGTAGAACCGATATCTAGTAAGGTATAAACTTCGCAAGAATTTTTGATTAACTAACCCATGATTACCTCGTTTGGGTTCCTCTTTTTTTGGCCAGTCACAACAAACGCTCTTCCAAGAACAACTGACTTTGACTTGTTTGGGACAACCTTTGGAGTCACCATTCCCACTGGACTTGGTTTCACTACAGAACAATCTCGAGCTATATGACCTTCCTTTCCACAGTTATAACATACCTTGAATTGGTGTGGGCAGTTTGGACTGATGTGTCCCTTTTTCCCGCATTTATAACATACGACCGGTGGTCGTTCTCCTCCCCTAGAAACAGTTGATGCTGGTGTGGACGTCTTCACGTTGTCATTTCTATACCTTCTCTTTTTGAAATCTCCCCCTGACTCGCTTCTTCTACTATCATGGCCACGATTACCACCAGTGTTTACCGCTTTTGTCCGAATATTTTCCTCCCTGTTAGTTATCATTGCTCCGATGACTGCTGCCACTGGTATGACCCTGGTTGTGTTTCCTCGGTTGAACATACTCATTATCTCGCTCTAATAATTTAGCCCTGTTGACAACACCTGAATATAGAGAAAATTTGTGAGAAATGAGATATTGACGTATATCGGGTTTCAGACCTCTCAGAAACATCCGCGTCAAACGTTCATCATTCTCTACCAAATGAGATGCAAACCTGGATAACTCTGCGAACTTAGCCTCATACTGGGACATCGTCATGTTGGTCTGTTCCAGTCTAATAAACTCAACCTCCTTCATATGACGAATATTTTCAGAAAAGTACTTGACATTAAACAGTTTCTAAAACATTTCCCAAGACATATTGAGTGCGGCTGGCTGGGTACGCTTCACAAATTCCCACCAGTAATCTGCCTCACCATGGAACATAAAGGTGGCTAATAGAACCATTTGTTCCTCCGTGCATCTCAAGACATCAAATATCTTGATAATTTGCTTAACCCTCATTTTCACCTTAATCGGATCCGGCTTTCCTAAAAACTCTGGTGGTCCCAACTCTTTGAACTGCTTGGCTGTGACAAGCCACGCATTGCTATCATTTTCACCCATATTTTGTACACGGGTCTCCCTCGTCTGATTTTGTATGAACTGCAAAAAGCTTCTAAACATCTCATCATTCATCATTTGTTCGGTAGTGTTATTTACAGGAGGAACATTGTCGTCCTGTTGCACGTTCTTCTGGTTGGTGATTAAAGGTGCCTCCACGGTCTCATTCACTCAATTGTTAACATTTTCAGCTGTCATTCTTAAATATTGCCATAAAACAAGGGCTAATTAAATAAATTAACATACCACATAATACCCCTATATTCTGACCAACCAACAAATAAGCTTAGGTAGGACACACTAGCGAAGGATTTACTCGTCTCTCCCCTCCTAGTTCTATTCCCCAATCTTCGCCAGAGACTATATCCCTAAGCTCTGATACCAACTGTGACACTCCCAAAATAGGTATACATCACCCATTCTGAGTCGCCAAATACATGGTACAGAAACAACTACAACTTCATTAATACAATTGTCGTACAAAATATGACAACACATATACTGTGAGTTTAAATACAAATATTGTCTTCTAGATAATATCCACACTCAAATAAGTCCTCATTACAATTATTGATATACTATTTTACAAAATAGTGAGAACTGCTAAAACAACCCACTTGAAACATCACTCCACACCTCGACTAGTTCCCGCTATATTCTCGCCTCCTGAGAAGAAAAATGGAACAAAAAGGAAAAGGGTGAGCTCAACTAGCCCAGTAAAGAATATTATGACTAAGATAATGTAGAACAAATTATCGTTAGCCTTCAATAAATCAGATAAAATACAATCGACAACCAGTTTTAGATCAATATTCGCAGCGGAAATAACAATTCATTAGAAGAGTTAAGTAGAGAATGAAATCTACTATGATCTATGAATTTAAAAGTCCATCATCAATATTTTATCCCTGTAACATCAATCAATATACATCTTATATTAAATATTCATCTTTGCACTACGGACCAAAGATATTCATTTCTATCACCAGTTGGTCATGTTCATCTCAACAATTGTTCATCTTTGCACAATGGGCCAAAGATATTCATCAGGTAGTCATTCATCTTTGCACTACAGGCCAAAGATATTCAGTTATATCACCATTTAGGACTGAGGATGATGAAAAATATCTTTAAAAAATGAATCCAGTGAGATAACAAATCAAAGATTAGGGATTCGTACTTTAGTTTATCCAAGTTCAAAAATACTCCATAATAATCAATTGTGGAGCAAAATTCAAGAATGAAGATCAAAACATGGATACAATCAAAGATAGTAACCATAATAGACAACTTGGACAAAAAAAATTCATTTTTCTGTGAATAGTATCGTATTCGTGAATAGTATCGTATACGTAAATAGTAACCCCGACACGAAAAGGTAGAAATTTCACAAGAAACATCATACTTCATAAATAGTACCGTATTGGTGAATAGTGTCGTATACTTGAATAGTGTCGTATACATGAATAGTAACCTCGACATTAAAAGGTAAAAATTTCATAATAAAATTCATACCAATATTTCGGTATAATGATATTGAAAGAATAACATCATTTACGAAGAAAATAACATCCTTACTTCAAAAGAATAGTACTTCTGGCTGAAATATCGGATAAAACACTGAAGGAAACTTGCACTGAATATCAACTCTCAAAATATCTAAATACTCACAAAATAAGCTCGATATTATAGAGAGAGAAAACGTCAAATTCCGGTGTGATTTTCAATTCTAACTAAGCACCATATTTATAGAAAAATGCTAGAACGCCAAATAAGACAAAATTTAATAAAATAATATTTTAAAAAATTTCTACGCATACCATCTTTGCCCAATTTAAGCACACCACTAGTGAGGCCCACAAATTTAGCATTTTTCCACAACAACCAAAAGTGGGGCCCACCCATATTTTTAATAAAAACATTTATTTTCAAAACTTCAATAATTCATAATAAATAGCCCTTTTATCAGGAAAAATATGAATTCTATGTCCATTCTATAAGAAATTTAATTCTCTAAAACTTTGTAGAAGAAAATTTTTCCAAATTCCAAACAGAAAATGAACGAAATCCACATACGAATGATTTTTAATACCTCCATTCCGACAAAATACTGATAAAATACCTCAACATTAATTCTTTCATTTATATCCACATAAAATAAATATTTTCTTATCATATAAATCAATAATTAATTATTTACAAATAATATTACAGAATCACAATAATGACAACCAGATCGTTCCCAAAAAACAGGAGGCTTTCCGATAAGGATTTCTCCTTAACGGCGCGCAATTAGGTGACCAAACCCCTTTCCTAGACAGAACTTCCTTAGACATTGTCGATAATACTATCTAATAATATTATATGAATCATTGATCTGATAATGGAAAATATTGTGCAGTGATAATTATTGAAACAACAATAATATAAAATATTAACGTAGCAATTATTGAATTAATAAAATAAAATATTGAACAGTAATTATTGTAACAATTATTGAGTGGTGCCTTCTTATGTAAGAATCAATAATCCAAAAATATTGTGCAATTCCTTGTGCTAATGTGCAACCACGTGTATTACTGTACTTTAACCACCAGGTATTCCAACAGTGTTAATGGTAACAACTACGCTATTATTTATAAAAACTCAAACTTGTCATTTTCTTCATCCGGCCTTTTTTGTTATGGGGCCCACAAATGACTACACCGTCGTACGAATATTGTCCGACAGCAACAATATTCCACGACCAAGCGAATATTCCCCGACAACAACAAATATTTTATAACCACTTGCTTATTTTGCAAAATTTGCACATTTCACCCATAACCGAAGCATTATATCAAATTAACACCTTATTATTTCAAAATAATGAATAGAGGAAATTCAATTTTATTTATAAAAAATTGGGGTCTTACATATATAAGTATTATATATATATATGCCATTTATATGAGGTAATGTATATATATATATATATATATATATATATATATATTATAAGTTTTATTTTATTAGATTATAAATAGAATATATTATATTGTATTTAAAGTTTTTGTTTTATTAGAATATTTTATTGCACAGTAATGAATAGTAAAATTCAAATTTCAGAAAATTTTCGCTGGTTGAGCGCCCGTGATGGTTTTACTGTGCGTTCGTGATTTTTCGTTTCAAATAGTATCCTGCCATTTTTCTATAAATAGGATGCTTAGTTCATAACTGAAAATCACACCATAATTAGAGAATTCTTCTTCTATAATATCGAGCGTATTTCTTTTGAGTTTAAGGAAGCTTTGAGCGTAGAAAACAGTATAAGTTTTCTTCAAGAATATCTCCGCTTTACCAGTCAAAAATACTCTCCTTTTAAGGTAAGAGATATTATTTTTGTTCAATATTCATATGAAATAGTATTTTCTTCCATAGTTTGTAGTATGTAAGTAATATTATTTTGTTTCAGATTCTGAATTCTACACTCATTTTGTTATGTATTTCTTCTATACTTCTTGAAATTAGTAGAATATCCATGAAATTTGCGCTTCATCTAGTGTCATTTTACAAGGATATTTTTCTGAACATTCTTGTTAAAGTTTAATTTTTTTTATGTCGGGTACTATTTACCTGGGGTACTATTCATCACAAAAAATGATTTTTTTTCTGTCTAAATTATTTTTGATATAATATTATTCTTGAATTTTACTCCACAAAGTAGTATCATGTTTACAATTTGGACATTATTGAATTCTGGATAAATTAAATTATAAATCTTTAAAATTTATCATTGCTCTTATTTAATTGAATTCTTATATCATTGTCATCATCCGTATGCATATATTGTGATGAAAGTCATCTTTGGCCCGTAGTGCATAGATGAACTGTTGATTGGTATGATTATAACCAAGGAATATTCGGTATAATCATGACCTGTAATGTTACAAATGACGTAATAAAAGCCCTCATTGGCCCGTAGTGCATTGATGGACAGTTGTTGGCATGATCATGACCATTGGTGATAACACGAATATTGTGACGCCCCCAAAATAGGTCCACACAACCCATTTGAGTCGCCAAATACATGATACAAAAAATAAGTATAACTTAATTATTACAATTGTCGTGCAAAATACGAAAACACATATGATGTGAGTTTAAATGCAAATATTGTCTTTTAGACAATATCCAAATTCAAATAAGTCCTGATTATAATTATTGATACACTATTTTATAAAATAATAAGGACTGCTAAAACAACTGACTTGAAACATCACTCCACACCCCGACTAGTTCCCGCTATATCCTCGCCTTCTAAGAAGAAAAATGGAACAAAAAGAAAAAGGGTGAGCTCAACTAGCTCAGTAAAGAATATTATGACTAAGATAATGTAGAACAAATTATCGTTAGCCTTCAATAAATCAGATAAAATATAATTGACAATAAGTTTTAGATCAATACTCGCAGTGGAAATAATAATTCATTAGAAGAGTTAAGTAGAGAATGAAGTATACTATCTTCTATGATTTAAAAGTACATCATCAATATTTTATCCTTGTAACATCAACCAATACACAACTTGAACCAAATATTCATCTTTGCACTACAGGCCAAAGATATTCATCAGGTAATCATTCATCTTTGCACTACAGGCTAAAGATATTCATCAGGTATCACCATTTAAGACAGAGGATGATGAAAAATATCTTAAAGAAAATGAATCCAGTGAGATAAAAGGACAAAGATTAGGGATTCATACTTTGGTTTATCCAAGTTCAAAAATACTTCGTAATAATCAATTGTGGAGCAAAATTCAAGAATGAAGATCAAAACATGGAAACAATCAAAGATAGTAACCATGATAGACAACTTGGACAAAGAAAAGAAAATTTAATTTTTCTGTGAATAGTGTCGTATCCGTGAATAGTGTCTTATACGTGAATAGTGCCGTATACGTGAATAGTAACCCCGACACGAAAAGGTAGAAATTTCACAAGAAAAATCATACTTCGTGAATATTACTCGTGAATAGTACCGTATTCGTGAATAGTATCATATACGTGAATAGTGTCGTATACGTGAATAATAACCTCGACATGAAAAGGTAAAAATTTCATAATATAATTCATATTAATATTTTGATATAATGATATTGAAAGAAATAACATTATTTACGAAGAAAATAACATCTCTTATCTCAAAAGAATAGTACTTCTAACTTAAATATCGGATATAATGTTGAAGAAAACTTGCACTGCTTATCAACTCTCAAATTATCTAAATACTTACAAAAATACGCTCGATATTATAGAGAGAGAATTTTTTGATTCTGGTGTGATTTTAAATTTTAACTAAGCACCCTATTCATAAGAAAATGCCAGAACACTATAGTTAACAAAATTAAATACGAAGGCTTTGGCAGCACTCCATCTTTGAAGAATAGGCACACCACTTTTGAAATAATTCTCAGCACATTTCACCAACAAAGGACAAGAGTGGGGCCCACCCATGTTTTTAATAAAAATATTTATTTTTGAAACTTCAATAATTCATAATAAATAGCCCTTTTATCAGACAAATACGAATGTTATGTCCATTCCATAGAAAATTTAATTCTCTACAACTTTATAGAAGAAAGTTTTTCCAAATTCCAAACAGAAAATGACCTAAATCCACATACGGATGATTTTTAATACCTCCATTCTGAAAAAAAAATACTGATAAAATACCTCAGCATTAATTCCTTCATTTATATCTACATAAAATAAATATTTCGTTATCATATAAATCAATAATTAATTATTCATAAATAATAATATAGAATCACAATGTGACAACCAGGTCGTTCCCAGGAAAAAAGGGGGCTTTCCGATAAGGATTTTTCCTTACTGGCGTGTAATTAGGTGACCAAACCACTTTCCTAGACAGAACTTTCTTAGACATTGCCAATAATGATATCTAATAATATTATTCAAATAATATAAATTATTGATCTGATAATGGAAAATATTGTGCAGTGACAATTATTGAATTAACAATAATATAAAATATCAACGCAACAATTATTGAATCAATAAAATAAAATATTGAACAGTAATTACTGTAACAATTATTAGGTAGTGTCTTCTTACGTAAGAATCAATAATCCAAAAATATTGTGCAATACCGTGTGCTACTGTGCAACAACGCGTATTACTTACTTTACCCACCGGGTATTCCAACAGTTTTAACAGTAACAACTACGGCGTTATTTATAAAAAAAACTCATACTTTTCGTTTTCTTCCTCCGACAGTTTTTCGTTATGGGGCCCACAAATGGCTGCACTGTCGTACGAATATTCCCCAACAGCAAGAATATTCCATGACCAAACGAATATTCCCCGACAACAATGAATATTTTATAACCACTTACTTATTCTACAAAATTTGCACATTTCACCCATAACCAAAATATTATATCAAATTAACACCTTATTATTTCAAATTAATGAATAGAGGAAATTCAATTTTATTTATAAAAAGTTGGGGTCTTATAAATATCCTTGGCCCGTAGTGTATGAATAATTCATGGATGTGATACTAATGAATATCCTTGGCCTGTAGTGCATGGATAATTCAGTGTTGTGAATTATTTATTTAGCTGAGTCTCAGCGATAAAATTGATGATACTTTTAAATCATAGAAGATAGTAGATATCATGCTCTACTTGACTCCTCTAATGGATTTCTTATTCCGCTGCAGTTAAAATTGTTGTTTATTGTATTTTATCAGTTTAACACTATTGAAGGCTAACGATAATTTATTCTGCATTATCGTAGTCATAATATTTCTTAATGGGCTAGTTGAGCTCACCCTTTTTCTTTCATTGTTCTCTTCAGGAAATGAGAACGTGACCGGGACTAGTCGGGAAATGGAGTGATGGTCAGAGATGATGGTTGTAGTAGTCCTCACTATTTTATAAAATAGTGCGATAATAATTGTAATGAGGACTCCATTTGAGTTTAGATATTGTCTAGAAAACAATATTCATGTTAAAACTCTCAGCTTATGTTTCACGATAGTTGTATAATTAAGTTTGTATTTGTATTCTGTACTATGTATTCGGCGACTCATAATGGGTTATGGATACCTATTTTTGGGGCATCATAGTTAGAATCAAAGCTTAGGGATATGATCTCTGCCTGAGGTTTGAGGCTAGAACTAAGAGGGGAGAGACGGGTAAATTCTTCGCTAGTATGATCTACCTAAGCTTAATTGTTATTTAACGGCTCGGTCAGAATATAGGGATAATATGTGGTATGTAAATTAATCTTTGTTTTGTGGCAGTATTTAAAAATGACATCTGAAAATTAAGAGATGAACTCATATAGAGTTTTCAGTGATGAATCGAGGAGATTCATTTAAAGAATAAATATTGGAGTATAATATTTTGTTGTAACAAAGATTTTATTGGGGAGTACTAATTAAGTTATTAAACTTGATTCTAGGATGTCAGGCGAAAAAGAAATTAGAGATATCCAAGTGGTGAGTGAAGAATTAATAGTTTCAACCGAGCTAGTCGCAGAGGTAGCAGCTGAGAGTGAGGAAGAAGAGGAACCTGAGGAGGATTTATTAGGAGAACTTTATGATCGAAATGTAAAATTGCAAAATCGTATTCATGAGTTAGAAGAGCAGGCTGAAGAACGGCAGGCAGTCTTGGAGCAAAGGGATGCAACAATTCAATATTGTGTTACCTGATATGAGATGCTTGAACAGAAGTACTCTTTGGCAGAGTATAAGATAATAAAGCTAGAATATGAGAATTCAAATGTCAAGGATCAGCTGAAAGAATAAACAACTGAACGAGTGAGAATGAAAGATGTAAAGGTCAAAGCCGCACTATGTGTTGATATTGTAAAAAGAGAATTCCAATCCAAGAAGGCTAAAATAGATGATATGTATTTCTCTTTTGGACAGCAATTGGGAGAACCCAACATCGAGTTTTGAATTACCCTGTAAATTATGGTCAACCCCAATTCGATATGGATCGAAGATTAATGATTCAGATCATGGATCAAGAGTATGATGAAACAGTTGAGGGTGGAACATGCCCTATAACGAATGTTAATTCCAACGGTAATGATGACACCAAAGGCTGTCCCGGACAAGTCAAATTCAGTGGTTCAAGAGAGAGAGCTTTTCGTGACTTCCCAAAAAATGAGGAACCCGAACGAAGTTATCACAAGGTAAGCTAATCATAAATTCTTGTGAAGTATATACCTTATTCGATATCGGTTCTACCAATTCTTTTATTTCACTTACTTGCGCTCAACGTTTAAATTTGACTCCAGAGATATTAGACTTTGACTTATTTATTAAAACTCCGTTGGGATAAACTTTCATTACATTCACAGTTTATAAGTCTTGTTTGATTCAAATCGGTACCCTCACATTACCTGTCGATCTTATCTCTTTGAAAATACTTGCATTTGATGTGATTTTAGGAATTGACTAGTTAACTACTCCTCATGCTAAAATTGATTATTTTCGTAAGGTTGTTAGCTTTCATATTCCTAACCAACCTGTTATGCGAATTCAAGCAACCAAACCACTAAAGTCAATCACTATCATATCAAGCCATAAGTAAAGAGCCCCGAGCCTTTCGCTAGTGACTTCCTTGTGCGGGATGCACCGAAGCCAAACTCTTCGTAGGGGACGCTGTGAATAACGGTGGCAAGTTGATAGGTATCAATGTGAGTTGTTATCCAAGTCTTAGATGAGAATCACAGTTTTGAATGATATTTCTATTGTTAATAAATTTGCTGACGTATTCCCCGAAGAACTTCCTAGCCTACCCCCAGAGCGTGAAATCGAATTTTGTATTGACCTTGAACCCAATACAAAACCCTCAAATATATATTCACCCAAAACGAACGTAACATGCGCCAAAGACGTTGGCTTGAGCTGTTGAAAGATTACGGCCATACCATTCAATACCATCTTAGAAAAGAGAACGTGATAGCTGACGCGTTAAGTAGAAGATCGTATGCGGTTACAAGTGCGACGTTGTTAACACAAAGACCCATTTTATACGACTTACAAAAGATGGAGATATAGTTAAAGACTCCAATAACCTACGTGAAGATAGCGAATATACAATTAGAATCGACTTTAATCGATAAAGTTAAAGCCGCTCAACATATAGACTGAGAGCTGATGAATGTGAAGAAGAAGGTGCAAGAAGGAGTTATTCTAGAAGCAAGAATCGACGCAGAGAGGAAATCTCAACCCTCGATATAAGCCTCGTTGATTTGCTTAACATGTTGAAAAAATGTTGAGAGTCACTTTTCAACCAAGAAAAACCAAGTCTTACTGCTAGGGGCCAAAAGATCTTCTGAAAAGAAGAAAGATTCTAAGAAGGTAAATAGAAAGGCAAAAACAAAGGATAATAAGAACAAAGTTGATACGGATAGCAAAAGAGTTTGCTTTCACTGCAATAAGTCTGGACACTAGAAAAGAAACAACGAGAAGTATCTTGCAGAGGCTAACCAGAAAAAGCTTAGTGAAGCTTCGGTTACAGAAACAGGTTTGTTCATAATTAAAATAAATCTTTTGGTAAGTAAAGTTTATACTTGGGCATTGGATACCAGATTTGGTTCTCATAAATATAGATTTATGGAGGGACCAAGCAGAAGTAAAAAGCTAAACAAGGTATAACTAATCTTATGTGTGAGAAATGAAGAAAAGGTTATTACATTAGCCATAGAAACTTATAGTTTAGCATTTCCTACAGACAAGTCTATTAAGTTAATAAGTTGTTATTGTATTCCAGTTCTCTTTAGAAATATTATTTCTATTTTGTTGTTGAACAACAAAATTTTTAGTATTATATTTAAGAACAATTGTTGTTCTATTTATAATAATAATATTTTGTATAGAACTGAAATATTACTTAATGGACTTTGTGTACTTGGCTTACGTAAAATATTATTTTGCAAATTGAACAAACTAATATTAGAAAAGGAGATGATCATTCAAAGAGTTGAATGTTTTATTGAATGAAATACAATTCTGAATCATTTGAAAGGTTCAAAGAATTCAGAAGTGAAACAAATTAGAAAATTATTAAGATTCTTTGATTAGATCGATGAAGGAATACTTGAGCAATTAGTTTCTAGACCATCTTAAATGGTTTTTATGACGCCTCCAAAATAGGTATACACAACCCATTTGAGTTGCCAGATACACGGTAGATAATTTAAATACAAACTTTATTTATACAACTGTTGAACTGTCGTGCAAAATACGACAACACATAAGCTGTGAGTTTCAATACAAATATTATCTCGTAGACAGTATCCAAACTCAAACTATTATAATGCCATATAACATACAGCAGCAAATATTTTAAGACCCCAAATAAAAAAAAGAGAAGATTACTATCATGTTCATTCTAATGAGGTGCACTTTTGACGGAACACCCATCTTAGGTCCTCAGTACAATTATATATTGCATGTCATGCAGTTTTATAATGTATTGAGAAAATTCCATAGACTCGGACCATCACATTAATCCCCTGTTATCCTCGCTAGCCCCAGCTATACTCTGAATACCTGTAAGGAATTTTGAAGCAAAAGGGTGAGAAAAAATAGGCAAGTAAAGAATATTATGACTAAGATAATTAATTTATCAATAGCCTTCATCAGTAATAAATCAGAGATTCAGAACATATGGTAGATGATAAAAGTTTTCAACCATAATTGCAGCGGAATCAACAATCCATTAGAAGAGTCAAGAAGAACATAATGTCTACTATCTCCTCCAAATTAAAATTCCATTGTTAATATTTCATTCCTGTAATACTCATCAACAGTTCTTTGGTGTACCCAAGACAAAGAGAACTTTCATCACCTGCCTTCACCTGAACCACTAAAGATTATAGTTAAATTCACAATTCATATTTATAATCATGTAAATCAACAGTTTCTCCTTGCCACAAAGGCTTAATAGAACGTTTACTCAATATCCTTACCCCAAAGGCTAAAGATATTCAAATGTAATAATAATGATCATACCAATTAGTTGTCTATCTTTGCACTACAGGCCAAAGATATTCAAATATAAAACCAATTGTCATGATCATACCAATCAATTGTCTGTCAGTGCACTACGGCCAAAGACATTCAACTGTAAAACCAGTGGTCATGATCCTACCAATTACGTCATTGAATTATCCATGCACTACGGGCCAAGGATATTCGTTAGTATCACTAGTGGCCATGATCATGTCATACACCTGTCCATCTTTGCACTACGGGCCAAAGCTATCAATCAACAGTTCATCTTTGACGTAAGCCAAAGATATACAACTGTAAAACCAATAATCAATAGTCCATCTTTGCACGTAAGCCAAAGATATACAACTATAAAACCAATAATCAACAATTCATCTTTGCACGTAAGCCAAAGATATACAACTGTAAAACCAATAATCAATAGTCCATCTACGCACTACGGGCCAAAGATGACTTTTATTACAATATAAGCATGAGGATGATGACAATGATATAAGCATTTAATTAAATGAGATCAAGGATAAATATTAGAAATTTATAATTCAATTTATCCAGAATTCAAGAATATCCAAATTGTAAACATAATAACTAAATGTGGAGTAAAATTCAAGAATAATATTCATGTATCAAAATAAATTGGACAGAAAAGAAATCAATTTTTGTCGTGAGTAGTACCCGTGAATAGTACCCCGCGAATAGTACTTCGTGAATAGTAACCCATGAATAGTACTTCGTGAATAGTATCGTATTTATGAATAGTACCGTATTTATGAATAGTACCGTATTTATGAATAATGCCCATGAATAGTACTCAGTGAATAGTACCTTATGAATGAATAGTACTGTATGAATAGAAATAACACTCCTTACCTTAGTAAAAGACTAGATACTATAATAGTGAAGTAGCAGAATACTCTTCTTCTTTCTCTCTATAGTTTCCTTCTCTCTATAACTTCTCTTGCGAGTCTTAGTGAATTGGTGAGAATGAAAGAAGAAATAAGCTTCTATATATAGGAAAACAGAGTTTCGATAATTATATGTTAGGGGCTTAACTTATTACAGTTTAGTACCTCATTAATTGCACCTTAGTCCAGGTGACATCATCATAACATCATCATGATGTCATTGCTTACATCATCTTTATGTTTCTTTAAGGATGATGTCATGCTTACATCATGTTTGCATCATCTCTTCTCTAATTGGTTGATTCAAGTTCACATGGATTAGTTAACTTATTACAATTTGGTACCTCTAAAGTTTTCCAACATTGCATTATTCCCCTTTAACTTTTGTAATTCACTTATCTTCAATGAACACATTTTAATATTTCAACAATTATTCATTATTAATATTATAACTCACAATATTAACAACTCACAATATTAACAACCAGATCATTCCCAGAAAGTGGGGGCTTTCCGATAAGGACTTCTCCTTATTGGTGTGCAATTAGGTGGCCAAACCCTTTCCTCGACAGAACTTTCTAGACATTGTCAATAATGCAAATAATAATATGAATAACTTTATCGTCTCATTTATTGATTTAATAATATAAAATATTATGCAGATGATATTGTGACAATAATTGAAAAAAATTGAGTGACTTTTTACGTAAGCATCAATAATTAGAGATACTATGTAATACCGTGTGCTACTGTGCAACAACGCGTATTACTGTATCTTTATCACTGGGTATTTCAACAATTAACGGTAAAAGTTTTGTCGTTATTTTAATAAAAAGGTTATTTCTGTCGCTTTCTATATCCGACAGTTATTCCGTTGTGGGGTCCACCAATAATTGTGCTGTCATACGGATATTCCCCGACAAAAAGAATATTCCCCGACCAAACGAATATTTTTGACAACTTGCTTATTTTGTAAAATTTTCACATATCACCCTTAACTTTAACATTTTATCAATTTAACCATTTACTAAATAGAATAATAATTATAAGAAAATTGAATACTTTCATTTCATAAAATTCGGGGTCTTGCAGTTTTCTCATAATGGACGCCTCTTAATACACAATAATTGATTGGTGTATCTAAAAGGAAAAATCGTACCTTATTGGACATGGTGTGGTCCATAATGATTTTACCTATATTGCAGTATCCTTCTGGGGTAATGCCTAGAAATGGCTAAATATCTAAGAAAAAGGTAACCTCAAAATCCGACCCCTAGACTCTATAAGAGTTATGGACATGGAGGATTCTTAATCTTAAGTATGTTAAGATAAGGGGTTGTCCAGCTTATGTGAAAAGGTTTCAAATGGATAAGTTCGGGATAAGATTTGACAAGTGCAGATTTGCGGGACATCCTAAAGTAAGTTTAGGGTATATGTTCAATAATCTTACTTAGCAAAAGGTGTTTGTTGTAAAGCACATTGCCTTCTAAGATAAAGTGTTTATCATTGAAGGGGCTAGTGAGAGGATAATAGATCTTGAAGAGTTCAAGAACTGCAAAGTGCTATAAGTCAAATAACAGGAACATGTAGATAGACCTATTGTACCACAACCGAATCGTAAATCTGGAATAGTACCGAAGATACTTAGGAGGTATGGATTCATCATAAATGATGATGATGAGGTACACATTATAGAAGATGATGATCCAGTTACATACGATGAGGTAAAAGTTGTAGACACGCAGAGAAATTGATTGAACTAAGCTTCTCAAAAATGGAACATTCATTTTGATGAGACAATCAAAAGAGTTTGCTTTTACCAAAAAAAGAATGAACCTAGTGTGTACAAAAGGGTCAGTGGGAGCGTCGTGATATTTCTAGTATTATATGTTGATGTACTACGGATAAGGAATGCATACCAATGATACAATCATTAAAGATAAAGTTGTCTAAAGATTCCTCAATGACTGATTTGGGAAGAGTATCTTAATTGGGGATACAAATCTATATAGATAGATTTAAAAGGATGCTCGGCTTAACCCAATGAATGTATATTCATTTGATGCTAAAACCGTTTAGCATGGAAAACTCCAAGAGATGTCTCATGATGATGAGTCATGGAGTGCATCTCTCTAAATAGTCCCCATAAAGTCCTGAAAAGAGAGATTGCATGAATAAATATTATGTATGTGTTAGAGTTTATGCCCTAGAGGCCAATTATTTGATATAATTGCTTAACGTTTTGATATTATATTTGATTGAATAAATGAATGATTTTATTATGGTTTTATTTACTGTGTTATATAAATGTTAACATAATAAAAAATCCTTAGAATAGTGATACAAATAATATAGTTTCAAGTATGTGACTTGAACATGAGATTATATAATTACAATTAGTATCATTGTTCTTAAATATCCCTAGTCGAGTATCATTGTTGATGGGATAACAATGATTCCTTAAGACTAGTATGTGGATAGACTGATGGCTAAATCTCATTGATTATAAATATATGAGATATTAAGTCAATGCATAGATATATGTTAGAGAACGATGTACTGGACATACCCACCATGAGAATTCTATGTGGAGCATTATGCGAAGTGTCATTAGCAATTCTCATAGTGACAATGATGTAATGGTCCTCCGACCTGAAATTACTATATTACTACACAGAAATTTATGTACTTTGATATCATCAAATGTCACCTTTAATAAGGTGGACTATAAAGGTGATTATTGGGTACATCATGAATCGCGTGAGGAATATGAGTGATCTATATGGAATTTAACCATCCTATAAATTAGGGATGATATCCATAGACCTCTTGATTGAGTAGGACTATGAAATGCATGGCCATGCTCAAATAGTGATTTGTTTCATATAGTCTACTCATTGATCAAAAAAATTCAGATTAAATTATGAAGAGTATGACACATTCCATGACTCGAGTTTAATCTAGGATATTAAGATTAAAAGGATTAAATTACATTGAAACATTGGTCACGAAAAAGGTTACATCGAATCATCGATCTTATTATTACTTGGGTAGCAGTGATATATTACTAGATGCCGCTCACTGTTTATAATTTCATAATATGATTTTAAAATTATTGCCAATGTAATAATAACCTATAGGGTCACACACATAGAACGTAATTAAAAGGGAATTAATTTAAATTGTAAAGATTTAAATATATCAATATGATTGATAGTATTTAAATTACGAATTTAAATTAATAGGATAATTTATATATATATATATTAATTAAGACTTAATTAAGATATATATATATATATATATATATATATATATATTTTGATTTTATTAAATTAGGTTTTGAATAATTCCTTTTAATCGCTATATATATGATATGTAGCAGCCATTTTAGGTATTATTCACAAAACAAACCCCTAGCCGCTCTTAGAGAGAGACTAGAGAGAAATTATTCCGAAATCCTCATCCTTGGTGGCTAGTACCGCAATTCCTTTTTCTGCAGATCGTAGGACGATTCGCAGAGCATTCGTGTGGATACCGTAGAGACGCAGTTCATTTGAATTGCGTTGGAGATTCGACCGCATCGATTCTAGCTTTAATAATCGGTATAATTCTAACCTCTGAATTAATTGATTCTTCGCATGGATCCTGTTTAGGGTTTCGATATTGCTTTTAAATTTTATTTTTTGCTGTGCGTTTCTGTGTCGAAACCCTACAGTATGCAATGAAATGTACGAGACCTGATGCTGATCAGTCATATTCTGGAGAAGATCACTGTAAGACAGTAAAAACATCTTAAACTACTTAACCAGTACTAAGATGTGATTAAAATTAATGGTGGGTCTGAATTAAAACTAAAGGGCTTAACAGACTAAAGTTTTTTCTGACGGACCAAGATGACAATAAATCCACTATAGGGTAAAGCGTTACCTTGAGCGGCGGTGCAGTGAATTGGAAAGGTTCTAAACAACAAAGATTTGCTGATTTAGTGATAAAGATAAAGTATATAGCTGTAAATGAAGCTACAAGTTGATTGTTTGGATGAAAAGTTTATTACAAAACTAGAAATAGTTTCCAAGTCTCATCTTGGATCTAAACATATGTTGCGGCACTTTAATTTGATTAAGAATTATAGAAAGAGGGATATTGAAAGTATTATGCACACAAGACAATCATATTTGATGATAAAGCATATACTTTGTAAAAATTTTATTCATTTATTAATAAAAGAATTGTTTAATTAAAGGCTTTTAATTTATCTACATGGTGTTGTTTTATAATATGTGATAAACCCATAGTTTTGAGCAATGCTTTTAGAATTATGATGATGATCATGCTAATGAGATCTAAATTCTTAGAAAGCTCACAAACTAAAATTGTTCCCAATCGTTGGATTTCTAAAAAGGGAATTAGTGAATTCAGATAGATTGGTACATACGTTGCTTGCTCATTGCATGAGGATGATTAATCCCATGATCGATCATTTATTTGGAGACACTAAAGTAAGTATGTAGATGCTTATTGGAGAATAAGTTTACTAAACGTTGCTCGTTAAATAATACTTAATGGAGTTTTACTTGTCTATCAATAGGAATTACTGTAGTAATAGTAGTACAAGTGATCCTTAGACTTGAGATCATCATACTATCTTGTGTATAATGAATTATATTTTGACATATTTGATGTGCCAAGAAATTATATATCATAGCATGCTAATTTATATTTTGGAGAGTATATATTATTACAATTGATGTGTTTTTAATATTTTCTAGGTGTTTGGAATTAATGGAGATATTTAGCTTTAGAAGTGATAATTTAGAGTTTAGTTGATAAGTTGAACCTGTTCAAATCCATTTGGCTTTACCTAGTTGATATCATCATTAATTGGGTCCCACGGTCACCACTAATGTTCTGCTAAGTTAAGGAAACAAAAGCAAATATTGTATACTAGCTGGGTCCCTTGCCTCCGGCACTGTATGGGCAGTGAAATTTATCTCAAACTTAGAGCGGCCCAGATGATTTATTAAGTGAGCGGGAAATTCAAAATCATTATTAGATAGATTAGATAGAAAGATGTATGGACGGTGGGATTTATCTCAAACTTTGGACGGCCCAGATGATTTATTGAGTGAGCGAGAAATTCAAAATCATTTATATTTTATTAGATAGATAAAACGGCTCACCCGGTAAGATTGGAGGGATGGACCACTGCTAGACCCACGTGCCCCTCACGTGACAAAATGATTTTAGAAGTGGAGTCCACCATTAATTATGAGGCGCAGAAGTAGCAGATAAAAAGAGGCAGGATATCTGATATCAGATAAAGCTAGAGCCTAGAGGGTTTGAAAGAGGGAAGACATCATCAGTTGGAAAAGAAGAGGAGAGCAACGATTTTTTTTAAAAATCTCTTTTCCTTTTATGGTGGAGGATATGGTGGAAACTGAAGAGACTTGATCCTGCCTCATTACCCACGGGAAATAAAAGGGGGGATATCACCAACAGTTGGGGTAGTTCCTCATTTTTTTGGCAGCTGATTTTATTTCTTCTTTGAAGCATTAAGATTTCGTTCCGAGGACTATTTTTGGGAGGAAAACAGCTTTTACATGCTTATTGGTATGCTATTTTATTTTTTTATTTTAGTTTTTTTGTTTAGCAATTGAGTAACATAATTCGTTTATTGAATTTATTTATTTATTTATTTATTTTTATCTTTGAATGTTAAGGATATCATTGTTTATTATTTAGAGCAGAGTATATTTGAAGATTGAAATTCAGAATTTATTTTATTGTCTTCTTCAACTAATTGGTACATTGAAATAAGTTTTTTGTTTATTTAAACAAGTATTATTTTATTTTGTTTTGTGTTCTAATTTCAAACATGCTAGGGTTGAAGATGAATATAATCGATTGATTTCATTACACGTATTCATGCCAATTGATTCTACCAAATTTAGTGCTTCAAGGTAAAAAGAAATATTTCTTTCTATTCGATGATGCATGTTTTTATTATAAAAAAATAAGGTTGAATTCTCATTATTATTTATTGGATTCAGTTTATGATTTGCTCAAAGCGAATATAAATTGTGTTTTGACGGAAATAATGAGTGTTTTGATTTTATACTTATGTTTGGCCAAGACAGAATGAAATTAGAAATGAGTTTTTAATTTGTATTATTTGGAGTTGTGCATTTAAGAATCGAAATACATATAATTAAATAAAATAAGACTTGACAGTAATTTTATGTCTTATATTTAATTGGGACATTGTATGGTGGAAGAATTGAATTGTACGGTAATTATTTACTCAAAGGTTCTTTTATGATTAATGTTGAAATCTATATTATTTGAAAAGTTGTTAATAGCTAGGGAGGCTTATCCCTATTGATTTTAATTTATTTATTTAAATAAGATTAGAATTGTTCTTATTGATTTATTTACAACCGGTTTAATATAGTAAACCTAAAAGGTCACACCGCAAAAGGAAGAATATTTATTTAAGAAGTAAATGACATAGTCGTAATAATAATTTAAGTGTATTTAATTTATTCTATGGTGATAGAGTAAATTAAATAGCTTAATATTTATTATTTAATATTTAAAAAATATTAAATATAAATTAATAAGAGAAGTATAAAAATATTATTATTGTTTTTATTATTATTATTATTATTTAATTCCTAAAGATGTTTGAAAATTAATTAATAATGTATTCTCATATATTCCTAATAAAATTAAGAGGCTAATTAATTAAAATTAATCCTAATTGGATTAGGAACATAATTAATTAAAGGAGTTTAATTAATTAAAATAAAACTTAATTTCTAAGTTGTTTAGAAGGGTTGGCCACATTTATAAATAAGAGGTGTCTTATTTTGATTTGGGGTTAATGATTTTTTCAAGAGTTGGGAGAGTACATATTTTCTATAGAGATAGAACTAGGGTTTTGTTAAACACCTATCTTCTTGAATACTTCTTTTTCCTTGGTGGATCACCTCTAGAGGCCAAATACTTGGGTGGCTAACGTTGATCAAAGGAAGGAATCAAACCCGGTGGATTCAAGTTGAACGTGAAAATGATTGGAGGTGAACTTGTACTTGAGGAAGCTAGTTCTACAAGGGTATGAATTTAATATTCATCTCTTTTCATCTAATTAATAATTGCACATAAAGGATGATCTGGGTAATTGTTTGTAAAATTTTAAACTCTGATTTTTACGCTTCCACTTTACTTTGATACAATTTGATTGTGTTCATGAATATTACAAACCTAACAGCACCTTTAGCGACAGACAAAATCGTCGTTAAACCCATCGCCTTAGGGTATGTTGTGATAACCTAGAACCGTTGCTATATCCTTGTTCACACCCTATGACGACGGGTTTAGCGACGATTTTGTCCATCGCTAAATGTGGTCTGCATGCAGACCACCCGCATAGAAAGCCGATTGTATATATATGTATATATATAGATGACACGCATGTGTATGTATGTAGACATGTGATTTAAACATATATGTATACTTATATTAATTGTAAGTATGTGTAATATTTATATGCATGTATACTTGTGTTGTAAATATGCAAGTATACTTGAATTGATTATATTTATGCATACTTGCATTTTATTTGGTATAGTTATTTGATTTTTAATGTGTTACATTTTTCTAGTTACTTTACCTCTTAATAACTCAAATAATATATGTATTTATATATATTTTACACATATTTTACAATAATTAAGAATTATAATTTAAATTTTAATAATAATTGCATTCATAATCACAAAATTTATTACAAGGGTTTTTGGAATATTACATGAGATCTTATAAGTATCCCCTTTTTTGACCACTTTGTTGGAAACTGAAAAAAGGATAATTTTGATCAATTTGACGTAAAAAAAAACTCTCCAACCTACAATTTAATTATGCGGACGAGGCTTACTTTTAAAAAGAAGGTATTTTTGTACATTGACATAGTGGACATCCGTTCGCAGAACTACCTGTAGGCTTCCCTATATTAAAGTATAGATTGGGATTCCATTACATCGTTCGATCCTCGAATGAACAATTGATATCTATTATAAGGCTAATCTTAAATTTACAGCGCTGTCTATGTATCGATCTCATATATGTGTGTATATATATAGGGGACCGATCCATAGACAACGCTGTAAACTTAATATTATCCTTAAACATATTGTGGTCGTCCAATCGCAAATTTAACGGTGAAAATTTTACCGAGTCAGCACTTTAATATAAGATGCCCACATTACTAAATTGCGGATTACAAAAGTGACAAAAATGCCCCTTGCCATCCGCATTTTAATAGTGCAAATTCTTATTAGAAAAATAGAAAATTAGCATTCTATAATACACGAGTTCTCCCTTACAACCTTCATAACAATTGCAGCCTTGATTTCATAAGTTCCAGACCTCTGATCTCTTATGACATTGATGTGTATTCTTTGTTTCGCCCTTTACTCCCTCTCTCTCTATACATATATTTATATACACAAAGATATACTTTTGGGTTATTTTTTGAACCCAATATCATACTTTTTTATGAAATCTATGAGATCCAATTTTTGTTAAATAAATTATATCGGAACGTGCTATTGCATAGAATAAAATAAAATAAATAATCATAATATTAAGTACTTACATGAATTGAGTAAAGACATCTTGTATGTATCAGGATTCCGCTGCGCGTAAGAATGAATGTCTTCAATTGTCTCTCTCAATCTTATGATGGATGTATAGGTGTGTATAAAGTTCTTGTGAGGACAATTGGGACCAAATCCTAACTATTTTATTTATAGAATAGCTAAGGGTCAAAATCGTCCATCAAGATTATGAAATCCTATGGCCCATTATGCCAAATACTGTTAGGAATATTATTTATAGGCCACATAATTAATTATCAAACCCATAAATAAAGTGATTAAATTAATACAATATGTAAGGTCAATAATTACATATATAGTAGATGCCACATAGGGAAATAAAATATTCTAACATTCTCCCACTTGGCCGAAATACTTTTTATATACAAAACATAACAATTACAATCATTAATTTGGCCAAGTATTAATTTAATATCTACATCTTGTTCAAATAAAAACACCGATGCGAATTAATACAATCTTTGTGTCACTATTAACACAAGATTCCCATTGGTTACACAATTAGTACTTCTATTAGAACAAAGATTAACATTAAACATAACAGGTATGAATAGAGTTTACATAAGTGGTAATAGATTACACTCATTCATATGGTCCAAAACATAATTGTTTGCTCATAAATTTTGAAGTGTGCACAATAACGAGAATAGCAAACCATAAACATAATGTGAAGTTCAAAACAACGAGCTCAAAAAAATTGTTGCCTTACATCAAAATAACTTACTAATTAAGATTACCAGTTAAACTCATGCCAACAACATGCTCTAAAAAGAGCTTGGGTGGTATGTCTTTCGTAAGTGGATCCACTAACATATCATGCGTACTAATATACTTAATGAAAACGCTTTGATCTTCAACTCTTTCCCTGACAAATAAGTACTTAGTGTCGAGGTATAGTCCAGCATCACTCGAACTGGTGTTGTTGGAAAAACTAACAGCAGAATCATTATCACAAAATACTTTCAATGGCCTTGAAATGAAATCTACTACCTTAAGTACTGAAATAAGAATCCTCAATAATACGGCGTGACAGGTAGTATGATAACAAGCCACATATTCTGCCATCATCGTGGAAGTGGTAGTTAACTTATATTTATGACTTCTCCACAAAAAAGGGCCTCCTGAAAGCATAAAAATGTATCTTGATGTAGATCACTTTTCGTCTTTACACTTAGCAAAATCAGAATCAGAATAATCAACAACTTTAAGGTTATCTATTTTTCTGAATGTAAGCATAACATCCTTAGTACCCTATAAGTAACGTAAAACCTTTTTGGATGCTTTCCAATGATCCAGACCTAGATTTGACCGGTAACGTCCAAGCATGCCAGTTACATACTGTTGAGTAAGTTTTATACCTATGAATTCGATATTATTAAACTTAATTATTGTTATTTGTAAGTGTTTTTAGTATCTTTTTATGTGTTTTTGTGTTTATTTCTTGTAGGTTAAAGCTGGAGGGATAAATTGGTCATTTGGGAGAAAAAAAGGATCAAAAATCATTAAAATTAGAGATGAGTGTCATTTTTGTAAATACGTTGTGACGCCCCAAAATAGGTACACACAACCCATTCTGAGTCGCCAAATACATGGTACAGAAACCAAATACAAACTTCATTAATACAACTGTCGTGCAAAATACGACAATACATACGCTGAGAGTTTTAATACAAATATTATTTTGTAGACAATATCCACACTCAAATACAGTCCTCATTATAATTATTATCACACTATTTTATAAAATAGTGAGGACTACTAAAATTACCATATTGGACCATTACTCCACTCTCCGACTAGTCTCAGCTACATTCTCGCCTCCTGAGAATTAAGAACAATGGAACCAAAAGGAAAAGGGTGAGCTCAACTAGCCCAGTAAAAAATATTATGACTAAGATAATGTAGAACAAATTATCATTTGTCCTCAACAGGGAAAAATCTGATAGAATACAATAGACAACAAGTTTTAGATCAACAACTTCAGTGGAAACAACAATCCATTAGAAGAGTCAAGTAGAGAATAATTCTACTATCTTCTATGATTTAAAAAATTCATCATCAATATTTTATCCCTATAATACCAATCAATAAACGTTTGAAACCATCGAATTATCCATGCACTACGGGCCAAGGATATTCGTTAGTATCACATCAACAAATTATCCATGCATTACGGGCCAAAGATATTTGTTAGTGTTACCAGTGGTCATGATCGTGCCAAACAACTGTCCATCTATGCACTACGGGCCAAAGAGAACTTTTACCACATCGTTTGTCTGTAACATTACGGGTCATGATTATACCGATACAAATTTTCTAGTCATAATCATACCAATCAACAGACTATCTATACACTACGGGTCAAAGATGACTTTTACCACTACATAAGCATGAGGATGATGACAATGATATAAGGAATCAATAAAGTGAGATCAATGATAAATATTAGAGATTTATAATTTCATTTATCTAGAGTTTTAAAATGTCCAAATTATCAACACGATAACTGTTTTGTGGAGTAAAATTCAAGAATAATATTCATGTATCAAAAATAATTTGGACAGAAAAGAAATCACTTTTGTCGTGAATAATCACGTCATGCAAAGTACCCCGAATCCCCGAGTGAATAATACCCGAGTGAATATTAACCCGTGAATAGTAACTCGTCATGAAAAGAACCCCGAATCCTCGAGTGAATAATACCCGAGAGAATAGTAACCCGTGAATAGTACATTGAGTGAAAATATAGAAATTTAATAAGAAAGTTCAGATCAATATTCCAATAAAACAATACTAGATGAAGCGCAAAACTTAAGGATATTCTACTAATTTCAGGAATTATAGAAGCAATACTTACCATTGTAATTAAGTTTAGATTTAAGAATATGAAAAGAAATAACATACGAAACTGCAAATAGATTTTCACCTGTCATGCGTTACGTAATCCGCGTAGACAGGTTATTCCCATAGATTAAAGGATGAATACGAAAATAATATTTCTTACGAATACGAAAGAAATAATATCCTTATGAATACAAACGAAATAACACCTATTACCTTAGTAGAAGACTGGATACTGTAATAGTGAAGTAGCAGAATACTCTTCTTCTTGCTCTCTATAGTTTCTCTCTATAGTTTTTCTTGTGAGTCTTAGTGAATTGGTGAGAATAAAAAAGAAATAAGCTTTTATTTATAGAAGAATGAACTAAATAGTAACTAATTCACAGACGGTCCATATTGATTTACTATTAAAACCACAACCGACGGTCTAGATTGATTTACTATTAAAACAACCAACGGTCCTGGTTGATTTACTATTAAAACTACAACTGACGGTCCAGATTGATTTACTATTAAAACTACAACCGACGGTCCATAAAATTAGTACATCTTTCTATGGAATAATAAGTCAAACTCACAACAAACGTCTCATAACAAATTCCTATATTTATATCAAAAATTGAATAAATATTTTTCACAAAGCACTTATCTTTAATAAACACATTTTTAGCCTTTTAACAATTATTCATCATTAATATTATAACTCACAATATTAACAATCAGATCATTCCCAAGAAAGAGGGGGCTTTCCGATAAAGATTTCTCCTTATTGGCGCACAATTAGATAACTTAACCCCTTTCCTCGACAGAATTTTATAGGCATTGCCAATAATCCAAATAATAATATGAATAAATGTGCTGTCTCAATTATTGATTTAATAATATAAAATATTGTGCAGATGATACTGTGACAATAATTGAATCAATAATATGGGATACTATGCAGCAACTACTGTTGCAATAATCGAATAAAACTGGGTGACTTCTTACGTAAGCATCAATAATCAGAGATACTGCACAATATCGTGTGCACTGTGCAACCACGCGTATTACTGTTCTTTTATCACCGAATATTTTAACAGTTCAACGGTAAAGTTTTGCCGTTATTTTTATAAAAAAGTTATTTCTGTCGCTTTCTACATCCGACAGTAATTCCGTTGTGGGGTCCACCAATGATTGTGTCGTCGTACGGATATATTTTCCGACAAAAAGAATATTCTTCGACCAAAAGAATATTTTATGACAACTTGCTTAATTTACAAAATTTTCAAATATCACCCTTAACTTTAACTTTTTATCAATTTAACCATTTACTGAAAAGAATAATAATTATAAGAAAATTGAATACTTTCATTTCATAAAATTCGAGGTCTTACAATCTCTCCTCCTTATAAAATTTCGTCCCCGAAAGTTACATACATGGTATGTCGAAGAGGTGAGGATACCTTGTTTTCATTTTAGATTCTAACTCTCAGGTCATTTCTTTAATATCGTGGTTTCTCCACAAAACTTTGATTTGAGGTATAACCTTTGAGCGTAGAATGTGTTCCTTTTTATTCAAGATCTTGGCAGGTACCTCCTCATACGTTAAATCTTCGGCTATATTTGATAAAATTATGATCCTTTTTTGCAAACTGTTTGATATTTATGTGTGGGATTAGCTTATCATATATATATATATATATATATATATATATATATATATATATGTAATTTAATGCCAATTAATTGGTTAATTAATTTGGAATGGAAGTATTTAATTGTTTTATTTAGTGATTTGTTACGTATCATGGGTCTAGTAGCCAAGTTAAAAAATGAACTATATATTAGAGTGATCCAATGGTGGATATTAGTTTTAATATTTTTATATATCAGTGGGTAGGATTAATTTTCATCTTTGCTATATAAGTCTTATCATTGTAATGAATTAGGTATCAATGAATATGAAAAACAAATTTCCAATCTCTCTCCAATCTTCTGGAGTCTAGCAGGACTATCTAAACTACTACATTGGTGTTAAGAGTGTTACAATGGCCTATCCCAATTCTATCGAGGCAATTTTTGCCAAATTTGCAGAGCAGTTTTGTGCTACCATGGCCACAGTCGTACAAGAGGTTATGCAACAAGCTTGTAACCCTCCTACAGAGCATGTTGATAATCAGGTGAAGAATCTAGTTCAACCCAAGCTTGACATAGGGCAGCATCAATTGCAGATCCGCGTAGCTGATGAACGATAGCAGAAGATGAAAACTGATGGCCCTCACTATGCTGGTAGTGCCCTAACAACATTGCAAACCCAATTTAGCTCTTCATCATATGAGGATCCAAGAACACAATTCTCTAAGCTCGTACAAACTACATCAGTAGTTGATTATGAGGTACAATTCAAACTGTTAGCCACAAGGATATATGGGTTAAGTGAAATTTTTCTAATGGGACGTTTCATTAATGGTCTAAAAGATAAAATTCAGTGTGAAGTTCTTACGGCCCAACCATATAACCTACATCATGCGATTGGTTTAACTAAGTTTTATGAGAAAAAGTTATTAGCGGCAGAAACAACTCAACTCAGTCCCATGCAACACCATTCCGCCTCAATTCGTGACCTTAAACCCATTTAAACTATCACTCAGGCTACACCAACAAAACCTCTGGATGTTACTTATTGTGTGTTTGATGAAATGCCTATAAGAGATAAATTGTCTAGGAATGTTCCGATTTCTGGGTTTAGTGAAGATAAGGGTACAACAATTTCGAATCCAATCTCACCAACTGATGAAGCAAAACAAGTTCAAAAAGGGTTCAGTAATTACAAACATAGTAATCCTTTAAACGAGGATGTTGATCAATTGAAGGTGGACAAAACAAATTCTTTGCATCAAAGTGGATTGTCCTTGGTGGGCAACATCGTGAATAGGGAATTTTGTGCAAAGGAGAATGGATTACCAGATGAAGGCATGGTGTTTGAAGAAAGTCTCGAACCAAAATTGGGTTACAAGTTGCAACCAAACGCCAAAGGAATTGTAGAGAGTCAACCACCTACTGGCCACATGGCTAGGAAAATCAAAATTGAGCAAGTGGAATTGGTACTCATGGTGAATTGTCTCATGGTTTCCCACAGCTTCCTCCCAAATGTTACTTTATGATTTTTTACCTGAAAATCGCAACCAATGGTGATATAAATAGTAGCCCTCTCTGTATTTTAGTTGGTACTACTAATTTCTTAGACCCAAGAATTTTGGATGTGTCTAAGGCGTTGGGTCTTTATGATATTAAATCTCTTGAAGCTGTTGTTTATTTTTGTAACCATCTTGATGCCTCTTCTCCTCTTCAAAGGGAAACTGTAGTAAGGTACTTTCAAACTGTGTACAAGCTGGCCATGAATATTGGGCGCAAGTTGGCCTCAAGTGTGGGTTTGGCCATTGATTTGTTCAACGAATGGTCTTCCCAATTCAAAATAAACAAGTACATATATGCTCTAGAAATTGTGGGTTCCTCTGGTGATCAAATCCTTACAGACTCAAGTTTCCTCACCGTATTACAGGACGATGAAAATGTTCGAGGACTAGAAGATATGGACAAAAATTCTGGAGCTTCGCATTTACGGGCATCATACATAAACATGATGGCATCGCTCAATGCAAAGAATGAGAACATTTGTTAGAGGGATGAAGTAGCAGCATGTATGCCTTATTTGCAACTGGGTATGGATTAGACAATGGTGTTAATACTGACTCTACTTGCAAACAGCGAGAGATCGAAGCTGTAGTCATTGCCACTGGGATTCACACCTTCGGGAAGGCTACTCATGTTGTTGATTGCCCTAACCAAGTCATACACCTTCAAAATGTGTTAACCGCGCTTATTAATTTTTGCATATGCTATATTGTTGTGGTGAAAGTACTAGAATTAGCAGTGAAGAGACAAATGCCCTTTCTGACTATTGCTGAAGATGTGGAAAGTGAAGCACGTGCCCAAGTCATTCTCAATAAGCTTTGTACAGGAGTCAAGGTTTGTGCAATCGAAGTTCTTGGGTTTGGAGAGAACAGAAAGGCTAATTTTCAGGATCTTGTTATTCTCACTGGAGGCCAGGTTAAAACTGAAGAACTTGTTGTTCTAGATGGTACCAGTGACAAAAGAACTATAGAAGTAAGTCGTGAACAGATAAGGTCATCAAACGAGTTGAGCATTTCTGATTATGACAACACTAACAATACATTGACTATTGTTGACAGTGGAATTGGCATAACCAATACTGACTTGGATAACAATTTAGGTACCATTGCAAGATCACGTACTAGGAAATTCATGGAAGCCCTTACTGCTGGTGATGTTGTCAACATGATTGGACAATTTGGTGTGGGTTTCTATTCTGCCTACTTGCTGAAAAAGTAGTTGTCTCAACAAATGGTGATGAACAGTATTTATGGAAGTCCCAAGCTGGTGGTTCTTTCATTATAATTAGAGACACTACTTTTTAACGAAGACCAGCTAGAAAATATTGAAAAGCGCAAACTTAAGGATCTGATCAAGAAGCACTCTGAGTGCCACAATTACAGTAAATTTTACAAGGCCTTCTTGAAGAAACACAAGCTTGGTACCCATGAAGACTCCCAAAACAAGATAGAGATAACTGAATTGCTCAGACACCACTTCACAAAGAGTGAAGATGAGATGATTAGCTTGAAGGACTATGTGACAAGAATGAAAGGACATAGTGACAATTACTATATCAGTGGAGATGAGATCTTCATTGTTCATATCATTAACAAAGGGGATGGCACAATAATTGGAAAACTTCTAGTGGGAGTAACATATGGTCTTGCATGGGCAGGAAACAAAAAGTGGTTACTTAAATTGGGATAAGACCTGATGTTTAAATGGGTATCTCTAGGGTTTATTTCCTACACATTTGATATTGATTTCAACAGGTTTTTATTGAAAAATTCAAAATCTAATATTCATGAGGATTAGACGGGTTTAGATATTGTACCGAAATCCATCAAGACATTTAGTGAAGTATGGAGTTTCACAAATGTCATCACTTGGAATGGCAAGGTCTGCATGGAATGGGTGATTCTTCATTGTTGTGCTAGACTCATTATTGTGATTCTTCATTGTTGTGCTCAATGGGTAGGATTAATTTTCATCTTTGCTATACAAGTCTATCATTATAATAAATTAGGTATCAAAGAATATGAAAAATCAATTTCCAATCTTTCTCTAATCTTCTGGATAGCAGAACTATCTAAACTGTTACAAATCATTTTATATATTAAGCTAAAAATTGTTGGCTTTTCCTTTTCTTAATTGTTGTTGTTCTTGCTTTCTAATTTAAATCATCTCCTCGACCGCTACGAAAGAAAATAATAGAATCAATTAATCATTATGAATTAAATCCAAAAATTTTATTATAACAAGAGTCACTAGAGCTAGTCTAGAAATATTAATTTAGGAAAACCCAAATAAGTTCATAAACTTACTTCCTTAAGCAGTCGTTTGTCGACCACTTTTGGGCTCAAAACAATGTGTCACAACTTTTTTGGAGAGTTTCAATTGGATATATGGAACTCATAACTTTAAATATTAAAGTATGGATTGAAAGATATGTTCAAAACAATTAAGATTAATCTCTTTAAACTTAATTTTTTTTGGAACAATTACATTTTATAGTATATTTAAAAACATAATTACAATAAAAGTGCACTCATTAAATATTTACATAACTAATACACTTTCATATTTATTTACATATTCTAGTGTAATTAGGATTCCTTAATTTAGGAAATTATAATTCAATTAGAATTCTTTAATTTAGGTTCTTCTCTGTCTCCTCATCTAGAATAACTGTATTAATTATTCTCCCCCCTTCTTCTTCTTCTTCTTCTTCTTCAACATTCAACATATTCATAGTTGTTAATGCCCTCCTCATCCGCCCTACTCCACCGTCCTCCTCTACCGCTCTTCTCCTCCACCGCCCTCCTCCGTCCTCCTCCACTACCCTCCTCCACTGTATAAATTAGGCCCTTCTCCTCCGTCCTCCTCCGCCATTAACGCCATCCTCCACCATTAACCTAGACAGTTCCAATTTGTTAATGTCATCCTCTACATCCACACCATTAACACCATCTTACACATCCACACTTGCGATTTTTTTCATAGTACAGTTGCTGCGATTTTTTTATAGTACAGTTGGTAGCCAAACATTCATACCAAGGTAACTAATTCAGTGTTATTAGGTTTCTAATTTATTTTTAAAAAATCTATTATAGATTTTTTTTTATTTAAGAGTGCAGTTGGTAGCTAACACTTTATACAAATATAACCAATTCAGTTTTATTGGGTTACCAATTAATTAAAAAAAAATTATTGTAGATTTTTTTTTATAATACAGTTGGTAGCCAAATGTTAATACAAAAGTAACCAATTCAGTTTTATTGGGTTACCAATTAATGAAAAAAAAAAATCTATTATAGATTTTTTTTCATAGTGCAGTTCTATTGGTTACCCACAAAAACTAAAATAGTTACCTTTGTATAAATATTTGGATACCAACAGCAATAAATTTTATCTTTTTCTCCTTTTAATTTCTGGACTAAATCAACCTTCATAATAATGGCAGCTGTGACCGGCGTCCATGGTGTTGAAGCGGCGGCGTCCATGATGAAGCGGAGGAAGATGACTGGCGTCCATGGTGAAGCGGAGGAAGATGGCCGGCGTCCATGGTGTTGAAGTGGCGGCGAAGGGGAGGAGGAAGATAACCGGCGAAGGGGAGGAAGAAGATGACGTTTCCAAACTTTGAATATTTGAATTTTAATTATTATTTTTGAATTTATTTTGTTTGTTAGATCCTAGATATTTGAATTTGAATTATTAATTATGGTAGTTATTTCTCTTTGATTTTAGGTTTCCTTATTATTATGAATTGAATCCTATACTAATTTCCTAAATTAAGGAATCCTAATTGCACTAATATTGTAAATAAATATAAAAAATGTATTAATTATATAAATATTTTATGAGTGCACTAATAATGTAATTACTTTCTAAATATTGTATACTTATGTAAATGATCCTTTTTTTTTTCTTTTCGTTCCTTTGGGTAGGGGTGGGCAAAATTTTCGGTTTTTTCGGTTTTTGGACGAACCGGACCGGTCCGAACCGACCGGTTCGGTATAAATATAAACCGGTCCGGTTCGGTATAAAAAAACCGGTATATACCGGTTTTTCGGTACCGGTTTCGGTCCGCCACTTTTATGGTTCGGTATATACCGAACCGAACCGGTATATACCGGTTTTCTATTTTTTATTATTATTAATAATTTATTAATAATAATAATAATAAAATATTGATTATAATAATAATAATATTAATAAAAATAATAATAATAATAATAAAAATAATAAAATATTAATAAAAATAATAAAATAATAGTAAAAATAATAAAATAATAATAAAAATAATAATTATATTAATTTTCGGTAAAAACCGGTACCGAACCGGTACCGAACCGGTACCGCCGGTTCGGTAAACCGGTCCAACCGGTACCGGTATCGGTATCTAATTTAGACTGAATTCGGTAACCGGTTCGGTCCGGTTCGGACCGGTTCGGTCCGGTTAATTACCGGTGCCCACCCCTACCTTTGGGCACCGCATCATCCTCCCGACTTGTGTTGCTACAATGTAGCCCGTCCTTTAAAGTATAATTTTCACACATTAACAAGTTATATATAAAAAAATTCCTGTTTTAAAAAATTCTTTGCAGTCAACATAAAATATTTTTAAATTTGCATTAATTTTATTCATTTTAATCAACATACTCGTATGTTCCTAAATAATTTTAAAACAGATTTTTTTAAAAAAATAGATTTTTTTTAAAAACAGATTTTTTTTAAAAAGCGGAACTTTTTAAAAAACAGATTTTTTTTTTAAAATAGATTTTTTTTAAAAACGGAATTTTTTTAAAAACAGATTTCTGTTTTTGAAAACAGATTTTTTAAAAAAACAGAACTTTTTTAAAAACAGAATTTTATAAAAAACAGATTTTAAAAAAAAATAGAATTCTGTTTTTTTAAAAATTCTGTTTTTTTTAAAAAATTCTATTTTTAAAAAAAATATATTTTTGAAAAAAATTCTATTTTTTAAAAAAAATCTGTTTTTAAAAAAAATCTATTTTTTTAAAAAAACCGTTTTTTAAAAAAATTTGTTTTTTAAAAAATTCTGTTTTTTAAAAAAATTCTATTTTTTAACAAATTCTGTTTTTAAAAAAAATTCTGTTTTTTGGAAAATAATCAAGATGGTTAAATCTTTTTAGTTGAAGAATAAAAGATATTTTGATTTTTTTGTTTTTGTTTTATTTTATTATGTTTTTGTTATTTTTAAAACTTTAAAATGTTAATTTTTTTATTTTTAAATCTGTTTTTGATTTTTTTTCTCACATAAGCAATATTTTTTATATTTTTTTGCCACGTCAGCGCCACGTAGATAAAAAATTAACGTCTGTCAACTTTTTTAACGGAATGACCCAATTTGAAAATAAAAATTAGTTCAATGAGTTAATTTGAAAAATTAAAAGTTCAATCGAGTATTCAATAAAACGTGCCAACTTTGGTGGCCAAATTATTAGTTTTGCCGTTTATTATTTCATAATTTCTTAGTATATCAACTTAATTTTAAATTTAAAAATAATTAAATTAATTTTTAAAAATTAATAATAATTTTATAATTTAAAACAGGGAAAATATGTTTCCATTCAAGAAACTCCTGAGTTGTATCTTAGTAAAACTAGTGAACACCACTTAATTAATAAATACTATTATGCTTTTAGGGTAAACTAGTTAGTTATGTATAGTATTTTATATTAAAATTGTTTATTTTAGACATTCTTTTGTGGTCATGTAATTCTTTTAACATATATACACTACTACATCCGTTCCTAAAAGAATATTATAGTTTAAAATTTTTGTACATAAATTAAGAAAATTATTTAATATTATCATTTAACAATTAAAATTTATTTTGAAATTTCATCACTACCCTTTATGGGAAGTTAAAAATTGTTAATACAAGAGAGAGAATTTCTCAAGACAATAAGAGAAGGTAGAGATGATATAAGAAAGTAAATAATTTATTTTTCTAAAAAGTTGTAAACGACAAATAAATTAGAATACATTTTTTCTTCTAAAACGACAATCATTTAGTAACGAAAGGAATACTTACTTTTTCTCATAGTTGATTAGATATTAGTATTATGCCACACTATTATATTTTTAAGAATAAATTTGAAAAATAAATAAATTATCTTTAAAAATTATCGTATATGTATATTTAATTTTGAAATTAATGGATCAATATTAAAGGTGCATTGAAAATATCATTCTAAATATATATTTCTTAATTTTGAAATTGTAAAAGTTCTAGTAGTATTTATTTATTTGGTTTTGTGAAACGTTTTTGTTATTATAGGACACTTGAGGCACTAAAATTTTCATTCACGCATGGGGACTCATCGAATATCCCCTACAATTATTCCATATTACTATCCAGTAAACTTCAACAAAAACAATGCACAGATATGCATGCATTATACTTACTGCATGTATTAGAGAAATTAATTATGGGTATTTCAAGAATCATTCATTTAATTTCTTGAAACTAATTAAATACTTGATCAATCCTATATAAACCAAACTAAATCAATCTTTTTGTTTAACTAAAACCAAATGGCTGCAGATACTATTAAGAAAGGCTTCTGGTCAACTTTTTCATGGCTGAAATCCAAATCCCAGTCTTTTTCTAATACCGTTAAGAAGAGCATTTCTTCGGCTCTTTCATGGCTGAAATCCAAATCCCAGTCTTTTTCTAATACCATTAGGAAGAGCTTTTCTTCGGCTCTTTCATGGCTGAAATCCAAATCTCAGTACTCTTTTGTTAATACCATTAGGAAGAGCTTTCCTTCGGCTCTTTCATGACTGAAATCCAAATCTCAATCTTTTGCTAATACCATTAAGAAGAGCTTCTCTTCAGCTCTTTCATGGTTGAAATCCAAATCCCAGTCATTTTATAATACCATTAAGAACAGGTTTTCTCCAGCTTTTTCATGGGTGAAATCTAAGATTCAAGCTTTGCTCAAATTCATTTTGAAAGAGTTGAAGAAAGCCATAAGTTCGGATGAAAATTTGAAGGAAAAGATTTTGATTGGGTGGATGATTATAAAGATTTTGAATATATTGTTGAATCAATTGAGATCCAATAGTACTGAGGAGGAGAATGGTGAGCTGATTGAAGTGGTTAAACTAATTTGGGAATTATTGATAGTGATATGTTTTCATGATGTTAAAACATTTGACGAGTAATGTATTTGAATGAGAAATATGGTGATGCTGCTGGTATGTAATGTCTTATTTAGTAGGAGTATCTATTACTGCTGAAAAAGTGTTGGCTTTTTTCTTTTTCGTCTAGTTTTCATGTTCCTTAGCTGCTTCTTTTTTTCCCCATTTGGCTCGTGTTACTTAACTATTTAACTTCCTCCCAAAAGGGATTCTAAATTTCTGTTTATTGAATTTAAACTCACGTCGATTGTAAATTGACCCCTGGCCTCAACTGTCTTTTTTCATGGAATGCTACGCAGACAGGGGGAATGGGACAGGTTTTTTCAAGTAATTGTTAAAATCACCTATGTTAAAATTAAGGGATTATATAATCAAAGATTTTCAATAGATAATTAGGTTATTCAAAAATAATATCCTAGTTACTTGATAAATATAAAACTATCTTAAATAATAATATTATGTTATTACTCTAAAACACCCTCGCAAGCGTAAGTAACTGGAGCTTGAGTTGACCGTGGTGAAACACCATCGGAGTTGTATAAGCAATAAAACAATAACCTTATGATCAACTAAGAATATCCACAATCGTCAATGTATTTTGAAATGAAGAATAGCTTGCATGATAAGTACTACATATAACCAAGAAGATTGGAACGTGCTTGGTTGTTTGTACACTTGCAACAAGTAGGAACTTCCTTGTACGTCTTGTATTAGATTTCCAATAACACTCTTAGAGAATTCCATTAATCCATCAAGATAGGAGATGTGGGTTAAGTATCAAGAGAAAACATTCGCTCATTTGAGGGATGAGGTGGAGATGAAGAGCAAACTAAAAATGAATCCGTAAAGATGTGCAAGTGAGGATGAGAATAGTCATTAATTACGGAGAAAATGAGGATAGTAACTGGAATTTTGGAATTTAGCAATTTGCAGGAACTGCCAAATAATAATTTTCAATTGGTAAAGGAAGAGAGGTGGATGGAGGTATAATGTGTGACGAAGAAATTACGTCGGAATGAGAAACACTAATACTAGAACTTAATGACGAGTTAATATGAGTATCACCGTCAATGCTTTGATGTTCTCGTGGAAGTGTAGATGATGGACCGAGAGGATGGTTAGGCAACATTGATGAGAGCGGCTCTTGCAATTTTTTATAGCTACGAAGAAAGCTCGAAAACAAATCCAATGATAATAAGGGATTCAGTTCATAATAGTCTTGAATAAAGTCACTCAAAGAATTATCAAGACCATCAACGAGATAATCAATGAGCTTGATTTCAGGAATGGGTTCTCCGGTTCGATTAAGGGGGTAAGCAATAAAACAATAACCTTATGATCAACTAAGAATACCCACAATCGTCAATGTATGTTGAAATGATAAGTACTACATATAACCTAGAAGATTGGAACGTGCTTGGTTGTTTGTACACTTGCAACAAGTAGGAACTTTCCGTACTCTTTCAGCGATACTCTTATTAAATTTGATTTATTCGTTTGTTTTTTTATTTCGAATTCTGTTATGATTTCACATAATTATTTCCTGTGAAATAAATATATTAGTTTTATTTTGGAGTTGATACATATGAATCGTATTTGTACTCTTTGAATTAGGATATCATGTTTAGTATTTATTTTTGATAATTGTAGAGCGGTACATGTTGCTACCTTCTTTTTGAAACCTTGTGATTATAATTTGATTTGGTTCAACATGTACATATAGAACCCTTTTGTTGGTATTATGTCGCATGTGTTGTGACATGATATTTTTGTTAGAATATACCGTAGGGTATACCGGAGTTATAACCACCTGTGGGGGTACCACAGACATGTCGTCTTGGCACGAGAGGCATGACACTTTCCGTGATAGTGTGATTAGTCCACGGCGTCTCCATTTTGGGCTCCGGAGGAAGTGGGTCATTTGGTGTTTGTTGTGGGAGACGTATGGGTTAACCCTAGTTTTCTGTTATGCGGATTTGTGATGTTGTGCCAAACACACCTATCCGATTTGCATACATTTGGATTCGCGGTCCAATGTGTGATTTGCCTGTGTGACATTATTTTGACTTGCCTGTGTGGCATCATTTGACTTGCCTATGTGGCATTATTTTGACTTGCATGTGTGGCATTAGTTTGACTTGCCTACGTGGCAAGATATATTCTTGAGCTCACTCGGTATGAAATAACCCAAGCCATTTGATTCAGCCTATTATCTCATTGTATTGGTTTTGTTTATTTCTGTTCAGTTCAAGTCATTGAGTCAGTTACTTCAGTTCGTTACTTCTTTATTCTTTTATTGGTTTCGTTAATTATGTTGATTCAGATATATTCCATTCAGATCTTTGGATATTATATTTTCGTCCGTATTTGCACCTGAGGCTTTGTTCAGTTTGTCTCAGTTGTTTTCGTATATCAGTTGTATATCTTTTGTATATCTGTATCTGTACTGGTCAATTGGCTCATGCTTTATTTTTTTTCGGCAGGTTTGCAGGGGTGATTCAGGGCTAGGGTGATGAGAGAGTTGCCTTTGACCATCTAGGTTGTTTCGAATTTTAAGTTTTGATTATTGTGACTCTATTTGGAAAATTGTATTTAGTACTTTATTAATAGATCACCACTATTAATATTTTGAAGTTATTAGTGCTCTGTTTACTTATTTTGAGGTTTGTTGTGCTTTGCACGTGACCTCCCTTTCCTTTTCGGGAAGGGGGTGTTACATATATATATATATATATATATATATATATATATATATATATATATATATATATATATATATATATATATATATTATTTTTGTGGTTCGCAGGCTATGCATGATTAATTGATATCAGTAACTAGTTTAATTATATAATTTTCATCTATATATTATATGTATGATTACCGATTTTTTTTATGTAAGGTCATGTGTTGTAGTTTAAAAAAAAAATCGTTGGTATAAAGCTAGTCGCTGAACTGTTAAAGAATGAATGATATATATATATATATATATATATATATATATATATATATATATATATATATATATATTACTGCAGTGCGCCATCATGTTCTAGCATGAATGATTAGTCAGTTTCCAAGTTTTAAAAAAAAACGTGTAAAATAATAATAATAATAATAATAAGAATAATAGCTTTAGGGAAGGTAAATTTGTAATTAATAATTTAACGCATAGTTTATTAATTTATTTTATTAATTTGTGTAATTAGTTCGAACGGAAGGAATTTAACGAGTTTTTGGAATATATTATCATTCAATGGCCTACCTTTCTCATTCAATGAATTTATACCATATTCAATTCATGCATATATATATATATATATATATATATATATATATATATATATATATATATATATATATATATATACATATCAATATACTACAAAACCAAAACCAAGCACTCTGCAGATTCACTATATTAATATATAAATTAATACCCATCATTCTCAAATATCTATGATGTATGCCCTCAATATGCAAGATGCTTTAACATTAAATCAATTTCTCACCGAAAAGGTATTAATTAGTACCGAAATAAAAGCCTCATGTTCTCTTCTTTATGCTGCTATGATGCCAATTCTTCCTTCTTTTCCCCAACTCGTATCAGGCGAAATGTTTAAGTGAATTAGGTTTTATTTATTATCTTATTATTTCTCCTAATTATAATAGGATTTTAATACTACCCACATAAATTAAACCCAATTAATTTTTAAGGCCCAATTTGTACTAAATTAATTTATCCATCTCTTATTAATATTTATTAGCTCACACAAATTAAATAACTATTTTGACCCAAAATAATGGACAAAGTCCAATTAATATGCTTTCAAACAAAATAAGTTTTATTATTTAATATTATTTTTTTTCGGGTATTACATCACCTACCCCTTAAAAAGGATTCCATACCCGGAATCAAAAGAATGAACGTACCTAATTATCAAAAGATGCAGATACTTCGCTCGAATAGACTCCTCTATCTCCCAAGTAGCTTCCCGGTCCGAATGATTTTACTACAAGACTTTAACAAAAGAAATTATCTTCCTCAATTTTAATTTAATCAGTTATTTAATTACCAACTAAAAGAATTTAATTTTCCAAACAAAACAAGGAAGAAAAGAGAGAAACAAAAATCATTTACCTTTTTCAATTTAAATACAATTGTATACAATAAAATTAATTAATATTTAATTTAAAATAAAAAATGGGTTATTACATTTTTCACCCCTTAAAAATAATTTCGTCCTCGGAATTCAAATAAGCTGCAAAAAAAAAATTTAGTTACGACGTAGCGTCGCCATTTGTAACGATCAACGTTGATAAGTGATCGGTCCACGTAATTATCAATGTACTTGTAAAAGATTCATCAGCTACCGTGTCAAGCCTTGGTAAGGTTCTTCACTTTGCATCAAATTAGATCACATGATACACCGTTTGTGCGGCCCGTCGCTAATATCTTTGAGTTTAATTCTTGTAAACGTACTCTTCGGAACATAATTCGAAATCACAAAAAATTTCTTCATCTAATTACGATTCGAATACCCAAAATATTTAAAATTATCTTTAATTCGTAAAACGTTTATATTCCACACATGACAAAGATCTAACAAATTATTTTTATTTTATTTTACATAAATTCATACAAAACTCTAAAGACATCAGATAAACAAAACAACTATGCAAACTATATTACCAACTCTCCCCAAGTCCTCAAGAGCTTTAAAATATCTCATCCTCAATTTGAACTATTCATCAAATAATATTACACCAAAGAATATACTACTAATATCTCTTTATCACCAACTCTCCTAAGTCCTTAAGAGTTTCAAAATATCATAACCTCAAATCAAAATAGTTCTCAAATATTATTACACCAAAAATATACTACTACTAAGATCTCTCCATCATCATACCAAACTCCAAATCATATATCCTACTATCTGAATAAGTAAACTATAGCTTTCAAAATCTCTTAATATATATTGGATTCATATGAAACAACCCGGGTCAAATCCCGAGTCCGGAACAAATCTTAGGTCAAATCCCAAGTCCGAATCGAATCAAATCCATCAAAATAAGGCCTCAAACTACTGGCCCAATAGTACCTTCTTGGGTCATCTTAGCCCACCACAGGCTCCCAAAAGGTCATGACTTGAAGGTACTATTGGTAGTTACTTAATTCCTTATATGCAGACAAATTTTTTTCCTATCTTTCGATGTGGGACTGGGGTGTTACAAACTCCCCCACTTAAATTTCTGACGTCCCCGTCAGAACCGATCACACACACGGGCCCAAAGATCTTTGTTTCTCTAGCCATTGTGGGATAATACCGGCTGGCTTCGTGTCCCCACCTCCGGACCTTCATCTCTCCATTGTGGGATAATACCACGAGCCTTCGTGTCCCCACCTCCGGCAACCCGATACCCAAAATATATTCCAAAAACTCGTTAAATTCCTTCCGTTCGAACTAATTACACAAATTAATAAAATAAATTAATAAACTATGCGTTAAATTATTAATTACAAATTTACTTTCCCTAAAGCTATTATTATTATTATTATTATTATTATTATTATTATTATTATTATTATTATTTTACACGTTTTTTTTAAAACTTGGAAACTAACTAATCATTCATGCTAGAATATGATGGCGCACTGCAGTAATATATATATATATATATATATATATATATATATATATATATATATATATATATATATATATATATATATATCATTCATTCTTTAACAGTTCAGCGACTAGCTTTATACCAACGATTTTTTTTTTAAAAAAACTACAACACATGACCTTACATAAAAAAAAAACCGGTAATCATACATATAATATATAGATGAAAATTATATAATTAAACTAGCTACTGATATCAATTAATCATGCATAGCCTGCGAACCACAAAAATAATAAAGTTCTCCACTTCTCTTATTCACAATTGCCGACACTGTACGAACATAAAATATAGAATTGAATTTGATAGTTTTATGATTTTCTTACCTTTGTTAATTGTGTGTATTGAAAGCTTGAGGCCTTCTCCTCTCCCAAAATTATTGCGTCGTTCTCCTTTCCCCAATTGCGTATCAGGCGTAATGTTTAGATGAATTAGGTTTAGTTATTTATTCACTTAAAAACAGATTTTATTAATTAATATATTTATTAATTCTTTAAATTTTACTAGGATTAAATATTACCCACATATAAATTAAACCCAATCAAATTTTAAGGCCCAATCTAATGTAATCTCTTATTTTAGTCCACATAAATTAACTATAATATTTTGCCCAAACATAAAAAACCCAAATAAAATATCTAAAAATATGAAATTAAATGTCTTGTATTAGATTTCCATGAACACTCTTACAGAATTCCATTAATCCATCAAGATAGGAGATGTGGGTTAAGTATCAAGAGAAAACATTCACTCATTTGAGGGATGAGGTGGAGATGAAGAGCAAACTAAAAATGAATCCGTAAAGATGTGCACGTGAGAATGAGAATAGTCATTAATTACAGAGAAAAATGAGGATAATAACTGGGATTTTGGAATTTAGCAATTTACAGGAATTGCCAAATAATAATTTTCAACTGGTAAAGGAAGAGAGGTGGATGGAGGTATAATGTGTGACAAAGAAATTACGTCGGAATGAGAAACTAATACTAGAACTTAATGACGAGTTAATATGAGTATCACCGTCAATGCTTTGATGTTCTTGTGGAAGTGTAGATGATGGACTGAGAGGATGGTTAGGAAACATTGATGAGAGCGGCTCTTGCAATTTTTCATAGCTACGAAGAAAGCTCGAAAACAAATCCAATGATAATAAGGGATTCAATTCATAATAGTCTTGAATAAAGTCACTGAAAGAATTATCAAGACCATCAACGAGATAATCAATGAGCTTGATTTCAGGAATGGGTTCTCCGGTTCGATTAAGGGGGTATGCAAGAGATTTCGCCTCAGAGAGATAGTTGTTTATAGATTGAGTTGGAACTTTTCGAAGAGAATAAAATTGGTCGAGAAGATCCTCAACATACCAATTAGATATGAAAAATGAGTCAGAATCAAGAGTATCGGTGACGGTATCATCAGAAATATTTTCTAGTTTGATCGACTCATTTGGGTTGCAAATTACATCAATATTTTGCTGAGAGAAAGCTAAGAGAAAGCTTAGTTTTGTATTATATGACTTGTTTCATTTACAAAGAGAGTTGTCCTATATATATACATATATGATAACCTAAGCTAGAATCAAGTGATTTACAAAATCACTGTAACAATCCAGAATTTTTAATTATAATTTCAAATATTTATTGAATTAAATAAATATTTGAGTTGATGTGTTTATTGTTAAATAAATATTTGGTTTAATTTGATTATTTATTAGTTAAATAAATAATTCATGAGTTGTGGGAAATTAACTTAATTAAGGTAATATGCTAATTAAGTTAATATTCAATAAGTTGGTATTTTGAAGTTAGTTAAAATAAAAGAGTGGTGAATTAATTATTATGTGGTGATATTCTAATTTAATTTCATAATTAAATTAGAGAATTGATAAGGATTAAATGAATTGTTATAATGTTGTTTTAAATTAATTTAGTAAAGAAAATAATGTACTAATTTATTAAATAAAATTACAAGGAAATTATAATTCTGTGGCAAAGTGATTATGTGGCAAATTGATTTAATAAGTTGTTATTAGCTTTAATTTAATTAAATTTAAATATGAGAATTTAATTAAATTAAGTGTGACAATAAATTATATTATAAATAAGTTATTAAAATAAATTAAAAGAGTTTTAATTTAGTTCGGCCAAACAAGGCTTAATGAATGTTAAGTCTTTAATTTAAATGGGTTTTACCAAACAAGGCTTAAGGAATGTTAAGTCTTTATTTTAAAAGTGTTTTGCCAAACAAAGCCTTATGGTTTTTGAATTTAAAATAAAAATAACTGATATATATTTAGTAGAGTTATTATTATATGTCAGTTTTTATACGTTAGCGTCTATTTTTTTTTTACGTTAAGTTTTAGTTTAAGCTTAATACTAAAGAAAGAAGAAAACAAAAAAGAGAAAGAAGAGAGAAAAGAGAGAAGAAATTGAGAGCTCTAGAGAAATTTAGAGAAAAGTTGGAAGTTTGGAAGCCAAAAGGGAATTAACAAAGTAGTCTTCATCATCTAAATAAGAAAGCAAAGGTAGAATTCTTATTTTTTAAAGTTTTTTATTTTCTAAAAAAATCTCTGTAAATGATTGTTGTGGAAATTATGAGTTTGTTATGTGTTAATAGATGATTATAAACTGTTTTATATCATTCATTCATGATTTAGAGTAATCAATTTCATGAAAATATGTTTAAAAGTGAAAAAAATTGAATGACAATGATATATATATATATATGTGGCCTATGTTGTAATGACCGTGAATTTTAAACTCCTTATTAATTAAATATGTGAGTTAATTTTAATGAGTTAGTTTTGTGAGTTTATTTAAAACTTATGTGGTTATGTGAATTTATGAAATGATTAAAGGGAGTCACTAATAGTTATTTAAACTGGTGGACTAACCCTAAGAGTTTGATATTTAAAGAATTGATATGATTATTAATAATTAAATATTCAATTTATTTGAATATAGTGGCAAGAGTTGAACATATTGATTAATTTCAATTATGAGTAATTAATTGATAATGTGTTGAGAAATAATTAATGAGTAAGAGATTAATAAATATAATATAATTATATATTTACTTGATTAATTTGTGCAAGCATGAATAGTAAACCTTTATTATATGGTAGTTAACTATATATTTTATATTGTACAAGGTGACACATTAATATGTCTATATACTATATATAGACTATATAGTAAGAGTTATTTGCATTCATGTGAGTTGCATAATAATATTGTTATATGATATGAAGTGTGTGGGTAAACATTCATGTATACCCTATTGACATATAATAAGATCAATTGTTAAATTAATAATGATTTCATTAAGTTATTATGATAATAACAGTCATGGTAATAAATAATAGAAAATGTACATGAATTATATGTATGTGCATTACTTGATACCTTGTAATTGGGAAATACATTGTATGCCCTTTAAATCATTATAACCTATGTTATATGAAATGGATTGTGTGTACATATTACATAACCAAAGTTTATATTATGGGTATATATGGTATAAGCCAAGGGTTGCATTTTATTTCTTTGCAAGTGCTGAGATTGCTCTTGTCCCATAATAAGAGCCCATTCCATTCTTCCCACGTGAAAAGCTAGCAAGCCTACTCTATCTTCATCTCAAAATCAACCAACATAGATGGGGAGTGGGATTCATGAGTGAAATCACCAACTCTCACCAACTCTCTCTTATCTATTATGCATTCTTGAAATCCTTTGGTTTGATTTGGGGGGTAATTCCATTATATATCTAGGTAACCAATCTCCTATAAATGAGACCTCCATCCTTCCTTGTTGCAATTGTTGAAAATTAGTTGCTAAGGAGCTTATATAAAGTGAGTATATTGTTTTAAGAGCAGCTGAATTGAGTCACAAAGGTATAACTTCCATTCCCATTCTTCATTTTTGATAAATTTTTTAATGGGTTGATTCTTTAAATTAAGCATATATTGGTTAATAGTTGATTTGGGTTATGTTTTTTAGTGTTATACACACTTATAAATGTGTTGGGTTATGTTAGAAATAATTTTTATAAGGAATTTATATGGTGTGTTGCTGAACTGCCGAATAGAGCAAGTTACTGTCTCTGATGCAGGCATGGCACAACTGCGCCCTATTTGTACTAGGGTGCAGCGCAGCTGCGCCGTAACCCAAAATCAGTTTCTATTTCTAGCATGGCGCAGCTGCGCCCTAATTGTATTAGGGTGCAGCGCAGCTACGCCAGACCTGCACCAGACCTGATGTGTTCTGTTATGTTTCTGTTGTGCTAACTTGTTGACACTTGGTTAGAGCAAGCATGTGAACTATTTTAGCACACACACATAAGCATATGCATGTGGTATGAACAAATATAACAATGTTAGTACATATGATTGACACAATACTTGTGGTCTTGAAATGAAATTTGTGATTTCAAAAGTGAACTTTGTCACGAACACATCATGTGAGCATTCTGACTTTATGAGTAAGATAAAATGGTTTATATTGACATGAAATGCAAGACTAAAGTGATTGAACACACTAGCATACATGATTGAAAGTTAAGACTATTTCAAAGATAAGAAACTTAAAGCTTTTCAAAGAGAACTTGACGAAGACTTTTATCTAGTAAGTTCTGACTATTTAAACATGTATATGTGACTTTAATATATGTTGTAAAGGCATAAGAGTTATGTGTTAAGATGCCTTGTTTGTACTAAGTTGACTTAGTTTAAAAATTCAAAGAAAGTTAGAATGAGAAAGCTAATGTCGCCAAGTAATGAGTAAAGTACGTTATGACCATGCAAGCATGCACATTAGGACTCATTATGCCTATAGATATATTGGCATGAACATCGTTTTCTTAATGTATGGTTTTCACTTATTTACACATAGTCATGAAAAGGAAATTTCTAAAATATGAACTATGTGGGTAAAGTATACATGTGTTGTCTATATACAAGCATGACTACTGAGTATTGTATAATCAAGTTACGAATCATGATGATTACATGTCTAAACTTGTGGTTAGACCTGGCAAACATGGCCCAGGGCCCGGGCCGGCCCGGCCGGTCACGGGCTGGGCTTTGGGCTACTTTTTTTTAGCCCAATAAAATTCGGGCCTTTTTAGCCCGCCTATTTTTGGCCCGGCCCGGCCCGGCCCGGCCCGTGGCCCGTGACTTATTTTATTTTATTTTTTTAAAACAAAATGTTGCTACTTGTGGGTTATGAGGCTTGAACACAAGACTTTTAAGTAAATAAATAAGAGTTCAAACCAACTGAGATACAACAACTATTTATTTTTAATGCAATCTTCAATATAAAAATATATTTTTATACAAAAATATCATATGCTAATACCATACAAAAGTTAACAAGCTTCAATATAAAAATATATTTTTATTCATTTTTAGCCTTGTTTATTTTTAGGCTAGAGCAGTAATTAATGACAGAACACATTTTAGATATTATTAAAATAAATATAAAAATATCGTTACTTATAATGTAGTTCAGAACAGGGTCCAACCTGAATCAGGTTTGTCATTTTGAACATCATAGTTCCTAGATTAGTGATCTGCTATATTATTTGAATTAGTTCAGTCTTTATTCAAAATAGTTCTTCAATTTCAAAGTATAAAACTAATAATTATTAGTTTAAGTTAGATAATATAATTATAAAAATTTAAAATTATTTATATATTAGTATTAATTACAGTATTTATTATTTTTAAAAGTTAAATAAATTATATTAATTTTAAAGTATAATTTTAAAAAATCAAATTTGATTATATACTTTGAAAGTAATTTATAATACTATTAAAATTTTAATTGATTGAGATATGAAGTTAATGTAGGTAATTAGAATTATTGTTTATTATAAATTATTTTATTATTTTTAATATTTATTATTATTACTATTTTTGGTGTAACAAGATTTTGCAAAAAAAAAATAGAGGAAGAAGCCCGCTGGCTAGCCCGGCCCGGCCCGACCCAACCCCGGGCCACGGGCCTCACATTATCAGCCCGCCAAAACCCGAGATATTTTGGCCCGGCCCGCGCTCAGCCTGGCCCAGGCTCGCCCGCCCGTTTGCCACCTCCACTTGTGGTAATGAATTCAAGTATGGTCATGTGTAAGGTGTTATATGTGAAACTCTAGCATATATGTATGTTAAAGTATAAGTTATTGGTATGATTAAGAGTTGGACTGAAAGCAAGATGCAAAGCTCAAACTTGGTCTGGCCAGGGGACAGCGTAGCTGCGCCGTCCCTAAGCCTAGACCAGGCGCAACTGCGCCGTCCTGCAGTCTTACCAAGATTCTGTTTTTGGTTTGAAGTTTCAAGGCATGCTTATATGATTACCTTACCTTGTAATGTATGACCAATATGCTTTGTAATGTGTTAAGAAGCATGCTATGTGAAGACTTGGTTATTGTAAGTGTAAACGCATATTAGTTTACACATACTAATTGGAAGACCAACTTGTTAATGTTAGGTCGCTTCAACGCGAGTTAGTTAAAGCTAGTATTATATTGTAGCTGGGCAAACAGATAAGTTTCCTTAAACTTACTCCAATTATTATTCAGAAAGTTTCTTTGAACTTCACTCTTTGATCGCGCAAGTTCCTTGAAACCTACTTTTATTGTGCAAGTTTCCTAATATCACTCAAATTTATATTGAGCGAGTTTTCGAACACTATTTTTATTGTGTTGCAAGTTTCCTTACTTACACAACTTTGTTCTTGTGAAAGTTTCCTACCCTTCTCATATTGTATTGAGCAGGTTATTGTTGATTTGAAAGTTATTCATTTAAGCTTGAATCTTATTTTCAAGCATGCTATTAAGTGGTTTAATTACCTTACAATTTTCCACATCGATATTGTAATACCCGAAAAAAATAATAATATTAAATAATAAAAATTACCATGTTTTAAAACATATTTATTGGATGTCATTTATTTTGGGTAAAAATATTCATTTAATTTTTGTGGGCTAATGTAATAATAAGTGATGGGTAAATTTAATAGGTAAAATTGGGCTAAGTTAAGTGGGTTTATTTTTCTATAATTTTGTATTTTTTTAAAAATCGTTTTAAAATTTGGAGATTTATTAAATATATTAATTAATAAAATCTGTTTTAAGTGAATAAATAATTAAAACCTAAGTTTATATATAATTAGTCTGGCACGAAGAAGGAAAAAGGTGGAGCAGCTTCTGGCGGCGCAGGAGAGCAAATTGTTTGTAATTGCCAATTCTTTTGGTGAGTGATTGTAATTTTTCCTAATTATAATCTTTAGTTGTGATGATACTGTAGTGCAAGTGTAGTGATATGATGACAAAAAGAATCTTATATTCATAGTCCAGGTGAATAATAAAATAAGCATGCTTTTATATGAATTATAATTATAATGTTTGGCAGTATGAAAACTTAGAATTTGTTTTGTAGAAAACTGACTTCGGAAGTGGGATGATAAATTAGTATACTATTTTATTAAATAACTAATTATAATGTAATACTTAAAAATTTACTGAAAGTTTTGTATATTAATTTTAATCGAATTCAATTATTTTTTTAAATTATAAAAATTTACTTAATAATAAATTAAATAATATTATGTTAGTGATGGTTAGATTTGTAATAAAATTTTATTTTATTATTAGATCGAGCGGAGGAAATTTAAGGAGTACATTTGAAATATAATTTTGGGTATTACATTGCTTAATCCAAGTACAGATTCCGTACTCTTTCAGCGAGACTCTTTTGTTTTTAATTTGTTTATTTCGTTATTCATTTCGAAATTTAATATTGCTTTTCATAATTATTCATTGTCAATTATTGTGATAGTTTTGTTTTGGCGTTGTATTAGAACTCATATTTGTACTCTTTAGACTAGTGTATCATGTCTAAATTTTATTTTGATATTTGTAGTGTTGTACATGTTAATATATATTTTGGAGACTTTGTGTTGAGGATTCGTTTCAGTTTAACATGTATACGTTAGAACCCCTTTTGTATGGTATTATGTCGCATGTGTTGTGACATGATATTTTTGTTAGAATGCCGTAGGGTATACCTGAGCTATAACCACCTGTGGGGGTACCACATGCATGTCCTCTTGGCATCGAGGCATGACACCTTCCATGGCGGTGTGATCAGTCCACGGTGTCTCCGTTTTATGCTCTGGTGGGAATTGACCATGTGGTGTTTTGTTGTGGGAGGCGCATGGGTCGACCCTAGTTTCTATTATGTTATGTTCTGCGGATTAGTGATGTTTATGCCAAACACGCCTTCCGATTTTACATGTATTGGATTCGTGATCCAACGTGTGCGACTTGCCTGTGTGGCATTATTTGATTTGCCTATGTGGCATTATTTGACTTGCCTGTGTGGCAAGGTATATTTTGTTTTGTTCTAAGCTAGGTATAAAATAACACCTAGCCATTTGATTCAGCCTATTATTTCGTTGTGTTAGTTTTGTTCGTTTTGTTTCATTTCGTTTCGTCTCCTTTCATTTAATTGAGTTAGTTATTTCGGTTCATTAATTGTATTATATATCCGTACTGGGCATTTGGCTCATACTGTATTTTTTTCTTCCGGCAGGTAATCAGGGGAATCAAGGGCAAGTGTGACGAGAGCTCCCTTATATCCAATAGTTTTGATATATTTTGTTAGGCTATGATACATTGATTTATTTAGAGTTATAATAGTTATTTTAGATTGTGGCTTGAGCCAATGTGGCATTTATTATGGTTTGTTCTAAGACATTTAATCAGTTTGAGATTATTCTTTTGTGGATTAGAGTTTTGTTATATATTCATCATTTTGTTATGCTTTGTGCGTAACCTCTCTTTCTACTTCGGAAAGGGGGTGTTACAGATATTATTGACATTCAGACTTAGTGCACTTGAGGTCGTACAGTCTTGGATTTGTACATCATTTAAAGTTCAATAATTCTTGAACTGTATTGGATAGAGTATAAACCTTTGTTCGGTCAGACAAGCGTATGAAGTTTTATAAAAGTTGTCCAAACCAATTGATGGTAAGGATTCTTAGACTGAAAGAACACCCCTTCTATGATAGGGTAGTACCCCAGGTATCTAATATAAGATACAAAGAGCAAATTTAAATGTTATGCATATACATAGTGTACGTGAGGCTGATCCCCTCAAGTACTTATTCTGTAGATAGTAACCAAAGGGTCAATTAGCTATTGATTCCATTGGAGTGTTATAGTTCAAAGTCTACTTAACTAGCAGTTATTCTAAAAGCAATCATTATCTTTGCTTCTACTATTCATATTGTTGAATCCTTCAGATATTCATATTGTTGAATTTATTGTCAGATATTTTCCTATTCATCATGATATATCCATATTGTTGTATTTAAACTTGTTGAGCAAACTTGTTGCTCATCCTTGTTATATCATGAATTACATTGCAGCTAAGCCCGAGACTTCGGGGAAGGACAAGGCTAAAGGAAAGATGTAGAATAGTGGCAAGGAGCAGGCTTTACCTTATGCCTAGTTTAAATTACTATTATATAATATGAACCCTAATGTTTATTTTAGGGTATGTTTGTAAGATGATATTAAGGTTATCGTATCTTGGGACTAGTAACACCTTTTAAATGAATGACGTACATTTATTATTTTTCGCATTTTAGTTATCGTATGTTGTTTAGAGGTGGATGTTTGTATTTTATCATGATGACCGAACCGGGGTCAGAGGACCCAGATTCGGGGGCGTCACAGGTTGGTATCAAAGCTGTAGGTTATAAACGTTAGGAATGCGATACCTAGGTTATAACCTTAGTAGAAAACTCCAGTAGAGTATGTAAGGGATGGGTTAAAGAAATTCATCGAGTTTTATTGTGATACTGGAGTTGTTTATTTAAATAAAAAATGATTGATAGACGTCTTAAACTTCTTAATGCTAACATGAATAGCATATCACATAAAGCCTTATAATTTTCTTCCTTTCCTCATATCATGCCACCTAGGAGAATTCAGCGGAATCAGAGGGAGGAAGGATCCGTTAACAATGGTGGAGGGGCAAATGTCGATCCAATGCAGAACTTCGTTAACCTGTTAACTGAGGCAATACAAAACAGATCCCGCCAGCAGTAGGGCAGCCAAGACAACACTTGATTAGCTTTAAGGTCTTTAAATTGGTAGGACCACCGGAGTTTCGAGGAACCCTGAACCCAATTGAAGCCCAAACATGGATAGAAGAGATGGAGAAGGTGTTCAAGGTTGCACGTGTGGCCGAAGCACATAAGATGAGTTTTGCCATTTTCATGATGAAAGGCGAAGCTAACCTTTGGTGGAAAGCCAATAGGGGTCGAGCAGATGAAGGAGTTATTCCTTGGGATAGATTTAAGGAGCTATTCCTCGAGAATTACTTCTCGGAGAATATGCAACAGTATATGGAAGTTAAGTTTCTAGAACTGAAGCAAGGTAGTATGTCTGTCGCAGAGTACGCGACAAAATTTAACGAGTTAGCCCGATTCGCTCCATATCAGGTTGACACGGAGGCCAGGAAGGCAAGGAGGTTCGAATTAGTACTGAAACCATGGGTACACATGGCAGTGGATGTATTAAAGTTTAAGACTTACTCTGATCTATTGGAAAGGGCTATCATTGCCGAAGGAGGCAATGAAGCCATCACTCGATTCAAACAAGAGAAGAAGACCGGTCAAAAAGGACATAAGGGGGGAAGTAGCGGAGGCAGCAACCCCAATAAACGTAAATGGATAGAGAGCCAATCCTCTGGAGGTAATAAGTCCGGGGGGGGGGGGGGGGGAGGCCAAGAAAAGTGTGAGACCCCAAATTTTATGAATAAAAATTTAAATTTCTCAAAATATTTTTTTGAATATTATGGAATGAATTTGATATAATGTTATAGTTGTGGGTAATATTTATAAATTTTGTAAAGTACGCAAGTTATTATATAATATTCGATTGGTCGGGGAATATTCATTTTAACAGGGAATATTCGTACAACGACACAATCATTGGTGGACCCCACAACGGAATTATTGTCGGATTGAGAAAACGACATAAATATTTTTATGAAAATAACGGCGGAAGTTTTACCGTTAACTGTTGAACACCTGGTGTTAAAAGTACAGTAATATGCGTGGTTGCATAGTAGCACACGGTATTGATTATTGATGCTTACGTGAGAAGTCACTCCGTTTTGTTTAATTATTGCTACAGTAATTGTTGCATAGTATCTCACGTTATTTGATTCAATTATTGTCGATATTTTATATATTATTAAATCAATAATTGAGATAACAAAGTTATTAATATTATTATTTATAATATTAACAATGTCTAGAAGTTTTGTTAAGGAGAGGTTTGGTCACCTAATTGCGCCCCAATAGGGAGAAATCCTTATTGGAAAGGTCCCTCTTTTCTGGGAACGACCTGGTCGATTAATAGTGTGAATTATAATAATGATGATGAATTTTGTTTTATTATTATTATAAATGTAATAAAATAGAAATCTTTTTATATAAAACAGAATACTTTTATAAAGTTATTTGTTTTATTAGATTATAAATAGAATATAATATATTTTATTATGCATAGTATTTGCATAGTACCTGCATAGTGTTTGTATAGTAAAATCTTTTTATATAAAACAAAATACTTTTATAAAGTTATCTGTTTTATTAGATTATAAATAGAATATATTATATTTTATTATGCATAATGTTTGCATAGTGCCTGCATAGTGTTTGCATAGTAAAATCTTTTTATATAAAATAAAATACTTTTATAAAGTTATTTGTTTTATTAGATTTTAAATAATATATATATATATATATATATATATATATTATAAATAGAATATATTATATTTTATTGCATAGTATCCTTTCCATTCTCCTATAAATAGGATGCTTAGTTAGAATTGAAAACACACCAAAAATTCAGAGAATTTTTCTTCTATAATCTTGAGCGTATTTCTTTAGAGTTAAAGAAAGCTTTGAGCGTAGAAAATAGTGCAAGTTTTCTTCAAGTATATCCCCAACCTACCCGTCAGAATACTCTTCTTTTTAAGGTAAGGGGTATTATTTCTTTCGTATTCATGAAGAGAATTATTTTCTTTCAATACTCGTAAGGGGTATTATTCTTTCATATTCATGAAGAGAGTTATTTTCTTTTAATACTCGTAAGGGTTGTTATTCTATTTTTTATTATTATGTTAGAATAACCCGTGTATGCGAAGTACCGCATACATGACGAAATTCTTCTGTTATTCCATTCTTTATTATTCTGTTAGAATATCCTGTCTGTGCGGATTACGCATGACTTGGTTCGATTCTTTATTATTCTGTTGGAACATCCTGTCTGTGAGGATTACGCATGACCTCGTTCCATTCTTTATTATTCTGTTGGAATATCCTGTCTGTGCGGATTACGCATGACCTGGTTCCATTCTTTATTATTCTGTTGGAATAACCTGTCTATGTGGATTACCGCATGCATGATGAATGTTCCTTTGTATTCATTCCTTATTAACTTGTGGAAATGATCTGTCTACGTGGATTACCGCATGGCGGGCAAAAATCCATTTGCAGTTTCATATATTCTATTATACTCAGTTGGTTAAAGTTTTGGCTTCTATACTCCATGAAATTAGTAGAATATCCTGGATATTTGCGCTTCATCCAGTATCTTTTCATGGAAATATTCTTCTGAGCATTCTTGAATTTTACTCCACAAAGCAGTATCATGTTGACAATTTGGACGTTATTGAGTTTAGGATAAATTAACTTATAAATCTTTAAAATTTATTCTTGAACTTGTTTTATTGAATTGTCATCATCCTTATGCTTATATTATGTTGAAAGTCATCTGTGGCCTGTAGTGCATAGATGGACTTGGTATGATTATGACCTGGAATTATTCGGTATAATCATGACCGTAATGTTACAAATGATGTGGAAAAAGTCCTCATTGGCCCGTAGTGCATTGATGGACAGTTTTTGGTATGATTATGGCTATGGATTCTCTTCGGCCAAGGGTGAAAAGATGAATTGTTTTATGGCATGATTAGGACCGTTGATGAAAATACGATTATCTTTGGCCCGTAGTGCATGGATAATTCGTGATCGTGATACTAAAGACTATCATTGGTCTGTAGTGCTGGGATGATTTGATGATGTGGATTGTTTATTAAGCTGAGTCTCAGCGATAAAAGTAATGAAAAACCTTTTAAATCACAGAAGATAGTAGATTTTATTCTCTACTTGACTCTTCTAATGGATTGTTTGTTTCGCTGCAGTTAAACTTGATGTTTGTTATATTGTATCAATTTAACACTGTTGAAGGCTAACGATAATTTATTCTGCATTATCTTAGTCATAATATTTCTTACTGGGCTAATTGATCTCACCCTTTTGCTTTCATTATTCTCTTCAGGAATAAGAACATAGCAGAGACTAGTCGAGGAACAGAGTGACGGTCCAGATGATAGCATTACTAGTCCTCACTATTCTATGAAATAGTGTGATAATAAATGTATTGAGGACTTATTTTGAGTTTGAATATTGTATAGAATACAATATTTGTATTAAAACTCACAGCTCATGTTGTATATTTAAGGTTGTATTTGTATTCTGTACCATGTATTTGGTGACTCAGAATAGGTGATGTATACCTATTTTGGGGGCGTCACAGTTGGTATCAAAGCTTAGGGATATGAAACCTGGCTGAGATGTGAGACAAGAACTAGGAGGGGAGAGACGAGGAATTCCTTCGCTAGTATGACCTACCTCGCTAGTATGACCTACCTAAGTTTATTTGGTATTTAATTGGTCAGTCAGAGTATAGGGATAATATGTGATATGTTAATTAACCCTTGTTTTGCGGCAATATTTGAAAATGGCAGCTAAAAATATTAAAAATGGAGTGAATGAGATCGTGGAGACACCTTTAATCACCAACCAGGATAATGTGATGTCAGGCAAAGAATTGATAGTTGCACCCAAGATTATCGCAGAGGTAGCAGCTGAGAGTGAGGAAGAAGTGGAAGAAGAGGAACTTGAGGAGAATTTATTAGAAAAATTTTATGATCGAAATTTAGAATTACAAAATCGTGTTCATGAGTTAGAAGAGCATGCTGAAGAACGGCAGGCGGTCGTGGAATAAAAGGATGCAACAATTCAAGATTGTGTTACCCGATATGTGATGCTTGAAACGAAGCACTCTTTGGCAGAGTATAAGATGATAAAGCTGGAATCTGAGCTGAAAGAAGAAACAACTGAACGAGTGAGAATGAGTGATGCATGGATAAAAACCGCACGACGCGTTGATATTGTAGAAAGAGATGTCTGATCTAAGAAGGCTAAAATAGATGATATGTATTTCTCTTTTTGGACAGCAATTGAGAGAACCCAACATCGAGTTTTGAATTACCCGGTACATTGCAGTCAACCCCAATTTGATATGGATCGAAGATTAAGGATTCAGATCATGAAACAGGAGTACGATGAAGCAGTTAAGGGTGGAATATGCCCTATAGAAAAGTCAATTTCAACGGTAGTGATGACACCAAATGCTGCCCCAGACAATTCAAAACCAGGTAGTTCAAGGGAGAGCTGTTGTCATGACTTCTCAACATGTGAGGAACCCAAATGAAGTTATCACGGGTTAGTTAATTATAAATTCTTGCAAAGTCTATACCTTATTAGATACCGATTCTACCCATTCTTTTATCTCTCTTGCTTGCGCTCAACGTTTAAACTTGACTCCGGAGAGATTAGACTTTGATTTATCCGTTGAATTTGAAACTCCGTTGGGAGAAACCTTCGTTACCTCCACTATGTATAAATCTTGTTTGATTCAAATCAACACTTTCACGTTACCTGTCGATCTTATCTATTTGAAAATACTTGCATTTGATGTGATTTTAGGAATCGATTGGTTAACTACTCATCATGCTTTTCGTAAGGTTGTTAGCAAAAATATTCCTAACCAACCTGTTATGCGAATTCAAGCAACCAAACCACTAAAGTCAATCACTATAATATCAAGCCATAAGTAAAGAGCCCCGAGCCTTTCACTGGTGACTTCCTTGTGTAGAAGGCACCGAAGCTAGACTATCCGTAGGGGACGTTGTGAATGACGATGGAAAGTTGATAGGTATCAATGTGATGTACTATCCATGTCTTGGATGAGAGTCACAGTTTTGAATGATATTTCTATTATTAATAAATTTCCTTACGTATTCTTGAAGACTTCTTAGCCTAACCCTAGAGCGTGAAATCAAATTTTGTAATGACCCTAGTACAAAACCCATTTCTAAAACCCTTAAATAGTTCTTCACCCAAAATGAACGTATAATGCGCCAAAGACGTTGGCTCGAGCTGTTGAAGATTACGACTATACCATTAAATATCATTGTGGAAGAACGAACGTGGTAGCTGATGCGTTGAGTAGAAGATCGTATACGTTTACAAGTGTGATGTTTTTAACACAAAGACCCATTTCGTATAACTTAAAATGATGAAGATAGAGTTAAAGACTCTAGGGACCCACGTGAAGATAACAAATATACGATTAGAATCGACTTTAATCAATAAAGTTAAAGCCGCTTAAACTACACACCTGGAGCTGATGAATATGAAGAAGAAGGTTCAAGAGGGCGTTATTCTAGAAGCAAGAGTCGATGAAGAGAGGAAATCACAACCCTCAATTTAATTGGCCCATTTGAAATCCTTGATCGAGTAGGAACCGTGGCCTATAGACTCGTTTTACCACCAAGTGTGTTGCGTGTTCATAATGTTTTTAACATATCGATGTTACGTAAATATGTGGATGACCCGAACCACGTTATTGAATTAGAACTAGACGAGATAGCAGAAGATTTAGCGTATGAGGAGATACGTGTTAAAATCTTGGATAAGAAGGATCGTATTCAACAATCAAAGGTTATACCTCAAGAGTTAGAATCTGAAATGAAGTCAAGGTATCCTCATCATACCAGGTACATACGTAAATTTCGAGGGTAAAATTTCATAAGGAGGGGAGATTGTGAGACCCCAAATTTTATGAATAAAGATTTAAATTTCTCGAAATATTTTTTTGAATATTATGGAATGAATTTGATATAATGTTATAGTTGTGGGTAATATTTATAAATTTTGCAAAGTACGCAAGTTGTTATATAATATTCGATTGGTCGGGGAATATTCGTTTTAACAGGGAATATTTATACAACAACACAATCATTGGTGGATCCCACAATGGAATTATTGTCGGATTGAGAAAACGACAAAAATATTTTTATGAAAATAACGGCGGAATTTTTACCGTTAACTTTTGAAACATCCGGTGTTAAAAGTACAGTAATACGCATGGTTGTATAGTAGCACACAGTATTGATTATTGATGCTTACGTGAGAAGTCACTCAGTTTTGTTCAATTATTGCTACAGTAATTGTTACATAGTATCTCACGTTATTTGATTCAAATATTGTCGATATTTTATATATTATTAAATCAATTATTGAGATAACAAAGTTATTAATATTATTATTTGCAATATTAACGATGTTTAGAAGTTCTGTCAAGGAGAGGTTTGGTCACCTAATTGCACGCCAATAGGGAGAAATCCTTATTGGAAAGCCCCCTCTTTCCTAGGAACGACCTGATCGATTAATAGTGTGAATTATAATAATGACGATGAATTTTGTTTTACTATTATTATAAATGTAATAAAACAAAAATCTTTTTATATAAAACAAAATACTTTTATAAAGTTATTTGTTTAATTAGATTATAAATAGAATATAATATATTTTATTATGCATAGTGTTTGCATAGTGCCTGTATAGTGTTTGCATAATAAAATATTTTTATATAAAACAGAATACTTTTATAAAGTTATTTGTTTTATTAGATTATAAATAGAATATATTATATTTTATTATGCATAGTATTTGAATAGTGCCTGCATAATGTTTGCATAGTAAAATCTTTTTATATAAAACAGAATACTTTTATAAATTTATTTATTTTATTAGATTTTAAATAATATATATATATATATATATATATATATATATATATATATATTATAAATAGAATATATTTTGTTTTATTGCATAGTATCCTTTCCATTCTCCTGTAAATAGGATGAATAGTTAGAATTGAAAACACACTAGAAATTCAGAGAATTCTTCTTCTATAATCTTGAGTGTATTTCTTTAGAGTTTAAGAAAGCTTTAAGCGTGGAAAATAGTGCAAGTTTTATTAAAGTATATCTCTGCCCTACCCGTTAGAATACTCTATTTTTAAGGTAAGAGGTATTATTTCTTTCGTATTCATGAACAAAATTATTTTCTTTCAATACTCGTAAGGGGTATTATTCTTTCGTATTCATGAAGAGAATTATTTCTTTCAATACTCATAAGTGTGAGACCCCATATTTTATGAATAAATATTTAATTTTCTCAAAATATTTTTTTTGAATATTATGGTGTGGATTTGATATAATGTTATAGTTGTGGGTAGTATTTATAAATTTTGTAATGTATGCAAGTTGTTATATAATATTCGATTGGTCGGAGAATATTCTTTTTATTGGGGAATATCCGTACGACGGTATAATCATTGGAGGACCCCACAACGGAATTATTGTCGGATTAAGAAAACGACAAAAATATTTTTATGAGAATAACGACGGAAGTTTTACCGTTAAAACTGTTGAACTACTCGGTAGTAAAAGTACAGTAATACCCATGGTTGCATAGTTGCACACGGTATTGATTATTAATGCTTGCATGATAAGTCACTCAGTTTTGTTTTATTAGTATTATTAATGTAATAAAACAGAAAAACTTTTTATATAAAACATAATACTTTTATAAAGTTATTCGTTTTATTAGACTATAAATAGAATATATAATATTCTATTATGCATAGTATTTTGCATAGTAAAATCTTTTTATATAAAACAGAATACTTTTATAAAGTTATTTGTTTTATTAGACAATAATTAGAATATATTATATTTTATTATGCATATTATTGCATAGTGCTTGCATAGTAAAATCTTTTTATATAAAACAAAATACTTTTATAAAGTTATTCGTTTTATTAGATTATAAATAGAATATATTATATTTTATTTAAAAGATTTTGTTTTATTAGAATATTTTATTAAATCAATCTGGACCGTCCGTTTAAAAGTAAATCAATCTGGACAGTTCATGAATTAGTTACTATGCAGTCTATTCTTCTATAAATAGAAGCTCATTCCTTCATTATTTCTTACGAATTCACTAAAACTCTAGAGAGAGAAACTATAGAGAGAATTCGTCTTCAATAATCTTAAGCGTATTTCTTTATAGTTTAAGAAAGCTTTGAGCGTAGTGCAAGTTTTCTTCGAGTATATCCTCGCCCTACCAGTCGGAATAACTTTCTTTCAAAGGTAAGGGATATTTTTTTTTCATATTCATGAAAAGAACTTCTGTTATTCCATTATTTATTATTCTGTTGGAATAACCTGTATACGCGGTCTACCCTATACTTGGTGAAATTCTTCTGTTATTCCATTATTTATTATTCTGTTGGAATAACCTGTCTATGCGAAGTACCGCATACATGATGAAATTATGTTGTTATTCCATTCTTTATTATTCTGTTGGAATATCCTGTCTGTGCATTTTACGCTAGACCTGGTTCCGTCTTTATTATTCTGTTGGAATATCTTGTTTGTGAGTTTTACGCCAGATCTGGTTCCGTCTTTATTATTCTGTTGGAATAACCTGTCTATGCGAAGTACCGCATGCATGGTGATTTCTGTTGTTATTCCATTCTTTATTATTCTGTTGGAATATCCTGTCGTTGCGTATTACGCCTGACCTGGTTCCATTATTTATTATTCTGTTGGAATAACCTGTCTATGCGAAGTACCGCATGCATGGTGATTTCTTTTGTTATTGCATTCTTTATTATACTCAGTTGGTTATAGCTTTGACTTCTATACTCCATGAAATTAGTAGAATATCCTTGATATTTGCGCTTCATCCAGCATCTTTTCATGAAAATATTCTTCTGAGCATTCTTGAATTTTACTCTACAAAGAAGTATCATGTTGACAATTTGGACGTTATTAGTTCCTGGATAAATTAATTCTTGAACTTGTTTTATTGAATTCTTATATCATTGTCATCATCCTCATGTTTATATTATGTTAAAAGTCATCTGTGGCATGTAGTGCATAGATGGACTTGGTATGATTATGACCAGGGATTATTCGGTATAATCATGACCGTAATGTTACAAATGTGTGGAAAAAGTCCTCATTGGCCCGTAGTGCATTGATGGAAATTTTTTTGTATGATTATGGCTATGGATTCTCTTCGGCTAAGGGTGCAAAGATGAATTGTTTTATGGCATGATCAGGACCATTGATGAAAACACGATTATCTTTGGCCCGTAGTTCATGGATAATTTGTGGTCGTGATACTAAAAAAAATGTCCTTGGCCATAGTGCAGGGATGATGTGGATTATTTATTAAGCTGAGTCCCAGCGATAAAAGTGATGAAAAACTTTTTAAATCATAGAAGATGGTAGATTTTATTCTCTACTTGACTCTTCTAATGGATTGCTTGTTCCACTGCAGTTAAACTTGATGTTTGTTATATTGTATCTATTTAACACTATTGAAGGCTAACAATAATTTATTCTGCATTATCTTAGTCATATTATTTCTTACTGGGCTAGTTGAGCTCACCCTTTCTTTCATTGTTCTCTTCAAGAAATGGGAACGTAGCTGGGACTAGTCAGAGAACAGAGTGTTGGTCCTAGATGGTGCATTAGTAGTCCTCACTATTTTGTGAAATAGTGTAATAATAAATGTAATGAGGACTCCATTGAGTGTGGATATTGTCTAGATGACAATATTTGTTTTAAAACCCACAACATATGTTTTTTCGTATTTTACACGACTGCTGTATAATTAGTTTGTATTGTATCCAGTACCATGTATCTGGTGAGTCAAGATGGATGGTGTATACCTATTTTTGGGGGCGTCACAGTTGGTATCAAAGCTTAGGGATATGATCCCTGGCTGAGATGTGAGATAAGAACTAGGAGGGGATAGACGAGGAATTCCTTCGCTAGTATGACCTACCTAAGTTTATTTGGTATTTAATTGGTCGGTCAGAGTATAGAGATAATATGTGATATGTTAATTAACCCTTGTTTTGTGGCAGTATTTGAAAATGGCATCTGAAAATGTTGAGATAAGCAATGGAGCACAGGAGACCGTTGAGTCTCTATAGATCAAGAATCAGGACAATGTGCAACAGGATGGCGATAATCCTCCTGTAAACAACAACACTGATCAATTGACGAACGACGGTACATTTAGGAGCATTTTAGAATTCATGCAACATCAGGCGAAGGAGGCTCCTGTTCATAATGCAGGTAAAAATAATGGAAACCCACGGTCGGTCACCGTTAAGAAATTAAAGGAGCTGGGACCACCGGAGTTTTTGGGAAAGCCAGAACCACTTAAGGCGGAGACATGGTTAAAACAGATCACCAAGATATTTGATGTCTTGGGATGCTCCGAGGAGCAAAAGGTTCCATTCGCCACCTTTATGTTGCGTGAAGAGGAAGATTACTGGTGGGAATCTGTAAAACGTACCCAGCCTTACGCACTCAAGATGTCTTGGGAGAAGTTCCAAGAGCTGTTCAATGACAAGTACTTTCCCGAAAGTATTCGTCACATGAAGGAGGTGGAGTTTATCAAGTTGGAGCAAAACAACATCCGTGTCGCAATACGAAGCCAAGTTTATCGAGTTGTCCCAATTTGCGTCTCATTTGGTTGATAATGAGGAGAGAATGACTCAAATGTTTCTAAGAGGTCTGAAACCTGAGATACGTCAATATCTTATCTCTCATAAATTGTGTTTGTATTCAGATGTTGTTAATAGGGATCAGTTATTGGAGCGCGATAATGACTCAACCCAACCAAAAGAGAGCAGCCGGCAAAATGATAATACCGGTGATAACAGTCATCAAAGCGGTGACAATAAGCATGGAGGGAATCAACATGCCAGAAATGGTAACAACTTCGGTGGTAATCATGGCCAAAATAATAAGAATAGACATTTCAAGAAGAGAAGGTTCAACAATGACGTGAAGACGTCGGCACCAGCACCCGTTTCAAAGGAAGAAGAACGACCACCGGTCGTATGTTTCAAATGCGGATAGGAGGGACACATCCGTCCAAACTGTATGCAACAATCCAAAGCGTGTTTTAATTGCAGAAGAGAAGGTCACCTAGCTCGATTTTGTCGTATGGTGAAGTTAAGTCCAGCTGGGATAGTGATGCCAAAGGATGTTCCAGACAAGTCAAAGCTGGTAGTTTAAGAGAGAGCATTTTTTTTCGTGACGAGGAACCTGAATAAAATTATCACGGGTATGTTAGTCATAAACTCTTGTGAAGTCTATATCGTGTTAGATATCGGTTCTACTTACTCTTTTATTTCACCTAGTTGTGTTCAATGTTTGAAGTTAACTCCGGAGAAGTTAGACTTTGATATATCTGTTTAAACTCTGTTGGGAGAAACCTTCGTTACATCCACTATTTATAAATCTTGTTCAAATTAACACTTTCACGTTACCTGTCGATCTTATCTCTTTGAAAATACTTGCCTTTGATGTGATTTTTGGAAACAATTGGTTAACTACTCATCATGCTTTTCGTAAGGTTGTTAGCTTTCATACTCCTAACCAACCTGTTATGCGAATTCAAAGTAACCAAACCACTAAAGTCAATCATTGTCATATCAAGCCATAAGTAAAGAGCCCGATCCTTTCGTTGTTGACTTCCTTGTGTTGAATGCACCGAAGCCAGACTTTCTGTAGGCGACATCGTGAATGAAGATGACAAGTTGATAGGTATCAATGTGACGTACTATCCAAGTCTTGGATGAGGGTCACAATTTTGAATGATATTTCTATCGTTAATAAATTTCCTAACGTATTCATGAAGACTTCCTAACCTACCCCTAGAGCGTGAAATCGAATTTTGTATTGACCCCAGTACAAAACCCATTTCTTAAAACCTCAAATATTTCTTCAACTAAAATGAACGTAACATACGCCAAAGACGTTGGCTCGAGCTGTTGAAGATTACTATTGTACCATTCAATACCATCGTAGGAAAAACGAACATGGTAGCTGACGCGTTGAGTAGAAGATCGTATGCGGTTACAAGTGCAAATATACAAACCCACGTGAAAATAACGAATATACGAGTAGAATCGACTTTAATCGATAAAGTTAAAGCCGCTCAAGCTACATACTCAGAGCTGATGAATGTGAAGAAGAAGGTTCAAGAAGGCGTTATCTTAACCCTCGATTTAATTGGCACATTTTGAAATCCTCGATTAAGTAGGAACTGTGGCTTATAGACTCATTTTACCGCCAAGTATGTCGCGTGTTCATAACGTTTTTAACGTATCGATGTTACGTAAATATGTGGATGACCCGAACCACATTATTAATTTAGAACCGGACGAGATAGCAGAAGATTTAACGTATGAGGAGATACGTGTTAAAATCTTGGATAAGAAGGATCGTATTCAACACTCAAGGGTTATACCTCAAGAGTTAGAATCTGAAATGAAGTCAAGGTATCCTCACCTCTTCGGCATACCAGGTACGTACATAAATTTTGAGGGCGAAATTCCATAAGGAGGGGAGATTCTGAGACCCCAGATTTTATGAATAAATATTTAATTTTCTCAAAATATTTTTTTTGAATATTATGGTATGCATTTGATATAATGTTATAGTTGTTGGTAGTATTTATAAATTTTGTAATGTATGCAAGTTGTTATATAATATTCGATTGGTCGGGGAATATTCTTTTTGTCGGGGAATATCCGTACGACGGTACAATCATTGGTGGACCCCACAACGGAATTATTGTCAGATTGAGAAAACTACAAAAATATTTTTATGAGAATAACGGTGGAAGTTTTACCGTTAAAACTGTTGAACTACTCGGTAGTAAAAGTACAGTAATACGCGTGGTTACATAGTAGCACACAGTATTGATTATTAATGCTTGCGTGAGAAGTCACTCAGTTTTATTTTTTTTAGTATTATTAATGTAATAAAACATAAAAACTTTTTATATAAAACAAAATAATTTTATAAAGTTATTCATTTTATTAGACTATAAATAGAATATATAATATTCTATTATGCATAGTGTTTTACATAGTAAAATCTTTTTATATAAAACAGAATACTTATATAAAGTTATTTGTTTTATTAGACAATAATTAGAATATATTGTATTTTATTATGCATAGTGTTGCATAGTACCTGCATAGTATTTTGCATAGTAAAATCTTTTTATATAAAATAGAATACTTTTATAAAGTTATTCATTTTATTAGATTATAAATAGAATATATTATATTCTATTTAAAAGATTTTGTTTTATTAGAATATTTTATTAAATCAATCTGGACCGTTCGTTTAAAAGTCAATCAATCTGGAACATTCATGAATTAGTTACTATGCAGTCCATTCTTCTATAAATAGAAGCTCATTCCTTTATTATTTCTTACGAATTCACTGAAACTCTAGAGAGAGAAACTATAGAGAGAATTCTTCTTCTATAATCTTGAGCATATTTCTTTAGAGTTTTAAGAAAGCTTTGAGCGTAGTGCAAGTTTTCTTCGAGTATATCTTCGCCCTACCAGTCGGAATACTCTTCTTTCAAAGGTAAGGGGTATATTTTTTTTCATATTCATGAAGAAAACTTCTGTATATTCCATTCTTTATTATTCTGTTGGAATAACCTGTATACGCGGTCTACCCTATACTTAGTGAAATTCTTCTGTTATTCCATTATTTATTATTCTGCTGGAATAACCTGTCTATGTGAAGTACCACATACATGGTAAAATTCTGTTGTTATTCCATTCTTTATTATTCTGTTGGAATATCCTGTCTGTGTGTATTACGCCGAACCTGGTTCCGTCTTTATTATTCTATTGGAATATCATGTCTGTGCGTTTTACGCCGAACCTGATCCGTCTTTATTATTCTGTTGGAATATCCTGTCTGTGCATTTTACGCTGGACATGGTTCCGTTATTTATTATTTTGTTGGAATAACCTGTCTATGCGAAGTACCTCATGCATGGTGATTTCTGTTGTTATTCCATTCTTTATTATTCTGTTGGAATATCCTGTCGGTGCGTATTACGCCTGACCTAGTTTCGTTCTTTATTATTCTATTGGAATAACCTGTCTATGTGACGTACCACATGCATGGTGATTTCTTTTCTTATTCCATTCTTTATTATACTCAGTTGGTTATAGCTTTGACTTCTATACTCCATGAAATTAGTAGAATATCCTTGATATTTGTGCTTCATCCAGTATCTTTTCATAGAAATATTCTTCTGAGCATTCTTGAATTTTACTCTACAAAGAAGTATCATGTTGACAATTTGGACGTTATTAGTTCCTGGATAAATTAATTTTTGAACTTTTTTTTATTGAATTCTTATATCATTGTCATCATCCTCATGTTTATATTATGTTGAAAGTCATTTGTGGCCTGTAGTGCATAGATGGACTTGGTATGATTATGACCAGGGATTATTCGGTATAATCATGACCGTAATGTTACAAATAATGTGGAAAAAGTCCTCATTGGCCCGTAGTGCATTGATGAAAAATTTTTGGTATGATTATGGCTATGGATTCTCTTCGGCCAAGGGTGCAAAGATGAATTGTTTTATGGCATGATCAGGACCGTTGATGAAAACACGATTATCTTTGGCCCGTAGTTCATGGATAATTTGTGGTCGTGATACTAAAAAAAATGTCCTTGGCCGTAGTGCAGGGATGATGTGGATTATTTATTAAGCTGAGTCCCAGCGATAAAAGTGATGAAAAACTTTTTAAATCATAGAAGATGGTAGATTTTATTCTCTACTTTACTCTTCTAATGGATTACTTATTCCGTTGCAGTTAAACTTAATGTTTGTTATATTGTATCAGTTTAACACTGTTGAAGTCTAACGATAATTTATTCAGCATTATCTTAGTCATATTATTTCTTACTGGGCTAGTTGAGCTCACCCTTTCTTTCATTGTTCTCTTAAGGAAATGAGAACGTAGCTGGGACTAGTCGGGGAACAGAGTGATGGTCCTAGATGGTGCATTAATAGTCCTCACTATTCCGTGAAATAGTGTAATAATAAATGTAATGAGGACTCCATTGAGTGTGGATATTGTCTAGATGACAATATTTGTATTAAAACTCACAGCATATATTTTGTCGTATTTTACACGACTGTTGTATAATTAGTTTGTATTTGTATTCAGTACCATGTATCTGGCGACTCAAGATGGGTGATGTATACCTATTTTTGGGGGCGTCACAGTAAGGGTTGTTATTCTATTATTTATTATTATGTTGGAATAACCTGTCTACGCGAAGTACCACATACATGGTAAAATTCTTCTGTTATTCCATTCTTTATTATTCTGTTGGAATATCCTATCTGTGCGGATTACGCATGACCTGGTTCCATTCTTTATTATTCTGTTGGAACATCCTGTCTATGCGGATTACGCATGACCTGGTTCCATTCTTTATTATCCTGTTGGAATATCCTGTCTGTGCGGATTACGCATGACTTGGTTCCATTCTTTATTATTCTGTTGGAATAACCTATCTATGTGGATTACCGCATGCATGGTGAATGATCCTTTGTATTCATTCCTTATTAACTCGTGGAAATTATCTGTCTACGTGGATTACCGCATGGCGGGCAAAAATCCATTTGTAGTTTCATATATTCTATTATACTCAGTTGGTTAAAATTTTGGCTTCTATACTCCATGAAATTAGTAGAATATCATGGATATTTGCGCTTCATCCAGTATCTTTTCATGGAAATATTCTTCTGAGCATTCTTGAATTTTACTCCATAAAGTAGTATCATGTTGACAATTTGGACGTTATTGAGTTCAGGATAAATTAACTTATAAATCTTTAAAATTTATTCTTGAACTTGTTTTATTGAATTGTCATCATCCTTATGCTTATATTATGTTGAAAGTCATCTGTGGCCTGTAGTGCATAGATGGACTTGGTATGATTATGACCAGGAATTATTCGGTATAATCATGACCGTAATATTACAAATGATGTGGAAAAAGTCCTCATTGGCCCGTAGTGCATTCATGGACAGTTTTTGGTATGATTATGACTATGGATTCTCTTCGGCCAAGGGTGCAAAGATGAATTGTTTTATGGCATGATCAGGACCGTTGATGAAAAAACGATTATCTTTGGCCCGTAGTGCATGGATAATTCGTGATCGTGATACTAAAGACTATCCTTGGCATGTAGTGCAGGGATGATTTGATGATGTGGATTATTTATTAAGCTGAGTCTCAGCGATAAAAGTAATGAAAAACCTTTTAAATCATAGAAGATAGTAGATTTTATTCTCTACTTGACTCTTCTAATAGATTGTTTGTTCCGCTGCAGTTAAACTTGATGTTTGTTATATTGTATCCGTTTAACACTGTTGAAGGCTAATGATAATTTATTCTGCATTATCTTAGTCATAATATTTCTTAATGGGCTAGTTGAGCTCACCCTTTTGCTTTCATTGTTCTCTTCAGGAAATGAGAACGTAGCAGGGACTAGTCGGGGAACGGCGTGACAGTCCAGATGATAGCATTAGTAGTCCTCACTATTCTATGAAATAGCGTGATAATAAATGTATTGAGGACTTATTTTGAGTTTGAATATTGTCTAGAAGATAATATTTGTATTAAAACTCACTGCTCATGTTGTATATTTAAGGTTATATTTGTATTCTGTACCTTGTATTTGGCGACTCAGAATAGGTGATGTATACCTATTTTGGGGGCGTCACAGTTGGTATCAAAGCTTAGGGATATGATCTCTGGCTGAGATGTGAGACAAGAACTAGGAGGGGAGAGATGGGGAATTCTATCGCTATTATGACCTACCTAAGTTTATTTGGTATTTAATTGGTCGGTCAGAGTATAGGGATAATATGTGATATATTAATTAACCCTTGTTTTGTGGTAATATTTGAAAATGGCAGCTGAAAATATTAACAATGGAGTGAATGAGATCGTGGAGACACCTTTAATCACCAACCAGGATAATGTGATGTCAGACAAAGAAGGAATTAGAGATATCCATGTGGTGAGTGAAGAATTGATAGTTTCACCCGAGATAGTCGTAGAGGTAGTAGCTAAGAGTGAGGAAGAAGAGGAAGAAGAGGAACCTGAGGAGACTTTATTAGAAAAATTTTATTATCGAAATTTAGAATTGCAAAATCGTGTTCATGAGTTAGAAGAGCATGCTGAAGAACGACAAGCGGTCGTGGAACAAAAGGATGCAACAATTCAAGCTTGTGTTACCCGATATGTGATACTTGAAGAGAAGCACTCTTTGGCAGAGTATAAGATGATAAAGCTGGAATTTGAGATGAAAGAAGAAACAACTGAACGAGTGAGAATGAGTGATGCATGGGTAAAAGCCGCACGACGCGTTGATATTGTGGAAAGAGATGTCCGATCTAAGAAGACTAAAATAGATGATATGTATTTCTCTTTTTGGATAGCAATTGAGAGAACCCAACATCAAGTTTTGAATTACCCGGTACATTGCGGTCAACCCTAATTTGATATGGATCGAAGATTAATGATTCAGATCATAAAACAGGAGTACGATAAAGCAGTTGAGGGTGTAATATGCCCTATAAAAAGTCAATTTCAACGGTAGTGATGACACCAAAAATGCTGCCCCAGACAAGTCAAAGTCGGGTAGTTCAAGGGAGAGTGGTTGTCATGACTTCCCAATAAGTGAGGAACCCAAATGAAGTTATCACGGGTTAGTTAATTATAAATTCTTGCAAATTATATACCTTATTAGATACCGATTCTACCCAATCTTTTATCTTTCTTGCTTGCACTCAACGTTTAAATTTGACTCCGGAGAGATTAGACTTTGATCTATCTGTTGAAACTCCGTTGGGAGAAACCTTCATTACCTCCACTATGTATAAATCTTGTTTGATTCAAATCAACACTTTCACGTTACTTGTCGATCTTATCTCTTTGAAAATACTTGCATTTGATGTGATTTTAGGAATCGATTGGTTAACTACACATCATGCTTTTCGTAAGGTTGTTAGCTTTTATATTCCTAACCATCCTAACCAACCTGTTATGCTAATTCAAGCAACCAAACCACTAAAGTCAATCACTGTCATATCAAGCCATAATTAAAGAGCCCTGAGCCTTTCGATGGTGACTTCCTTGTGTGGAAGGCACCGAAGCCATACTATCCGTAAGGGACATTTTGAATGACGATGGCAAGTTGATAGGTATCAATGTGACGTACTATCCAAGTCTTGGATGAGAGTCACAATTTTGAATGATATTTCTATTGTTAATAAATTTCCTTACGTATTCTTGAAGACTTTTTAGCCTAACCCTAGAGCGTGAAATCGAATTTTGTATTGACCCCAGTACAAAACCCATTTCTAAAACCCTTAAATATTTCTTCATCTAAAATGAACGTAAAATGCACCAAAGACATTGGCTCGAGCTGTTGAAGATTACGATTATACCATTCAATATCATTATTGAAGAGCGAACGTGGTAGCTGACGCGTTGAGTAGAAGATCGTATGCGTTTACGAGTGCGATGTTGTTAACACCAAGACCCATTTCGTATAACTTACAAATGATGAAGATAGAGTTAAAGACTCTAGGGACCCGCGTGAAGATAACAAATATACGATTAGAATCGACTTTAATCGATAAAGTTAAAGCCGCTCAAACTACACACCTGGAGCTGATGAATATGAAGAAGGTTCAAGAGGGCGTTATTCTAGAAACAAGAGTCGATGAAGAGAGGGCATCTCAACCCTCGATTTAATTGGCCCATTTGAAATCCTCGATCGAGTAGGAACTGTGGCCTATAGACTTATTTTACCGCCAAGTGTGTTGCGTATTCATAACGTTTTTCATGTATCGATAATACATAAATATGTGGATGACCCGAACCACGTTATTAAATTAGAACTAGACAAGATAACAAAAGATTTAACGTATTAGGAGATACGTGTTAAAATCTTGGATAAGAAGGATCGTATCCAACACTCAAAGGTTATACCTCAAGAGTTAAAATCTGAAATAAAGTCATGGTATCCTCATCATACTAGGTACGTACATAAATTTTGAGGGCAAAATTTCATAAGGAGGGAGATTGTGAGACCCTAAATTTTATGAATAAAGATTTAAAATTCTCGAATTTTTTTTTTGAATATTATGGAATGAATTTGATATAATGTTATAGTTATGGGTAATATTTATAAATTTTGTAAAGTACGCAAGTTGTTATATAATTTTCTATTGGTCAGAGAATATTTGTTTTAACAGAGAATATTCGTACGACGGCACAATCATTGGTGGATCCCACAACAGAATTATTGTCGAATTAAGAAAACGACAAAATTATTTTTATGAAAATAACGGCAGAAGTTTTACCGTTAACTGTTGAAACACCCAGTGTTAAAAGTACAGTAATATGCGTGGTTGCATAGTATCACACGGTATTGATTATTGATGCTTACGTGAGAAGTCACTCAGTTTTGTTCAATTATTGCTACAGTAATTGTTGCATAGTATCTCACGTTATTTGATTCAATTATTGTCGATATTTTATATATTATTAAATCAATAATTGAGATAACAAAGTTATTAATATTATTATTTATAATATTAACGATGTCTAGAAGTTCTGTTAAGGAGATGTTTGGTCACCTAATTGCACGCCAATAGGGAGAAATCCTTATTGGAAAGCCCCCTCTTTCTTGGGAACGACCTGGTCGATTAATAGTGTGAATTATAATAATGATGATGAATTTTGTTTTATTATTATTATAAATGTAATAAAATAGAAATCTTTTTATATACAACAAAATACTTTTATAAAGTTATTTGTTTTATTAGATTATAAATAGAATATAATATATTTTATTATGCATAGTGTTTGCATAGTGCATGCATAGTGTTTGCATAATAAAATCTTTTTATATAAAATAGAATACTTTTATAAAGTTATTTGTTTTATTAGATTTTAAATAATATATATATATATATATATATATATATATATATATATATGTATATATATATGTGTGTGTGTGTGTGTGTGTGTTTTAAATAGAATATATTATATTTTATTGGATAGTATCCTTTCCATTCTCCTATAAATATAATGCTTAGTTAGAATTGAAAACACACCAGAAATTCAGAGAATTCTTCTTCTATAATCTTGAGCGTATTTCTTTAGAGTTTAAGAAAGCTTTGAGCGTAGAAAATAGTGCAAGTTTTCTTCAAGTATATCCCCGCCCCACCCGTCGGAATACTCTTCTTTTTAAGGTAAAGGGTATTATTTCTTTCGTATTCATGAAGAGAATTATTTTCTTTCAATACTCATAAGGGGTATTATTCTTTCGTATTCATAAAGAGAGTTATTTTCTTTCAATACTCGTAAGGATTGTTATTCCATTTTTTATTATTTTGTTGGAATAACCTGTCTATGTGAAGTACCGCATACATGGTGAAATTCTTTTGTTATTCCATTCTTTATTATTCTGTTGGAATATCTTGTCTGTACGGATTACGCATGACCTGGTTCCATTCTTTATTATTCTGTTGGAACATCTTGTCTGTGCGGATTACGCATGACCTGGTTCTATTCTTTATTATTCTGTTGGAATATCCTATCTGTGCGGATTACGCATGACCTGGTTCCATTCTTTATTATTCTGTTGGAATAACCTGTCTATGTGGATTACCGCATGCTTGGTGAATGATCCTTTGTATTCATTCCTTATTAACTTGTGGAAATGATCTGTCTACGTGGATTACCGCATGGCGGGCGAAAACTTATTTGCAGTTTCATATATTCTATTATACTCAGTTGGTTAATGTTTTGGCTTCTATACTCCATGAAATTAGTAGAATATCCTGGATATTTGCGCTTCATCCAGTATCTTTTCATGGAAATATTCTTTTGAGCATTCTTGAATTTTACTTCACAAAGCAGTATCATGTTGACAATTTGGACGTTATTGAGTTCAGGATAAATTAACTTATAAATATTTAAAATTTATTCTTGAACTTGTTTTATTGAATTGTCATCATCCTTATGCTTACATTATGTTGAAAGTCATCTGTGGCCTGTAGTGCATAGATGAACTTGGTATGATTATGACCAGGAATTATTCGGTATAATCATGACCGTAATGTTACAAATGATGTGGAAAAAGTCCTCATTGGCCCGTAGTGCATTGATGGACAGTTTTTGGTATGATTATGGCTATGGATTTTCTTCGGCCAAGGGTGCAAATATGAATTGTTTTATAGCATGATCAGGACCGTTGATGAAAAGGCGATTATCTTTGACCCGTAGTGCATGGATAATTCGTGATCGTGATACTACAGACTATCCTTGGCCTGTAGTGCAGGAATGATTTGATGATGTGGATTGTTTATTAAGCTGAGTCTCAGCGATAAAAGTAATGAAAAACCTTTTAAATCATAGAAGATAGTAGATTTTATTCTCTACTTGACTCTTCTAATGGATTATTTGTTCCGCTGCAGTTAAACTTGATGTTTGTTATTTTGTATCAGTTTAACACTGTTGAAGGCTAACGATAATTTATTCTGTATTATTTTAGTCATAATATTTCTTAATGGGCTAGTTGAGCTCACCCTTTTGCTTTCATTGTTCTCTTCAGGAAATGAGAACGTAGCTGGGACTAGTCGGGGAACGGCGTGACAGTCCAGATGATAGCATTAGTAGTCCTCACTATTCTATGAAATAGTGTGATAATAAATGTATTGAGGACTTATTTTGAGTTTGAATATTGTCTAGAAGAAATTATTTGTATTAAAACTCACAGCTCATGTTGTATATTTAAGGTTGTTTTTTTATTCTGTACCATGTATTTGGCGACTCAGAATAGGTGATGTATACCTATTTTTGGGGCGTCACAAAAAGTATGAAGTATAACTACTGTGGGAGGAGTCACTCGGGGGAGTGTATTAAGGGAAAGAGTGTTTGTTATCGTTGCAGACAACCAGGGCACTTGGCTCCTCAGTGTCTGAATAAGCAAAAGGGAGGATGTTTCTCGTGTGGGGCCACGGACCATCAAATCATGGACTGCCCAAAGAAAAAGGGCGATGCAGCTAGCGGCAACCGCAACAACAACAACAATGGACTGAACATTGGAGGGTCAGCCATTCAAGCCAACAGACCAACGGCACGAACGTTCAACATGACCCTTACAGGATGCGGTGGAGTTTAAGGACGTGGTGTCAGGTATCATTCCGATCAATGATATAGATGCATACATGTTATTTGATTCGGGTGCTACCTGCTCTCTTGTTTCTAAAGAATTTGCTAAACAGTTAGACTTACCCCATGAGAGATTAGAACACCCTATGAACGTAGAAGTAACGAAAAAGAAAATTATCCCCGTAGAATACATTCATAGGAATTTTTATACCGAATTACGAGGATTTAAGCTCAAAGTGGATTTGATACCGATTCGTTTGGGGGAGTTCGATGTAATCCTTGGAATGGATTGGTTATCGGTTCACGGAGTAGTAATAGACTGTAAGAAGAAGTGTGTACACCTTAAGACTCTGAATAAGTCAAAGGTGGTATTTTATGGTAGTAAATCACCGAGACAATCTCATTGCCTGACGATGGTGCAAGCGCAGAGATTGCTTAGGAAGAGTTGTATAGGTTATTTGGTTCACGTGGTTAATACTCGACAAGTCGAGGGTGAACTGAGTCAGATACCTATTATAAGTGATTTCGTTGATGTCTTCCCAGATAAGATTCCGGGATTGCCACCAGATAGAGAGATTGAGTTTATTATTTATTTGGAATCAGGGACAACACCAGTATACAAAGCATCGTATCGTATGGCACCGGTAGAGATGAAAGAACTGATGGATCAATTACAAGAGTTGTTAGATAAGGGATACATTCGACCGAGCGTATCAGCGTGGGGAGCACCAGTCTTATTCATAAAGAAGAAAGATGGGTCGCTAAGACTTTGTATCGACTATCGAGAGTTGAACAAGGTCACCATTAAGAACAAGTACCCATTGCCCAGGATAGACGATTTATTTGATCAGTTGAAGGGGGCAAAGTACTTTTCAAAGATTGACTTGAGGACCGGTTATCACCAACTGAAAGTGAGGCCGGAGGATATTCCAAAGACGGCATTCAGAACTCGGTATGGACACTTTGAGTTTCTGGTAATGTCATCCGGATTAATGAATGCGCCAGCAACATTTAAGGATTTGATGAACAGAGTGTTCAAAAAGTATTTGGATAAGTTTGTTGTCGTATTCATCGATGACATTCTAGTGTATTCAGAGAAGGACGAAGAATACACCGAGCATCTTCGGATAGTGTTGGAGACATTAAGGAGGGAGAAGCTGTATGCAAAATTCTCCAAGTGTGAGTTTTGGTTGCAAAGAGTACAGTTTTTAGGGCACGTTATCGACAAGAATGGTGTTTCGATGGATCCAGCGAAGGTAGAAGCGGTTATCAATTGGGAGCAGCCGAAGACGCCGACAGAAATCAGAAGTTCCTTAGGATTGGCAAGATACTATCGAAGATTTATTTGAGATTTTTCGAAATTAGCATTACCGTTGACCAAACTTACCAGAAAAACAGTTAAGTTCGTTTGGGCGGAGAAGTGTGAAGAGAGTATCCTAGAATTGAAGTAGAGGCTTAGTCAAGCACCTGTGTTGGCTTTACCGGACAACACAGGAGGATTTATAGTGTATAGTGATGCATCACACAAGGGTCTTGGTTGTGTACTGATGCAACACGGCAGGGTCATTGCGTACGCTTCACGTCAGTTAAAAGATTATGAGAAGGGATATTCGACTCATGATCTGGAGTTAGCAGCGGTAGTTTTTGCCTTGAAGATATGGAGGCATTATTTGTATGGCGAGAAGTGTGAGATATAAACGGACCACAAGAGTCTGAAGTATATCTTCACATAGAAAGAGTTAAACAGGAGGCAGCGCCGATGGCTAGAATTGATCAAAAATTATGATTGTGATATTCTGTACCATCCATGCAAAGCAAATATAGTGGCAGATGCCTTGAGCAAAAAAGGCAAGGAGAAGTTATTGAAGTTGACCATTCAAGAAGAATTGGTAAAAGATTTCAAACGACTAGACTTGGAGGTTAAGTATCCGATGGAGACCAATGAATAATTATTTACAGTGACAGCGAGTCCGACTTTATTGGATAAGGTTAAAGAGGCACAAGAAAAAGCCAAAGATTGTAATAACATCAAGAAGCGATTAACTGAAGGCGATGAGTTAAAATTTAAGATTGATAACACTGGACTGCTAAGATTTGAAGGACAAATTTGAGTATCGCTAGTACCAGAACTGAGAGAGGAGATTTTGCAAGAAACGCACGGTACAAGATACTCGATACACCCAAGAAGCACGAAGATGTACCAAGATTTGCGTCACCACTTCTGGTGGCCAAACATGAAGAGAGAGGTTGTAGAATGCGTGAGTAGATGTCTAACTTGTCAAAGAGTCATGGCAGAACACAAATGACCAATCGGGTTATTACAATCATTAGATATTCTAGAATGGAAATGGGAGCACATCACAATGGACTTTGTGGTGGGACTTCCAAAAATGCAGAAAGGGCACGACGCCATATAGGTTTTTTCTAGATCATCTGACTAAGTCATCTCACTTTTTGCTGATTAAGATTAAGTATAGTTTGGACCAGTTAGCCAAATTGTATGTTAAGGAAATTATCTCGAGGCATGGGGTTCCGGTATCTATCATATCAGATAGAGATCCGCGATTCACGTCAAACTTCTGGAAGAGTCTTCAAGAAAGAATGGGGACACAACTATGAATGAGTACCGTGTATCATCCGTAAACCGATGGGCAAAGTGAGAGGACAATTCAAACACTTGAAGACATGCTCCGAGCTTGTATGATGGACTTCAAGGGTAGTTGGGAGGATCAACTTCCATTAGTAGAGTTCGCGTATAACAATAGTTATCACGCTAGTATTGGAATGTCGTCGTACGAAGCACTATATGGGATGAAATTTAGAACGCCCTTATGCTAGGACGAAATTGGAGAACGTCGACTATTGGGACCAGAGTTGGTACAACAGACGGTAGAAATCATCAGGGTGATAAGAGCCCGACTAGTAGCAGCTCAAGATCTCCAGAAGAAGTATGCGGACTTACATCGCAAGAAGAGAGATTTTGAAGTAGGGAGTTATGCTTTTCTTAGAGTATCTCCCTGGAAAGGAAAGATTCGTTTTGGGAAGAAGGGCAAGTTGAGCCCTAGGTTCATAGGACCGCTAGAGATTCTGATGCGAGTCAGTGAAGTGGCGTACGAGATAGCATTACCTCCTGAACTTGAGCACATTCACAACATATTTCATGTGTCAGTATTACAGCCATATAAACTGGACTACAAGCATGTTATCTCCTATGAACCAATTCAAGTCGAGAAAGACTTATCGTACAAGGAAGTTCCTATCCAGATACTGGATAGGAAGGAGCAAAAGCTGAGGAATAAGATTATCCATTCCGTTAAGATTCTCTAGATGAATCACGTTGTAGAAGAAGCTACGTGGGAGCAAGAAGAGAAAATGAGAGAGAATTATCCATTTTATTTGAGTAACCTTATTTTTGCAATTCCGAGGACAGAATTTTTATAAGGGGGGAGGGATGTAATGACCGTGAATTTTAAACTCCTTATTAATTAAATATGTGAGTTAATTTTAATGAGTTAGTTTTGTGAGTTTATTTAAAACTTATGTGGTTATGTGAATTTATGAAATGATTAAAGGGAGTCACTAATAGTTATTTAAACTGGTGGACTAACCCTAAGAGTTTGATATAATAGAATTGATAGGATTATTAATAATTAAATATTCAATTTATTTGAATATAGTGGCAAGAGTTGAACATATTGATTAATTTCAATTATGAGTAATTAATTGATAATGTGTTGAGAAATAATTAATGAGTAGGAGATTAATAAATATAATATAATAATATATTTACTTGATTAATTTGTGGAAGCATGAATAGTAAACCTTTATTATATGGTAGTTAACTATATATTTTATATTGTACAAGGTGACACATTAATATGTCTATATATTATATATAGACTATATAGTAAGAGTTATTTGCATTAATGTGAGTTGCATAATAATATTGTTATATGATATGAAGTGCGTGGGTAAACATTTATGTATACCTTATTGACATATAATAAGATCAATTGTTAAATTAATAATAATTTCATTAAGTTATTATGATAATAACTGTCATGGTAATAAATAATAGAAAATGTACATGAATTATATGTATGTGCACTACTTGATACCTTGTAATTGGGAAATACATTGTATTCCCTTTAAATCATTATAACCTATGTTATATGAAATGGATTGTGTGTACATATTACATAACCAAAGATTATATTATGGGTATATATGGTATAAGCCAAGGGTTGCATTTTATTTCTTTGCAAGTGCTGAGATTGCTCTTGTCCCATAATAAGAGCCCATTCCTTTCTTCCCACGTGAAAAGCTAGCAAGCCTACTCTATCTTTATCTCAAAATCAACCAACATAGATGGGGAGTGGGATTCATGAGTGAATCACCAACTCTCACCAACTCTCTCTTATCCATTATGCATTCTTGAAATCCTTTGGTTTGATTTGGGGGGTAATTCCATTATCTAGGTAACCATTCTCTTATAAATGAGACATTCATCCTTCCTTGTTGCAATTGCTGAGAATTAGTTGCTAAGGAGCTTATATAGAGTGAGTATATTATTTTAAGAGCATCTGAATTGAGTCACAAAGGTATAACTTCCATTCCCATTCTTCATTTTTGATAAATTGTTTAATGGGTTGATTCTTTGAATTAAGCATGTATTGGTTGATAGTTGATTTAGGTTATGTTTCTTAGTGTTATACATACTTATAAATATGTTGGGTTATGTTAGAAACAATTTGTATAAGGAATTTGTATGGTGGGTTGCTGAACTGCGGAACAAAGCATGTTACTGTCTCTGATACAGGCATGGCGCAGCTGCGCCCTATTTATACTAGGGTGCAGCGCAACTGCGTCGTAACCCAAAATCAGTTTCTATTTCTGGTATGGCGCAGCTGCACCCTAATTATATTAGGGTGCAGCGCAGCTGCACCAGACTTGCACCAGACCTGATGTGTTCTGTTATGTTTCTGTTGTGCTAACTTGTTGACACTTGGTTACAGTAAGCATGTGAACTATTTTAGCACACACACATAAGCATATGCATGTGGTATGAACAAGTATAACAATGTTAGTACATATGATTAACACAATACTTGTGGTCTTGAAATGAAATTTGTGATTTCAAAAGTAAACTTTGTCACGAACACATCATGTGAGCATTTTGACTTTATGAGTAAGATAAAATGGTTTATATTGACATGAAATGCAAGACTAAATTGGTTGAACACACTAGCATACATGATTAAAAGTTATGACTATTTCAAAGATAAAAAACTTAAAGCTTTTCAAAGAGAACTTGACGAAGACTTTTATCTAGTAAGTTTTGACCATTTAAACATGTATATGTGACTTTAATATATGTTGTAAAGGCATAAAAGTTATGTGTTAAGATGCCTTGTATATACTAAGTTGACTTAGTGTAAAAATTCAAAGAAAGTTAGAATGAGAAAGCTAATGTCGCCAAGTAATGAGTAAAGTACGTTATGACCATGCAAGCATGCACATTAGGACTCATTATGCCTATAGATATAATGGCATGAACATCGTTTGGTTAATGTATGGTTTTCACTTATTTACACATAGTCATGAAAAGTAAATTTCTAAAATATGAACTATGTGACGCCCCCAAAATAGGTATACATCACCCATTCTGAGTTGCCAATTACATGGTACAAAAATAACTATAACTTTATTAATACAATTATCGTGCAAAATACGACAACACATAAACTGTGAGTTTAAATACAAATATTGTCTTTTAGACAATATCCACACTCAAATAAGTCCTCCTTACAATTATTAATACACTATTTTACAAAAATAGTGAGGATAACTAAAACAACTTTCTAGAACCATCATTCCATACCTCGACTAGTACTCGTTACATTCTCTCCTCCTGAGAAGAAAATAGAACAAAAGGAAAAGGGTGAGCTCAACTAGCCCAGTAAAGAATATTATGACTAAGATAATATAGAACAAACTATCGTTTGTCCTCAACAGGGAAAAATCTGATAGAATATAATAGACCACAAGTTTTAAATCAATATTCGCAGCGAAAATTACAATTCATTTAGAAGAGTTAAGTAGAGAATGAAATCTACTATCTTCTATGATTTTAAAGTCTATCATCAATATCTTATCCTTGTAATATCAATCAATATACATTTTGAATCAAATATTCATCTTTGCACTACATGCCAAAGATATTCATCAGTTGGTCATGTTCATCTCAACACCTGTTTATCTTTGCACTACGGGCCAAAGATGTTCATCAGGAAATCATTCATCTTTGCACTACAGACCAAAGATATTTAGTTATATCATCATTTAGGATTGAGGATGATGAAAAATATTTTAAAGAAAACGAATCCAGTGAGACAAAAGAATAAATATTAGGGATTCGTACTTCGGTTTATCCATGTTCAAAAACACCCCATAATATACTATGTGGAGTAAAATTTAAGAATGAATATCAAAACATGGATACAATCAAAGATAGTAACAAAAATAGACATCTAGGACAAAGAAGAGAAAATTTAAATTTTTCTGTGAATAGTGTCGTATTCGTAAATAGTGCCGTATGTGACTCTCCCAAAATAGGTATACATCACCCATCTTGAGTCGCCAAATACATGGTACAAATTTCAAATACAACTTAATAATACAACTGTCGTGTAAAATACGACAAAACATAAACTGAGAGTTTTAATACGAATATTGTCTTTTAGACAGTATTCAACTCAAATGGAGTTCTCAATACATTTATTATTACACTATTTCATAGAATAGTGAGGACTACTAATGCTATCATCTGGACCGTCACTGCACTCCCGGACTAGTCCCGGCTACGTTCTCATTTTCTGAAGAGAACAATGAAAGCAAAAAGGGTGAGCTCAACTAGCCCAGTAAGAAATATTATGACTAAGATAATGCAGAATAATTTATTGTTAGCCTTCAACAGTACTGTTAAACTGATAAAATATAACAAACATCAAGTTTAACTGCAGCGGAACAAGCAATCCATTAGAAGAGTCAAGTAGAGCATAAAATCTATTATCTTCTATGATTTAAAAGGTTTTTCATCACTTTTATCGCTGAGACTCAGCTTAATAATCCACATCATCGAATCACCCCTACACTATGGCCAAGGATATTCTTTAGTATCACGACCACAAATTATCCATGCACTACGGGCCAAGGATATTCGTGTATTCATCAATGGTTATGATCATGCCAACAACTGTCCATCAATGCACTACGGGCCAATGAGGACTTTTACCACATCATTTGTAACATTACGGTCATGATTATATAGAATAATCCCTTGTCATAATCATACCAAGTCCATCTATGTACTACACGCCACAGATGACTTTCAACATAATATAAACATAGGATGATGACAATGATATAAGAATTCAATAAAACAAGTTCAAGGATAAATTTTTAAAGATTTAAAATTTAATTTATCCTGAAATCAATAACGTCCAAATTGTCAACATGATACTGCTTTGTGGAGTAAAATTTAAGAATAATATTGTACCAAAAATAATTGGGACCGAAAACGAATCAATTTTTATCATGAATAGTACCCCGGATGAATAGTACTTGAGTGAATAGTACCACGTGAATAGTACTTTAGGAATAGTAACCCCGTGAATAGTACTCCGGCATAAAAAAGTTAAAACTTATCAAGAATGCTCAGAATAATATTTCTATGAAAAGATACTGGGTGAAGCGCAAATATCAAGGATATTCTACTAATTTCATGTAGTATAGAAGCCAAAACTTTAACCAAATGAGTATAGAATTCGAAATCTGAAATGAAATAATATTACTTACATACTATAGAGTATGGAAGAAAATATTATTTCAAGCGAATATTGAACAAAAATAACATCCCTTACCTTGAGAAGAAGAGTATTCCAACTGGTATAGCGGGGATATTCTTCAAGAAAACTTTCACTGTTTTCTACGTTCAAAGCTTTCTAAAACTCTAAAGAAATACGCTCAATATTATAGAAGAAGATTTTTGTGATTCTGGTGTGATTTTCAATTCTAAATAAGCATCCTATTTATAGGAGAATGGAAAGGATACTATTTGAGCGCACAGTGAAGGTAAAGTCGCGGGCGAATTCTTCGACTGATTTCATTGAAAAATTTGATTTTACTATGCAATAAAATATTCTAATAAAACAAAAACTTTTAAATAAAATATAATATATATATATATATATATATTATATTGTAAGACCCCAACTTATTATTAATGAAATTGAATTTCCTCTATTTGTTATTTTGAAATAGTAAGGGTTGATTTGATTAATGTAGTTAGTTATGGGTAAAATGCGCAAATATTTCAAATAAGCAAGTGGTTATAAAATATTCATTGTTGTCGGGGAATATTAGTTTGGTCGTGGAATATTCTTACTGTCCGGGAATATTCGTACGACGGCGCAGCTTTGTGTGGGCCCCATAACGGAAAGCGATTGGATGAAGGAAAACGACAAATATAAGTTGTTTATAAATAACGACGTAGTTGTTACCGTTAATACTGTTGGAATACCCGGTGGTTAAAACACAGTAGCACACGGTATTGCACCAATTATTGATTCTTACATAAGAAGACACTACTCAATAATTGTTATAGTAATTACTGTTCAATATTTTATTTTATTGATTCAATAATTGCTATGTTAACAGTTTATATTATTGTTGTTTCAATAATTGTCACTGCACAATATTTTCATTATTAGATCAATAATTTATATTATTTGAATAATATTATTAGATAACATTATTGGTAATATCTAGAAAGTTCTATTTAAGGAGAAGTTTGGTCACCTAGTTGCGCGCCAGTAAGGAGAAATCCTTATTGGAAAGCCCCCTCTTTCTTGGGAACAACCTGGTTGCCAGTATTGTGATTTTGTAATATTATTTGTGAATAATTAATTATTGATTTATATGATAAGGAAAATATTCATTTTATGTGGATATAGATGGAGAAAATTTTAAAGTGACAATTGTTGAAAAATTGATATTTTATCTTTTCTGATAAATAATTCATTTAAATATATTATTATATTTTAATAATATAATAATGGTGATATTTTTACAATGAATGTGGGATATATGAGTATATGAGGAGGAGGAGTATTTTTGTTACTAAAAATATTTAAAACATGTTTTTCATGTTTGTGGACCCCATTTCTTGACTGAAATTTGATTATAGCCTGTAAAATTGCCCGTTTGTGAATTTTGGTCAATTTCTGTTTGAAACTTGGAAAAACTTTCTTCTGCAAAGTTGTAGAGAATGGAATTTTCTATGAAAAAGACATAAGGTTTGAATTTTTCTGATAAAAGGGCTATTTTTTATGAATTATTGAAGTTCTGAAGTTCCAGAATAATTAATTTTTGAAGTTTAAAATATTTTAAATAAGAAAAACATTTTTGTTACTTTTTTTGTGGTGGGTGGCTGATGTTGTAGACTTGTGGTGTGCGTAGGAAAATTGTTTTGAAAATATTATTAATTTATTAAATTTTCTGCTTTGGTGTTCTAAGCAATTTCCTATAAATAGGGTGCTTAGGTTAGAATTAAAAATCACACCAGAAACTGAAGTTTTTTCTCTCTATATTATCGAGTGTATTCTTGTGAGTATTTTAATATTTTAAGTGTTGCTATACGGTGCAAGTTCTTTCAGCGTTATATCTGATATTCCAGCCAGAAATTCTATTCTTTTCAAGGTAAGGGATGTTATATTTTTTTTAAAATGATATTATTTTTTCTAATATCATTATGCCGGAGTATTGGTAAGATTTTTCTTGTGAAATTCTTGTCTTTTAGTGTCGGGGTTACTATTCACGTATACGTCTATTCACGTAGCACAAAAAAATTAAATTTTTTTTATCCAAAATATCTATTATGGATACTAGCTTTGATTGTATACATATTTTGATCATTCTTGAATTTTACTTCACCACGATTATTTATGAAGTATTTTTGAACTTGGATTGTTTGAAGTACGAATCCTTAAAATTTATTCTTTTGTTTCACTGGATTCGTTTTCTTAAAATATTTTTCATCATCCTCAGTCCTAAATGATGATATTACTGAATATCTTTGGCCTGTAGTGCAAAGATGGTTGATTTTCTTATGTGCAAAGATGTACAGGTGTTGAGATGAACATGACCAACTGATGAATATTGTTGAGTAAAATCTAGTTACACACAACACGCAAGTATACGTGGTCAACAAGTAATAAAGTGATAAGTTGAGTATCGTTCCCACAGAGAATTCTAATTAATAAATTCCAACTACTAATACTATATCAATTCAATTTTATTCAAACAATGATGAATTACGATTTTCTGAATTACTAACACAAAATTAAACACTTAAAGATATTGTCCTAAAATAAGCGAATTAATAAACTAATACTTGAGTGAATAACTTCCGATAAATAAAGATTAAGACTTCAATATCCCCAATTATGAACTATAAATCAATTACCTACTCATCCCAATTATCATGTCTACTGAATTGTTAACAGAAATTCTCAAATGCCAAAAGCCCTTTTCCAAGTGATCAATTGACTTCTATTTAATCCAAATTAGTCTTGCTATATTCCTATGCAAAATAATTGAATTAAACTATTTCCAATCCCAATTCCCTATATGTTACATGCGGTGAACAGATATTTCCATTCAGTTCACAAACCTAATTTATTCACTGTGCAAATAACCAAGTCACATGTTATCATGTCCAGTTCCGACCCTAGAATTCCTTTTCCAATTCCTTCTAGAGTAACAAGGTAATTATTGGCCAAATAATTAAGTAATAGAGTCAAAAAATGATAAACAATTCACTTCAACATAAATAATTAGAATGAGTTAATAACTAATTTATAGTCATAAAAGGTTCAATTGAAATCTTAATTAAAGAATTAGTTCATCACGGAAAAAAACCCATTAATTGTTGACAAATCATCCTTAAAGAATTACAAATTGAAAATAAGGAGAAAAAGAATAAACTCTGTAGCCAATCCCTAATCTCCAAGCAATCTTGTGTAGCCCTCAATGAAAGAACTTGTTGAATCCTTCAAAGAATAATCAAAATATGCCTCCTTTATTTCAGCACTTAGTTTCTTTTTATATCTTGCCACAATCCTCTTCCAATTAGGTTTTACATTAGCTCCCAATGACCAAATTAAGTCCAACCATAAGTCAAACGCGTTAATCCAGTCAATGCCAGCAGAGGCTCAGCGCCCCGGCGCTGTAGATAGTGTAATTTCCAGCGCCCCGGCGCTGGAATTCTCCAAAATTACCAAATTGCCATTAAATGCTTGAATTTCCCGTAATTGCCCCTCCAGCTTCCAAATATGCAAAAAAAGATATAAACACAATAAAAATGCTACTAAATAACTTAAGAATGCAATAATTTAAGTCCAAATATATCCAATTCATGGGTATACTACCCATTCATCAAATACCCCCAAACTTAAATCGTTGCGTGCCCTCATGCGACAAAACATAAGGTCACAAAACAAAACTAAACATCATGCAAATGCAAACTGTTTATATTTATGTGTTCGTAATTCCAGCAATTAAAGAGCTCACGTATATCCATATGCCTCAGAAAAATCACGTAAACATGCTAATTCATCATGCAAAAGCAGATCAACAATATCCCAACAATCAACGGATCTAAATCTGTTATTACTGATATTGTGCGTGTGTGTCCAACAACCATGCTAACCCATGAAAGACAAAAGTATGAAAGATAATAACTTTCTTAGTGAGCATCATACAGTGTAAACTGGAGAACTCATCAAATATACTTGTTTCAACTGAACTCAAACACTTACCCGAATTCAAAAGTCAACATGGAATACTTATGCTTTTCTTTTCTTTTTTTTTTTTATTTTTTTTATTATATATGTAAGACCCCAACTTATTATAAATAAAATTAAATTTTCCTTTATTCATTATTCTAAATTAATAAGGGTTAAATTGATATAATGCTTTGGTTATGGGTGAAATGTGAAATTTTTGCAAAATAAACAAGTGGTTATTAAAATATTCATTTTTGTCGGGGAATATTCATTTGGTCGTGGAATATTCTTGCTGTCGGGGAATATTCGTACGACGGCGCAGTCATTTGTGGGTCCCATAACAGAAAACGGTTGGATGAAAGAAAATGACAAAGATTGAGTTTTATAAATAACGGCGTAAATTGTTACCGTTAACACTGTTGGGTTACCTGGTGGTTAAAATACAGTAATACGCGTTGTTGCACAGTGGCACACGGTATGGCACAGTATTTTGAATTATTGATCCTTACGTAAGAAGGCACTACTCAATAATTGCTACAGGAGTTACTGTTCATTACTTTATTGATTCAATAATTGCTGCGTTGATATTTATATTATTATTGTTTCAATAATTATCATTGCACAGTATTTTCCATTATCAGATCAATAATTCATATTATTTGAATAATATTATCGGATAACATTATTGGCAATGTCTAGAAAGTTCTGTCTAAGGAGAGGTTTGGTCACCTAATTGCGCGCCAGTAAGGAGAAATCCTTATTGGAAAGCCCCCTCTTTCCTGGGAACGGCCTGGTTGTCATAATTGTGATTCTGTAATATTATTTGTGAATAATTAATTATTGATTTATATGATAATGAAATATTTATTTGATATAAATGATGGATTTATTTATTTTATGTGGAAGGAATTAACGCTGAGGTGTTTTATCAGTATTTTGTCGGATTTCGGTGTTCTTAAAGCTCTTTTACGAAAATTATAATTTTTAATCCGACCGTTGGATCGTTATGATTTTTGGATATGTTATACATATATAAGTTAGGTATATGTCTACAAATTTTGAACCGTTAAAAATGAACAAATGATTTGTTATGAATTTTAAGAGGAGTCTGCTTCAGAAATTAGGGTTATAAATGATTTTGGTGGAAAATTCTAGAATTAAGTGGGCCCCACTTGTGGTTGGTGAAAAATGTGCTGAATTTTTATTTCAAATGTGGTAGGTGGCAATAGTAGCAGGTAAAGCCATCAGGTAGCAGGTCAAGTCTGCTTCGGCGGGCTAAAATTTTCCTATAAATAGAGGGCTAAGTTAGAATTGAAAATCACACCAGAAACAAAGTTTTCTCTCTTTCTCTCTCTATATTACTGAGTGTATTTTGTGAGTATTTTGATACTTTGAGAGTTGCTGTTCATAGAAGTTTTCATTCAGCATCACTTCCGACCTTTCCTTCCGAAGTACTGTTTCTTTGAGGTAAGGGATGTTATTTTCTTCTAAAATGATATTATTTCTTCAATATCATTATGCTGAAATATTGGTTGGAACTTTTTATCAAATTTGGAACTTTTTCATGTCGGGGTTACTATTCACGAGTTACTATTCATGAGTTACTATTTACGAGTTACTATTCACGAGTACTATTCACGAAGCGTGAAGATGTTTTTTGTGAAATTTCTATCTTTTGGTGTCGGAGTTACTATTCACGTATACGACACTATTCACGTATACGGCACTATTCACGAATACGGCACTATTCACCGAAAAATGAAAATTTTCCTTTTTGTCCAAGATGTCTATTTTGGCTACTATCTTTGATTGTATCCATGTTTTGATCGTTATTTTTGAGTTCTGCTTCAAAATCAGTTGTTATAAAGTATTATTGATCTTGGATAAACTGTTGTACGAATCCCTAATATTTGTCCTTCTATCTCACTGGATTCATTCTTAAAAATGTTTTTCATCATCCTCAGTCCTAAATGATGATACTTGATGAATATCTTTGGCCTGTAGTGCAAAGATGAATGATTAAACTGATGAATCTCTTTGGCCCGTAGTGCAAAGATGAACAGGTGTTGAGATGAACATGACCAACTGGTGATATAAATGAATATCTTTGGCCTGTAGTGCAAAGATGATTAAAGATGTATATTGATTGTTGTTACAGGGATAAAATATTGATGATGGACTCTTAAATATTAGAAGACAGTAGAATTCATCCTCTACATGACTCTTCTAATGGATTGCTGTTTCCGCTGCATTAATTGATCTAAAATTTGTTGTCTATTGTATTCTATCAGATTTTTCCCTATTGAAGACTAACGATAATTTGTTGTATATTATCTTAGTCATAATATTCTTTACTGGGCTAGTGTGAGAACATAGCGGGATCGAGTCGGGGTATGGAGTGATGATTCTAGGAAGATGTTGTAGTTGTCCTCACTATTTCTGTAAAATAGTATTTGAATAATTGTAATGAGGACTTATTTGCATGTGAATATTGTCTAGAAGATAATATTTGTATTTAAACTCACAGTATGTATTGTCGTATTTCATACGACACTTGTATTATTGAAGTTGTAGTTTGCTTTCTATACCATGTATTTTGGCGACTCAGAATGGGTGTTGTATACCTATTTTGGGGGCGTCACAATATAAATGACTGTGCAATGTCTCATCCCATTAGGCTAACAGTGTTACCCCTTAGCGAGCTTTCGACCAACGACTCCCAGACCATATAAGACCTTAGGGCGCTAGGTTTTGAGATACCCCTTCGGGCGTACTTGCTCAAGTAACAAAGGCCCCGAAACAAGACTAGTCACTCTGTATATTATATTTTTTTTTATATAGACGGTTGGTGAGTGCGTTTTACGCTCCGTCTCACGCTTGTGTTTATGGGGAGTGTTTCTCCTCATCCCACCACAAGACTCAACATTTTTTTTAGCTTATATATTCCAAATATTTTCCCCCAAACTTGAGTTTATGCATAAATTCAGTCTCCTCTAGTTATTCAAATTGTTCTTCCATATCACTAGTAATCCTCCTTTAGAACTCTATTATCTAACCATTTAAACTATCATAGCCAACATGGTCGTTGTTTTAAAGTGCTTTCCTATAATAACAATGTCAAACAGCTAAAGATCCAATTCATGTCAGGAAAATCATATCACTGAATCAACAATCCTTACTAGACTTGTTCATGCAATTCTACTTTCATCATTGGCCTCAGATATACGCACTATCAAAAACTGGAATTAACATGCAATTCTAAATACAACTTTACTCATAATCAATCCACAAACTAATAACAAACTATAACTTTTTAAAAATAAAACCTAACTACCCCCAAACTAATCTAGAGCAATGTCCTCATGCGAAAAATAAGGCAAAATAAAATAGAGGACTTCCCTGACGAGCTTATTCCTCTGGTGGAGCATCATCGTCCTCGCTCATCTCTTGATCGGAAGGGGGAAATACTGGCAGAACGGGAGCTGTTGGGAAATGGCCAAGTGGAATGCCCGGATGGGTTTGGATGGTTAGTGCATTCTGTGCAGCAAATTGGTCAACTAAATACTTGAAAATCACATCTTGGCGTTGCGATAAGCGCACATTCTAGGACTCAATGTTGTAAAACCAGCCGTCTATCTCCCGCTGGACAGCTTCAGGGACCACACCTCGATGAGCTGCTGTCGATGGGCCGTAAGTAGGTGGAGCCTGAGGTGGTGGGGCATGTGTAGACGTAACTTGGGGAATAATGAAACCCAGTCCCCTAGGGTGATTAGCTCCCCCTGACCATACTTTATAACGACGGATCAAGTTGTGGTCCAACACGGGCATAAGAGTTTGAATCATCTCGTCGGATTTCCATTTGACCACAAACTTAGCACATAATACGCAGATCAATGACGGATGTGGTAACCCTCCTGTGGTCCCGCCGCGAGAAGCGCGGAGCATAGATTGCTGAATAAGATGGCCGACATCAATTTTGAGGCCTTGTATGATGGAGTATAATAGCACAGCCCTTTCTTTGGTTACGTGACTCACATGTGTGCAGGGCATCAATTTAGCGCAAATGAAGGCATACCATGCCAGACTGAGGTGAGATAATGGGAAAGTCGTGCTGCCACGCTCATGCAAGGTCCATGTAGTGCCCGGTTGACACAGCTCCCGAATAATCTGTTCATAGTTTGGCCCATCATTCACTAGACTAGCATATTCATCATGAAGGCCCTCTAATGGTAGTTGATAGCACCCATTTATATCCTCCTCGCCGATTTCAACGATTTTACCTCTGACAAATACCCCATAATGGTCATGCTCGGGCAAGTTTGCGTAGAATTCTTTGACAACTGCAATCACTGCCGGGTCAGGCTTTTCGGTGAGGGAGAACCAGTTTCGTTCAGCAATCATCACTGCGATTTCTCCATCCTTGGTTTGATCGGGATGGAGACCACGTTCGGGGACTAGTGAGCGGGTGGCCATGCGGCTGTAGCGTTCTTGAGCCGCGACACTAACAAAACGCCGGCTGTCAAATTTTGGAGGTGAAATTGAAGCGGCCCCGGACCCTTCACCACGGTGACGTTTGGATGCCATGTAGAGAGTTCTGCAAATAAAAACATACGCATAGTTTAGCTTTAAAAAGAATTCACGGTTGGATACATGTGGGCATAGCATTACCCCAAAACTGTATAAAATATTGGCGTTATGAGTACACATGCGGGGATGAGGCATAAAACTGGCAAGTATGTTAAACTACACATGATTATTGACTTAGACACTTTGTCAAACACCTAGGCATCAACTGATAACTTGAGTACAACCATCACTAATTCCCTATCTATACATGCCATTCCTGTAGCATTCACTAACCTCGTGTGGATGAGTATGCCACACAGTAGTGAGTTATCTATGAATTCTATTGGATGTCCCAGATGCACAGAATAAGGAAGAAAATCTGGATTCGTAATAATTTTAATACACATCAAATCATACCTTTGCTACCTTTAAAGAATTTGGAGGAGTATAATTCGGCACACAAGAAGCAGACAACCAATGTGGAACGAAGTGATTGATGCGTGGTAGAGGTGTGGGAGAAATATTATCCAAGGTTCAATTACCTTGTGATATGGAGCGGAGGAGAGGCGTATAGGAGAATGGGAGAGGAATGATGCGTAACTGACCTGATTTTTCGGCGTGTGAATGGAGTGGGGTGAGAAGGAAGCGTTGAGACTTAAAATATTAAGGCCTAACCTGATCACAGCGCCGGGGCGCTGGGTTTTACCTTGCATGGAGCGCTGGGGCGCTGTATGGCAGAAACAATTGGGATGGTCTAGCGCCGGGGCGCTGGAAATGAACTGGAAGCCAGCGTCGGGGCGCTGGGCTTTACATTTAGTTTCTGGTGCCTAGCGCCGGGGCGCTTGAGTCCTTTGTAATGGGAGCGTCGGGGCGCTGTATTTTGTCTGCGTACATACATGGAAAATCATTAAGAATTAGTCTAGCAAAATTGTATTCTTTAATACTAAAAAATAAAAGTAAAATAAATTAAAATAAAATTAAATAACGTCAAAATTATAGGACTTAATGGGTTGCCTCCCAAGAAGCGCTTGGTTTACAGTCGTCAGCCCGACTTTTCGGTGTTGGTCAGTTGTCCACTGGTTCGGAGAGGTACTGGACCGTAGCTTGACGTTCGATTGGTCTACTCCAATAATGTTTCAGACGTTGACCATTGACCTTGAATGTACGCCTTGAGTTTGGTTCCTCGACCTCAATGTTGCCGTGTGGAGTGACAGATATAACTACAAATGGCCCGGACCACCTGGACTTCAATTTTCCCGGAAATAGACGCAAGCGTGAGTTGAACAGTAGTACTTGTTGACCCGGTTCAAATGTTCTATCAAGAATTTTTCTATCGTGCCAAGCTTTGACTTTCTCCTTGTAGAGCTTCACGTTTTCGTAGGCATTGAACCGGAATTCAGCCATCTCGTTCAACTGCAGTAACCTTTTCTCACCCGCTGCTTCCAGATCAAAGTTTAGTTTCCGAATGGCCCAATGTGCACTGTGTTCGAGCTCGACCGGTAGGTGACACGCCTTGCCAAATACCATTCTGTACGGTGACATGCCGATCAGATTTTTATACGCTGTTCGATAGGCCCATAGAGCATCGTCAAGACGTAATGCCCAATCTTTTCGTGACGGATTGACTACCTTTTCCAGGATCCTCTTAACTTCCCTATTCGACACCTCCGCTTGGCCATTGGTTTGTGGGTGATACGCAGCTGCAATTTTGGGACGAACCCCATACTTTACAAGCAATTTGGTGAACTGCTTGTTACAGAAGTGAGTCCCCTCATCACTTATTATAGCTCTCGGTGTACCAAATCGGGTAAAAATGTTCTTCTTTAAAAATCGGATAACAACGTTGGCATCATTCGTGGGTAACGCTGCGGCTTCTACCCATTTGGAAACATAATCGACTGCTAACAAGATGTACTAATTATTAAAAGAAGATGGAAATGGTCTCATAAAATCGATTCCCCACACGTCGAATAGTTCCACCTCTAGAATTGTGTTAAGTGGCATTTCATTGCGCTTGGAGATATTACCTACGCGTTGGCATCGATCGCATTTCAGCACAAAGAGATAAGCATCTTTGAATAAAGAAGGCCAGAAAAATCCCGATTGTAGTACTTTTGCTGCTGTTCTATCGCCGGAATAATGACCTCCGTAATCTGAGGAGTGGCAGTGGCCTAATATACTATCCATTTCTTCATGAGGTACACAACGTCTTATCATTTGGTCTGCATATGCTTTAAACAGAAACGGTTCATCCCAATAGTATTGCTTCACATCGTGGAGAAACTTCTTTCGTTGTTGTGAGGTCAAATCTGGCGGTAACACTTTGGCAACCACATAGTTTACATAGTCAGCATACCAAGGAAATATGGTAGTTACCCGGAACAGTTGCTCATCTGGAAATTTTTCATTAATCACTACATTGTCTTCTTTCTGATCCTCTTTATTTTCTAACCGAGACAGATGATCCGCCACTTGGTTTTCTGTATCTTTTCTGTCCCGGATCTCCAGATCGAATTCTTGTAACAACAGTACCCACCGTATTAATCGCGGTTTAGCATCTTTCTTTTTAATCAGATATTTAATAGCCGAATGATCAGTGTAGACAATTACCTTGGTACCGAGGAGATAAGCTCTAAATTTGTCAAAAGCAAACACCACTGCAAGTAATTCTTTTTCGGTTGTTGTGTAGTTCAGCTGGGCATCCGTCAATGTCTTACTAGAGTAGTAGATAGTATGAAAAATCTTATCATGACGTTGTCCCAATACGGCTCCCACCGCGTAATCACTGGCGTCGCACATCAATTCGAACGGTAAAGACCAATTGGGCGCTACAATGATTGGTGCAGAGACCAATTTCTTCTTTAATATCTCAAATGCCTCGATGCATGCCTGATCCATCTTAAACGGTACATCTTTTTCCAAGAGTGAGCATAGGGGTTTCGAAATCTTTGAAAATTCTTTAATAAAGCGTCTATAGAACCCTGCATGTCCCAAGAATCTCCGAATGCCTTTCACGGATGATGAGGAGGCAATTTCTCAATTGTATCAATATTCGCTCTATACACCTCTAATCCGGATTCGGAAACCTTATGTCCCAGAATAACTCCTTCTTGTACCATAAAATGACATTTTTCCCAGTTGAGCACCAGGTTAGTCTCCACACATCTTTTTAACACCAAGATCAGATTCTTCAAGCACGAGTCAAAACTATCACCGAACACAGAGAAATCATCCATGAACACCTCTAAATTTCGTTCGACCATATCGGAGAAGATTGCCATCACACAGCGTTGAAAGGTTGCCGGCGCATTACATAAACCAAACGACATACGCCGGAATGCAAACGTACCGTATGGACATGTGAACGTGGTCTTTTCTTGATCTTCCGGCGCTATGGCTATTTGATTGTACCCAGAATATCCATCTAACAGACAGTAGAATTGATGTCCCGCTAACCTGTCCAACATCTGATCAATGAACGGCAAGGGAAAGTGATCCTTGCGTGTGGCTTTATTCAACTTGCGGTAATCCATACATACTCTCTAGCCTGTAACAGTTCTAGTCGGGATGAGCTCATGATCTTCGTTTTTTACCACAGTCATGCCCCCCTTTTTTGGTACACACTGTACAAGACTTACCCATGAACTGTCTGAGATTGGGTAAATAATACCGCATCCAACCATTTTATAATTTCCTTCTTCACCACATCTTTCATAATGGGATTTAACCTTCTTTGCATCTCAATGGTTGGTTTTGATCCCTCTTCCATTAAAATTTTATGCATACAGAAAGATGGGCTAATACCTCGAATGTCCGCTATAGTCCACCCAATCGCTGTTTTGAACTCGCGTAGAACCCGTAGCAATTTTTCTTTTTGGGTGTCAGTTAACGTTGTCGAAACAATAACTGGCAGAGTCGAATCTTTCCCTAGATAAGCATATTCAAGATGAGAGGGGAGTGGCTTTAATTCCAACACCGGTGGCTCTTCTATCGAGGGTTTGCACTTTTTACCTTCCGTTTTGGGCCTTTCTAGGGTGTCGAATGGTTGATTACTTTTCCGGTGGAATGATGATGTGTCTAGCCATTTGACCTGCTCATTGTCCGCATCAACACTATCGTTGTCTATTCCAAGCAACATGGATTCTATCGGATCCTCTGAGTAATTACCGCAAATCTTGTGATTAACTATCTTCTCCATTAAATCCACCCGCAAACACTCACCTTTTTCCTTCGGATAAGACATTGATTTAAACACATTAAAAGTGACCTGTTGATCGTCAACTCTCATCGTCAATTCTCCTTTTTGCACGTCGATTAACGTTCTCCCCGTTGCTAAAAATGGTCGTTCGAGAATGATGGGAAGTTCTGTATCTGCTTCACAGTCCAAGATAACGAAGTCTGCTGGAAAGATGAATTTATCCACCCTTACTAATACGTCTTCAACGATACCTCGTGGATATGTAACTGATCGGTCTGCCAACAATAAGCTGATATTTGTCGGTTTTGGTGCCTGGAGCCCGAACTGTCGGTAAACTGATAATGGCATCAAATTAATACTGGCCCCCAAATCACACAGTGCTCTCCCCGAAAACTGATTACCAATGTCTCACGGAATAGTAAAGCTACCTGGATCTTTCAACTTCGGAGGTAACTTGTTCTAAATAATTGCGCTACATTCTTCGGTTAGAGCCACTATTTCAAAATCCCCCAGTTTCCTTTTCTTTGATAGCACATCCTTCATGAACTTAGCGTAGCTCGGCATTTGTTCTAAAGCTTCGGCGAATGGGATGTTGATATGCAATTTTTTAAAAATATCCAAAAATTTTGAAAACTGCTTATCTAACTTGGATTTCTGAAATCTCTGCGGATATGGTATGGGTGGCAGTGTTGTAGTTGGCCCGGATGCATTTTCCTCTCCTATTTCCTCTTTAGCTTTCCCGGTTTCCACAACTTCTTCTATTTCAGCTGTTGCGTTGTCCCCCTTTTCCTTATCCTTAACTGTTTGCAACTCCTTCCCACTTCGTAAGATTACTGCTTTGCAGTGCTCATTTCTGCCCGAATTTATTTCTGTATCACTCGGGAGCGTTCCTAGTGGACGGGTATTCAATGCATGTGCTATTTGCCCCAATTGATTTTCCAGATTCTTTAACGATGCCCCATGGCTTTGCAAAGTAAGATCTAATTGATTCAATTTCTTATCTTGTTCCTCGTTCTTTTTGTCAGAAGCTCTAATGAATTTTTCCAAGGCTTCTTCCAAACTTGATATCCTCTCTGGTTGTTGAGTCGGATTTTGAAATCCAGAGGTGTTTTGTTGTCTAGGTGGTTGAGCTGCAGCTTGATTGTTACTCCATGAGAACCCTGGATGATTCTTCCAACCTGGATTATACGCATTTTGAGTCGGATATGGTTGAGTTGAGCGATTATAATTTTCTACGAACTGTGCTGATTCCGAATTTATGGCACATTGATCTGTAGCATGTCCCCCAGCACACAACTCACAAACCATCGCTACCTGCTGTGTGGCTTGTGGACACCATATTTCTATATGCTTAGCTATTGCCGTCACTTGTGCTGTTAATGCTGTCAGCGCGTCCACTTCATACTTTCCCGATGCTTTTGGATGGTTGGTCCTCGTCATGGGCCACTGATAGTTGTTGGTGGCCATTGTTTCTAACAATTAATACGCCTCATCAAAATTTTTGGACATGATCGCTCCTCCTGCTGCTGCATCAATACTAGACCTCGTGGACGCGTGCAAACCATCACAAAATATCCCTAATTGCATCCACTGCGGGATTCCATGATGAGGGCACTTACGGAGCATATCCTTAAACCTTTCCCACGCCTCATATAACGATTCTGACTCAAGTTGTGCGAAAGTATGAATATCGTTCCGTAGTTTTGCCGACTTCGCTGGTGGGAAGAACTTAGCTAAAAAATTTTGAGCTAAGTCATCCCATGTGGTGATTGAACCAGGAGGCAAGGAGTGTAACCAGCTTCGTGCTTTATCTTTCAAAGTAAACGGGAACATCCTTAACCTTATAGCGTCTTCCGATACATTGTTAAATTTGAAGGTATCGCAAACTTCCAAGAAACTAAAGATATGTTCATTAGGATCATCTATCGAATTACCCCCAAACTGGCATATATTCTGTAGCATCTGAATTGATCCCGGTTTTATCTCGAAACTGTTCGCATTGATTGCCGGTCTCTTAATACTTGACTGTAAATCCGTGACATTTGGCAGAGCGTAATCCCTAAGTGATTTCTGTTCGTTCTCTGTCATGTTCACGAGTATTTCCTGGGTTGCCAGTTCTTCTTCCAGATGTATAACCTCACTATTCAAACGCACTGTCTAGAACTTCTTCTCAAGGTTGTCTGTATATGTAAGAAGTTCCTTTCTAGCTTTCGATCTAGTGTGCATACACGAATTCCTGCCAATCCAAGAAGAAAGGTTAAGTAGCGTTCAAATTAAAACCGAATTGATTATAACTAATATGAAATTAATATTAATAAAAATTCCCCGGCAACGGCGCCAAAAACTTGTTGAGTAAAATCTAGTTACACACAACACGCAAGTATACGTGGTCAACAAGTAATAAAGTGATAAGTTGAGTACCGTTCCCACAGAGAATTCTAATTAATAAATTCCAACTACTAATACTATATCAATTCAATTTTATTCAAACAATGATGAATTACGATTTTCTGAATTACTAACATAAAATTAAACACTTAAAGATATTGTCCTAAAATAAGCGAATTAATAAACTAATACTTGAGTGAATAACTTCCGATAAATAAAGATTAAGACTTCAATATCCCCAATTATGAACTATAAATCAATTACCTACTCATCCCAATTATCATGTCTACTGAATTGTTAACAGGAATTCTCAAATGACAAAAGCCCTTTTCCAAGTGATCAATTGACTTCTATTTAATCCAAATTAGTCTTGCTATATTCCTATGCAAAATAATTGAATTAAACTATTTCCAATCCCAATTCCCTATATGTTACATGCAGTGAACAGATATTTCCATTCAGTTCACAAACCTAATTTATTCACTGTGCAAATAATCAAGTCACATGTTATCATGTCCAGTTCCGACCCTAGAATTCCTTTTCCAATTCCTTCTAGAGTAACAAGGTAATTATTGGCCAAATAATTAAGCAATAGAGTCAAAATATGATAAACAATTCACTTCAACATAAATAATTAGAATGAGTTAATAACTAATTTATAGTCATAAAAGGTTCAATTGAAATCTTAATTAAAGAATTAGTTCATCACGGAAAAAAAACCATTAATTGTTGACAAATCATCCTTAAAGAATTATAAATTGAAAATAAGGAGAAAAAGAATAAACTCTGTAGCCAATCCCTAATCTCCAAGCAATCTTGTGTAGCCCTCAATGAAAGAACTTGTTGAATCCTTCAAAGAATAATCAAAATCTGCCTCCTTTATTTCAGCACTTAGTTTCTTTTTATATCTTGCCACAATCCTCTTTCAATTAGGTTTTACATTAGCTCCCAATGACCAAATTAAGTCCAACCATAAGTCAAACGCGCTAATCTAGTCAATGCCAGCCGAGGCTCAGCGCCCCGGCGCTGTAGATAGTGTAATTTCCAGCGCCCCGGCGCTGGACTTCTCCAAAATTACCAAATTGCCATTAAATGCTTGAATTTCCCATAATTGCCCCTCCAGCTTCCAAATCTGCAAAACAAGATATAAACACAATAAAAATGCTACTAAATAACTTAAGAATGCAATAATTTAAGTCCAAATATATCCAATTCATGAATATACTACCCATTCATCAAATATCTTTGGCCTGTAGTGCAAAGATGAATATTTGATTCAAGATGTATATTGAATGATGTTACAGGGATAAAATATTGATGATGGACTTTTAAATTCATAGATATTAGTAGATTTCATTCTCTACGTAACTCTTCTATGAATTATTATTTTCGCTGCGAATATTGATCTGAAACTTGTTGTCTATTATATTCTATCAGATTTTTTTCTGTTGAAGACTAACGATAATTTGTTCTATATTATCTTAGTCATAATATTCTTTACTGGGCTAGTTGAGCTCACCCTTTTCCTTTGTTCCATTTTTCTTCTTAGGAGGCGAGAATGTAGCGAGTACTAGTCAGGGTATGAAATGACGGTTCTAAAAAGTTATTTTAGCAGTCCTCACTATTTTTGTAAAATAATGTACCAATAATTGTAATGATGGCTTATTTGGTGTGAATATTGTCTAGATGACAATATTTGTATTTAAACTCACAGTTTTTATGTGGTATTAATAAAGTTGTAGTTGTTTCTGTACCATGTTATTGACAACTCAAAATGGGTGATGTATACCTATTTTGGAGGCGTCACATATATAACATGTGCAGAGAAAAAAAAATCACGGGTGGAAACCCCATGAACTCATCTTATTCCCTCTGTCAACTTTTCAAACCTACATAAATATATATAATACATAATAGTACACCACCCATGCCACCCTAATTCCCCCCCCCCCACCTTCCATTAACAATAATATATATATATATATATATATATATATATATATATATATATATATATATATATATATATATATATATATATAACAAAAATCGAGATTATTTTGAAAAATAGTTAAGTGGGGGTTCCAATAATACGCTAAACTTATAACAAAACTTTATAAAAATCCCCTCAATATTTTTAACAACATATATCATCATTATTATAATTCACAATATTTAATAACCAGATCGTTCTCAGAAAAGAGGGGGCTTTCCAATAAGGATTTCTCCCTATTGGCGCGCAATTAGGAGACCAAACCTCTCCTTGACAGAACTTCTAGACATCGTCAATATTGCAAATAATAATATTAATAACTTTGTCGTCTCAATTATTGATTTAATAATATATAAAATATCGACAATAATTGAACAAATAACGTGAGATACTATGCAGTAATTACTGTAGCAATAATTGAACAAAACTAAGTGACTTCCCACGTAAGCATCAATAATCAATACCGTGTGCTACTATGCAACCACGCGTATTACTGTACTTTTAACACTGGTTATTTCAATAGTTAACGGTAAAACTTCCGCCGTTATTTTTATAAAAAGATATTTCTGTCGTTTTCTCATTTCGACAATAATTACGTCGTGGGGGTCCACCAATGATTGTGCCATCATACGAATATTCCCTGTTAAAACGAATATTCCCCGACCAATTGAATATAATATAACAACTTGCGTACTTTGCAAAATTTATAAATATTACCCACAACTATAACATTATATCAAATTCACTACATAATATTCAAAAACGATATTTATAGAAAATTTATTCATAAAAGTTGGGGTCTTACACCGTATACGTGAATAGTGTCGTATACGTGAATAGTAACCCCGACACTAAAAGACAAGAATTTCACAAGAAAAAACTTACCAATATTCCGACATAATGATATTGAAAGAAATAATATCATTTAAAAAAAATAACATCCCTTACCTCAAAAGGACAATACTTCTGACTGGAATACCAGATATAGTGTTGAAGGTAACTTGTATAGCAACACTCAAAGTATCAAAATACTCACAAGAATACGCTCGATAATATAGAGAGAGAAAACTTCAGTTTCTGGTGTGATTTTCAATTCTAACCTAAGCACCCTATTTATAGGAAAATGCTTAGAACACCAAAGTAGAAAATTTAATAAAATATTATTATTTTAAAAAAAAAATTCACGCCCACCTCAAGAGAATCTGATTTCAGCATGTTTACAACACTTGTGGGGCCCAGCAAAATGAAAAAAAAACATTTTTCTTAAAAAAAATATTAAAACTTCAAAAATCAATTATTCCGGAACTTCAATAATTCATAATAAATATCCCTTTATCAGAAAAATTCGAATCTTATGTCCATTCCGTAGGAAATTCAATTCTCTACAAATTTGGAATTTTAAGTTTTTCCAAATTCAAAGCAAAAATTGACCGAAATTCACATACAAGCGATTTTACAGGCTATAATCAAATTTCAGTCAAGAAATGGGGTTCACCAACCTGTTTAACATGTTTTTAACATTTATTGTAACAAAATACTCTTCCTCCTCATTTATTCATATATCACACATTCATTGTAAAAATTTCACTATTATTATATTATTAAAATATAATAATATATTTAAATGAATTATTTTATCAGAAAATATAAAATATCAATTTTCAACAATTGTCATTTTTCTAAAAATTCCTCCATTTATATCCACATAAATAAATATCTTCCTTATCATATAAATTAATAATTAATTATTCACAAATAATATTATAGAATCACAATAATGACAACCAGGTCGTTGCCAGGAAAGAGGGGGCTTTCCGATAAGGATTTCTCCTTACTAGTGCGCAATTAGGTGACCAAACATCTCCTTAGACAGAACTTCCTTAGACATTGCCTATAATGCTATCTAATAATATTATTCAAATAATATGAATTATTGATCTGATAATGAAAAATATTGTGTAGTGACAATTATTGAAACAACAATAATATAAAATATCAACGTAGCAATTATTGAATCAATAAAATATTGAACAGTAATTACTGTAACAATTATTGAGTAGTGTCTTTTTACGTAAGAATCAATAATTGTTGCAATACCTTGTGTTACTGTGCAACACCACGTATTACTGTATTTTAACCTCCGGGTATTCCAACAGTGTTAACGGTAACAACTACGCCGTTATTTATAAAAAACTTATACTTGTCGTTTTCTTTATCCAATCGTTTTCCGTTATGGGGCCCACACAAGGCTGCGCCATCGTATGAATATTCCCTGACAGTAAGAATATTCCACTACCAAATGAATATTCCCCGACAATAATGAATATTTTATAGCCACTTGCTTATTTAAGATATTTGCGCATTTTACCCATATCTAACCACATTAATCAAATCAACCCTTACTATTTCAAAATAATTAATAGAGGAAATTCAATTTCATTTATAATAAGTTGGGGTCTTACAACCTCCCCTCCTTATGAAATTTCATCCTCGAAATTTGCGTACGTACCTGGTGTTTCGAAAAGGTGAGGATACCTCGCTTTCATTTCCGTTTCCAACTCCCAGGTCATTTCCTCAATAGCATGGTTCCTCCACAAAACTTTGACTTGTGGTATGACCTTTGTGCGTAGGACATGCTCCTTCCTATCCAAGATCTTGACAGGTACCTCCTCGTACGTTAAATCTTCGGCTATTTCATCTGGTTCTAACTTAATAATGTGGTTCGGGTCTTTCACATATTTACGAAGCACATATATGCGAAAAACATTATGAACACGAGACATACTTGGAGGTAACGTGAGTCTATAGGCCACATTTCCTACTTGGTCAAGAATCTGAAATGGACCAATAAATCGTGGATTGAGCTTTTTGCTTTTCCCAAATATTGTAATTCCTTTCCATGGAGAAACACACAACAATACATGATCCCAAATACTAAATTCCACGTCCTTTCGATGAAGATCCACATAATTCTTTTGTCGATCCTGTGCCGTTTGTATACGTTGTCAAATCATTTGGATTTTTTCTGTAGTCATACGTACCAACTCTGGTCCCAACAATGTTGCTTCACCCACCTCATCCCAACATACTGGAGAGCGACACTTTCGTCCATACAATGCTTCGAATGGAGCCACACCTATACTTGTTTGATAACTGTTGTTGTAGGAGAATTCCACCGATGGTAAATACTTATCCCAAGTCCGTTTAAAGTCTAGGACATAGAGTCTTAATAGATCTTCGAGATTTTGAATAGTCCTCTTAGATTGTCCATCTGTTTGAGGATGGTATGCCGAACTGAATCATAAATCCGTGCCCATAGCTTTCTACAAGCTAACCAAAAATCGTGAAGTGAATCTTGGGTCACGATCCAAAAATATGGATACTGGCATGCCATGCAATCTCACAATCTCATTTACGTACATACAAGCAAGACGTTCAAGGGAATAAGTCTCCCATATCGGCAAGAAATGAGCAGACTTAGTAATCTATCAACAATAACCTAAATAGCATCTATGCCTTAAGAAACCGTGGGAAGACCCGTAACGAAATCCATGGTAATATGTTCCCACTTCCATTTCGGAATCTCAAGTGGTTACAATGGACCCTTTGGTACTTAATGCTCCTCCTTTACACGTTGACAAGTTAAACACCTCGAGATAAACTTTGCGATCTCTCTCTTCATATTGTTCCACCAAAATGTATGTCGAAGATCACGATACATTTTGGTACTTCCAAGATGGATTGCAAATGGCGTATTGTGTGCCTCCATCATAATCTTGTACTTTAAATCAGAGTCGTTAGGAACACAAAGTCTGGAGTTGACTCAAAGTACTCCTTCTTCATCGATTCTTGCTTCTGGGATAACACCTTTTTATACTTTCTTCTTCATACGCATCAGCTCCAGGTCTGTGGCTTGAGCAACTTTAACTTTATCGATTAAAGTTGGTTCTATGCGTATACTTGACATCATTGCATGGGTCCCCGGAGTCTTTAATTCTATCTTCATCTTTTGTAAATCACACAAAATGCGTCAGCTACCACGTTTGCTTTTCCAGGATGGTATTGAATGGTATGGTCGTAATCTTTCAACAGCTCTAGCCAACATCATTGCCACATGTTGAGTTCCATTTGGTTGAAGAAATATTTGAGGCTTTTATGATCTGAATATATTTCCACTTTCTCCCCATATAGATAGTGCCTCCAGATTTTTAGCACAAAAACGACTGCTGCCAACTCTAGATCATGAGTAGGGTAATTCTTCTCATATTCTTTGAGTTATCGCGAGGCATAGGCTATGACTTTCCCGTGTTGCATGAGAACACATCCTAACCCTTTGCCTGAAGCATCATTGTAGATAACAAATCCATCCGAACCAGATGGTATTATCAAAACAGGTGTCGAAATAAGTCTCCTCTTAAGCTCTTGAAAACTCTTCTCGCATTCCTCGCTCCATATGAATTTTGTATCTTTTCGAGTCAGTTGACTTAACGGAGTAGCGATTCGAGAAAATCCTTCCACGAATTTCTGATAATAACCAGTTAAGCCCAGAAAGCTACGTACTTTGGTCACCGACTTCGGTTGCTCCCAACTTTGTATTGCTTCAATCTTTGCCGGGTTAACAGATACTCCATGTTTTGACACCACGTGCCCAAGAAATGCTACATCCTCAAGCCAGAACTCGCATTTTTTAGCTTGGCATATAGCTTGTTTTCACGAAACCTTTGAAGTAACAGCTTCAAATGGTGCTCATGATCTTCACGACTTTTGGAATATATGAGGATGTCATAAATAAGGACAACAACAAACTGATCCAAATATTCCTTGAATACTTGGCTCATCATATCCATGAAAGCCGCAGGAGCATTAGTCAATCCAAAAGATATGACTAGGAATTCATAATGCCCGTACCTAGTTCTAAAGGCTATCTTCGGAATATCCTCAGTTCTAATCTTCAGCTGATGATATCCAGAATGAAGATCGATCTTTGAAAAAAATTGTGCTCCTTGCAACTGGTCAAACAAGTCATCAATGCGAGGTAGCGGATACCTATTCTTGATGGTGACATGGTTCAATTCCCGATAGTAAATACAAAGTCGTATACTCCCGCCTTTCTTCTTTACGAATAAAACAGGAGCACCCCAAGGAGATGTACTAGGATGAATGAAACCGATGTCCAACAACTGTTGTAGTTGGACTTTTAACTCCTGAAGTTCAATAGGAGCCATTCGATATGGGGTTTTAGAAATGAGCTTTATACCAAGTTCAAGGTCAATAACAAATTCAACTTCACATTCTGGGGGTAGACCGGGAAGGTCTTCAGGGAATACGTTAGGAAATTTACTAACAATAGGAATATTATTCAAATCTGACGTGTTTTTATTCAAATCCATAACATGGGCTAAGAAAGCTTGACATCCATTTTTTTAATAAATGAATGACTTTATGGCTTGATATGGCAGTGATTAATTTTAATGGTTTAGTTGCTTGAATTCGCATAACAGGTTGGTTAGGAATATGAAAACTAATAACCTTACAAAAATAATCAATTTTGCCATGATGAGTAGTTAACCAATCAATCCCTAAAATCACATCAAATGCAAGTATTTTTAAAGAGATAAGATCAACAAGTAATGTGATGGTACCAACTTGGATCAAACAAGAATTATAAACAGTGGATGTAATGAAAGATTCTCCTAACAGAGTCTCCACAGATAAGTCAAAGTCTAATTTCTCCGGAATCAAGTTTAAACGTTGAGAACAAGCAGAAGAGATAAAAGAATGGGTTGAACCGGTATCTAGTAAGGTATAAAATTTGCAAGAGTTTATGATTATCTTATCTGTGATCACCTCGTTAGGGTTCCTCACAATTTGGCTAGTCACGACAAATGCTCTTCCAGGAACTGCTGACTTTGACTTGTCTGGGACAGCCTTTTGAGCCACCACCCCCACTGGACTTGGTTTCACTACCGTACAATCTTGAGCGACATGACCTTCTTTTCCACAATTATAACATACCTTGAACTGTTGTGGGAAGTTTGGGCTGATGTGTCCCTCTTTTCCACATTTATAACATACGACCGGTGGTCGTTCTCCTCCCTTAGAAACAGTTGATGCTAGTGCTGACGTCTTCACATTGTCATTGTTGTACCTTATCTTTTTAAAATCTCCCCCTGACTCGCTTCTTCTATTATCATGGCCACGATTACTACCAGAGTAGTTACCACTTTTGTCCATATTCCTTCCTCCCCGCTGATTATCATTGCTCCGATGACTGCTGCCACCGGTCTGACCCTGGTTGTGGTCCCTCGGTTGAACATACTCATTATCTCGCTCTAATAATTGAGCCCTGTTGACAACATCTAAATATAGAAAAAATTTATGAGAAATGAGGTATTGACAAATGTCGGGTTTCAAACCTCTTAGAAACATTCGCGTCATACGTTCCTCATTCTCTACCAAATGAGGTGCAACCCTGGATAACTCCGTGAACTTAGCCTCATACTGGGACACCGTCATGTTGTTATGTTCCAGTCTAATAAACTCCACTTCCTTCATATGACGAATACTTTCAGGAAAGTACTTGTCATTGAACAGTTTTTGAAATGTTTCTCAAGACATGTTGAGTACGACTAGATGGGTACGCTTCACAGATTCCCACCAGTAATCTGCCTCACTATGGAACATAAAAGTAGCGAATGAAACCTTCTGTTCCTCTGTACATCCCAAGACATCAAATATCTTGGTAATTTGATTGACCCACATTTCTGCCTTAATCATATCTGGCTTTCCCTAGAATTTGGGCGGTCCCAACTCCTTGAATTGTTTAGCAGTGACCAGTTGTGCGTTGCCATTGTTTCTACCTGCATTTTGAACAGGAGTCTCCCTCGTCTGGTTTTGCATGAACCGTAATAAGCTTCTAAACATCTCATCATTCATCGTCTGGTCAATGGTGTTGTTTATAAGAGGAACATTGTTATCCTGTTGCACATTTTCCTAGTTGGTGATTAAAGGTGTTTCCACGGTCTCATTCACTCCATCATTAATATTTTCAACTGCCATTTTTAAATACTGCCACAAAACAAGGGTTAATTAAAGAAATTGGCATGCATTATAATAACCCTATACTCTAACTAACCAAGAAATAAGCTTAAGTAGGACACACTAGTGAAGGATTTACTCGTCTCTCCTCTCCTAGTTCTATTCTCTGATCTACGCCAGAGACCGTATCCCTAAGCTCTGATACCAACTGTGACGCCCCCAAAATAGGTATACATCACCCATTCTGAGTCGCCAAATACATGGTACAGAAACAACTACAACTTTATTAATACAATTGTCGTGCAAAATACGATAACACATAAACTTTGAATTTAAATACAAATATTGTCTTCTAGACAATATCCACACTCAAATAAATCCTCATTACAATTATTGATACACTATTTTACAAAAATAGTAAGGACCACTAAAACAACTTTCTAGAACCATCATTCCATACCCCGACTAGTACTCGCTACATTCTCGCCTCTTGAGAAAAATATGGAACAAAAAGGAAAAGGGTGAGCTCAACTAGCCCAGTAAAGAATATTATAACTAAGATAATATATAAAAATTATCGTTAGTCCTCAACAGGGAAAAATCTGATAGAATATAATAGACAACAAGTTTTAAATTAATATTCGCAGCGAAAATAACAATTCATTTAGAAGAGTTAAGTAGAGAATGAAATCTACTATCTTCTATGATTTTAAAGTCCATCATCAATATTTTATCCCTATAATATCAATCAACATACATTTTGAATCAAATATTCATCTTTGCACTACAGGCTAAAGATATTCATCAGTTGGTCATGTTCATCTCAACACCTGTTCATCTTTGCACTACGGGCCAAAGATGTTCATCAGGAAATCATTCATCTTTGCACTAGAGGCCAAAGATATTCAGTTATATCATCATTTAGGACTGAGGATGATGAAAAATATTTTAAAGAAAACGAATCCAGTGTGATAAAAGAACAAATATTAGGAATTCGTACTTCGGTTTATCCATGTTCAAAAACACCCCATAATATACTATGTGAAGTAAAATTCAAGAATGAATATCAAAACATGGATAGAATCAAAGATAGTAACAAAAATATACATCTAGGATAAAGAAAAGAAAATTTAAACTTTTTCGTGAATAGTGTCGTATTCTTGAATAGTGTCGTATTCTTGAATAGTGTCGTATATGTGAATAGTGTCGTATACGTGAATAGTAACCCCGACACTAAAAGAAAAGAATTTCACAAGAAAAATCTTACCAATATTCCGGCATAATGATATTGAAAGAAATAATATCATTTTAAAAAAATAACATCCCTTACCTCAAAAGGACAGTACTTCTGACTAGAATACCGGATATAGTGCTGAAGGAAACTTGTATAGAAACACTCAAAGTATCAAACTACTCACAAGAATACGCTCGATAATATATAGAGAGAAAACTTCAGTTTCTGGTGTAATTTTCAATTTTAACCTAAGCACCCTATTTTATAGAAAAATGCTTAGAACACCAAAGTAGAAATTTAATAAAATATTATTATTTTTAAAAAAAAAATCATGCCCACCTCAAGAGAATCTGATTTCAGCATGTTTACAACACTTGTGGGGCCCACCAAAATGAAAAAAAAAACATTTTTCTTAAAAAAAATATTAAAACTTCAAAAATCAATTATTCTAGAACTTCAATAATTCATAATAAATAGCCCTTTTATCAGAAAAAATTGAATCCTATGTCCATTCCATAGGTAATTCAATTCTCTATAACTTTGTAAGTTTAAGTTTTCCCAAATTTCAAGCAAAAATTGACCAAAATTCACATACGGACGATTTTGCAAGCTATAATCAAATTTCAGTCAAAAAATGGGGTCCACCAACCTGTTTAACATATTTTTAACATTTATTGTAACAAAATACTCTTCCTCATTTATTCATATATAACACATTCATTGTAAAAATATCACCATTATTATATTATTAAAATATAATAATATATTTAAATGAATTATTTTATCAGAAAAGATAAAATATCAATTTTCAACAATTGTCACTTTTATAAAAATTCCTCCATTTTTATCCACATAAATAAATATTTTTCTTATCATATAAATCAATAATTAATTATTCATAAATAATATTACAGAATCACAATAATGACAACCGGGTCGTTCTCAAGAAAGAGGGCACTTTTCGATAAGGATTTCTCCTTACTGGCGCGCAATTAGGTGACCAGACCTCTCCTTAAACAGAGCTTTCTTAGACATTGCCAATAATGCTATCTAATAATATTATTCAAATAATATGAATTATTGATCTGATAATGGGAAATACTGTGCAGTGACAATTATTAAAACAACAATAATATAAAATACCAACGTAGCAATTATTGAATCAATAAAATATTGAATAGTAATTACTGCAACAATTACTGAGTAGTTGTGACGCCCCGAACATAGGTATACATCACCCATCTTGAGTCGTCAAATACATGTTACAAAATACAAATACAAACTTAATTATACAAACGTCGTGTAATATACGACAAAACATAGCTGAGAGTTTAAACAGGAATATTGCCTTCTAGACAATATCCACTCTCAAACAGAGTCCTCATTACATTTATTGTCACACTATTTTATAGAATAGTGAGGACTACTATAACACCATCTCGGACCGTCACTCAGTTCCCCGACTAGTCCCGGCTACGTTCTCATTTCCTGAAGAGAACAATGAAAGTAAAAGGGTGAGCTCAACTAGCCCAGTAAGAAATATTATGACTAAGATAATGCAGGATAAATTATCATTAGCCTTCAAGAATGTTAAACTGATAAAATACAATAGACATCAAGTTTAACTGCAACGGAATAAGCAATCCATTAGAATAGTCAAGTAGAGCATGATATCTACTATCTTCTATGATTTAAAATGTTTTCATCAATTTTTATCGCTGAGACTCAGCTTAATAAATAAACCACATCATCGAGTCATCCCTGCACTACGGGCCAAGGATATTCATTAAATCATCAATGGTCATGACTATACCGAATAATCCCTGGTCATAATCATACCAAAAAAAACTGTCCATCAATGCACTACAGGCCACTGAGGACTTTTACCACATCATTTACAACATTACAGGTGATGATTATACCGAATGATCCCTGGTCATAATCATACCAAGTCCATCTATGCACGTAAGCCAAATATGACTTTCATCACAATATAAGCATGAGGATGATGACAATGACATAATAATTCAATAAAACAAGTTTAAGAATAAATTTTAAAGATTTATAAGTTAATTTATCCTAAAATCAATTAAGTCCAAATTGTCAATATGATACTGCTTTGTGGAGTAAAATTCAAGAATGCTCAGAAGAATATTTCCATGAAAAGATACTGGATGAAGCGCAAATATCCAGGATATTCTACTAATTTCATGGAGTATAGCAGCCAAAACTTTAACCAACTGAGTATAATAGAATATATGAAACTGCAAATGGATTTTCGCCCGCCATGCGGTAATCCACGTAGACAGATCATTTCCACAATTTAATAAGGAATGAATTTGAAGGATCATTCACCATGCATGCGGTAATCCACGTAGACAGGTTATTCCAACAGAATAATAAGGAATGGAATAACAGAAGAATTCACCAGGCATGCGATAAACCGCATAGACAAGTTATTCCCAACGGAATAATAAAGAATGGAACCAGGTCATGCGTAATCCGCACAGACAGGATATTCCAATAGAATAATAAAGAATGGAACCAGGTCATGCGTAATCCGCACAGACAGGATGTTCCAACAGAATAATAAAGAATGGAACTAGGTCATGCGTAATCCGCACAGACAGGATGTTCCAACAGAATAATAAAGAATGGAATAACAATAGAATTCACCAGGAATGCAATAGACCGCACAGATAGGTTATTCCAATAGAATAATAAAGAATGGAATAACAGAAAATTTTCACCATGTATGCGGTACTTTGCATAAATAAGTTATTCCAACATAATAATAAAGAATGGAATAACAACCCTTACAAATATTGAAAGAAAATAACTCTCTTCATGAATGCGAAAGAATAATACCCCTTAACTTAGAAAAAACTTGATACTGGAATATTTAGATAGCAGACTTATCTTCTTCTTTCTCTCTATAATTTCTCTTTATAATAATTGCTCTATAGCTTTAGTGAATTGGTGAGAAATGAAGGAAGAATGAGCTTCTATTTATAGAAAAATATAGTTTCAATAATTGCTCGTTTTGGGGCTCGAAATATTACAGTATAATACCTCCCTCTTTTTCTTCATTTTTAATTTAGTCCTACAAGTATTATCAAACTTCCACCACCTCCCCTAATAGTAAATCATGTGAATCAATAGTTTAATCATGTGAATCAATAGTTATAATCATGTGAAAATACGAATTACAGTATAATACCTTTAACTATACCTCCATTTTTAACTTAGTCATGCAAGTATTATCAATCTTGCACAAACTCCCCTAATAGTACAAGAATGTGAATCAATAGTACATATATGTGAACAAATAGTTATATCATGTGAATTAATAGCAATTAATTGCTCATTTATCCGGTTAATTACCCGACTGGTCAGTATAACTTCCAGACATCAATTAATATTGAAACAAATGCCGACTTCCACTAACACTAATAATTCCAACACAATGGAACTATCAATTTCATCTTTAATCAACACGAACTTATTCATCATTAATATTATAATTCACAATATTTAACAATCAGGTCTTTCCCAGGAAAGAGGGGGTTTTTCGATAAGAATTTCTCCTTATTGGCGTGCAATTAGATGACCAAACCTCTCCTTGACAGAACTTCTAGACATTGTAAATATTGCAATTTAATAATATAAATAACTTTATCGTCTCAATTATTGATTTAATAATATATCATATTATGAAGATGATACTGGGATAATAATCGAATCAATAATATGAGAGATATGATGCAGCAATTACTGTAGCAATAATTGAGTATAACTGAGTGCCTTCTCACGTAAGCATCAATAACCAATACCGTGTGCTACTATTAAACCACGCGTATTACTGTACTTTTACTACCGGGTAGTTCAACAGTTTTAACGGTAACACTTTCGCCGTTATTTTTAATAAAAGATAATTCTGTCGTTTTCTTACTACAACAATACTTCCGTTGTGGGGGTCCACCAATGATTGTGCCGTCGTACGAATATTTCCTGTTAAAACAAATATTCCCCGACCAATCGAATATTATATAATCACTTGCTTACTTTGCAAAATTTGTAAATATTACCCATAACTATAACATTATATCAAATCCACACCATAATATTTAAAAAAATATTTTGAGAAATTTAAATCTTTATTCATAAAATCTGGGGTCTCACAATCTCCCCTCCTTATGAAATTTTTCCCTCAAAATTTACGTACGTGCCTGGTATGCCAAAGAGGTGAGGATACCTTGAATACCTTTATCATCGAAAACATTACACGTTGCATACGTGCATGCCCAATGTCCTCCGATTGCCTCTGAATGCACATCAGTCCCTAAAATAGCCATTTTAGGCATTGATACTGACCTCAAATCTCAAAATATAAAGTATGAAAGTTTTAGGTCTACTCGTTATCTTTCCAAATCATCCTGAATTACCTTAATCGGAGTTTGTATGAAAAAGTTATGCCCAATTTACTAAAGGACGTCCGGACAGATTTTGGCTTAACACTTGACCAGAGCTTAGGCGCCCGAATTTGGCCTTGAGCAAGCGCCTAGGCGCCCAAGAACAGATTCTAAGCACCGAGCCTAGTGCCTAGGCGCTCGACCTTTGGCACTTAACTCCAATTTTCCAGATTTTGCAATTTTTGACACACATACTTCAAATCTTCATAACTTCTTCATCCGTTATCGGAATTAGTCCGTTTTTAAGGCTATGGAAAGCTTGTAACATGCTCTATAAAACCCCCATGATTTCATAATTTTTTAGATTCATTAAATATTCTGAAATTTGTCTCCAAAGTCCCCTAGGACTAAGTTTTTACTAACAACGATACGTGAAAAACGTTATGAACACGCGACATGTTTGGCGGTAAAACGAGTCTATAGGCCACAGTTTCCTACTCGATCGAGGATTTCAAATGGGCCAATTAAATCGAGGGTTGAGATAACGTCTTCTTGAACCTTGTTCTTCACATTCATCAGATTTGGGTGTGTAGCTTGAGCGGCTTTAATATTATCGATTAAAGTAGATTTTAATCGTATATTCGTTATCTTTACGTGGGTCCCTAGAGTCTTTAACTCTACTTCATCATTAAGTTATACGAAATGAGTTTTTGTGTTAACAACATCACACTCGTAAATGCATACGATCTTCTACTCAACGCGTCAGCTACCATATTTCCTCTTCCACGATGATATTGAATGGTATAGTCATATTCTTCAACTGCTCGAGCCAATGTCTTTGGCGCATACTAAGTTCGTTCTAGGTGAAGAAATATTTAAGGGTTTTAGAAATGGGTTTTGTACTGAGGTCAGTACAAAATTCGATTTCACGCTCTAGGGGTAAGCTAAGAAGTCTTCAGGAATACGTCAGGAAATTTATTAACAATAGAAATATCATTCAAATCTGACGTATTTTTATTTAAATTCGTGACATGGGCTAAGAAAGCTTGACATCCGTTTTTCAATAAACGAATAGCTTTATGACTTGATATGACAGTGATTGATTTTAGTGGTTTGGTTGCTTGAATTCGCATAATAGGTTGGTTAGGAATATGAAAGCTAACAACCTTACGAAAACAATCGATTTTAGCATGATGAGTAGTTAACCAATCAATCCCTAAAATCACATCAAAGGCAAGTATTTTCAAAGAGATAAGATCAACAGGTAACGTGAAAGTGTCAATTTGAATCAAACAAGACTTATAAATAGTGGAGGTAACGAAGGTTTCTACAAACGAAGTTTCAATCTATAAGTCAAAATCTAATTTTCTTTTGGAGTCAAATTTAAACGTTGAGCACAAGCAGGAGAGATAAAAGAATGGGTAGAATCGGTATCTAATAAGTTATAAACTTCGCAAGGATTTATAATTAACTAACCCATGATAACTTCATTTGGGTTCCTCACTTGTTGGGAAGTCATGACAACCGCTTTCCCTTGAACTACCCGGCTTTGACTTGTCTGGGGTAGCATTTGGTGTCATCACTACCGTTAAAATTGATTTTTCTATAGGGCATATTCCACCCTCAACTGCTTCACCGTACTCCTATTTCATGATCTGAATCATTAATCTTCGATCCATATCAAATTGGGGTTAACCGCAATGTACCGGCTAAATTAAAAACTCGATGTTGGGTTCTCTCAATTGCTGTCCAAAAAGAGAAATATATATCATCTATTTTAGCCTTCTTAAATCGGACATCTCTTTCCACAATATCAACGCGTTATGCGGCTTTTACCCATGCATCACTCATTCTCACTCATTTAGTTATTTCTTCTTTCAGCTCAGATTCCAGCTTTATCATCTTATACTCTGCCAAAGAGTGCTTCTGTTCAAGCATCACATATCGGGTAACACAAGCTCGAATTGTTGCATCCTTTTGTTCCACGACCGCCTGCCATTCTTCAGCCTGCTCTTCTAACTCATGAACATGATTTTGCAATTCTAAATTTTGATCATAAAATTCTTCTAATAAATTCTCCTCAGGTTCCTCTTCTTCCTCACTCTCAGCTGCTACCTCTGCGACTATCTCGGGTGCAACTATCAATTCTTCACTCACCACATGGATATCTCTAATTCCTTTTTCACCTGACATCACATTATTCTGGTTGGTAATTAGAGGTGTCTCCACGATTTTATTCACTCCATTGTTAACATTTTCAGCTGCCATTTTCAAATACTGTCACAAAACAAGGGTTAATTAACATATCACATATTATCCCTATACTCTGACCGACCAATTAAATACCAAATAAACTTACGTAGGTCATACTAGCGAAGGAATTCCCCGTCTCTCCCCTCCTAGTTCTTGTCTCACATCTCAGCCAGGGATCATATCCCTAAGTTTTGATACCAACTGTGACACCCCCAACATAGGTATACATCACCCATCTTGAGTCGCCAAATACATGGTACAAAATACAAATAAAAACTTAATTATACAAACGTCGTGTAATATACGACAAAACATAGCTGAGAGTTTAAACAGGAATATTGCCTTATAGACAATATACACTCTCAAATAGAGTCCTCATTACATTTATTGTCACACTATTTTATAGAATAGTGAGGACTACTATAACACCATCTCGGACCGTCACTCCATTCCCCGACTAGTCCTGGCTACGTTCTCATTTCCTGAAGAGAACAATGAAAGCAAAAGGGTGAGCTCATCTAGCCCAGTAAGAAATATTATGACTATATAATGCAGGATAAATTATCATTAGCCTTCAACAATGTTAAACCGATAAAATACAATAGACATCAAGTTTAACTGCAGTGGAATAAAAAATCCATTAGAAGAGTCAAGTAGAGCATGATTGATAAGTGGACTTTATATACACGATTCAATATCCATTTCATGCTTATTTGTTGCTAAATTCTTGTGATCATGTTCCTTTTTACTTGTTTTATGCTATTTCTTGTGTAGGTTGGTTGTTGAGGCATTTTAAGGATATGTGGAATCAATTGGGATGATTTGAGGCCATTTAGAGCAAAATTGGAGTACAGCATGAAAATCAGTAAAGTCATTTGGCAGAAGACGTGCCCGCCGGGGCGAGGGGTCTTAATCTCCAGTTAGAAAAAGCATAGCCCGCCGGGGCGGGCCAAATTATACTATGTACCCCCGCCGGGGCGGGGGGTCTTCATTTGAGCTAGACAGAAAGGGAGCCCACCGAGGCGGGCATTATTAGTACATGAAACCCTACCGGGGCGGGGGGTGGAAATTTTGGATATGTCATGTTTTGATTAAACTTCTTCTTGGGCAAGATTTCTAGTAATTGCATGACAATGGAAGTCTAATTGAAGGGATTTTTGGTTAGAGCTTGTATGCTAGACATCTATTACTCTATCAACAATAACTTCAACATCACAATGGGGCATATTACGAAGATCTAATCTAAGTTTTTGAGAGCAAGCGTGGAGGAGTACTTTGGGAGATTTTTCAAGTCGATCGCGATTTTAGTCTACGTGAAGGGTGTTTTTCAATATTCTTCGTGTTAGATTTTTATTTGTAATTGAAAGATTGATTTCTATGATTTATTCAGTGTTTATTTCGTTTGACATGAACTAATTCACTTTTTAGGCTTATGATGGATCTTTGAGTGAATCGATGATTTTGTAAACTTTAAGTTCCAATTTAATAGTCTATGTACAGTTTATCTATATTGATTTGAGCTTGAATTTATGAATTGCCTGATCAAAAATTCTTTGTGGAATTGGATGGAATCGAGAGAGGATATTCAAATCTAGACCTAATTAATATAGCATATGTTCATGATTTTGTGAATAGCTTAATCTTGATGAATGTTAAGGTAGAGATATGCTTGACATCGCATGTAATCGGATAGAGAACTTATTCTTAAACTTTCTTCAATTGTAATTCACATAGAGATATAGTGGGTTAGTTGATTAAGGTATTTAACAGGTTTCTATCTTAATTGTGGATTGACGTTAATACGGTATTAGTGCATCGAGAGGTGGTTAATACTACGTTCGTGTTCTTGATTAATAAACTGGGATAGTGCATTGAATTGGAATAAAGGTGTTAAAATCAGAGTGAAGCTTAGGGTGAAATCATAAGTCTAATTCTCCATTAATTGTTGAAATTCTAGATTTTGATATTTGTGATTGTTTGTGATAGTTTAATTGCTATTTAATTTAGAATCATTAGTTATAATCATTGAGTTGATTTGTTTAATAAAATTAGGGTTAATAGGGAATTGGTAATTGTAAGTTAAGGTTATTGCTAGTTAGTCTCTGTTGTCGATACTCTACTTATCACTCTTTTACTTGTTGACCACGTATACTTGTGTGTTGTGTGTAATTAGATTTTACCCAACAAGTTTTTGGCGCCGTTGTCGGGGACTATTTAGTATAAATCTTAATAGTTTTACAATATCAGTTTAATTAATCCAGTTCTACTTAGACATTTTTATTTTTATTTTGTGCTTCTTATTTCAGGTTTTGGAAGCAGTTTATGCAAACTCGGTCCAAAAATCCAGATTTGCTACCTTTTGAAGACGACATTGAGAAAAGGTTTTAGAGGTTGAGTAAGTGGATCAAGGAAACGAGGCAAGAATTCGAAACATCTGAGAAGGAAGAGGAAATGGCAGCTGAAGATCAGAAAGCGTTAAGGGACTTCGCCACACCCAAGGTGACTGAACACAGTCAAGCATCACCAGGCCTGCAATAGTTGCTAACATATTTGAAATCAAGCCCGGGATGATACAAATGATTCAGAATTCAGTTCAGTTTGGGGGATTGGCAAATGACGATCCGAACGAGCATCTAGTCAGTTTTTTGGAGATTTACGACACCTTTAGGTACAATGGGGTGTCGGATGATGCGGTGAGACTTCGCTTGTTCCCATTCACTCTGCAGGACAAGGAGAAGAGTTGGTTGCATTCTCTACCGCCTGGATCAATCACTACATGGGAGGATTTAGCTTAGAAATTCCTAGCCAAATTCTTCCCACCGGCGAAGACTGCAAAGATGAGAAACGAGATAACGATGTTTGAGCAGCAACATGGGGAGTCGTTATATGAGGCATGTGAGAGATATAAAGAATTGCTCAGAAAATGACCACATCATGGATTACCTAAGTGGCTGCAAATGAAAACATTTTACAATGGAATATATGGAAATCTCAGAACTAGTATTGATGCAGCGTCGGGCGGAGCATTTATGGCCAAGAGTTATGAGGAAGCATATGACTTGCTTGAAACCATGGCGGCTAACAACTACCAGTGGCCCACAGCGAGAATGACACAGGCAAAGGCAGCTGGAGTTTTAGAAGTGGATGGTGTGACAGCTATACAAGCACAGATTCCAGCACTTTCAAAGAAGTTGAATTCTATGACAGGGGCACAGGCACAACAAGTACAATAAGTGGCAGTTATATGTGAGTTCTGCGCGGGAGAGCACCCAACGGATCAATGCGCTATAAATTCAACATTTGTGCAGTTTGTGGGCAATTATAATAGAATTCCGCAGAACACATACCAAAACACATATAATCAAGGAAATAGGAATCATCCAAATTTTTCATGGAGCAATAACCAACAACAACAAGCTCCAAGATCATCATATCCACCAGGATTTCAGAACCATCAACAACCAGCTCAACATCAAGAAAGGAAATCAGATTTAGAGGAGTTGGTGATAAAATATATAACTAGCAATTAGGTGGCTATGAAAAATCAAGCAATGGCTATGAAATCACAAGAGATGGCGATCAAGAATCTAGAGAATCAGATAGGACAAATTGCGTTGGCATTGAATAATAGACCACAAAAGACGTTACCAAGTGACACCGAGAGAAATCCTAAGGGTAATCACGAGCAGTGTCAAGCTATTATGTTGAGAAGTGGAAAATAGCTTGATGGTCAAGAGATAGAAATTTGGGCTACAAAGGAGGTGGAAATAGAGAAAGAAAATACAAAGGGTGAGGTAAAGCAGGGGGACAAAAACAAATGAAAAAGAACAAACCAGTTAGTGAACCAGTTGTCTATCCTCCCCTACCATTCCAGCAAAGAGTTCAAAAACAAAAATTAGACAAGCAATTTGCAAAATTTTTAGAATTTTTAAGAAACTTCAAATCAACATACCATTTGCAGAGGCCCTAAAACAAATGTCGAGCTACGCAAAATTTATGAAAGGGATTCTGTCAAGGAAGAAGAAATGGGAAGATTTCAAGACAGTTGCACTAACCGAGGAGTGTAGTGCGGTATTACAGCAGAAATTACCACCAAAACTCAAGGACCTGGGGAGCTTCACTATTCCATGCACGATCGGAAATATGCATTTCAGCAAGTGTTTATGTGATTTGGGGGCGAGTGTAAACCTTATGCCATTGTCAGTATACTTAGAATTAGGTTTGCCCGCGCCAAGGCCTACGAACATTACATTACAGTTGGCGGATAGGTCAGTCACATATCCAAGAGGCATAGTAGAGGACATCTTAGTGAAAGTGGATAAGTTTATATTCCCTACGGACTTTATCATTCTGGACTTTGAGGAGGACAAGAACATCCCAATTATCCTAGGGAGACCATTTTTGGCCAGGGGTAGGACACTCATAGATGTACAAAAAGGAGAACTCACTATGAGGGTCCAAGATCAAGAAGTAAAATTCAATGTGTTTAAAGCCATGCAATTCCCTACGGATGAGGAAGAATGTTTTCGAATGGATTTAATTGAGCAAATCATCAGTGATGATATAAGCAAGAGTTTGGTAAACTATCCATTAGAAACAACGTTATTGGGGGATGAAGAGGTCAACAATCCAGAATTGGTGGATTACCTACAAATGCTAGACTCATTGCCACGAGTTTCCAGATTTAGAACACCGTTTGAACCATTGAACATGGAGGAAGTAGCCGCCGAAAAATTAAAACCATCATTGGAAGAGCTACCAAAGCTGGAACTTAAGCCACTCCCTAAACACCTTGCACTTAACGAAATGCAGGAAGAAAAGTATCTGAGGGCTCTTCGGGAACACAAATCAGCTATTGGGTGGACAATCGCAGACATAAAGGGAATCAGTCCTTCACTTTGCATGCACAAGATCTTAATGGAAAATGAGGCAAAACCAACGGTGGAGCAACAGCGATGACTTAACCCGATTATGAAGGAAGTTGTGAAGAAGGAAATTTTGAAGTGGTTAGATGTCGGTATCATCTACCCAATTTACAATAGCAAATGGGTTAGTCCAGTGCAGTGCATGCCGAAAAAAGGAGGAATAACAGTGGTGCAGAATGAGGACAACAAATTAATACCGACTAGAACAGTGACAGGTTGGAGGGTTTGCATGGATTACAGAAAATTGAATAAGGCAACCCGAAAAGATCATTTCCTGCTGCACTTTATTGATCAAATGTTAGATAGATTGGCGGGACACCAATATTACTGTTTGTTGGATGGGTACTCGGGCTACAACCAAATAGTCATCACTCCGGAGGATCAAGAGAAGACCTCATTCACGTGCCCTTATAGCACATTTGCATTCAGGAGGATGTCGTTTGGGCTATGCAATACACCTGCAACTTTCCAACGGTGTATGATGGCCATTTTTTCAGATATGGTGGAGAAAAATGTTGAGGTCTTCATGGATGACTTTTTGGTCTATGGGGACAACTTCGATATTTGCTTACAGAATCTGGTCATGGTGTTGCAAAGATGTAAGGACACGAATCTCATACTAAATTGGGAAAAATGCCACTTCATGGTTGAAGAGGGCATAATTTTGGGCCATAAGGTATCGGCTCAAGGATTGGAAGTTGACAAAGCAAAGCTGGAAACTATTAAAAAATTGCCTCCACCAAACTCAGTGAAGGGTATTAGGAGTTCCTTAGGACACGCTGGGTTCTACCGGAGGTTCATAAAAGACTTCTCTAAAATTGAAAAACCTCTATGCAATTTGTTAGAGAAGGATACAACATTCAGCTTTGATAAAGAATGCAAGACAGCTTTTGACTTATTAAAGAGAAAATTAACTACAACCCCCGTTATAGTCGCACCGGATTGGAGCATGCCATTCGAGCTCATGTGTGATGCAAGTGACTATGCGGTTGGGGCTGTTTTAGGCCAACGTCGAGACAAGGTGTTTCACGCCATATACTATGCAAGCAAAACACTTACAGAGACTCAAATGAATTACAAAACCATAGAAAAGGAATTGCTTGCAGTGGTGTATGCATTTGACAAATTTTGGGCTTACTTGATCGGGACTAAGGTCATAGTCTACACAGACCATGCGGCGATTCGGTACTTGATTCGAAAAAGGATGCTAAACCATGCCTTATCCGGTGGATTCTCCTACCTCAAGAGTTTAACTTAGAAATAAAGGATAGAAAGGGGATGGAGAACCAAGTAGCCGATCACTTGTCTAGGTTGGAAAACCAAGGGAAAACAAAAGACGACAGATGTGAGATTAATGAGTCATTCCCAGACGAGCAACTGTTTGGGATTTCAGTAGAAATTCCATGGTATGGGGATTATGCAAATTTCATTGTGAGCAATATTCTACCACCTGACCTCACAAGATAACAGAAAAGGAAATTTCTTCACGACGTGAAATGGTACATGTGGGATGAACCATATTTGTTCAAGCAGTGCGCCGACAAAATGATTTGACGGTGCATCCCATATAGTGAAGTGAAGAATATTCTGCATGAGTGTCACTCATCGGCGTATGGCGGACACTATGGTAGCGAGAGGATAACAGCGAAGGTGTTATAAGCAGGTTTTTATTGGCCTACGTTATTCAAAGATCCCCACCATTTTTTCAAGCAATGCGATAGGTGTCAAAGGGTGGGCAACATTTCAAAACGGAATGAGATGCCTCTGCAAACGATTCTTGAAGTGGAAATCTTTGACGTATGGGGTATCGATTTCATGGGGTCATTCCCTTCATCTTTAAACAATCAGTATATTCTACTCGTAGTGGATTATGTATTGAAGTGGGTTGAAGCTGCAGCATTACCATCAAACGATGCCAAGGTAGTCCTCAAATTCCTACAAAAGAACATCTTCACGAGATTCGGCACACCAAGAGCAATAATCAGTGACGAAGGTAGTCACTTCTACAATAAGTCCTTTACTACTCTTTTGTCCAAGTATGGGGTCAATCACAAGGTAGCTACAGTGTGTCACCCTCAAACCAGTGGATAGGTTGAGGTGTCTAATAGAGAAGTTAAGAAGATACTAGAGAAAGTGGTGAATCCTAGCAAGAAAGATTGGTCGCTTAGATTGGACGATGCACTATGGGCGTACATGATATCATACAAAACACCAATCGGAATGTCACCATACCAATTACTGTACGGGAAGGCATGTCATTTACCGGTCGAGCTACATCATAAGGCATATTGGGCTGTGCAAAAACTCAATTTTGATCAAACAGTTGTAAGTGAGAAGAGACTACTTCAATCGAATGAACTCGATGAATTTCGCCTTCACGCCTATGAGAATGCCAAACTATACAAAGAAAAAGTCAAAAGATGGCATGACCAGAAAATTATGCATCGAACATTCGAGCCAGGCCAATCAGTACTCTTGTTCAACTCACGACTGCGATTGTTCCCCGGAAAGCTTAAGTCGAGATGGTCGGGACCATTCACGGTCAAGCGGGTATTCTCTCATGGTGCAGTCGAAATCTATAGTCGCAATCCACTAGAAACATTCAAAGTCAATGGACACTGTCTAAAGCATTATTGGGGTGGAGAAGCCAACACCAATGTGATCGCCATCACATTGACCGACACAACATAAGCAGGAAGTAGTCAGGCTGAAAGACTTAAAATCAAGCGCTAATTGGGAGGCAACCCAATCTTTAGTTTATTTATCATATTTTTAATTCATATTTGTTTAATCATAGTTTTCATTAAATTACTAGGTAGAAAAATAATAAAAGTCTCGTTAATATCTCCACATTATATTATGTTATTCATAACTCACTAATTCTCATGTGTTAAATCTTGCAGGATGGAAAATGGAGAATTAAGTAAACTACATGAAGCAAAAAAAAGAGCCTAACAGTAGCATGGCCCGCCGGGGCGGGCCCCTTTTACACTATAACCCCAGCCGGGGCGGGGGTCCCCGAATCCAGTTGATAAAATGCAAGCCCAGTGGGGCAAGCCTTACTAGTACAATACGCACCGCCGGGGCGGGGGTCCTAGGCAGCAACAGATTTTGGCAGTTACATGGACTTCTCCACTCCCCTATAACACACCACTAACTCACTTTTTCCACTTCCCCATATCAGCTATTAAGTTCCATAACCACCACCCACTACCCACTACTACCACTCCCATTAATTCCTTAACTCCATCACTCCTCTCCACCTCTTCACTCCACCAATTATAGCCATCCTTCAACCTCTATATATATATCACTACCCTCATATCAAATCTCTCACACTAATTGATATAACAAATTCATAAGAATACTTGAGAGTTAGAGAAGAGCAAATTAAAAAGTTTGGGGGAAAAGTTAAAGCAATTCACGCACTAGAGCGAGATCATGGCTTCACCATCATCTTCTAAATGACAAAGGGGAGAAAGCTCATGGTCATCTCAACCAACACGCACCTTCGATCGCCGAAAATTTTCAAGTGTCGCCGCCGACCGGTATGACTACATGCTCACCAAAGCCCTTACACTGGAGAGGGGGTTGGCACTGGATCCTACATGGGGAGCTTATGCCTCAAATTTACCAAAAGGGATGGACAAAATTCACCGAGGAGTCGGAACCAGCCGTCGTTAACATCGTCAAAGAATTTTACGCAAATGCTGAGGACAAAGAACCATTCCACGCATTTGTGCGAGGACGGTTGGTTCCATTCAATTCTGACGCCATTAACACCTACTACCAACTGAGGGTGCCTCGCCACTTCTAGTATGTTCATCTCCGTAATTCTGACCCAGACTTTGATGCTATAATCACGGAGATGACAAAGCCGGGAACATCTTGGATCAAGGGTCGAAAGGGAGGCACCGTGTTTCACAGCAAAGACCTTAGCCGGTATGGCAAAATCTGGTACGCCTTCCTATGTGCAAAATTGCTTTCATCCGAACATACCTCGGACGTCACCAAAGAGAAGGCGTTACTGTTATACGCCATTGTGCAAGATTTTATCATTGATGTCGGGGACATAATTTGTTCATCAATCTGCTGGTACTTACGTGGGAATTTTTCTGGAGGCTTGCCACACCCATCTCTCATTTGTGGGTTGTGTCGCAATGCAGGAGTTAGATGGTATGATGACGAGCCCACACAATTTTCGCTTGCATTGCTTGATTCTAGAATGATAGCGCATTATTCCGTATGGGTAGGGGGTGAGTCACATCCGCGTGGTCTGGGTTTTATTTTTTTGTTAGATTCAGATGACGACCTGGATGCTACGGAGACATCGGGGGAGGATGATGAACGAATGGGCGATCAAGGGACTGAGCAGGTACCGCAGGCCGAGGCCATATCTAGTTCTCAATTCCTTGTTTTTCAAAATCAATTCAATGCACACAATAATGCAACACGACGGGAAATGAGTCGATTGGCGATGAGGCAAGATCATATGTTTGATTCTATGAACGCATCGTTCGCCTCACTCAACACAACTCTACAAAGCTTCAACCCGGCAGCCCAATTCCCATATCAACAACCCATGCCAATGCCAAGATTTCCACCAAGTGATTCGGACGAAGAAGAACAACAACCACCTCCTCAGACTTAAGAGATAGCAGGGAAGTCCTCACATACTTATTTTAACTATTCATCCAATGAGGACATTATATTACTTAAGTTTGGGGGATTTAAATACATGTTTGCATGCATTTAGCTCATTTAGGTTTCATTTTGAATTGTTATCATTTAAATTTCTGTATTGCATTCAAATTTTAGTATTACATGATAGCTTACATGATAATCTTGTAATGCATTTTGTTATCCTTATATATAAAAAAAATTAGTTAATAAATATTGTGTTGCGTAAGTCCATCAATGTTGTATTTCATATTATTTGAGGACCAATGATGTGATTGACAATAAGTTAACAAATACAGTATTGAGTATTAGAACTATGATACAATTTCTGCTATGAATCGAATCTTGAGCTTGTTTGAAGCTAGTATAAAAGGATAGCACGATTAACAAACATCTATATTGATTGGTCAGTTCAAATTGGTACCTAAATGGTCTCTAAAGGATAATGCTAGAGTGAATGACAAAATGACAAGAATGGATAGTAAAGGCAAAAGTTAAGCAAGAACCTAAGTTTGGGGGATGTTATGTGGGGTATATAAGCTTTATTTCTCTAAAAAAAATATGAATAAACATCGTGGCGTGCTAGTCTAGTTTTGTGGCCTTTGTTACTTGAGTAAGTAAGCCCGAGGGGATTGTCTTTACACCTAACGCCCTAAGGTCTTAATGGTCTGGGAGTCGTTGGTCGAAAGCTCGTTAAGGTAGCATTGAAAAGCCTAAGGGAATAAGACACTACATAGCTATGTGTATAAAAAATAATAATAAAACGGGAAATAAGAGCAAAAAGCCCCCGTATATATAAAATATATATATATATATATATATATATATATATGAATAAAGTATAAGTACCCCGCTTGAACCCCTGAGTTTTTGATTGTTTAGTTTTAGTTGAAGTTGTCTATTTTTGAAATTTTTTAAGTTTGCGATGTACGATTTCTTCTAAGAGATTGATTATGTATTGAATTTGAGTTTGTATCGGTTAGCATGGATGTTAATCACACACACACACTATACTAGTGATAATGTCTTGAGATGTGGATTAAAACGGAATTGTAGATTGGTTTTTGGTAATTGATATTGTATAGTTGCTTATTTTCGCTGAGGGACAATCTTGATTCTGCGGTATTGTTGGATTTGGAAGCATATAAGTTAGGTCGTATTAATTTCATCTCATTGTATTGCTTATAGTGTATTGTGCTCGAGGAATAGCACGGTTTAAGTTTGGGGGATTTTGATAAGTGGATTTTATATACGCGATTCAATATCCATTTCATGCTTATTTGTTGCTAAATTCTTGTGATCATGTTCCTTTTTACTTTTTTATGCTATTTCTTATGTAGGTTGGTTGTTGAGGCAGTTTACGGATATATGGAATCAATTGGGATGATTTGAGGTCATTTAGACCAAAATTGGAGTACAACATACAAATCAGCAAAGTCATTTGGCAGAAGACAGGCCCGTCGGGGCGGGCATCATTAGCTTATACACCCCCGCCGGGGCAGGCCAAATTGTACTATGTACCCCCGCCGGGGTGGGGGGTCTTCATTCGAGCTAGACAGAAAGGGAGCCCCCAGGGGCAGGCATTATTAGTACATGAACCCCCGCCGGGCGGGGGATGGAAATTCTGGATATGTCATGTTTTGATTAAACTTCTTCTTGGGCATGGTTTCTAGTAATTTCATGACAATGGAAGTCTAATTGAAGGGATTTTTGGCTGGAGCTTGTATGCTAGACATCTATTACTCTATCAACAACAACTTCAACATCACAAGGGGGCATATTATGAAGATCTAATCTGAGTTTTTGAGAGCAAGCGTGGAAGAGTACTTTGGGAGATTTTTCAAGACGGTCGCGATTTTAGTCTACGTGAAGGGTGTTTTTCAATATTCTTCGTGTTAGATTTTTATTTGTAATTGAAAGAATGATTTCTATGATTTATTCAGTGTTTATTTCGTTTAACATGAACTAATTCACTTTTTAGGCTTATGATGGATCTTTGAGTGAATCGATGATTTTGTAAACTTTAAGTTCCAATTTAATAGTCTATGTCCAGTTTATCTATATTGATTTGTGCTTGAATTTATGAATTGCCTGATCAACAATTCTTTGTGGAATTGGATGGAATCGAGAGAGGATATTCAAATCTAGACCTAATTAATTTAGCATGTGTTCATAATTTTGTGAATAACTTAATCTTGATGAATGTTAAGGTAGAGATATGCTTGGCATCGCATGTAATCGGATAGAGAACTTATTCTTAAACTTTCTTCAATTGTAATTCAAATAGAGATATAGTGGGTTAGTTGATTAAGGTGTTTAACAGATTTCTATCTTAATTGTGGATTGACGTTAATACGGTATTAGTGCATCGAGAGATGATTAATACTACGTCTGTGTTCTTGATGAATAAACTGGGATAGTGCATTGAATTGGAATAAAGGTGTTAAAATCAGAGTGAAGCTTAGGGTGAAATCATAAGTCTAATTCTCTATTAATTGTTGAAATTCTAGATTTTGATATTTGTTATTGTTTTGTGATAGTTTAATTGCTATTTAATTTAGAATCATTAGTTATAATCATTGAGTTAATTTGTTTAATAAAATTAGGGTTAATAGGGAATTGGTAATTATAAGTTAAGGTTATTGCTAGTTAGTCTCTGTGGGAACGATACTCTACTTATCACTCTATTACTTGTTGACCACGTATACTTGCGTGTTGTGCGTAATTAGATTTTACCTAACAATGATATCTACTATCTTCTATGATTTAAAATGTTTTCATCAATTTTTATCGCTGAGACTCAGCTTAATAAATAAACCACATCATCGAGTCTTCTCTGCACTACGGGCCAAGGATATTCATTAAAGACTAAAAGACAATTTGCACCCCAAACTTTACACCCTTGTTGACTTTTGCACCATAAACCGAAAAAGGTGTCTAAGTACACCCCAAACTTTAATTACACGTAACAAAAAGCATACTTTTGTTAGCTAAGGTTGTGATGTATATCTGGTAGGGTATTTGAGTAATTTCATTTTTATCTTCTCCAACATTAAGCACTCTCTCCTCAATATTATATAAAAACATTTCTTATGCCTAAGGAGGGAAGAGCAGAATTTGAGAAGAAAAAGTTTGAGACAGAGAAAGAGAAGGCTAATGAAGCTCAGAAAACTTTGAAGGCAGAAAAAAGTAGGGCCGATGAAGAAAGGAACTTGCTGCTGTTGAAGGGAAAAAGGCTGAGGAAGCTAGACATTAGTTGGAGAGGCTGAGTGTTGAAGTTGATGATTTAAGATCAAAGTTGGTTTCAAAGACATTAAAGTTTCAACAGGCAAATGAAAAGCTTGATACATAAAAATAAAAGGTGATCAAAGAAAAAAGACGTGCAGATTTGGAGATGGCTAAACCTTTCTATTAAACATCAATTCCTACCATGCCTAAGGAGTATCCAAAGGCACCCTGTCTCGCATAGGTCAATCGCAACTCAACAAATTTAAACTTGCCTCTATTGATGGCAAAAACCAGTAGCTTTGGCAATCCAGTAAATGTTGAATTTGACTCTAGTATAACAAATTCTATTACATAAGGATACAATTCTTTCCACCGTATTGTAAGGAGGTCCAGCTCATTACTAAATAACACTGCATCAAAAACACGCCTTGGGAACTCACGAATCCCCCAACCATGAAGTTTGCATAAATTCTCCATTGATACATTCTCATGATAATAGTGAGGAATTTCATGGAACGGCTTGGGTTGAGCTTCGCATAGTGGCCGTAAGAAGTATGATATCTTCTGTCCATGAAAATACAGACCAAAGACACATGTTGGGACCAAAACCAATAGGAAGATATATGTTTTCAAATCCAGCCCATGCATAATACAACGTAATCTTGACATGCTCAAAACACGGCCAGATCCTCCACAAAATTGGTCGAGGCTCCTGGTAACCTTTCTATTAAACATCAATTCCTACCACGCTAAGGAGTATCCAAAGGCACCCCGCACTACTTATGCTATCAAAACCCAATTCGAAATCTACCATCTATTTCAGGCCAAAACAAAAACCCAGCCTTTCAAATCAAGAGTTTGTAAAGGATTACCACGGCCACAGTTCCAACCAATTTTACCTAATAAAAACCAGCAGCAATTTTTATTCATTCAAACCACAAAGATTACCAATCAAAAAATACCCAGTTCATAATTAATCCCCAAATTTACAATTTTCATACAAATTTTCTTAAATTAAAACAAACCCAGTTCAAATTACACCAAAAAGATACAAATGGGAATCTTCCAATTCCATTTTCACCAAACCCATGCTCAATTTCTCACCAAGAATCTTCAATCTCAAGTGGGTATTTGAGTTCTCAGCAGGAATCTTCAATTTCTGACGGGAATTTGAGTTCTAAGCTTAGTTTTGGGCCTAAGAATACAGAGAGATGAAGAAATGAGTGATTTTTGGAAGCAGCCTAATGGGTTAGGGTATATGCCATGTTTGGATTTTAGTAGGGAATATAAGAAATCAAGTGTAGAGATTATGAAGGATAGGAAAAGGTATTTGATGGTTGTGGTTTCTGGTGGTATGAATCAGCAGAGGAAACCAAGCGCCTGCATCACTTCGGTGAGCTCGGCGACAGAGATCTTGCCGTCGTCGTTGGCATCGAACCGGTTGAAGACGCGCCATTTTCAGTTTGTGGGAGGGAAGGAGAGAAGAGAAATAGACGAATAGAGAACAGAGATAAAGTGGAGGAGAGAGAGAAGGAAAAGACTTAAATGACCTTCCAGATATACATCACAGCCTTAGCCGGTCATTTTTGACTGGTTAAATACAAAAAGTGTGCTTTTTGTTACATGTAATTAAAGTTTGGGGTGTATTTAAACACCTTTTTTGGTTTAGAGTGCAAAAGTCAACAAGGGTGTAAAGTTTGGGGTGCAAATTGTCTTTTAGTCTTCATTAAATCATCAATGGTCATGACTATACCGAATAATCCCTGGTCATAATCATACCCAAAAAATTGTCCATCAATGCACTACAGGCCACTGAGGACTTTTACCACATCATTTACAATATTATAGGTCATGATTATACCAAATGTTCCCTGGTCATAATCATATCAAGTCCATCTATGCACGTAAGCCAAAGATGACTTTCATCATAATATAAGCATGAGGATGATGACAATGACATAATAATTCAATAAAACAAGTTCAAGAATAAATTTTAAAGATTTATAAGTTATTTTATCCTGAAATCAATTACGTCCAAATTGTCAACATGATACTGCTTTGTGGAGTAAAATTCAAGAATGCTCAGAAGAATATTTTCATGAAAAGATACTGGATGAACTGCAAATATCCAGGTTATTCTACTAATTTCATGGAGTATAGAAGCCAAAACTTTAACCAACTAAGTATAATAAAATATATGAAACTGCAAATAGATTTTCGCCCGCCATGCGGTAGTCCACGTAGACAGATCATTTCCACAATTTAATAAGGAATGAATACGAAGGATTATTCACCATGCATGCGGTAATCCACATAGGCAGGTTATTCCAACAGAATAATAAGGAATGGAATAACAGAAGAATTCACAAGGCATGCGATAAACCGCACAGACAGGTTATTCCCAACAAAATAATAAAGAATGGAACCAGGTCATGCGTAATCTGTACAGACAGGATATTCTAATAGAATAATATATAATGGAACCAGGTCATGCGTAATCCGTACAGACAGGATGTTCCAACAGAATAATAAAGAATGAAACCAGGTCATGCGTAATTCGCACAGACAGGATGTTCCAACAGAATAATAAAGAATGGAATAAAAACAGAATTCATCAGGCATGCGATAGACCGCACAGACAGGTTATACCAATAGAATAATAAAAAATGGAATAAAAGAAGAATTTCACCATGTATGCGGTACTTCGCATAGACAGGTTATTCCAACATAAAAATAAAGAATGGAATAACAACCCTTACGAGTATTGAAACAAAATAACTCTCTTCATGAATGCAAAAGAATAATACCCCTTACCTTAGAAAAAACTTTATACTGGAATAGTGAGGTAGCAGACTTATCTTCTTCTTTCTCTCTATAATTTCTCTCAATAATAATTGCTCTATAGCTTTAGTGAATTGGTGAGAAATGAAGGAAGAATGAGCTTCTATTTATTGGAAAATATAGTTTCAGTAATTGCACATTTTGGGGCTAAAAATATTACAGTATAATACCTCCCTCTTTTTCTTCATTTTTAATTTAGTCCTGCAAGTATTATCAAACTTGCACCACCTCCACTAATAGTAAATAATGTGAATCAATAGTTCAATTATGTGAATTAATAGTTATAATCATGTAAAAATACGAATTACAGTATAATACCTTCAACTATACCTCCATTTTGAACTTAGTCATGCAAGTATTATCAATCTTGCATCAACTCCCCTAATAGTATAAGAATGTGAATCAATAGTACACACATGTGAACAAATAGTTATAATCATGTGAATTAATAGCAATTAATTGCTCATTTATCCGGTTAATTACCCGACTGGTCAGTATAACTTCCTGACATCAATTAATATCGAAACAAATGTCGATTTCCACTAACACTAATAATTCCAACACAATGGAACTATCAATTTCATCTTTAATCAATACGAACTTATTCATCATTAATAATATAATTCACAATATTTAATAACCAGGTTGTTCCCAGGAAAGAGGGGGCTTTTCAATAAGGATTTCTCTTTATTGGCACGCAATTAGATGACCAAACCTCTCCTTGACAGAACTTCTAGACATTGTAAATATTGCAATTTAATAATATGAATAACTTTGTCGTCTCAATTATTGATTTAATAATATATCATATTATGCAGATGATACTGTTATAATAATCAAATCAATAATATGAGAGATATGATGCAGAAATTACTGTAGCAATAATTGAGTATAACTGAGTGACTTCTCACGTAAGCATCAATAACCAATATTGTGTGCTACTATGCAACCACACGTATTATTGTACTTTTACTACCGGGTAGTTCAACAGTTTTAACGGTAACACTTTCGGCGTTATTTTTAATAAAAGATAATTCTGTCGTTTTCTTACTACGACAATACTTCCGTTGTGGGGGTCCACCAAAGATTGTACCGTCGTATAAATATTCCCTGTTAAAACGAATATTCCTCGACCAATCGAATATTATATAACCACTTGCTTACTTTGCAAAATTTGTAAATATTACTCACAACTATAACATTATATCAAATCCAAACCATAATATTCAAAAAAATATTTCGAGAAATTTAAATCTTTATTCATAAAATCTGGGGTCTCACAGTAGTGCCTTCTTACGTAAGAATTAATATTTCACAACCAAACGAATATTCCCCGACAACAATAAAAATTTTATAACCACTTGCTTATTTAAGATAGTTACTCATTTTACCCATATCTAACCACATTAATCAAATCAACCCTTACTATTTCAAAATAATAAATAGAGGAAATTCAATTTTATTTATAATAAGTTGGGGTCCTACAAACTATGTGGGTAAAGTATACATGTGTTGTCTATATACAAGCATGACTACTGAGTATTGTATAATCAAGTTACAAAGCATGATGATTACATGACCTTTTTATGTTTTAATGGCATATAAATTGTAATTCAAACTTGAGGTAATGAATTCAAGTATGGTCATGTGTAAGGTGTTATATGTGAAACTCTAGCATATATGTATGTTAAAGTATAAGTTATTGGTATGATTAAGAGTTGGACTGAAAGCAGGATGCAAAGCTCAAACCTGGTCTGGGCAGGGGACAGTGCAGCTGCATCGTCCCTAAGCCTATACCAGACACAGCTGCGTCGTCTTGTGGTCTTACCAAGATTCTGTTTTTGGTTTAAGTTTCAAGGCATGCTTATATAATTACCTTACCTTGTAATGTTTGACCAATATGCTTTGTAATGTGTTAAGAAGCATGCTATGTGAAGACTTGATTATTATAAGTGTAAACGCATATTAGTTTACACATACTAATTGAAAGACCAACTTGTTAATGTTAGGTCGTTTCAACGCGAGTTAGTTAAAGCTAGAATTATATTGTAGCTGAGCAAATAGGCAAGTTTCCCTAAACTTACTCCAATTACTATTGAGCAAGTTTCTTTGAACTTCACTCTTATATTGTCCAAGTTCCTTGAAACCTACTTTTATTGTGCAAGTTTCCTAATCTCACTCAAATTTATATTGAGCGAGTATCCGAACACTATTTTTATTGTATTGCAAGTTTCCTAACTTACACAACTTTGTTTTTGTGAAAGTTTCCTTCCCTTCTCATATTGTATTGAGCAGGTTATTGTTGATTTGAAAGTTATTCATTTAAGCTTGAATCTTATTTCCAATTATTCTATTAACTAGTTTATTTACCTTACAATTTTTCCACATCGATATTATTGACATTCGCACTTAGTGCACTTGAGGTCGTACAGTCTTGGATTTGTACATCATTTAAAGTTCAATAATTCTTGAACTGTGTTGGATAGAGTCTGAACCTTTGTTTGGTCAGACAAGCGTATGAAATTTTATAAAAGCTATCCAAACCAATTGATGGCAAGGATTCTTAATATGAAAGAACACCCCTTCTATGATAGGGGAGTACCCCAGGTATCTAATATAAGATATAAAGAGCATATATAAATGTTATGCATATACATAGTGTACATGAGGCTGATTCCCTCAAGTACTTATTCTGTAGTCAGTAACCAAAGGGTCAATTAGCTATTGATTCCATTGGAGTGTTATAGTTCAAAGTCAACTTGACTAGCAATTATTCTAAAAACAATCATTATCTTTGCTTCTAATATTCATATTGTTGAATCCTTCAGATATTTATATTGTTGAATCCATTATCAGATATTTTCCCATTCATCAAGATATATCCTTATTGTTGTATTTAAATTTGTTGAGCAAACTTGTTGCTCATCCTTGTTATATCATGAATTACATTGTAACTAAGCCTGAGACTTCGGGGAAGGACAAGGGTAAAGGAAAGATAGAGGATAGTGGCAAGGAGTAGACTTTATCTTATGCCTAATTTAAATTACTATTATGTAATATGAACCCTAATATTTATTTTAGGGTATGTTTGTAAGATGATATTAAGGTTATCGTATCTTGGGACTAGTAACACCTTTTGAATGAACGACGTACATTTATTATTTTCCGCATTTTAGTTATCGTATGTTGTTTAGAGGTGGATGTTTGTATTTTATCGTGATGACCGAATGGGAGTCAGAGGACCCGGATTCGGGGCTGTCACATATGTGATATTAAAATTGATGCTCAATTCATGTAATAAAATAGTAATTGTTTGTTGCTTATGAAAATACATGAAGAAACGAAAACAATATGATTTAAATAGACTGTTTTGATTGTAAAACAAATTCACAGCGATTAATTTAGCTAAGAATGTCTTCTGTTGTGTTTGTTTGCGAACTGCGGAAGCTGATACCAGGTACCCCCGTCCCGGCGGAATTTTGTAGTGTTTTTTATCCCACCCCAGCGGGGGCCCACCCCGGCGGGATTTTATAGCACAAAACCCCCGCCCCGGCGAGGGGTAGGCAGACTTACGAAAGTTAGAAAAAATCTGACCGGACATATTTTACTAAAATAGGCATAACATTTTCATAGGAACTCTGATCGATGCGAGTCAAGATGATTCGAAACAAGGACGAGTAGAACTAAAACTTTTGGTCTTTAAGTTTTTCAATTTGATGTCGTTAGTAGGGGTTAAAATGGCCATCTTTAGAACTATTGTGGACTTAGAGGCAATCGGAGGGCGCCGGGATGCACGTATGCAAGTGCAATCCTTTGTGTGTTAATTTAACCTAATCTAAGGAACATGATACTATTTTGGACATGTAATAGGATGTTATATCAGGTTATTAATGTGTATATGGTGCAATGGCATGATAATTTGATTAGTTATAATAGAGCTAAAATGTAATTCTCATGAAAAGATGTAATGTTGTTTAAACTTACAATTCGAGACTTTGGTCTTGTAATATGTGATTTGTGGTAGTAAGAAAAAACTTAAACTAAGTTAACGAGCTATACTAAAAGTGGGAACTAAACTCATGAAGTTAATATTAGTATAATCAATGAGTATTGTCAATACATATGGTATGTGTAGGACTTGTGGTGAACGTGAGTAGTGATTGTTTAACCTACACACAAGGCAAGTTTTATTTACCCTATCTTTTTTAAAATTGAGCTAATTACCGAAACTTAATATCTATTTGAGTTTATCTTATCTTACTTACTTTATGCAAGTTCTCTATCTTTAATCCCTTATTAAGTAATTAAGTTGTTATTGTTATGCAAGTTCCCTAACCTTTGCTACTTTATTATTCAGCAAGGTTTACTTTTCATTGTTATGTTATACAAGTTCTCTAATCCTAAACTTTCTTTGAGTAAGTTTCCTTACCCTAACTTAATTATTATTATTACGCAAGTTGTTGAATTCTATCAAGCAAAGTTCTTAATTTTGTTTCCTTATGTAACCTTAGCTTATCATTATTGTTCAAGCTAGGTTCATTACATATTTTAATGCTTTGAACGTTATTCTTAAAGCATGACTTTGATGTATCATATTATTCATTTATGATTTATAACTACCTTGTATTATGTTGATATTGAACTTTCGTATTGTCATTAAACTTTTAATTCAACTAATCCTTAGTTGATGTTCGTTGAACTCTAAATTACCCTTGAAGCTTATCCAAACCAAAATTACTTTGGTGCGGACTCGTACATTAAAACTGAGATGAACAACCCTATTATAGGGGATTATTTAAGCGGAAGCGTTTAGATGTTTGTGCACAATACATGGTATAAAGGGTTGATCACCCTAACTACGGGGAGTCCCTACAGTCTAATGACTATTTAGGTTTAAGTTGAAAGAAATACTTATAACCTTGGACATAGTTCTTGGTCTTGTGACCCTCGGATAATTTCTAGTATTAGTTATTGATTATCGATGTTCAAATATGTTATTCAATTCAAATGATTTTATTCATTGCCAGTCATTTTATTCTTTCAAGTGAGCATTTATTTTGCTCACTCTTGCATATATATAACCATTGCAGCTAAAGTTGAGAAGGTTGATGAACCAACCACTAGCAAAGAAAAAGGAAAGATGAACAAGTATTGAAGACTTATAAATCTAATGACATTTATATTTTCAAACTTGGTTTAGTTATGTGATGTAATTGTTTACTTTTCCGCATTTGATGAATGTTAAAGGTTAGATGACCTGGGATTTTATTGGATTTAATTATGTAACCCTTTAATTGGAAGATTTATTGTTTAAATTTTATTGAATTTTGGGTAGTTAGAAATGAATGTTGGATAGTGAACACCAAATCCTGTGGGAATGAAGTACCCAGATTTGGTGGTGCCACAATTACCTATGCTAAATCAAGGGATTACATAATCAAAGATTTCCAAGAGATAATTATGATAATTCAAAAATAATATCCTAACTACTTGATAAATATAAAACTATCCTAAATAAAAATATTATGTTATTTCTTTAATAAATGTTAGCTTTGACACTTGGGATTGAAGATGAATCTCCAAACCCAAGCCCTAATCAAAAATAACATTTTGTCAACAGAATTTTCCACACTTGTTATATAAAAATAATATAACATAACATGTTGTTAATAGATTTTTTCACAGTTGGGATTGAAGATGAATATCCAAATTAACCCAAGTTCTGATCGATCAGAGACAACTCTCTGACAAGTGATCTATTCCACTTCGAAATTGTCTTTTTCAACTCCTTTATCTTAGAGGTTATACAAGAGTACTATTTCTATGGATTAGCTTCAATTATTTATCTCAAATTTTCATTTTCAGCCTCAAGCTTGGATAAAGAGGCAGTGCTTCGCAGAGTTGTTTCTAACTCCACTTGCATTTTCTCCTTCTCCTCTTGAAGAAGAGAATAGTCCTTTGATAGAATTAACTCTGAACAATTTTATATATTGATGTAAATCTAAAGCTATATCATGCCATGCAACTCTAAGATCATCAATCTTTATATCGGGAGAGTTGAAATCAAATACTTTATTGATGTCAATTACTCAACAATCAGTAGTCTGGTCAACAACTTCTTTTACGGCCATCAGACAGAGGTTGGCCACTTAAAGTCTTTCATCATCACTGGGATTTAAGTTGGAGTCGTTCTCTGAATCGCTTCATGACCCCTCAGCTACGAAGCCTTTTTCCTTCTGATGATACATCTTGTAGCCTTTGTACTCATTCTTCAGATATGATTTGTTTTTATCTTTCTTGAGCTATATTAGCAGAGATTTGGTGCACTCTACGATGTAATGGTCAGGTTGTTGCAATTATAGCATAAATTTTTTTCTTGATCTCTACTATTGCCGCATTTGTTGTTGTTGAAGTTCTTTCTTTATCTCTAGCTACTTCTCTTTCTCTTCAACTTGATCAGCCTTCTTGCAAGCAAGGTTATATCTTCATCATTATCGTCTGAAATAACTTCTTCTAGAGCTTTGGAGGCATCTTCAGGCACCTTTTGAGCAACATCTTCATCTTTCCTTTTGCTCTCTAAAATGCTTGTGAACAGTCATCTTATGTAAGTTCTTCGACTCGAGAATGGCTATGGTCTTGGCGTCCCACTTTCTTGGTAGAGCCCTCATGAACTTTTTGTTAAGATCTTTATTGTGATAGATCTTTCCATAGAATTTTAGAGAGTTGAGGAGCACACTAAACCTTTCATATGTTGGTGTGATGTTCCCTTTAGGCACATAAGAGAACATCTCATACTGTTGCATCAAGAGAGACTATTTGTTCTCTATGACTTCTTTAGTTCCTTCATGCATCACCAACAGGGCTTCCCAGACTTCTTGAGCAGTTGTACAGTTCACCACATTCTCAAAGAGCTCGTCTTTCAGAGCCATGAACAAAATGTTCTTGACTGTCTTATCTAGTTGCACCAGCTTCTTTTCATTATCAGTCCATTCGATTCTTAGCTTGATATTCATCTTATTTGGATCTTCATTTATTGGTGCCAACTTTGCTAGGACGTATAAACCATTGATAATGGCATAAAATAGATCATCATCTATCGCATCTATGTATGCCTGCATACGAACCTTCTAGTTAGCAAATTTTTCTCTGATTAGAATGGGTGACTTGGGAGCTGCATTAACACTCCAAAATTAATACTTTAATTCTACTCTATTACACAAGAATTAGTATTGTAACAACAAAGATCGATTCCACAAATAGTGAAATGTTTTATATTTATCTTAATGTTTCTAATGAAAAGGAGGGTTTTGAGTTGTTTAACTAAACTAGCAAAAGTAAACTAATAAGAATAAACAATGAATTAAAAGTTTTAGTTCTTCAGTTCAGTATCACCTTTTCATAATTATGGAATAATCTAGTTATATAGTATTTATCCTTCAATGAAATTAATAACCCTAGATAACTGCAATCACTCAATTATCCAAAATTCTCCTTAAGTTTTAAATTTAATGTGACAATCGTCCCAATAGACCCTAACTATCATACAACCCAGAACTATCATTCTAGATTTAATATAACAACAACATGAAGATATAGAGAATTAGGTTATTCTAAGCAAAAATCACACAATCAGGGATTATTTAACTTGACTTCTGGTAATCATAGTAATACTCAAAAGCTTGTCTACAATCATGCATCACTAATTTTTACTTATGATCAGATATAATATCGTTTGTTTAATACTATATCTTAACCTAATAGATGATATTAATCAAACTAATCTAACTGGCCAAATTAAATTAATCAGATAGAATAACATGCAATCAATTAAAATAAATTATCAAAATAAATCTCAAGCAATAAAGAATAAATAAAGTAAACTTGATTAAACCATTAATTATAAAGAAGGTTCAACATCCCTTATAACTGAATAGAGAATTTAGTCTGACATGCCTTCAATATTCCATAATTAGGGTTTGCAAACCAATATAGATGATGATTCAGTTACTGACTATTACAACGTATTTATACTGCTAAACAAAATCCTAAACCTATAAGAAATAACAATTCAAAACCTGGTAGGAATCTGTAAAAAAAAATGGCCAGAAAAACTTTCTAAATTATAACTTTCCCGACTAAACTCATTGGGGCGAGTTCATTTGCATTGGTGAGCTCTCCAGGGCAAGCTTGGGCAAAGTCGAGTTGGCTGGGGCGGCTTCAGAAGGCTTCGAAGCGAAGATGGTCAGAGAGAAGCTCGTCGGGGAGAGCTTGGCTATTTTCCGGAATTTTCTTTTTTTTTTCTCTTTTCAGTTACAATTTTCCATCTTTCTCCACTTTTAGCTCCAAATCCTCCTGAAATCAATAAACACTCTAATAAGGTCATATGAACCATAAAACATGAAATAAACTAAACATTAAAAAATCAAAATAAATGAATATTATGCACTAATCATGGCTTATTTCCACCAATAAGCTCAGAATTAGTTTTGGTGTGTGTCATATGATCAACTCAAAGTGTAAGCTTTGTGTTCGTAAGAACCTGCTCTGATACCACTTGTTATTTCCCAAAGGCACAATAGAGATCTAGAAAGTGGGGTTGAATAGATCCTTTAAAAGTTTTTCACTTATTAAATAACGTATTACCAAATAATTAATTAATCAATGTTAATTAAACACATCAAAATATTAGTTTGAAATTCCCTTAAAGATTTAACGAAATCTCAGTTATGAATTTAATTCCTATGAATTTTAGTCACAATAAATAATCCCTAAAAACTGACACATTGCATGAGCATGCATAGTGTTGGGTTTATCCAGACTAAATTACCTACTTTTACTGTAGGCAAGATTGGTCCCACTACCAGATCCAAATCTAAGAAGGCAAAAAGCCTACCCATTAACATGGAAGAAAATACCCAACAGGGGTCAGGTTTCGTGTCTCGGGAAGAATTTAAGGGACTCAAAAATCAGATAGCAGAATTAACTGTCTTCTTAAAAGAACAGAGCAAAAGTACTCAGGGTAAACAAATGCCCACTCAACTAGAGTTCTCCGAACAAGGTGGAAGTCGTGGTACTTACAAGAAAAAGGAAGCTCGTATTCCAGAACCTCAAAATAATGAAAAGGCCAACAAAACCCTTGAAATCATCAATCTTAAAGAAGATCGAGATATTGGTGATATCCGAAAGAAAGTCCATCAAATGAAAGAAACCATCCGGTCAATCAAAGGGAAGTGTTAACTACCCATACCTCTATATTTTTTCCGGAGCCCAGTATCCAGACAAGTTCAAAATTTTAGATTTTGAGAAATATGATAGATTGGGAGATCCTTACACTCATTTAAAAATGTTCATTGGAGAACTCAGATTATATGCAGAGGATGAAAAGTTGAGAATACAGCTATTTCAGAAAATTTTGATCGGAGAGGCCAGAGCCTGGTATGCCCGACTGGATAATTCTAAAATTCACAGGTGGGAAGAGCTAGCCCATTCATTCCTAAATCAATATAGCTTTTTGTTAGAGTTTATGCCCTAGAGGCCAATTCTTTGATGTAATTACTTAACATTTTTAATATTATATTTGATTGAATAAATGAATTATTTTATTATGGTTTTATTTACTACGTTATATAAATGTTAGCATAATAAAATTTCTTAGAATAGTGATACAAATTATATAGCTTTAAGTATGTGACTTGAACATGAGATCATATAATTACAATTAGTATCATTGCTCTTAAATGTCCCTAGTCGAGTATCATTGTTAATGGGACAACAATGATACATTGAGACTAATATGTGGATTGACCGATGGCTAAATCTCATTGGTCATAAATATATGAGATATTGAGTCAATGCATAGGTACATGGTAGAGAATTAATGTACTGGACAGACCCACCATGAGAATTCTACGTGGAGCATTATGCAAAGTGTCATTAGCAATTCTCATAGTGACAATTATATAATGATCCTCCGACCTGAAATCACTATATTACTACACGAAAATTTATGTACTTTGATATCATCAAAGGTCACCTTTAATAGGGTGGACAATAAAGGTGATTATTGGGTACATCATGAATCGTGTTAGAAATATGAGTGATTTAGATGGAATTTAACCCTCCAATATATTAGGGGTGATATTCATAGGCCTCTTGATTGAGTAGGACTATGAAATGCATGACCATGCTCAAATAGTGATTTGTTTCATATAGTCTACTCATTGATCAAGAAAACTCAGATTAAATTATGAAGAGTATGACACATTCCATGCCTCGAGTTTAATCTAGGATGTCAAAGTTAAAAGGATTAAATTACATTGAAACATTGGTCACGAAAAGGTTGCATCGAATCACCGATCTTATTATTACTTGGGTAGCATTGATACATTACTAGATGTCGCTCACTATTTATAATTTTATAATATGATTTTAAGATTATTGTCAACGTAATAATAACCTATAGGGTCACACACTTAGAACGTAAATAAAAAGGGAATTAATTTTAATTTTAAGGATTTAAACATGTAAATATGATTGATAGTATTTAAATTACGAATTTAAATTAATAAGATAATTTGTATATATGTATATTAATTAAGTAAGACTTAATTAAGATATAATATATATAAATTAAAATTTTACTTTTCTAATGGGATTAGGTTTTGGTTAATTCCTTTTGACTGCTATATATATATATATATATATATATATATATGATATATCAGCCATTTTAGATAGGGATAATATCATAAACCTAAACTCTAGCCGCTCTTAGAGAGATACTAGAGAGAAAAGCATCAGAAAATCAAGATCCTTGGTGGCTAGTACCGCGACTCTCTTTGCTATAGATCGTGTGACGATTTGCGGCGTTCGTGTGGATACCGTAGAGGCGCAGTTCCGTTGGATTGCGTTGAAGATTCGAAGCTGTTCCTGAATTTTTTCCATCGTATCCATTCAAGCTCTGATAATTGGTAAGAAACTAAACCTCTGAATTAATATGTTTTCGCATGGATCCTATTTTAGGGTTTCGGAAACTGTTTTGAAAATTTTAAATTTCGCTATTTTTTTTAGCCAAAATCTCTACACTTTCAGTCACAAATGGCCCCAAACAAATATCAAATTACCAAAGTCAAAAAGCAGAATACTGATTTATTCAGAGAATATGCCCAAAGATGGAGACGTCTGGCTGCTTAAGTTATTCCATCAATGAGATAAACTGAGATGGTAATGACATCCATCGATATACAAGAAACTCCATTCTATGAGAGAGTCCTAGCAGGCATAGAAAACCCATTCTCAGAAATGATCAAATACGGAGAAATGGCTGAGATGTGGATGAAGTCTGGAAAAATTAAAGACCTTATTGCTTTAGAAGTCGTGGCTGAGCACATTCAGGCTGGGAATTATGGGAATAATCCTCGAAGAGTTCATAAGAAGAAAGAAGAGGATGTATCCTTAATATTACAAGGTCAAACTCAGAGAGGCTTGATAAGTGGGTTTTATACCTACATATTGAATACCAATTCACGCGAACTATGCCCATCTCAAGTACATTTTAGTGTGATTTTTAGTTGCATTTCATGTTATTATGCATTGCATTTACTTAAAACTCCTTTTGGTGAAAAAGTGCAGGAAACGGCCTAATTTGGTGGTATTAGAGGGCACGAGGCTAATGGAAGTATGAAGCGAGGCACAAGCTGGGATATGCATGACATGAGGATCAAGTGGAGCAGAAGACCAAGCATGAATGGACAAAGGAATGAGCAGCAAAATAGATCAGTTGCAGCAGCAGAACCAGAATTCACAGACCGCAAGCCGCGCGGCAGGATAAGCTTGGGGACGCGCGCCCGTACGAGCACCCGGCTGGACAACATTACATACTACAAGTCTCGCACCCATGCAAGGATTACACTAGAGGGGCGCGCGGCCGCGCGCGATGCCTAAAGCTGCTGATTTGTTTTATTTTAATTTTTAATTAAAAGGGTTGTAATTTGATTAAAATGATATCTAACTGGTGTCAGACATATATTTGTTTACTTTTGACGTATTTTTCATAGTAGGAACTAGGGTTTACACATTGAAGGAGATTCCAACGTAGAACGAAGCTAAACGCCTATTTCTCCAATTCTTCTTGGGATTTTCTATCATTATGGATTATCATTATTATTTTGCTGGATTTATATGAGGATTTGAACGTTAACTTTGGTCTATAATTAGCAATTGGGTTTGATCGTTTCTATCCTTCATCTTTCAATTGTTTGCTTATTAACCATGTTTAGCTTTGATCTCATAATGGCTTTTGGTTCAGTCAAGAACTAAACTCTATTATGGGATTCTAACGGATTCTATTAGTTGCATGCTTGATTGCTAGGGCTGTTTTACATATCATATGGAAATTCTATCATGGTTGTTTTGCATGTATGAATGCTTGATCACCATTCATTTCAGTACTTGTATGGAATTGACAATGAACATGAAAATATGGATTGTAATTATGATAGCATACGTATATGGGGCTGTTTTATATGGCTTGTGTATTTTTGTGAACCAGATAGACATATATTGTTTCACCGTATAAGTTAAAATAAGGGTTTGTGATTAAATTCAGTATGATTGCAATTTCACATAGACATATAGTGATTTTGGTTATATTGATGATTACATGGAGTCTATCACTTGTGGATGTTGTGTAAGTAGGTCATAGTACATTGAAAAATGGCTATTACTCTATTAGTGCTCTTGGCTACTTTCCTGTGATATGTGAACAATTCTTGCATGATAGTGGTAATTAGATGAAGTGTTAAATGAAGTTAGGATCCCATTATTTCCAGACTTGGTTTACTTCATTATTATTCTTGTTTTAGTTGTTATATGCATTTAGAGTAATTCACCAATTATAGTCATTAGTTTAAGCATATAAATATAGTGATTTAATTGATGCATAGTAGTTTAAATTTGACAAATTTCTCTGTGGGATCGATACTCTACTTACTCTGTATTACTTGTTGACACATGTATGCTTCCATGAGTTAGAGCTCTTTATTTAGAACTGAAAAAGAGGCAACAAGTTTTTGGCGCCGTTGCCGGGGAAAGGCGTTAATTTAAATAATTATCATCAGTTTCAAACTATATTGTATGACTTAGATAATTCTGATCGTTTCTCATTTCTATTTTTGTTTTGTTTTTGGGTTTCAGGTACTTGTAGATTTTTGTACACACGAGATCATCCAACTCAGGATTAACACCAGCACAGGATAACATTAACGGAAGAGGTTGGAAAGCAAGTGTGCGGAGAAATTTGCAAGCTCAGTTAGAAAGTACAACAGCTAGTATGGCAGAAGAATAGAGAATTGAGCAAAGAGAATAGCACCGGGCTCTAAGGGATTATTCCATGCCAAATATAAACGGACTACAGTCTAGCATAGTCAGACTGACGATAGCAGCCAATACTTTTGAGATTAAATTGGGCACTATTCAGATGGTGCAGAATTCGGTACAGTTTGGGGGTGCTACTACGGATGATTCAAATGAACACCTGTTGAGTTTCATCGAGATTTGTGATACATTCTGATACAACGGTGTGACGGAGGACGCTATCAGACTAAGGTTATTCCCATTCTCACTAAGGGATAAGGCGAGAAGTTGGCTACATTCTTTGCCATCAGGGTCAATCACTACATGGGAGGACTTAGCACAGAAATTCTTAGCCAAGTTCTTCCCAATGGCTAAGACTGCAAAAATGAGGACAACTATCTCGCAGTTTGAGCAACAACAGGGCGAGTCCTTATATGAGGCATGAGAGAGATATAAAGAGATGCTGAGGAAGTGTCCGCATCATGGTATGCCAGATTGGATGGTGATCAACTCATTTTATAATGGATTGGGATGGCAATCGAGACCTATCGTGGATGCAGCCTGTAAAGTCCCCGAACCCGGATACTTGAAACCCGAACTCGGTACTTCACGATACCATTTCTATGAGCGGAATAATACTAATAATAATAACAATAATATAAAACTTAAACTTAAATTTACATATTCATCAGAGTCTTTCTCCCAAGTACGTAACCTTTAAACATTCATTACATGTCATAATATATATTAATTTATATATCATAGTCTTCATAATCTATAACTATTACAATCAGTAGCATATAAAGTCATTCAGAAACTTTTCCTTTTCCTTTGCTCTTGACAGATATTTCTGGTCCTTCACACTTAGCTGAAAACATTTAAATTAAGCAAGAATGAGCATTTGAGTGCCTAGCAAGTATTATATATATATAGGCTGAAAGAATTTAAATGTTTTCTTTATAATATTCTTCTACAACTAGTCGGTAGTTGTGAAGTAATCTGTACCAATAATAATAACATAACAACCCTCATTCAAATTTTTGAAATTTCGTATAGACTATACATGGGGTTTCTGTGACATACTATGAACATTGTTTTCATTTTCGAAAAGGTTTGAACAGAAATTCATCTGTAAACCGTCATGACTTACGGGCACGGAGGGTGATCAGCCCTGTTGTACCCTGTATTGATCAATACTACATGTATAAGAACGATGTTATCGTTCAATCTGTCCGCCTTGGGCGCATAAAAATTTTCCCATTATCGAGATGTTCATACCTGTCGGGTTTTCATAACAAAGGTCTTATATAATTCAACATATATGTATATCAAAGGGGTATCAACATGGGATTAAATACAATAATTATCCAAGTGGGGACACTTGTATAATCATTTCTAGAAATTAACGAACAGAATATATATAACTGAATTATCATATACTAGCATGGTAATAGTCAATGGGCTTATATAATATAAGTTTAACAATCTGTACAATAATAACAATAATTCTGAACTTCTCACTTCTGTCCATTGCATAAAGAAAATGCAAAGTTATGATACTTGCCTGATGCGCTGCTTACACTTTGCAACATAGTTTTATCTTTTTATGAAATCACCTAACATTAATCAGATTATTTTACTGATTAGTATAACATAACGTACACATTACACTGCCTATGGCAGTCAGCACATTTCCTATTCACATTATCACACATGTTCAACAATCGTTGACTCATAATCAAACATCAACACCTTCCTAATCACATTGTCATATAACCTTAATAACCATTGAATCACAAATAAACAGTTAATTTAACCAATTATCTAAGTCCAGATCAATTTCTGATCTATATCGGTCTACCGACAGCTTTATCGGTTAAATATCGAGTCTAAGACTCTAATCCGTAGTTCAATATCCTTTGGATATCTTAAACCTCAGTCGCACTATTTTTCATGGCCTTATAAAAATTATTAAATAATTATTATCATTTATTATAATTTTTGAAATATCAGAATCATTATTAAATGATTTAAGTCTTAAACAATTCTATTAATATTAAACCATTAATGAAACCATTGCCAAAATATTAAAATTATGTATAATAACTCAAAATATTTTTAAAACATTTATATTACCTTTAATTGATTCTTAAACATTTAAAATCACTATTAACTAATTACCATTAATATTTAAATATTAATGAACTATTTATCCAAATATTAAAAGTCATTAATTATAACTTAAAATATTTTAAATCATTAATATCCTTTTTAAATGATTTTTAAATAAATAAAACCATTTTTAAACTATTTATTTAATATAATTATTAAATAAATTTAATATCATTAATCATTAAATATCATTAATATTAAATTATTAATGAAATTATCCTTTAAATATTAAAAGTTATACTTTATAACTGAAAATATCTTTAAATACTTTATTTTTATTTAAAATGATTATTATAATATTAAAATCATTTTTAAACTAAATTATTTAATGTAATTATTAAATAACTTTATTATCATTAATCATAATTAATTAATAAAATTTACCTTTAAATATTAAAAGTTATATTTTATAACTTAAAATATTTTAAAATACCTTATTATTATTTAAAATGATTTTTAATATAATAAAATCATTTTTAATTTATTTATTTAATTCATTCAATAAATAACTTAATTATCATTAATATCACTTTATTAATGAAAATTATCAAATAATATTAAAAGTTATCAAAATAACTCAAAAATATTTTCTAACACAATAATATAATTTTTCATGATTTTTCATGAATTAAAATCATTTTTAAATAATTTATTTAATATTATAATTAAATAAATTAATTACTTTTAATATTCCAAAAATATTAAATATTCATGAAATATATTTAAAATAATTAAAAACTAATTTTCAGAATTTAAAATAATTTTTTATAATTTATATTGTATTTTTAATAATTAAAAACTATTTTTTTTCTATTTTTTTATTAATTTCCGAAAATATTAATTAAATCTGTCGCTAAAGGCCTATAGCAACGCTTTCTGTCGCTATAGGTGTTCTTGAGCTTTTCCAGAAAATCTTGACAGTGTGCTAGGGGGTGGTTTGACCATGAATAACTTTCTGTAAAAACCGTTTCTGGACGATATAACACATACATATTGTAGTACGCATGTAATAATACAAGTTCATAACACATTTCGTGGTTAAACAACATCAGATCTTGGAGAAATCATCCATCAAAAAGTCTGACAAGACTGTTCTTCGCGAAGAACAGTTCATGGTGCCTACTTTGGATCCTTATAACTTTCAATCCGTGTAATATTTTGGTGATATATCAATTTCAGTGTGTATACCTCATGTAGGAATACAACTATAACGTTTAAAATCATCATAAAACAATAAATAAAGCAGATAAAGTATGGTCAAACGGTGTCCGAAAAATCGACACTTAGAAAATTCTGGGCTGTCCAGAATTTGTCTGGTCAATGCCGGTCAACTAACTTTGACCTTAAATAACTTTTGATCCACAATCGATATGGACCTTATTCTTTTTGGAAATTAAATAAATCATTACAGACTACATATAACAACTTTTATAACACAAAAATCATGATCTAGAAAAGAGTTATAAGCCTTGACATTTGCCTAAAAATAACAGATTTCGGTTTTTCAAAAGTTGGAAAAACTTTGATTTTGAGCACTTTGATGTTATGGGTCATGAATCTAACAATCCAGAACATTAATACACTCCTTATTACACATATTTAACAAATCAATTTCAACAATTAACCACGAATTGAAGGATTTCAAAAATTAAAGAAATTATACCTTTCTTGATCGATTTTTGATTTTTGGCTTCCGATATGTTGATGATCTGTTATGGGTGATGGTGGGGCTTGATTCTTGACTGATATATGAAGGAAATTTCGGAGGTTTGGGGTTGAGAGAGAATTGGTGAGAGTTGTTTAGCAAAATGGCCAATTCTTTGCATTTTCTCTCTCTCAACTTATTTATAGGCAATTGTGGTGCATGAATTGGCTGAAGTGTTGCTTGTTGCTGGAGTTTTGGGCATGTGGAGTTGTTAGATTTGGTGAACAACCATCCCTAAATGTCAAAACCTAAGAACTAGCTTCTTAAATGCCTAATATGGGCATTTTTGCCATTTCCTTTTTTTTCTAGAAAGTTATCTTAGGTTTAGGGTTTAGTTATTTTAGTGTTTAGGGTTTAACATCTAACCCTTAAAGATTTAGCAACTAGGATTTCAAAAATTTCTAATTTTAGGATTTAGCAATTTAGAGTTTATTACAAAAATAATAACTAAATTTTAGTTTCTAAACTTTGACAATAATTACTTTATTAATTAAAGTAAGTTTGTAATTATCTAACAAATGGACATTAGGGTTTAGATCATATAATTATTGTTGACTTGGCTAATTTAGCAATTAGGGTTTACTCTTCCGGTAATTAGGGTTACCAAATTACAATTAGGGTTCCCATTACTAAATTAGGGTTTTATTTTAGTAATTAGGGTTTAACAATTTAGGGTTTCTAAATTTAATTATTATAAACACCATACTTGTTAATTAATCACATTATCGATACTCACCAACAATCTCAAACTTTAATTTCAAATTAGGGTTACTAATTATAGCAATTAGGGTTTCCAGAATTTTTAATTAGGGTTTACCTAATTAATACATTAAATACATGACATAATTAATATTATACACTTATAAAATAACCTTATACTCTAATTTGGATCTCAAATTAGGGTTTAACATGATTACTAGGGTTTTGGCATTTTACACCATAATTGACCAACCATTGTCAGTCCACAAACATACAGTACATATTTATAACACTGAAAAATCAAAATATTATAATAGTATAATATTATCATCATTCCTTATTCCTGAACCAGATATAGGGTTTATCAAAATATTATTAGGGTTTGGTCATAACATATTAAAACTGTTTCACACATTAACATTACACACATAACCATACATATCTATAACACTGGCAAATAATAATATAATATTATTATTCTTATTCCTTGATCAAAACCTAGAATTAGGATTTGGATTCCATATCTGATTTATCTTTCATATACAACATTAATAATTAAGTTAAAATAATTAACTTAACTATTCTGAAATAATTTCATATAATAAATAATTATTATAATAATTCTATAATCAAATCATATATTATTTAAATAATATAATTATCATATATTCATGGAAAATAAACATTAAAAACATTTTTACTATAAAACTAATTATTATTAGAATATAATTTATAATGAGCAATAATTCTAAAATAAAATTATTCATAGCCATTCATGTAATAAATATATTTTATATTCATCACATAATTACATACATAATACCTTTCATACATTCTTACCTTTAGAATAAATAATTATTCTAAAATTATTTCATATATTACTTATATAATATAAGTTTATATTTTCCTTGAAAAATAATTAATAAAACATTTCCAATAAAGAATTAATTAGAATAAAAATATACTCCCTCTGTCCCAAATTAACTGCTCAATTTTGACCTTTTTTAGTCAAATTGACTATTTTTAGAATTAATAATTAAACATATATAAATATATTTCTGAAATTATAAAAAATAGGATTAGTAATAAATTGTATATACTTTCTTTTGGTTATAATCTCTTCACCTATATTTTAGCAAAAATAGTAAAAAGATTAGTTTTAAAAATGGTCAATTTGACTTTAAAAAGTCAAAACTGAGCAATTAATTTGGGACGGAGGGAGTAATTGGTAATGGTCAATAATTCTAAAATAAATTTATTTGCAATACTTAATGTAATAAATAAATTTTATTTATCACACATATAATTATAATTACACATTACCTTGACATATATCATTCATATTTATTTTAATAAATAAAAAAATTTATACGCAAAATTTATGATTTATTTATATAGAAAATATCGGGTTGTCACATTCACCCTCCCTTATAAAGATTCCGTCCCCGGAATCACCTTTTAAAACCTATACATACCAGGGTACATAGTATACACAATCATTCCAAATAGATCTCGATCATAGTTGATCGATCCGATCTTTAACTATTCACATAACACTTATCTTTTTCCTTAAACAGAAATTTGATTCCTAAGAGAACTCAAATTCCTCCTTCAAAATAATTTATAAAAATAATTTATTATTTATGTAAGAAAATAATATATAAGAAAATAAAATTGGTTCGAGTAATACCTGGAGTTGCATCCCCGGCTGCCACGATATCTTGAACGGTTACGCGGAAGACGCTTGCGGTTGATTTCGTTGATTTATTTGTTGATGTCGATCCCGTTGTCGCCAATGTCCTGTTGCCTTTTCACATTTTCGCATTCCTTGTTTCCATTTCCTTTCTTGGACAGTCTTTCTCCTTATGCTCCATTGATTCGCACATAACACATTCACTATACCTTCTTGGATTGGGACAGTTGGGAGAAATATATATTCCTCCTGTCCTTACTTTCCACACACAAACTTTCCTTTTAATCACATTCCTTGCTTATTTCTGGTATTATCAAGATTATCTTCTTTTATTTTATAGGCGACAAAAGTTGTCTTTTGCCCCTTCATTATCCTAGCTATTACTATCGTTGCTATAAGATCATTTGATCTTCTAAATCCTGTCGATACGATTGTCTTGAAGTCTTTGAAGTTTGTCGATCGATTGTCTGGCTGATTTCTCGCAACTGGTATTCCGTCCTACATAGCTTGATCGTCCGCATTCGCAAAATTTCGATGTCGGGTCTGGTTATCCTCCAACTTTGTTCACAGATCCTTCTATCCATTAGTTTTATTTTCGTCTTAACGGCATTTTCATAAATTATTCTTACATATTAAGCCTTATCGTAAGCACTTAACATATAACGCAAAACTTTCTATTCAAATAATTCATGTACTCAAAATATTAGATTTTGAAAACTCGGTCTACTGTAATAATCAGTGACCAAATAAATAACTATTATCTTTATACCAACTTATCCCATTAATCCAATATAGATCCATATTCATAACACTTGACATGTCATAGCACATTCTGCTTTAAACATTCGCTATCCCTTTTGTGACTTAAAAGTCGGGATTCACTACCATAACTTATACAAAATATTACATTACACCAACAAACCTATCATATATACCACCTAAAACTATACATATTCAACTAATACTAATACTACCTAATCCTTTCACCTTCCCTAACGATCAATTGCTTAATAACCTATCTATTTCCATTATCCTCAGTATCCATTCACACATAACTATATCCAGTTTGTCATAATTTTCAACACCTTATGAGTTTAAGAACTCATCACAAACATATGAGTTTAAGAACTCGACATTGACCACTTATAATCCTTTAGCTATACTTTACCTATCAGTTATACTTAGCATTTCTTGATCCAGTACTATACTTTCCAAAATAACCACCTCTTTGAGGTAGCTTTCAATGTGAGCCTCTATTTCAGCTATTAGCTTTGATATTGGCGCGGTCATGGACGTTGACTTATTCTTTACGACTTAAGGGTATCCTAATTATATTCCTTTCTAACACCTACACACAAAATTATCTTGATTAACACATAATAATTACACACAGCACATAATAATTTTTATAAGTTATCTTTTAATTTGTTTGACGATGAATTTATTCAATTCATCCCTTTTTAAACTCTATATGAGTTATTTATATTTTCAACGTTTCCCTCTGTCCTAAGGCTGTAGCCTAAGGTCTAACCCACCTAAGGTTTCTAACCCTATAGCTCTGATACCATCATGTAAAGTCCCCGAACCCGGATACTTGAAACCCGAACTCGGTACTTCACGATACCATTTCTATGAGCGGAATAATACTAATAATAATAACAATAATATAAAACTTAAACTTAAATTTACATATTCATCAGAGTCTTTCTCCCAAGTACGTAACCTTTAAACATTCATTACATGTCATAATATATATTAATTTATATATCATAGTCTTCATAATCTATAACTATTACAATCAGTAGCATATAAAGTCATTCAGAAACTTTTCCTTTTCCTTTGCTCTTGACAGATATTTCTGGTCCTTCACACTTAGCTGAAAACATTTAAATTAAGCAAGAATGAGCATTTGAGTGCCCAGCAAGTATTATATATATATATAGGCTGAAAGAATTTAAATGTTTTCTTTATAATATTCTTCTACAACTAGTCGGTAGTTGTGAAGTAATCTGTACCAATAATAATAACATAACAACCCTCATTCAAATTTTTGAAATTTCGTATAGACTATACATGGGGTTTTTGTGACATACTATGAACATTGTTTTCATTTTCGAAAAGGTTTGAACAGAAATTCATCTGTAAACCGTCATGACTTACGGACACGGAGGGTGATCAGCCCTGTTGTACCCTGTATTGATCAATACTACATGTATAAGAACGATGTTATCGTTCAATCTGTCCGCCTTGGGCGCATAAAAATTTTCCCATTATCGGGATGTTCATACCTGTCGGGTTTTCATAACAAAGGTCTTATATAATTCAACATATATGTATATCAAAGGGGTATCAACATACGATTAAATACAATAATTATCCAAGTGGGGACACTTGTATAATCATTTCTAGAAATTAACGAACAGAATATATATAACTGAATTATCATATACTAGCATGTTGATAGTCAATGGGCTTATATAATATAAGTTTAAAAATCTGTACAATAATAACAATAATTCTGAACTTCTCACTTCTGTCCATTGCATAAAGAAAATGCAAAGTTAGGATACTTGCCTGATGCGCTGCTTACACTTTGCAACTTAGTTTTATCTTTTTATGAAATCACCTAACATTAATCAGATTATTTTACTGATTAGTATAACATAACGTACACATTACACTGCCTATGGCAGTCAGCACATTTCCTATTCACATTATCACACATGTTCAACAATCGTTGACTCATAATCAAACATCAACACCTTCCTAATCACATTGTCATATAACCTTAATAACCATTGAATCACAAATAAACAGTTAATTTAACCAATTATCTAAGTCCAGATCAATTTCTGATCTATATCGGTCTACCGACAGCTTTATCGGTTAAATATCGAGTCTAGGACTCTAATCCGTAGTTCAATATCCTTTGGATATCTTAAACCTCAGTCGCACTATTTTTCATGGCCTTATAAAAATTATTAAATAATTATTATCATTTATTATAATTTTTGAAATATCAGAATCATTATTAAATGATTTAAGTCTTAAACAATTCTATTATCATTAATATTTAATTAATATTAAACCATTAATGAAACCATTGCCAAAATATTAAAGTTATGTATAATAACTCAAAATATTTTTAAAACATTTATATTACCTTTAATTGATTCATAAACATTTAAAATCACTATTAACTAATTACCATTAATATTTAAATATTAATGAACTATTTATCCAAATATTAAAAGTCATTAATTATAACTTAAAATATTTTAAATCATTAATATCCTTTTTAAATGATTTTTAAATAAATAAAACCATTTTTAAACTATTTATTTAATATAATTATTAAATAAATTTAATATCATTAATCATTAAATATCATTAATATTAAATTATTAATGAAATTATCCTTTAAATATTAAAAGTTATACTTTATAACTTAAAATATCTTTAAACACTTTATTTTTATTTAAAATGATTATTATAATAATAAAATCATTTTTAAACTAAATTATTTAATATAATTATTAAATAACTTTATTATCATTAATCATAATTAATTAATAAAATTTACCTTTAAATATTAAAAGTTATATTTTATAACTTAAAATATTTTTAAATACCTTATTATTATTTAAAATGATTTTTAATATAATAAAATCATTTTTAATTCATTTATTTAATTCATTCAATAAATAACTTAATTATCATTAATATCACTTTATTAATGAAAATTATCAAATAATATTAAAAGTTATCAAAATAACTCAAAAATATTTTCTAACACAATAATATAATTTTTCATGATTTTTCATGAATTAAAATCATTTTTAAATAATTTATTTAATATTATAATTAAATAAATTAATTACTTTTAATATTCCAAAAATATTAAATATTCATGAAATATATTTAAAATAATTAAAAACTAATTTTCAGAATTTAAAATAATTTTTTATAATTTATTTTGTATTTTTAATAATTAAAAACTATTTTTTTTCTATTTTTTATTAATTTCCGAAAATATTAATTAAATCTGTCGCTAAAGGCCTATAGCGACGCTTTCTGTCGCTATAGGTGTTCTTGAGCTTTTCCAGAAAATCTTGACAGTGTGCTAGGGGGTGGTTTGACCATGAATAACTTTCTGTAAAAACCGTTTCTGGACGATCTAACACATACATATTGTATTACTCATGTAATCCTACAAGTTCATAACAAATATCGTGGTTAAACAACATCAGATCTTGGAGAAATCATCCATCAAAAAGTCTGACAAGACTGTTCTTCGCAAAGAACAGTTCATGGTGCCTACTTTGGATCCTTATAACTTTCAATCCGTGTAATATTTTGGTGATATATCAATTTCAGTGTGTAGACCTCATGTAGGACTACAACTATAACGTTTAAAATAATCATAAAAACAAGAAATAAAGCAGATAAAGTATGGTCAAACGGTGTCCAAAAAATCGACACTTAGAAAATTCTGGGCTGTCCAGAATTTGTCTGGTCAATGTTGGTCAACTCACTTTGACCTTAAATAACTTTTGATCCACAATAGATATGGACCTTATTCTTTTTGGAAATTAAAGAACTCATTACAGAATACATATAACAACTTTTATAACACAAAAATCATGATCTAGAAAAGAGTTATAAGCCTTGCAATTTGCCTAAAAATAACAGATTTCAGTTTTTCAAAAGTTGGAAAAACTTTGATTTTGAGCACTTTGATGTTATGGGTCATGAATCTAACAACCCAGAACATTAATACACTCCTTATTACACATATTTAACAAATCAATTTCAACAATTAACCACGAATTGAAGGATTTCAAAAATTAAAGAAATTATACCTTTCTTGATCGATTTTTGATTTTTGGCTTCCGATATGTTGATGATCTGTTATGGGTGATGGTGGGGCTTGATTCTTGACTGATATATGAAGGAAATTTCGGAGGTTTGGGGTTGAGAGAGAATTGGTGAGAGTTGTTTAGCAAAATGGCCAATTCTTTGCATTTTCTCTCTCTCAACTTATTTATAGGCAATTGTGGTGCATGAATTGGCTGAAGTGTTGCTTGTTGCTGGAGTTTTGGGCATGTGGAGTTGTTAGATTTGGTGAACAACCATCCCTAAATGTCAAAACCTAAGAACTAGCTTCTTAAATGCCTAATATGGGCTTTTTTGCCATTTCCTTTTTTTCCTAGAAAGTTGTCTTAGGTTTAGGGTTTAGTTATTTTAGTGTTTAGGGTTTAACATCTAACCCTTAAAGATTTAGCAACTAGGATTTCAAAAATTTCCAATTTTAGGATTTAGCAATTTAGAGTTTATTACAAAAATAATAACTAAATTTTAGTTTCTAAACTTTGACAATAATTACTTTATTAATTAAAGTAAGTTTGTAATTATCTAACAAATGGACATTAGGGTTTAGATCATATAATTATTGTTGACTTGGCTAATTTAGCAATTAGGGTTTACTCTTCCGGTAATTAGGGTTACCAAATTACAATTAGGGTTCCCATTACTAAATTAGGGTTTTATTTTAGTAATTAGGGTTTAACAATTTAGGGTTTCTAAATTTAATTATTATAAACACCATACTTGTTAATTAATCACATTATCGATACTCACCAACAATCTCAAACTTTAATTTCAAATTAGGGTTACTAATTATAGCAATTAGGGTTTCCAGAATTTTTAATTAGGGTTTACCTAATTAATACATTAAATACATGACATAATTAATATTATACACTTATAAAATAACCTTATACTCTAATTTGGATCTCAAATTAGGGTTTAACATGATTACTAGGGTTTTGGCATTTTACACCATAATTGACCAACCATTGTCAGTCCACAAACATACAGTACATATTTATAACACTGAAAAATCAAAATATTATAATAGTATAATATTATCATCATTCCTTATTCCTGAACCAGATATAGGGTTTATCAAAATATTATTAGGGTTTGGTCATAACATATTAAAACTGTTTCACACATTAACATTACACACATAACCATACATATCTATAACACTGGCAAATAATAATATAATATTATTATTCTTATTCCTTGATCAAAACCTAGAATTAGGGTTTGGATTCCATATCTGATTTATCTTTCATATACAACATTAATAATTAAGTTAAAATAATTAACTTAACTATTCTGAAATAATTTCATATAATAAATAATTATTATAATAATTCTATAATCAAATCATATATTATTTAAATAATATAATTATCATATATTCATGGAAAATAAACATTAAAAACATTTTTACTATAAAACTAATTATTATTAGAATATAATTTATAATGAGCAATAATTCTAAAATAAAATTATTCATAGCCATTCATGTAATAAATATATTTTATATTCATCACATAATTACATACATAATACCTTTCATACATTCTTACCTTTAGAATAAATAATTATTCTAAAATTATTTCATATATTACTTATATAATATAAGTTTATATTTTCCTTGAAAAATAATTAATAAAACATTTCCAATAAAGAATTAATTAGAATAAAAATATACTCCCTCTGTCCCAAATTAACTGCTCAATTTTGACCTTTTTTAGTCAAATTGACTATTTTTAGAATTAATAATTAAACATATATAAATATATTTCTGAAATTATAAAAAATAGGATTAGTAATAAATTGTATATACTTTCTTTTGGTTATAATCTCTTCACCTATATTTTAGCAAAAATAGTAAAAAGATTAGTTTTAAAAATGGTCAATTTGACTTTAAAAAGTCAAAACTGAGCAATTAATTTGGGACGGAGGGAGTAATTGGTAATGGTCAATAATTCTAAAATAAATTTATTTGCAATACTTAATGTAATAAATAAATTTAATTTATCACACATATAATTATAATTACACATTACCTTGACATATATCATTCATATTTATTTTAATAAATAAAAAAAATTTATACGCAAAATTTATGATTTATTTATATAGAAAATATCGGGTTGTCACATTCACCCTCCCTTATAAAGATTCCGTCCCCGGAATCACCTTTTAAAACCTATACATACCAGGGTACATAGTATACACAATCATTCCAAATAGATCTCGATCATAGTTGATCGATCCGATCTTTAACTATTCACATAACACTTATCTTTTTCCTTAAACAGAAATTTGATTCCTAAGAGAACTCAAATTCCTCCTTCAAAATAATTTATAAAAATAATTTATTATTTATGTAAGAAAATAATATATAAGAAAATAAAATTGGTTCGAGTAATACCTGGAGTTGCATCCCCGGCTGCCACGATATCTTGAACGGTTACGCGGAAGACGCTTGCGGTTGATTTCGTTGATTTATTTGTTGATGTCGATCCCGTTGTCGCCAATGTCCTGTTGCCTTTTCACATTTTCGCATTCCTTGTTTCCATTTCCTTTCTTGGACAGTCTTTCTCCTTATGCTCCATTGATTCGCACATAACACATTCACTATACCTTCTTGGATTGGGACAGTTGGGAGAAATATATATTCCTCCTGTCCTTACTTTCCACACACAAACTTTCCTTTTAATCACATTCCTTGCTTATTTCTGGTATTATCAAGATTATCTTCTTTTATTTTATAGGCGACAAAAGTTGTCTTTTGCCCCTTCATTATCCTAGCTATTACTATCGTTGCTATAAGATCATTTGATCTTCTAAATCCTGTCGATACGATTGTCTTGAAGTCTTTGAAGTTTGTCGATCGATTGTCTGGCTGATTTCTCGCAACTGGTATTCCGTCCTACATAGCTTGATCGTCCGCATTCGCAAAATTTCGATGTCGGGTCTGGTTATCCTCCAACTTTGTTCACAGATCCTTCTATCCATTAGTTTTATTTTCGTCTTAACGGCATTTTCATAAATTATTCTTACATATTAAGCCTTATCGTAAGCACTTAACATATAACGCAAAACTTTCTATTCAAATAATTCATGTACTCAAAATATTAGATTTTGAAAACTCGGTCTACTGTAATAATCAGTGACCAAATAAATAACTATTATCTTTATACCAACTTATCCCATTAATCCAATATAGATCCATATTCATAACACTTGACATGTCATAGCACATTCTGCTTTAAACATTCGCTATCCCTTTTGTGACTTAAAAGTCGGGATTCACTACCATAACTTATACAAAATATTACATTACACCAACAAACCTATCATATATACCACCTAAAACTATACATATTCAACTAATACTAATACTACCTAATCCTTTCACCTTCCCTAACGATCAATTGCTTAATAACCTATCTATTTCCATTATCCTCAGTATCCATTCACACATAACTATATCCAGTTTGTCATAATTTTCAACACCTTATGAGTTTAAGAACTCATCACAAACATATGAGTTTAAGAACTCGACATTGACCACTTATAATCCTTTAGCTATACTTTACCTATCAGTTATACTTAGCATTTCTTGATCCAGTACTATACTTTCCAAAATAACCACCTCTTTGAGGTAGCTTTCAATGTGAGCCTCTATTTCAGCTATTAGCTTTGATATTGGCGCGGTCATGGACGTTGACTTATTCTTTACGACTTAAGGGTATCCTAATTATATTCCTTTCTAACACCTACACACAAAATTATCTTGATTAACACATAATAATTACACACAGCACATAATAATTTTTATAAGTTATCTTTTAATTTGTTTGACGATGAATTTATTCAATTCATCCCTTTTTAAACTCTATATGAGTTATTTATATTTTCAACGTTTCCCTCTGTCCTAAGGCTGTAGCCTAAGGTCTAACCCACCTAAGGTTTCTAACCCTATAGCTCTGATACCATCATGTAAAGTCCCCGAACCCGGATACTTGAAACCCGAACTCGGTACTTCACGATACCATTTCTATGAGCGGAATAATACTAATAATAATAACAATAATATAAAACTTAAACTTAAATTTACATATTCATCAGAGTCTTTCTCCCAAGTACGTAACCTTTAAACATTCATTACATGTCATAATATATATTAATTTATATATCATAGTCTTCATAATCTATAACTATTACAATCAGTAGCATATAAAGTCATTCAGAAACTTTTCCTTTTCCTTTGCTCTTGACAGATATTTCTGGTCCTTCACACTTAGCTGAAAACATTTAAATTAAGCAAGAATGAGCATTTGAGTGCCCAGCAAGTATTATATATATATATAGGCTGAAAGAATTTAAATGTTTTCTTTATAATATTCTTCTACAACTAGTCGGTAGTTGTGAAGTAATCTGTACCAATAATAATAACATAACAACCCTCATTCAAATTTTTGAAATTTCGTATAGACTATACATGGGGTTTTTGTGACATACTATGAACATTGTTTTCATTTTCGAAAAGGTTTGAACAGAAATTCATCTGTAAACCGTCATGACTTACGGACACGGAGGGTGATCAGCCCTGTTGTACCCTGTATTGATCAATACTACATGTATAAGAACGATGTTATCGTTCAATCTGTCCGCCTTGGGCGCATAAAAATTTTCCCATTATCGGGATGTTCATACCTGTCGGGTTTTCATAACAAAGGTCTTATATAATTCAACATATATGTATATCAAAGGGGTATCAACATACGATTAAATACAATAATTATCCAAGTGGGGACACTTGTATAATCATTTCTAGAAATTAACGAACAGAATATATATAACTGAATTATCATATACTAGCATGTTGATAGTCAATGGGCTTATATAATATAAGTTTAAAAATCTGTACAATAATAACAATAATTCTGAACTTCTCACTTCTGTCCATTGCATAAAGAAAATGCAAAGTTAGGATACTTGCCTGATGCGCTGCTTACACTTTGCAACTTAGTTTTATCTTTTTATGAAATCACCTAACATTAATCAGATTATTTTACTGATTAGTATAACATAACGTACACATTACACTGCCTATGGCAGTCAGCACATTTCCTATTCACATTATCACACATGTTCAACAATCGTTGACTCATAATCAAACATCAACACCTTCCTAATCACATTGTCATATAACCTTAATAACCATTGAATCACAAATAAACAGTTAATTTAACCAATTATCTAAGTCCAGATCAATTTCTGATCTATATCGGTCTACCGACAGCTTTATCGGTTAAATATCGAGTCTAGGACTCTAATCCGTAGTTCAATATCCTTTGGATATCTTAAACCTCAGTCGCACTATTTTTCATGGCCTTATAAAAATTATTAAATAATTATTATCATTTATTATAATTTTTGAAATATCAGAATCATTATTAAATGATTTAAGTCTTAAACAATTCTATTATCATTAATATTTAATTAATATTAAACCATTAATGAAACCATTGCCAAAATATTAAAGTTATGTATAATAACTCAAAATATTTTTAAAACATTTATATTACCTTTAATTGATTCATAAACAATTAAAATCACTATTAACTAATTACCATTAATATTTAAATATTAATGAACTATTTATCCAAATATTAAAAGTCATTAATTATAACTTAAAATATTTTAAATCATTAATATCCTTTTTAAATGATTTTTAAATAAATAAAACCATTTTTAAACTATTTATTTAATATAATTATTAAATAAATTTAATATCATTAATCATTAAATATCATTAATATTAAATTATTAATGAAATTATCCTTTAAATATTAAAAGTTATACTTTATAACTTAAAATATCTTTAAACACTTTATTTTTATTTAAAATGATTATTATAATAATAAAATCATTTTTAAACTAAATTATTTAATATAATTATTAAATAACTTTATTATCATTAATCATAATTAATTAATAAAATTTACCTTTAAATATTAAAAGTTATATTTTATAACTTAAAATATTTTTAAATACCTTATTATTATTTAAAATGATTTTTAATATAATAAAATCATTTTTAATTCATTTATTTAATTCATTCAATAAATAACTTAATTATCATTAATATCACTTTATTAATGAAAATTATCAAATAATATTAAAAGTTATCAAAATAACTCAAAAATATTTTCTAACACAATAATATAATTTTTCATGATTTTTCATGAATTAAAATCATTTTTAAATAATTTATTTAATATTATAATTAAATAAATTAATTACTTTTAATATTCCAAAAATATTAAATATTCATGAAATATATTTAAAATAATTAAAAACTAATTTTCAGAATTTAAAATAATTTTTTATAATTTATTTTGTATTTTTAATAATTAAAAACTATTTTTTTTCTATTTTTTATTAATTTCCGAAAATATTAATTAAATCTGTCGCTAAAGGCCTATAGCGACGCTTTCTGTCGCTATAGGTGTTCTTGAGCTTTTCCAGAAAATCTTGACAGTGTGCTAGGGGGTGGTTTGACCATGAATAACTTTCTGTAAAAACCGTTTCTGGACGATCTAACACATACATATTGTATTACTCATGTAATCCTACAAGTTCATAACAAATATCGTGGTTAAACAACATCAGATCTTGGAGAAATCATCCATCAAAAAGTCTGACAAGACTGTTCTTCGCAAAGAACAGTTCATGGTGCCTACTTTGGATCCTTATAACTTTCAATCCGTGTAATATTTTGGTGATATATCAATTTCAGTGTGTAGACCTCATGTAGGACTACAACTATAACGTTTAAAATAATCATAAAAACAAGAAATAAAGCAGATAAAGTATGGTCAAACGGTGTCCAAAAAATCGACACTTAGAAAATTCTGGGCTGTCCAGAATTTGTCTGGTCAATGTTGGTCAACTCACTTTGACCTTAAATAACTTTTGATCCACAATAGATATGGACCTTATTCTTTTTGGAAATTAAAGAACTCATTACAGAATACATATAACAACTTTTATAACACAAAAATCATGATCTAGAAAAGAGTTATAAGCCTTGCAATTTGCCTAAAAATAACAGATTTCAGTTTTTCAAAAGTTGGAAAAACTTTGATTTTGAGCACTTTGATGTTATGGGTCATGAATCTAACAACCCAGAACATTAATACACTCCTTATTACACATATTTAACAAATCAATTTCAACAATTAACCACGAATTGAAGGATTTCAAAAATTAAAGAAATTATACCTTTCTTGATCGATTTTTGATTTTTGGCTTCCGATATGTTGATGATCTGTTATGGGTGATGGTGGGGCTTGATTCTTGACTGATATATGAAGGAAATTTCGGAGGTTTGGGGTTGAGAGAGAATTGGTGAGAGTTGTTTAGCAAAATGGCCAATTCTTTGCATTTTCTCTCTCTCAACTTATTTATAGGCAATTGTGGTGCATGAATTGGCTGAAGTGTTGCTTGTTGCTGGAGTTTTGGGCATGTGGAGTTGTTAGATTTGGTGAACAACCATCCCTAAATGTCAAAACCTAAGAACTAGCTTCTTAAATGCCTAATATGGGCTTTTTTGCCATTTCCTTTTTTTCCTAGAAAGTTGTCTTAGGTTTAGGGTTTAGTTATTTTAGTGTTTAGGGTTTAACATCTAACCCTTAAAGATTTAGCAACTAGGATTTCAAAAATTTCCAATTTTAGGATTTAGCAATTTAGAGTTTATTACAAAAATAATAACTAAATTTTAGTTTCTAAATTTTGACAATAATTACTTTATTAATTAGAGTAAGTTTGTAATTATCTAACAAATGGATATTAGGGTTTAGATCATATAATTATTGTTGACTTGGCTAATTTAGCAATTAGGGTTTACTCTTCCGGTAATTAGGGTTACCAAATTACAATTAGGGTTCCCATTACTAAATTAGGGTTTTATTTTAGTAATTAGGGTTTAACAATTTAGGGTTTCTAAATTTTATTATTATAAACACCATACTTGTTAATTAATCACATTATCGATACTCACCAACAATCTCAAACTTTAATTTCAAATTAGGGTTACAAATTATAGCAATTAGGGTTTCCAGAATTTTTAATTAGGGTTTACCTAATTAATACATTAAATACATGACATAATTAATATTATACACTTATAAAATAACCTTATACTCTAATTTGGATCTCAAATTAGGGTTTAACATGATTACTAGGGTTTTGGCATTTTACACCATAATTGACCAACCATTGTCAGTCCACAAACATACAGCACATATTTATAACACTGAAAAATCAAAATATTATAATAGTATAATATTATCATCATTCCTTATTCCTGAACCAGATATAGGGTTTATCAAAATATTATTAGGGTTTGGTCATAACATATTAAAACTGTTTCACACATTAACATTACACATATAACCATACATATCTATAACACTGGCAAATAATAATATAATATTATTATTCTCATTCCTTGATCAAAACTCATAATTAGGGTTTGGATTCCATATCTGATTTATCTTTCATATACAACATTAATAATTAAGTTAAAATAATTAACTTAACTATTCTGAAATAATTTCATATAATAAATAATTATTATAATAATTCTATAATCAAATCATATATTATTTAAATAATATAATTATCATATATTCATGGAAAATAAACATTAAAAACATTTTTACTATAAAACTAATTATTATTAGAATATAATTTATAATGAGCAATAATTCTAAAATAAAATTATTCATAGCCATTCATGTAATAAATATATTTTATATTCATCACATAATTACATACATAATACCTTTCATACATTCTTACCTTTATAATAAATAATTATTCTAAAATTATTTCATATATTACTTAAATAATATAAGTTTATATTTTCCTTGAAAAATAATTAATAAAACATTTCCAATAAAGAATTAATTAGAATAAAAATATAATTGGTAATGGTCAATAATTCTAAAATAAATTTATTTGCAATACTTAATGTAATAAATAAATTTAATTTATCACACATATAATTATAATTACACATTACCTTGACATATATCATTCATATTTATTTTAATAAATAAAAAAAAATTTATACGCAAAATTTATGATTTATTTATATAGAAAATATCGGGTTGTCACACAGCCGCGGGAGGGGCATTATGGGCAAAGAGCTATGACGATGCCTATACACTTATCGAGACTATGGCTACAAATGACTACCAAAATTCTACAGCTCGAATGCCATAGCCCAAGGTTGCAGGTGTGTTGGAGGTTGATGCTATTACCCAGTTGTCGGCACAGATGGCAGCGATGGCAAAGAAGATAGATCAATGTGAGATTTGTGCAGGGTCACACTCGACGGATCAATGTGCTATTAGCTCAGAGTCAGTACAGTATGTGGGCAATTACAGGAAAGATCAAGGACAGTTTCAGAATACATACCACCCCAACAACCGAAATCATCCAAACTTTAGTTGGTCAAATAACCAAGGACATCAGCAGAATCAGTTTCAGCCGAACCAATAGTTTCAGCCACAGTCATCTCAGCCACAGTTTTCATCAAAACCACCGTTTCCACCGGGATTTTCTCAACAACAACAACATCACACTCCAGCTACACCACAGCCAGAAAAGAAATCAGAAATGGAGGAGATGATGTTGAAATACATGGCAAACACTGAAGTTATGATCAAAAGCCAAGTAGTGGCTATTAAGAATTTGGAGACTCAGATGGAGCAAATGGCGAGCATGCTTAACAACAAGCCCCAAGGTTCATTGCCAAGTAATACAGAGCCAAATCGACGAAGAGACGGGAAGGAACAGTGCCAAGCAATCACGTTAAGATCTGGGAAAAATCTTACAGGGCACTGCAAGTCGCGCGCCCACGCAGGATTACATTGAGGATACCGCGCGGCCGCGCGAGACAGAACAGTTGACTGAAGAGAAAGAGAAGTTGGAAAAATCTAATTCGCAGAAGGTCGGGCAGGATAAAACAGGTTCAGAGGAGAAGCTCAAGAGTTCAGTGCCACCAATTCACCCTCAAGTACCGTATCCGCAGAGATTAAATAAGCAGAGGGAAGATAAATAGTTTAGGAAGTTCTTGGAGGTATTCAAAAAGCTGCAGATTAACATACCGTTTGCTGAGGCATTGGAACAAATGCCAAGTTATGCAAAGTTTATGAAGGGTATATTATCAAGGAAGAGTAGACTAGATGAGTTTGAGACAGTGGCCTTGACAAAGGAATGCAGTGCAGTGCTTCAGCGTAAACTACCTCCAAAGTTGAAAGATCCGGGCAGTTTCACAGTTCCATTCACGATCGGAAAGATAAACTTCAAAAAGTGTTTATGTGATCTTGGGGCAAGTATTAATATGATGCCCTTGTCAGTGTTTAATCAGTTGGGGTTGCCGGCTCCAAGGCCGACAAACATTTCATTACAATTAGCTGGCAGATCCATCACGTATCCACGGGGAATTGTTGAAGACGTGTTGGTAAAGGTGGACAAATTTATCTTTCCGGCTGACTTCTTCATTTTGGATTTCGAGGAAGATAAAAATATACCAATCATACTGGGGAGACCATTCTTAGCCACGGGAAGGACATTGATAGACGTGCAGAAAGGGGAACTCACTATGCGTGTACATGATCAAGAGGTTACCTTTAACGTCTTTAAGGCCATGAAGTTCCCAGCAGATGAAGAGGACTGTTTCCTAGTTGATTGGGTGAATCGGGTTCTAAATGATGAAGTACAGAGTCTAGTAGATTATGAACCTTTGAGGAATATCACTGATGAGAAATCAGATTTGGAGGACGAGGAATTCGACGAATTTGTGCAATATCTGGATACCACTCCATAATTCAGGAGATTCAGACCACCTGTCGAGCCATTGACGAAAGTTGGGGAAGCCTCAGTAAAGTTAAAGCCATCTCTTGAGACACCTCCAGAGCTGGAGTTAAAACCACTTCCAGAACATCTTAGGTACGCATTTTTAAGTTCAAATTCGAAATTACCTGTGATTATTGCTTCTGCACTAACATCTTTTCAGGAAGAAAAACTGCTAAGAGTGCTTCGAGAGTTCAAATCAGCTATTGGATGGACCATAGCAGATATCAAAGGGATCAGCCCTTCGTATTGCATGCACAAGATCCTAATGGAATATGGTAGTAAGCCGTCAGTTGAGCAACAAAGAAGGCTTAATCTGATAATGAAAGAAGTGGTCAAGGAAGAGGTACTGAAATGGTTAGATACAGGAATAATTTACCCGATCTCAGACAGCTCATGGGTGAGCCCAGTGCAGTGTGTTTCAAAAAAGGGTGGCATGACAGTCGTGACTAATGAGAATAATAAGTTAATTCCAACACGAATAGTAACGGGGTGGAGAGTCTGTATGGATTACCGCAGGCTCAACAAAGCTACAAGGAAAGATCATTTTCCACTCCCATTCATTGATCAGATGTTGGACATATTAGCAGGTCATGAATACTATTGCCTTTTGGACGGATATTCGGGCTACAATCAAATTATGATAGCTCTAGAAGACCAGGAAAAGACTACCTTCACATGCCCATATGGCACTTTTGCTTTCAGGAGAATGTCTTTCGGGTTATGCAATGCTCCAGCCACCTTTTAGAGATGCATGATGGCTATATTTTTAGATATGGTGGAGCAAAATGTGGAGGTATTTATGGATGACTTCTCAGTCTTCGGAGACTCATTTGACTTATGCCTTGAGAATCTGGTTATGGTTTTGAAGAGATGTGTTGAAACTAATTTAGTGTTCAACTGGGAAAAATGCCATTTCATGGTCCAAGAAGGAATCATATTGGGACACAAGGTTTCGAAGAAGGGACTTGAGGTGTATAGGGCGAAGCTGGAGACTATTGAGAACTTGCCACCACCTACTACAATAAAATGTGTTCGTAGTTTTCTGGGACATACTGGTTTCTACCGCAGATTCATCAAGGATTTCTCCAAAATAACTAAACCACTATGTAATCTATTGGAGAAGGATGCACAGTTTAGTTTTGATAAATCTTGCGTGTCAGCATTTGAGCACTTAAAGAGAAAACTAACTTCAGCACCAGTGATTACTGCACTAGATTGGGCTTTGCCATTTGAGATGATGTGTGATGCCAGTGATTACGTCGTAGGGGCTGTTTTGGGGCAGTAGAAGGAAAAGATATTTCATGTGATCTATTATGCCAACAAGACCCTCACGGATGCACAGTTGAACTACACCACTATAGAGAAAGAGTTATTGGCAATGGTATATGCATTTGATAAATTTCGAGCATATCTGATTGGCACAAAGGTGATAGTCTATATGGATCACGCGGAAATTCGACATTTAGTGGCAAAGAAGGATGCAAAACCTCGGTTGATCAGATGGATTTTATTATTGCAGGAATTTTATTTGGAAATCAAGGATAGAAAGGGGACTGAAAACCAAGTGGCGGACCACTTATCTCGACTAGAGAATCTGGAAAGGGAAGTAAATGACAAAGTCATGATTAAAGAATCCTTTCCAAATGAGCAGTTGTTTGTGGTGGAAGGGGAAGTGCCATGGTTCACAGACTACGCGAATTATCTGGTAAGTAAGATGATACCTTCTAACTTGGTGGGTTATCAAAAGAATAAATTTCTGCACGATGTCAAATGGTATATATGGGATGAGCCTTAATTGTTTAAATAGTGTTCTGGTCAAGTGATAAGAAGGTGTATTCCATATAGCGAGACCGAGGGGATTTTGCAGGAGTGTCATTCTATAGTGTATGGAGGTCACTATGGTAGTGAAAGAACATCGGCCATAGTACTATAAGCAGGATTCTACTGGCCGATAATTTTCAAGGATGCATACAGTTTTGTCCAGCGGTGTGATAGATGTCAGCGAGTGGGGAACATCTCCAAAAGAAATTAAATGCCTTTGAATACGATCCTCGAAGTAGAAATTTTTGATGTGTGGGGGATTTATTTCATGGGGCCCTTCGTTTCTTCTTGCGAAAATCTCTACATCTTACTCGTAGTGGATTATGACTCGAAATGGGTAGAAGTGGAAGCTCTTCCGACAAATGATGCTAAGGTCATCCTCAAATTTTTACACAGAAGCATCTTCATGAGGTTTGGAACTCCAAGAGCTATCATCAGTGACGAAGGCAGTCATTTCTGCAACAGGCAGTTTACAGCTTTGTTGGCCAAGTATGGGGTGCACCATCTCATTGCTACAGCTTATCACCCGTAAACGAATGGCCAAGCTGAAGTGTCGAATCGGGAAGTTAAGAGAATCCTAGAAAAAGTTTTAAATCCCACACAGAAAGACTGGTCGTTAAAGATGGATGATGCAGTATGGGCTTATAGAACGGCATACAAAACTCTGTTGGGCATGTCACCTTTTCAACTTGTGTATGGCAAAGCCTATCACCTTCCTATGGAGCTAGAGCATAAGGCCTATTGGGCAATATGGAAGCTCAATTTTGATTTGAAAGCTGCAAGGGAGAAACGTCTACTCCAACTCAATGAGTTGGATGAATTTAGATTACAGGCATATGAGAACTCGAATTTGTACAAAGAGAAGGTGAAGAAATGGCATGAACGTAAGATCATGGATAGAACATTTGAACCGGGACAAAGGGTTTTGCTTTATAACTCCAGACTTAAACTTTTTCTAGGAAAGCTGAAATCGAGATGGTCAGGACCATTTACAGTGAAAACTGTCTTTTCGCATGGTGTCATTGAAGTATATGATCAGTTTCCGGACAAGCCTTTTAAGGTGAATGGACAGTGCTTGAAGCATTACTTTGGTGGCGAGGTGGACAGACAAAAAGTCACCTCCATTCTTTCGTCTGCATGAGCTTCAGAGACAGTCAAGCTAATTGACTATAACTTAGCACTTGATGGGAGGCAACCCATTATCTCTATCTCTATTTTTTTTATTCAGTAGGGTATCTTCATGTTAAATCTCACTGATAAGTAGTTTGGGAGTCAACTCAGCAGTGTAGGAAGCAGGGTTACGCGACCGTGCAATGACTACAGCTCAAGACCGCGCGCTCGCGCGCTACACATCTCAGACCAGGAATGCCACTCGCGCGCCCGCGCCTGAAAACCATTGCAGGGACGCGCGGCCGCGCGCGACACCAGGCGTTGAAAATTTTTAAAGTTTAAAACACCGAGTTGTGGTCTATTTGGCCCCTCACGTGACATAATAGAAGCGTATTCTTCTGTTCTCCCATAATCATAAGACTCCTCAGCTCTCATCAAAGATCATACCCACAACTCTCTCCACTGGCATAAATCTAGGGTTTCTGCGTGGGTTGTGCACAAGCGAGTTTGGGGGTACTCTCATCTGCAGGAGAGCATCTGTATTATCTACCTATCATCTACACCTGGGTCCAAAAAGAGTACGTTCAATCTCCATCTCTTTGTCATTAGAATCATCCTCCCGTAACCAAGACGAGGATGTCATGGACCACAGGAAATTTATCAGTTTGGAAGCCCAGCAGGAATATTATTGCATCATGGCTAAATCGTTTGTGAAGGAACGGGGATTTAAACCTGAGAAGAAAGACGGCCAACTATGGAATATGATACGAGAAAGAGGTTGGGTTTGCCTAGCTTCAACTCCTATGCTTATTCCCATGGGAGTTGTTCGAGAGTTCTACGCGAATGCTAAGGAAATGACAGGAGGGATAGCGTTGGTTCGAGGAGTACAAGTGGATTTGCGGCCCCCAGCCATCAGAGCAATGTTTGGGATGACTGACACACCACCAACGGGGTCTGCTAATTGGGTTACAGGTGCACATTTGATGACGGACTTGGACTTAGTGATTTCTGAATTGTGCATTTCGGGCACCAAATGGAATTATAAGGCAGGGACGACCGGGCCAAAATCTTTTCCAACGTCCGCCTTTAATCGATATGCCAAGGCATGGAATCTATTTATCTGTGCCAAATTAATTCCATCAGCTCACCAGCATGAAATAACCACTGAGCGGGGTATCATTTTATGGGGCATTATCAAAGGCAAGTACATTGACGTCGGCCACCTAATTCATCAGAACATGCTACGTTATTTATGGGGGAGCACGACTGGGAGTATTCCACACGCGTCTGTGGTAGCCATGATGTGTACACAACAAGGAGTCCCGTGGAATAACGAGCAGCTGCAGAACCCGAGCCACGATATCACTCATGCTACTATTGCCAAATTCAAGGATTGAACGGGTGGTGAACCGCATCCGCAAGGACTAGGTTTTATTATCCAGCCCACTTTCCTAGAGCTGCCATCGTAGCCCACTCAGATAGATTAGGCGGGCCCGTCGACACGACCACATGTTCCTCATGGTGATCGCTAGCTCCGAAGGTTGAAGCGAAAGGTTGATGCCATATATGATAATTTTGGAGTGTTTGCTACGGGTCTCACGAGAGCCTTGGCCGAGGCTTTTGCACAGCAAGGAACGATGCTAGAGTGGCCTCAGTTCGGGACAGCAGTGCCATATCCACCACCAGATTCACCACCCGAGGAGGGTGGTACAGCCGATCATTAGGGGAGTTTTCTGTACCCTTTACCTTCATTCAATGGGGCAATGAATATTATAAGTTTGGGGGTATTGGGGTAGTAGTATAGTTGCATATAGTTTCATTTAGTTTTTGCATGTTTAGTTTTAATTTTGCATATTTATGTGTTAGATAAAATTTTGCAGAAAATTTTTAATTTTTAGTTATTATTGTTTGTGCTAGTATGTTTTAGTTTGCATGTCTCACAATGTTTAGCTTTATGGAAATTTTGTCTAGCCAATGATGATAGTGAATTTTGAAAGATTCTTGAGTATTGTGGATAACATGAGCTGAGATATAATGCTTTACACGATGAAATTCATATTGCTGTTTAAATGCTTTCGGTTTGCATGAATGTGTTTACAATCACTTGTAGGTATAAGAAGTATGTGTTGCATTGCTTGATAGAAAATATAGTGTTAAAAAAAGAGAAGCATGTGGAAAGTGATCATAGACTGTATGAAGCATTGACATTCAAACTTTGGGAAAACATGGGTATGCTATGTATAAAAAAAATCAAATAGCAGTAACGTGGCTAGTCTTATTTTGGGGCCCTGGCTACTTGAGAAAGTACGCCCGAGGGGATTGTCTCTACACCTAGCGCCCTAAGGTCTTTCATGGTCTGGGAGTCGTTGGTTGAAAGCTCGCTAAGGGGTACCAGTGTTGCCTAAGGGAATAAGGCATTGCACAGTCATGTAAAAAAAAGAAAAAAAAGAAAAATAGCAATAAACACCGCGGGAAAGAGGAAAATCGCCCTCGTGAGTAGCAATAAAGCAGTTAAACCTATTGTTGAACCTTAGTTTGTGTTGATATGTTGAAACAGTCTGTGTTGCATGACTATAAATGAGTCTTAATTTAGACTATAATTTTCTGTTTTGAGCAATGTAACATGTGTATTCTTTGCTTAAGTCAAGTTTTGGTGAACACCACACACACACACAGCATCTCTATAGCATATATGAATTATCTAAGTGTATGATATTATGCCTATAGTTTGGTTTGAAATGGTAATCTTGAATCTGGATACTTCACTGAGGCAATTTAGACTGAAATTCTGTTAGAGCTGGAACTATGTGAGACTAGTTTTGCATCATAGCTTAGTTGCATAGTATTGTAGCTGCATTTTCATTGTTCATTAGTATGCGTTGCTTGAGGGCAAGCAACAGTTCAAGTTTGGTATTTGATAAGTGGGTTTTATATCTACTTATTGAATACTAATTCACGCGAACTATGCCCATCTCAAGTACATTTTAGTGTGTTTTTAGTTGCATTTCATGTTATTTTGCATTGCATTTACTTAAGACTCCTTTTGGTGAAAAAGTGCAGGAAACGGCCTAATTTGGTGGTATTAGAGGGCACGAGGCTAATAGACGCATGAAGCGAGACACAAGCTGGGATATGCATGGCATGAGGATCAAGTGGAGCAGAAGACCAAGCATGGATAGACAAAGGAAGGAGCAGCAGAACAGATCAGTTGCAGCAGCAGAACCAGAATTCACAGACTGCAAGCTGCGTGGCCGCGCGGCAGGACAAGCTTGGGGACACGCACCCACGCGAGCACCCGGCTGGACAACATTACATACTGCAAGTCTCGCGCCCGCGCGAGGATTACACTGGAGGGGCGCGCGGCCGCGCGCGATGCCTGAAGCTGCTGATTTGTTTTATTTTAATTTTTAATTAAAAGGGTTGTAATTTGATTAAAACGATATCTGACTGGTGTCAGACATATCTTTGTTTACTTTTGACGTATTTTTCATAGTAGGAACTAAGGTTTACATGCTGAAGGAGATTCCAACGTAGAACGAAGCTTAAACGCCTATTTCTCAAATTCTTCTTGGGATTTTCTATCATTGTGGATTATCATTATTATTTTGCTAGATTTATATGAGGATTTAAACGTTAACTTTGGTCTATAATCAGCAATTGGGTTTGATCATTTCTATCCTTCATCTTTCAATTGTTTGCTTATTAACCATGTTTAGCTTTGATCCCATAATGGCTTTTGGTTCAGTCATGAACTAAACTCCATTATGGGATTCTAACAGATTCTAATATGTATTTTAGTTGCATGCTTGATTGCTGGGGCTATTTTACATATCATATGGAAATTCTATCATAATTGTTTTGCATGTATGAATGCTTGATCACCATTCACTTCAGTACTTGTATGGAATTGACAATGAACATGCAAGTATGTATTGTAATTATGATAGCATATGTATATGGGGCTGTTTTATATGGCTTGCATATTTCGTGAACCAAAAAGACATATACTGTTTCACTGTATGAGTTAAAATAAGGGCTTATGCTTAAATTCAGTATGATTGCAATTTCACATAGACATATAGTGATTTTGGTTATATTGATGATTACATGGAGTCTATCGTTTGTGGATGTTGTGTAAGTAGGTCATAGTACATTGAAAAATGGTTATGACTCTATTAGTACTCTTGGCTACTTTCCTGTGATATGTGAATAATTCTTGCATGATAGTGGTAATTAGATGAAGTGTTAAATGAAGTTAGGATCCCATTATTTCCAGACTTGGTTCACTTCATTATTATTCATGTTTTAGTTGTTATATGCAATTAGAGTAATTCACCAATTATAGTCATTAGTTTAAGCATATAAATATAGTGATTTAATTGATGCATAGTAGTTTAAATTTGACAACTTTCTCTGTGGGATCGATACTCTACTTACTCTGTATTACTTGTTGACACATGTATGCTTGCATGAGTTAGAGCTCTTTATTCAGAACTGAAAAAGAGGCAACAAAGCAATCAAAATCAAAACTTGCCCATCCAAAGAAATAATTATTCCCCTTTCCAAACATCCCTAAAACCCTCAAATCCTCCATTCCAAAGAACTGGAGAAGCCAAACATCGAAGAACGTTCACACATTTAAGGGACTCACTTGAGAATATACTCAAGCTTCTGACAGTACAAAAGAAAATTGCTCAGCTTCTTCCACCAGCCAATCCAAGTGGGAAGAATTTTGACCCAAGCAAGAAATGTTCTTATCATTCTAGGGCTCCATGCCATGATACCCAAGAATGTTGGTCTTTGAAGCATAAGATCCAGGATATGATAGATAGTGGTGAGATCGTGGTGACAACACCAGAGCCACCACATGTTCAAGATAATCATCTACCTCAACACAATGAGGATGGAGTTAACATGATCGTTATTGGAAGGGGACAAACTACCAAATATCTTTAATGCATTAGAGAAACATCTCAAGCAAATATCCTAGCAAATTTGGGTTATTCTGAAGGATGGTCTCCAATCAAGCATGAAATGGATTCTATCAAAGAACAGATTGGTCAACTGGCCAAACTGATAGTACATCAGCACCAAGTCACTCGATAGTTAATCAGTCAGGGCAAGCAAATCTCCTCTCCATTTTAACAAGGGATTAACAACTATTCCAAGAAAGTGAAACTTGGGAAGAAAAACTTACAAGGAAAGCTAAATCTCAGACTCGTCGATAGTATGCGGATAAAAGAAAGTTCACTCCTTTGGGACAACCGATGGAGGGAATCCTGCAGATGTTGATCAATGAAAGGAAGATCACAAAACTGTTACCTCCAATCAATCCCTGTTCCAAGAGATTTAATGCTACTGGGATATGTTAATACCATTCCAACACTCCTGATCATGATATAGAAAGATGTTGGGCACTTTGTCACCTGATCCAGAATATGATCGACAGCGGTGACCTATATATGGTAAATAACGGTAAAACATTTCCTGAAGAAGAGGAGATATTTCCTCCTAGAACACAGAGATGAAGGGAAGTTATAGCAGTCATAACCTCTAAATGAGACTTGTCTACATCACCTCTAGTAATCCAAGGAAATGAGGACAAAGAAGGAAAGAATCCTTTGAAAGTGGCTGCACCAAAACCCTTGATGTTGCCATTAAGGCCGCAGTATCCCTTTATCAGCCTGAAGAGAGTCTCATGGAACTATGGGGAGAATGACGGATTGAACTCAAATCATACAACAACTATATCAAAGGAAAACTCGTTGTATCTGCCTCAGCGAGTGATAAAGCTAGTCACTAAAACCAAAGGGAGAGTTCCCGAGGAGAAAATTGAAGAATTCCTAAGCAAAATGAGGCATAATAAAGCCAAGATAGTGCATAGATTAAGGGAGGCACCTCAACAGATATCCATTCTGTACTTGGTATTGTCTTCTGAAGATCATCGCAAAATCTTAACACAAGTGCTGAAAGAAGCACATCTGCCTAAGGCTGTGGATACAGAAAAGTTTTGTCACTTGATAAATCACATTTTCAACAGCAATGTGATATCTTTCACTGATGATGACATACCAGTGGAAGGAACTGGTCATTGCAAGTCATTGCATATTGCAATGATATCCTCTGCTTATGTGATAGGATGAGTATTGGTAGATGGAGGATCTTCCTTGAACATCTTTCCCTACGACACTTTGGAAAGAATGAAGATTAGTCTAAGTCAAATTCAAAGCAACCACATAGTCATAAGAGCCTTTGACGGGTCTTAACAAAATGTTATAGGAGAGATCGAACTCCCAGTAGAGATCGGTCCACATACCTTCTACATATCCTTTCAAGTGTTGAACATCATCACATGATATAATCTGTTATTAGGAAGACCTGTGGCTGCCGCGGGTAGACCCGCGACTGATCGGGTCTATATATACCCCCTCTCCCCTTTTGCTTCTAAGAGAAGATTAGGCAAGAAGAGGGCCCAATGAGAGAAATAGAGGCTAGAATAGCTGAACGGAGCTCGAATCGTGTTCTGATTCTTGTAAAACTTCTTTGTAAACACTCATATACATATATAGTATAACATATCAAGTTTTAATCGGTGGAAAATGAGTGTTGAGGTGTTTAAAGCCGTTTAATAGTCATTCTCATGCCTAACTGTAAGATTTTTCCATATCTGGCTTCTTAGCTTGCTTTAATACATATAAGTGTTTTATATAGCTTTTTAACGGTTGATATTCATTATATCTGAAGTTTTAACCGTTCATTTCTTGTAAATAGTCAATATTTAAGCTATATTGACTAGATTTGTACTAGATCTAGCTTTTGACCGGTTCAAAAGTTGTAAAACTTGAACCTGGAAGATAGAATGGCTAAGATCTGTACAGATCTAGTTTTCTTTATAGTTTTTATAAATATTTAGCAACCACGCGACCCTAGATCTATATCCAAATAACGCTGGAAACTTTGGTTACGCACATGCAAGGATTTGACTAACGGATCCTTTGTTTTGCGACATTTAGTGTAAATATGGCTGTTTAGTTTCAATATATTTGCTATGCAGACTATTTATGTGATATTATATGAGCCTAGTAGCCACGTGATCTAAGATTCAGCTAACAGATCTAGATTTGGTTCCCATGATGGACCCTTTTCAGTTGTTGTTGGGTAAAATTTAATTACGCACAATCACGCAAGTATACGTGGTCAACAAGTAATAAAGTGTAAGTAAAGTATCGTTCCCACGAGAAATTAATACAAATTACCAAATACTAATGCTTAACCAAACTAATTTTATTTAAACAATCAATTTAATGTTATAAAGTAAGTTATTTAATTAAAATAATTCTAATTACCACTAATTAAAAATCAGATTATGGAGATTTAAAATCACAACTTCACTTATTGTTTCACTTAAATTAATACACTTCTTATCAATTATGCTCATTATTCTGAATTGTTAATCAACAACACATAAATAAATATGACCATCTCTCAATGCATATACTCAAATCAACTTAAATCCACATATGATAGAATTAAGAAGAATGCCCTAATTAACTAATTCACTATATCTCTATGTGAATTAAAGTTAAAAAGATTTTAAGCACAAGTTCTCTATCTAATTACATGCGATGTATAGGTATATCTCTATCCTAAACATAAATTATGTATTCCAACGCCATGTAGAAAACACAATCACATGCTATTATGATCAGATCTAAATCTATAATCATCTCTCGAGTTCATATAGATTATTACGGTAATTGTTAGCTAGGCAATTAAGTAATTCATCACAAATCATAGTAGACAATTCAGGAATAATCATAATAATTAATAGAGAAACATACTAAAAATAGCAGTAAGTATAAGAGGACTTCCCTGTAATCAGCTAAACGTGAGGTGATGATGGTGCTGGTTGCGACGGTGGTCGTGGCATAAACACTCGATGCTCCTCCACATCTAAATCCGACGGAGGATATTGTGGCATCTTGATTGTGAACATGTTGTATGTATGCGATTTTGTCCGATAAAAGAATAAGAGTGAAAGCATGTAGAGAACAAGGTAATTTGGGGTGTACTTGATTCCTATCTATTAAATAAACTAATAAGGAAAATAAATCTAAAAATTCCTGGGTTGCCTCCCAGTTAGCGCTTGATTTATAGTCTTTCAGCCTGACTCTGTCTGGTCAGCACTATCCAATTTCTCTTCGATAGTTGAGGAACCCTCCATCCATCGAAAACAATGTAACTTTTGACAAGTTCCCCAAAGTGATAGTGTAAGACCCCAACTTTTATAAATAAAAATAAATTTTCTATAAATATCATATTTGAATATTATGGAATAAATTTGATATAATGTTATAGTTGTGGGTAATATTTATAAATTTTGCAAAGTACGCAAATTGTTATATAATATTCGATTGGTCGGGAAATATTTGTTTTAACAGGAAATATTCGTACGACGGCACAATCATTGGTGGACCCCACAACAGAATTATTGTTGGATTGAGAAAATGACAAAAATATTTTATTAAAAATAATGGTGGAAGTTTTACTGTTGTTACTGTTGAACTACTCAGTAGTAAAAGTACAGTAATACGTGTGGTTGCATAGTAGCACACGATATTGATTATTAATGCTTACGTGAGAAGTCATTCAGTTTTATTCAATTATTGTCGATATTTTATATATTATTAAATCAATAATTGAGATGACAGAGTTATTAATATTATTATTTTTATTATTAACGATGTCTAGAAGTTCTGCCAAGGAGAGGTTTGGTCACCTAATTGCGCGCCAATAGGGAGAAATCCTTATTGGAAAGCCCCCTCTTTCCTGAGAACGACATGATCGATTAATAGTGTGAATAATAATAATGAAGATGAAGTTTTGTTTTATTAGTATTATTAATGTAATAAAACAGAAAATCTTTTTATATAAAACAGAATACTTTTATAAAGTTATTCGTTTTATTAGGCTAATAGTAAAATCTTTTTATATAAAATAGAATACTTTTATAAAGTTATCTGTTTTAATAGACAATAATTAAAATATATTATATTTTATTATGCATAGTGCCTGCATAGTGTTTGCATAGTAAAAGCTTTTTAAAAGTTATTCGTTTTATTAGATTATAAATAGAATATATTATATTTTATTGTAAACCAATTTGGACCGTCCATTTAAAGTAAATCGATCTGGACCGTTCATGGATTGGTTACTATTCATTCCATTCTTCTATAAATAGAAGCTCATTCCTTCATTATTTCTTACGAATTCACTGAAGCTCTAGAGAGAGAAAATTATAGAGAGAAAGAAGAAAAGTGTTCTGCTACTTCACTACTCATATATCCAGTACTCTTCTTTCTAAGGTAAGGTATATTATTTCTTTTGTATTCATGAAGAGAACTTCTGTTATTCCATCTTTATTATTCTGTTGGAATAACCTGTATACACAGACTACCCTATACTTGGTGAAATTCTTCTGTATTCCATTCTTTATTATTCCATTGGAATATCCTGTCTGTGCGTTTACGCCGAACCTGGTTCCGTCTTTATTATTCTGTTGGAACATCCTGTTGGTGTGAATTTCACCTGACCTGGTTCCGTTATTTAGTATTCTGTTGGAATAACTTGTCTATGCAAAGTACCGCATGCATGATAATTTCTGTTGTTATTCCATTCTTTATTATTCTGTTGGAACATCCTGTCGGTGTGAATTTCGCCTGACCTGGTTCCTTTATTTATTATTCTGTTGGAATAACCTGTCTATGTGAAGTACCACATGCATGGTGATTTCTTTTGTTATTCCATTCTTTATTATACTCAGTTGGATAAAGTTTTGACTTCTATACTCCATGAAATTAGTGGAATATCCTTGATATTTGTGCTTCATCCAGTATCTTTTCATTAAAATATTCTTCTGAGCATTCTTGAATTTTACTCTACAAAGAAGTATCATGTTGACAATTTGGACTTATTAGTTCCTGAATAAATTAATTCTTGAACTTGTTTTATTGAATTCTTATATCATTGTCATCATCCTCATGTTTATATTTTTTTTGAAATTCATCTGTGGCCTGTAGTGCATGGATGGACTTGGTATGATTATGACCAGGGATTATTCGGTGTAGTCATGACCGTAATGTTACAAATGATGTGGTAAAAGTCCTCATTGGCCCGTAGTGCATTGATGGACAGTTGTTGGCATGATCATGACCATTGATGAATACACAAATATCCTTGGCCCGTAGTGCATGGATAATTTATGGTCGTGACCCTAATGAATATCCTTGGCCGTAGTGCAGGGATGATGTGGATTATTTATTAAGCTGAGTCTCAGCGATAAAAGTGATGAAAAACCTTTTTAAATCATAAAAGATAGTAGATTTTATTCTCTACTTGACTCTTTTAATGGATTGCATGTTCCGCTGCAGTTAAACTTGATGTCTATTGTATTTTATCAGTTTAACACTGTTGAGGACTAATGATAATTTATTCTGCATTATCTTAGTCATAATATTTCTTACTGGGATAGTTGAGCTCACCCTTTCTTTTACTATTTTCTTCAGGAAATGAGAACGTAGCCGGGACTAGTCGGGGAACGAAGTGATGGTCCGAGATGGTGTCTTAGTAGTCCTCACTATTCTGTTAAATAGTGTGATAATAAATGTAATGAGGACTAAATTGAGTGTGGATATTGTCTAGATGACAATATTTGTATTAAAACTCACAACATGTATTTTGCCGTATTTTACACGACTGTTGTATAATTAAGTTGTATTTGAATTTTGTGTCATGTATTTGGCAACTCAGAATAGGTGATGTATACCTATTTTTGGGGGCGTCATAGATAGCTATTGCATTAAATTCACCTAGCATGCTTTGTTTAGATAAGATCACATTCAAGAACATCCAACATCTAGGTGTTTTCTCCATTATTTCTGTGAATAGATTCTGGTATTGAGGATGTTCTAACACAACTGGTTCTTCATCTTTCTCATCACACTCTTCGCACCATGGCTTCAAAGTTGTACTCGCTCTTATGTCATTGGGAGCTTTGCCAATGACATGACTACCAATTGGACAAGGTTTTGTAAATCTAACCGGATCCTTGAACTTTGGTGGAGAAGGCACTTGAGGCATAAATAATATTGGCTCATCATCGTTGGTACCCACAGTTAGTTCTTCGCTGACCTTGTTTTCATTATCCCCACTTGTCTCCTTTTTTTCAACATCTAGTGGCTCATCCAGTTGTAGATTTGGCTCGGGCACTTCATCAATCTTGGAATCCATGTCATAACACCAAATTTTTTGGGACAGTTGTTCAAGGCTTTGAACATTTGATCTATCTGGTTCTGAAGATTTTGAATTGACATCTCTTGATTAATCCACATCTCCTTATTTGATGCTACGAACTTGGACAACAATTCCTCCAACCTTAACTTATCTGTCTCAGTTTTGGAATCCATGTATTGAGGACCACGGGTTGAAGTAATGATGAGTTGTTCCATCTGGTTCTGAAAATTATGGCTCGATATTTCTTGACTTATCATCCTCTCCTCTTGGTTTGCTATGAACTTCGATAGGAATTCCTCCAAATTTGACTTTTCTTCTTGTGGCAATGGAGGTTGACATGAGAATTCTGGTATGTATGTTGGATTTGATTTAAACTACATACCAAGTTCTGTTGCAATCTTAATTAAAGTTTAGTTCATGATAATAATAAAGAAAAATATCATCCAAATTAATAATCCAAACATCCCAGATAATTACAAAAGATAAAAATAGAGAAGAAAAGAAGAAACTCTGAATTTGCTCAAATACTCTCTCTTTGATCTTCAGCCTTTGCAATCCTCCTTCATGTTTATCTTCGTTGTCCTCTCTGCAAATCTCTTGAAAAATTAAGTGATACGTCTTTTCTAAAGTCTTCTCCAATTTGTATTAGTCTCAGCCCTCTTTTAGATTCCTTCTTGGCTTCAAAAACCCACTTAGCAGTGGAAAAATCCTTCTTTAGCCTCACATGAGCACCTAGGCGCTCAACCCAGGCCATTTCCAAGAGCCTAGGCGCTTGACCAGGACCGCGTAATTACAGAAATGCCACTCAGCTCTAATTTTAATGATTTTTGACCTTTTTCTTCTCCCAAATGATCAATTTGTCCCTCTAGCTCTAACCTACAAGAAATAAACATAAACCACATAAAAAGATACTAAAAACAATTAAAGATAGCAATAATTAAGTTTAATAATATCGGATTCATAGGTATAAAACCTACTCATCAAGCGTAGTATTGGTCTTCATAATTGTAGCTCCATGAAGAATTCGGATGATACCCCCAAACCGGATAATAATTGGCATATGCATACTCGTTGAGGTAGTTATCACCGTACTGTACCGGCCCAAGACTGATGGTGCATTGATTACTTGGGTGATTGTCATCACAATAGTTGCAAGTAACTGCTATCCTTCGAATACGTTGGGCTGCAACAATGTCCAACCTACTCGAAAGTATCTCTAGCTGTGCTGATAATACAGAAATTCTATTGAGTCCATCAATCTCTGTGTCCCTTGGTTGAGTCATACTCGAATATGGCCTTTGATAATTGCATCCATCCATGGTACCTGAAAAAGAGAGAAAAATGGGAACATAATAAAATAAATAAAATAAAATATTTAAATTAAGACTAATTTGATTGAAGTTAATATTGACAAAAAAAATATTAAACTAATTCCCCGACAACGGCGCCAAAAACTTGTTGGGTAAAATCTAATTACGTACAATCACGCAAGTATATGTGGTCAAGAAGTAATAAAGTGTAAGTAGAGTATCGTTCTCACGAGGAATTATTAATACAAATTACTAAATACTAACGCTTAACCAAACTAATTTTATTTAAACAATCAATTTAATGTTATAAAGTAAATTATTTAATTAAACTAATTCTAATTACCACTAATTAAAAATCAGATTATGAAGATTTAAGATCACAACTTCACTTATTGCTTCACTTAAATTAATACATTTCTTATCAATTATGATCACTATTCTGAATTGTTAATCAAGAACACATAAGTAAATATGATCATCTCTCAATGCATCATACTCAAATCAACTTAAATCTACAGATGATATAATTAAGAAAAACACCCTAATTAACTAATTCATTATATCTCTATGTGAATTACAATTAAAAGGGATTTTTAGCACAAGTTCTTTATCTAATTACATGCGATGTATATGTATATCTCTATCCTAAACATAAATTATGTATTCCAACGCCATGCAAAAAACACAATCACATGTTATTATGATCATATCTAAATCTATAATTCATCTCTCGAGTTCATATAGATTATCACGGTAATTGTTAGCTAGACAATTAAGCAAGTAAAACGAATCACAAAAATAACGAATTAACACAGTTTAAGCTTGAATTAGAGGCCGATTCGTAGGAATAAAACCCACTCATTAGTTGTACAGCTAGCTTGTAAATTTTATAATTGTAAATATAGGACCTTAAAACGATTATCCGGATTTAAGGTCCCAGTAATAGTGAAAATCCTATGTGTGGTGCCCGAGCATACTTTGATGGCTTTCATGCTCATAAGGAGCCTGACACACACACACGCACACACACACACACACACAAACATATATATATATATATATATATATATATATATATATATATATATATATATATATTATTTTATCGAAGATGCTTTGCATCTCGAGAATAAAACCAAAATAAGCCGAATACGGTATAAAATGGAAGTATCAAAAGCCTTAATTACTATGTGAGCATAAGGGTTTGAAAACCTATTTTCAAAACATCATTTTATATGTTTTGTATTAAAATTAAACTTTTATACAAGTCAAACCCTTTGTATATAGGTGCAACATAGCACTACTTTCAAATAAAGCACTTAGGCCCAATTAACTACAATGCACACACAGATACACACAAATTAGGGAACAAAAAGCGCGGTAACCGTGTTTCACGAAAGTCGGGAGGTGCCTAACACATTCCCCCCGCTTAATCAAGCCCCCGAACTCTTTGAATCCCGATTTTCAAGATCAATTAAATAGAATCCAATATCCCACCATACTGCAAAATCTTTCAAAACTCGATTGAGTTAATACAACCATTTAACTCATACCAACTGGCGACTTTGTCTAATTCGGACCAATAAAATCAAATATTTTCAAATCGTCGATATTATATGTCGGCCTTTTTCTTGAAAATCTCACCCTTCAGATCAAACAAATTCATATATAAAACATAAAGGGTAAAACCCACATATGAAGAGGGGAAAAAATCTTTCCGGCGTCGACAATATATTAAGCTAAAGATCGTTGACTTTTCCTTTTTTAATTATTGTTGTTCTTGATTTCTAATTTAAATCATCTACTCAGCAACTACGAAATAAAATAATATAATCAATTAATTATTATAAATTAAATCCAAAAAATTTATTATAACAAGAGCCACAAGTCTAGATAAAAATAATTAATCATAAAACAACCCCAAATATCTTTTACATACAAAAAATAACAGGAAAACCTAATTACAAAAGAAATATTAAGTGAGGAAAAACCAAATAAGTTCATAAACTTAATTCCTTAAGCAGACGTTTTTCTAGAGATATGAGTCGATTTGGTTTTTTCTTCTACGCATCTTGGTTTGTCCTTTATTTTTCTTTGTCAGAATATCATCAAGGGAATTGTTAAATTCACAACATTTTTTGTTATTTCTACAACAAAAATATTGTTATAGATGTATAGCGACGATAATTTTACCGTCGCTATAGAATCTATATCGATACTTTTATCATAAAAATAATATTTTATATTATGAATTTAACAATTCCCTATCATAAAAACTTTTGAAGGCATAAATACATCTTCTCGGCCACTTTTGGGCTCAAAACAAAGTGTCACGAGTTTTAATTTGATATATGGACCCCATTACTCTAATTACATGAATTAAAAGTCATGTTCAAAACAGTACTTTAAAGTACAATTTTTACACATTAAAAAATTATATATAAATATTTTTTCTGTTTTAAAAAGATTCTTTGCAGTCAACATAAAATATTTTTAAATTTAAAATTAACATAAATTTCTTTCATTTTAATCAATATATTAACGAGTATTGTAAATTATGTAAAAGGTGTTACTTGCTATTAATTTATTATTTCATAATTTTTAGTATATTATCTTAATTTTAAATTTAAAAAATTTAAATTAATTTTTAAAAATCAATAATAATTTTATAATTAAGAAAAGGAGAAATATGTTTTAATTTTACCGGACGCCATTCGAAACTCCTGAGTTCGTATCTTAGTAAAACTAGTGAACACCACTTCATTAATAAATACTATTATACTTTTAGCGTAAACCAATTAGTTATGCATATTTTATATTAAAATTGTTTATTTTAGACATTCTTTTGTAACATATATAAGTACTACTTACTTTTACTCTTAGTTGATTAGGTATCATACCACGTCGCCACCACTATTATATTTTTAAGAATAAATTTGAAAAAAAAAATTGTCTCTAAAAATCATCGTTTTATAAATATATATTTAATTTTAAAATAAATAAATAAGTATTAAATGTTTATTTGAAAATATAGTATTTCTTAATTTTGAAATTGTAAAAGTAGTATTTTTTATTTATTATAGAACACTTTTAAGCACTAAAATTTGTGGTTAAAATATCAATTTACATTCACGCATGGGGACTCATCGAATATCCCCTACATTTATTCCATATTATTATCCAGTAAACTTTAACAAAAACAATGTATAGATATGCATGCATTATACTTACTGTATTAGAGAAATTAATTATGGGTATTTCAAGAATCATTCAGTTAATTTCTTGGGCAATGAAATGGAGAGTTCTTGAAACTAATTAAATACTTGATCAATCCTATATAAACCAAACTAAATCAATCTTTTTGTTTAACCAAAACCAAATGGCTGCAGATACTATTCAAGCTTTGTTCAACCTCATATCGGAAAAGTTGAAAAAAGCCATAAGTTCTTTGAAGAACTTATTTAAGAAATTATGTTCAAGACTACTTCATCTTCTTAGTTCACTGAGAAGCATGGCGGTTGAAAATTTGGAGGGAAGGATTTCGACTGCGTGGAAGATTATAAATATTTTGAAAAAATTGTTGAATCAATTGAGATCCAATAGTACTGAGGAGGACAATGGTTGGCTGATTGAAGTGGTTAAACTAATTGGGGAATTATTGAAAATGGTATGTTTTCATGATGTTAATGTTCCTCAGAAATGGCAAGAATTCGCCAAGAAAGTTATTGTGGCCCTGCTTAAAATATTTTCATGTGTGTGTGTGAGCTGGTAATGTATTTGAATGACAAATATGGTGGATGCTGGTATGAGTGTTGGCTTTTTTCCTTTTCGTCCATACTGAACTATTTAACTTCCTCCCACAAAAGGGATTCTAAATTTCTGTTTATTGAATTTAAACTAATGTTGATTGTAAATCATGGCAAACATAGATCCCAAATCCCAGTAGCAACTGAAATTATTAACACCTCCTCTTAGACATAGTAACCCAGATATATACATACTTTGTCATTTAGAAATATAGATCCCAGTAAGGCGATGTGCAAGAAACCTGTGTCTCCCAATACATAATACTAAAGATTATACCAAGAGATTTTTTTACAAGTAACATAATACTAAAGATTATATAAAGATGAAAAACCTGACAAATTTGTGGCTTGTTCTGAATATGTATTTGCAGAGAAAAGGTTCAAGAGAATGCAGGTGAAATCCGAAATTCAGACAGGAAGCTCACAGAAAATAGTTCTTTCTACTAATATAATGTTTGCATTCTCTAAAATAACTTGACCGTAAAAATAGAGCAGTTATTTCAAGTCAAGTCTATCCATAGTCTCCTAATGGAGACTATTCGTAACGGAAAAAAAAACTGCTACAATCAATCTGCAAACAAGAGATGGTAACAAATATTTTATCTTGTTTATAAATCATGTTGCAGCTTTACGCAATCACCTGATAATATTAATCAATGAACTGACGGATGAACCTTATAGGACATTTGTTTCATCGAATTTATTGCTTGAATCTCCCATACTGGTTTAGACGCTTAAACCTGCCAAAGTTGCACGATGATTAGGTACATCCGATTTAGGGATCCAAAGCTCTATTTAATCAGCAAACAGGAATACAACGAATTAGGAGTCTCATTTCTACCCCTCTAGTATTTTAAAAGCCCACATTTGTTATAATAAAAAGGATAACAATTCATGCTGATAAATAAAATAACATATGGTGGGAAAAAATTGAATAAGCAATAAATGTATCTTGAAACCTATGAAGAGTAAAGAAGGTATTTTTCTACTTCTTGGTCAGGTTGAGATCCTAAACTCTTATACAAAGGGAAGGATATAAATAAGAAGACAAATGAATGCACACACAAACCAGCCAAACAATACTTGAGGTTTAAATGAACACAATAATGTCTATTTGTACTGCCTCAACCATGTTTCAAAGTATTGCCAACACGTTTCAGTATCCGCAGTGAATGATTACGGTATCACACAATGAATCAAACATGAATCGTTGTAACCAGTTCAATTAAAAATATCCTCATCTACACCCAATATTGATACCTATACCCGATACAGCATCAAGAATATCAATTGAGTCCTACATGACATTCGATACCATGACTTTGACCCCTGGCCTCAACTGTCTTTTTTCATGGATATGCTTTATCCAATTGACGCATTCAAATTGGATTAAACTACTATTCTTTGTCAGAAAACTCCAATTTTTAATAATTTCCAAATGACGATAAAGCCTTTACTTTGCACTACTTCCCAGTAAACAAATTTTATATATTTTACATTGAAGGGCCACACTGATGATTGTTGCAAACATGGACCTTATGTGTCTGAACAAGTCCCTTTGACTATGCGGCGAGGATTTTTTTTGAAGTAACTATATATATCCACTAGAATCGCACGTGCGAGTCGAGTGCATACATAGTATAAGGTGGTTGTGGCTTATATCGCAGCAAATCCCTGCCAACTTGTAATAAAGTTACCTTTTTTGGGTTTCTGGTTTCAAACTTCAAAGAGAAACAATATAAAAGCGGGTCACTCCACTCCACCCCACCCTCTTTTCCATCTAATTTTTGTGCTAAGAGCATAGTATATCTCTGCATATATTTTAAATGACAAGCTAGAGAAAGTAGATTGGACTATAATTAGCAGACTGGCTTTAGAACTACATGAAGAAAAGAAACCTGAACCTCTACTGAAAATAGAATCACCCGACAGATTCAATAATTTACTTCTACATGTCAAATACCTCGAGATAAATATTAGCTGCCTTCCTCCATGAGACCATCCATGTGAGATGATTCCTTGTCTCTCCAGATTGCCAGCACTTCATCGGTTCTGAACCGCTGGGTGAATGTTGATTCCTCCAGAGGAGTAGATGTACCATGAGCGTAAGCGAGGAGACCAGTATACGCAATCATTGCACCATTATCGATACAATACCTGTCATCAGTAGCAAATAAATTTCCGCCCCTCTCGGAGCACATAATTCTCATCATATCTTGCAAACGCTCATTGCAGCCCACACCACCAACAATGAGAACGTCTTTCTTGTCACAGTGTGCCATTGCCCGTTCCGTAATCTCCACAAGCATTGCAAACACAGTTTCCTGAAACAATTTTAATATGCAGGAAATGTGTCAAATATTGTATCCAACAAAAGAAATAAACTGTGTAAAAAGATAGATGATACGTAAAACCACATAATCTATACCAATTATTAGATATGACTTTTAACCCAAAGTGGAGAAAGATACGAGAGATTACCTGCAGGGAGTAACACAAATCTGCAGGGGTGCACTCATTATTTTTGAGCTTTTCTTCAGCAGTGGTTTCAATGTAACTTAATATTCCACTGAAAGAAACATCCATTCCTTTTACAACATATGGAAGGTCTAAAAACTTTTCTCCTTTCTTTGCAAGCTGATGAAGAGTAAAAACAAATTAAGCATTACTTTCTCAACTAAGTTCATGGATAGAATACATGAGTATATTCTCAAGAACAAAACATGAGCACCAGTCAAAACAATACAATTAATTTTAAAATTTCACCAGCAATAAAAAAGTTATGGCCCAAATTTAAAACTGGTTTACAATACATACTGTGTTTCACTTTTTTTTTCTCGGATAAGTTTTACAGGACAGTCTGTTACATTATCCTTTTTAGCTCAAGTGTCTTTTTATAGAGAGATGATGCAATAAGCAATAAGATTTCATAACTGCATTGGGATTTCATGATATCAATCGCGTAACAAAAAATTATCACTTGATTTGACTAATGAGAGCATAAACAGAAACAGGATGATATTCAAAAGGAGAAAGGGATGATGACAAAAATCTGTAATTTCTTAGAAATTAGGTGAAATTTAAAAAGATAAGGGTAAAACTATTGCAAAAATTAATGAAAGGTGCACATTCCTCAGCTCATCAGTAACAGTTGAATGCAGCAGCAGTCCATACACCAACTGTAGACTATGATCCACAGCTATTCAAAACAACAAAGCATCAATTTCCGCTGCTCATGATCTGTTGTATCAATGCTTCATCTTAAGCAGATTCATCCAGAGCCACATATTCTAATCAAATGCATGCAACTTTTGGATTTTATTATTACTTATTTTTCACAGCCTCAAACTATTCGGAACCTTAAACTGTTAAAGAAGCATCTGAATACCAGTGTTTCAGATGTAGCTTTACTTTCTTTCCTCAAATCAAGGACATTGTCAGTCTGTTTGTGAAGTACAGCTAATATCTGTTAATTCTGTCAGTTCTTTTCACAGGAGGGAGTGTTTGTGAATCCCACTTTAGGGGGATCTCTCATTGAATGGGAGATGGAGGCAACAGGTGCTATCTTTGGAAGGCTGTACACGTGGAGGTGGAGGGGAGAGAGTTATTACAGAGTTCTATACAAAAATGGAGATAAGGGGGAGTTCTTTGTGAAATCGTATTTTAAGATATTTACTTGTATTGGTGGAACGCGTTTTCCTTGAAAGATAATTTGGAAATCCAAGGGAAGCTGCTATACATTATATTTAAAGAAATTTAACAAAATAAAGAACGCTTGTGTTAGTACTTGGTTGATGTTTATATGCAAGTGCAATGGGGGGTCAATTGATGGATTCATTGTGTTTGTTTTGGCTGGTTTGGCAAGAAAAGGGAAAATATAACGCTTGAAGGAGGAAATGTCTATAGAGAGATTGATAAATTTCTTACTGCATACTCCATATTTGTGGACTGAGGGGTCATTTCTATTTCCTCCTTAACCAGATTTGAATTTCTAGGCAGCTTCTCTATTAGCATAGAAGGCCAATTGTGTATACACTTTGTTCATTTTGGGATTTGCACCTTTTGGCTATTTTTAGTGTGAATTGTTATTACTATCAACTACACTGGAAAAATAAAGTACATCCATGATCTTCTGCTCTGATACTAGAATGCAAGTTTTTTAAACAGGATAGCAAAATCTAATCTTTAAGATATAATATTTTAAAACATGTTCAAGGCAACAAGTGCAAACATATATGATTCATATGTTTCTCTGAATGCTTTTAAACAACAACTGTGGATGTATATTATGAAAACCAACTATAAAGTCATACTTGCTCAATGTTGTACCCAGGGGCTGGATCATTTGACAGCTCCAAAACCCTAGCAAACCGGTCCAAGCAATTCCCAACAGCAATATCAATTGTCTCCCCGAAAATCCGATACCTCCCTTCACTATATGCAATCACCTGTGTGTTTCCCCCACTCACATACAACACCACTGGATCTTTAGCCCCAGTCACAATCCTCCCCATCTCAATATGAGCAACACAATGATTCACTGCAACAATTGGCTTCTTCCACAGCTGTGAAAGCACACGTACAACAACTGCAGCAACCTGCAGCGGTGCGCCCATGCCCGGACCTTTAGTGTAACAAAGACAATCAATCTCATTCGGGGTTATTTGAGCAGTTTTGAGGGCAGAGTTAATCAAAGGAAGGACATGTTGAAGATGGTGCTGTGCAGTTTCCCGAGGGAGAAATCCCTGACCAGGAGGGGTAATGTAAGTATGTCGCGGGTTCGATAAGATTGTTCCGTCTAGGGTCACAACCCCAACACCAATCTTGTTGGCTGACCCCTCAAACCCCAAGGCTATCATTTTCTTCATCTCCAAGAACAATTTATAGTACTTCACAACACAAAAATCAACTCAAAATACGGTTACTATCGCCTCAAATCGAGTTGTATCCTGTTATGAAGTAAAAACATTTATGGATAAATTTCAGAGGCAATAGCATGAATCACAAAACTTATGTATACCAATTAGCAAGACATATAAGATACAAGAAGAAGAAATACAAGACAAAACCATCATTATATTCCTCTCCAAAAACCGCTACATGTACTTTCACCCTGAAACTTGATTGAACTTGTGAGTGCAAAGAAAATTATAAACATTACTAGCTAAGGAACATGAAATTAGGATGGCCAGGGGAAATCATTAAAAATATTTCTTTTTGGCGTTAAAAATAATGTTCCCTTTCTTTTTCATCTCGGTAATATGTGAGTATTTAGACTAGGAAGCAGGGGCGCGGCATATAGCCAACGAACATGTATCCCCAACACTCTGAAAGTAAAGAAAAAACACTTCTGTGAAGAATTTAATCAAACATATTAACTTCAACAGCAAACATCATTTATAAAACAGAACAAACTGACTTGAATTTATACAGTATTTTTGCAATCCAGAAAACAAGAACAAACAAGAAACATCAATGCTCAATATTGACTATAATAATAATAATATCCATGAATCCTCATCAGATGCAATTAACATTTTTCAATAATTTAAATAATCTCTTCTTCAAATACACACTGAACCCACCCAAGTCTTTCTTTTACCCATCTTTTTTCTCAATTCTTCATTTGCCCCATGAAAGCTGTAGCTTCTCATTTGTTAGTAACTTAGTATTTTTATTTAGTACATATATCTGTTGTGAGCAGTGGCACATGAAGGGCTAATCAGTCATTAACTACAAACAAAGGCAAGAAGGGCAAGAAGCTGATTAACAGAAGTAACAAGCTGGAAGTTGTTGAAGTTAGTTGGTTAATATGACAGCTGTAATAGATTAGATGAAGAGTATGTATAAATAGGAATTGTTGTAGAGAGAGGGGGATCTTTTGGGAAAATATCAATACTTCTGTAATCTTTTGTCTATCAATCTATACGAATCTTACTACCATTTCTAAGTCTTCCATTTTTCTATTTTTTTCCATTCTATATTCATTTCTTTAAGCTGGTGAATCTGAATTCACAACAATATCTACACAATCAGAATCTAAACCCACTAGAGGTCCTAAAACCACCCAGTATCCCAAATTCTCAAATGTTATTCTACATACCAAAATCAAGATTATACATTTTACTATTTAAAATAAAATCGGATAGAAAAAAAGAAACCTTGCTGCCTGCTACTGCTGCCGCCGCCGCGCTGCTTTCAGGAAGATGACTCCTGTAACTCAAACCGCACCTTATCACCTTTCTCAATACATATTGGGGTAGTTTAGTCATTTTTGATACTACATTCCTTGATTTTCTTCACCTTTCTCAAAATATATGTTTATGACTTTTCAATGAAAAACTTAAATTAGAAAAAAAATAAAAAAATTATAAGTTTTTTATGTTGTTATTGAATTTATAAAAAATAAAGTAAAATTTAAATTATATATTTAAAATATTATTTTGCTTTATATATATTTTTAGAATTTATATTAATTTTGCTATGTTTATAATGTAAATGGTATAATAAGAATTATAAAACAACTGCTTATGATAATTAGTTTGTCATTCAAATCCTGAAAAAATTTGACGAAAAACAGTTAACTAAATTTTCTGTTAATTTGTTTATTTATTTATTAAAAAAACCCAATAACAGCATAATTAATAAATAAATAAAGAAAACTTCAAGTTTTCCGTCGATTTCTGCACTATACTTGTCCGTCCATTTCAAAAAAAAGAGTAACAAAGTATTAAAGTTTATATTAATTGATTAATTTTTCAAAACTTGAAGGGCTGTTTTGTATTTTTAAAGGTTTACAGTATAGTGCAAAATCCCCACTCCTCACCCCTTACTTCTTCAGTAGCCAATAAGCCACCCTCTACTCTCTCTGCTCTGCAAATTATATGCAGTCGTATGTAATCAAATGGCAAGTTATCTTTTTCATGGTTTGAGTAGAATTCGCTTACATTCACTTCTCGAGACATCATCTTTGAGGTATCCCCTTAACTTTTTCTTCACTTTCTCTCCAATTTCCCCCTTTATTTCATATTTTTCTTACAAAATTTCAGGTCAATCCTCCGTTACCCAGAACCAAGTTTTGCCCCTTTGAGACCTCTAAATGCACTCAATCAATCAAACCCTTTATGGGTTTTCAAGAATTTCAGCCATGGTTCGGTCAATCTTGTGATATCTGAAGGAAAGCCCAGGTTTGAAACCCACGAAATTGACCCTCCAAAGAAGGAGAAATGGCTGACCAAGAAAAGGTTGAAAATTAAGAGGAAGAAAGAGAAACAGAAGAGAAAATCAGCCAATAAGAGAGACCCGAGAAGATTAGGGGTCAAAGGGAAGAAAGGGAAGCAAAGGTTTGCAAATGCTGAGGAGAGAATTAAGTACAAGCTTGAAAAGGTGAGAACTTTAGAATTGTTTTAGTAATGAAATGTGTTTGTATTGGATTAGGATCCTCTCCATTACACCTGTCACCCAATTTTACCCGAAACACATTTAGGATCACAAATATTACATTTTGCGATTCAATAAAATTTGTCCCAAATATTTGTGTGACCAGTACGGTTGATTACAAGCAATATTTGGCTAATTTGTGTTGCTAAATGTGTATTGTCGGAAGTTGGGTGAAAGGTGTAATGGAGGGGGTCCTGTTCTGTTTTAATTTGTCTTTGTCATTTTGTTATTTTCTCTTTATTGATGTAACATAAGATTATAGCAAATTATTATATATGGATTGGTGGATGATGGAAGTTTTGGCAAGAGAATTTGAAGGAATAAGTTTTTCTGCTTTGATTGCAAACAAATCTAGGTACATTATATCAATTTTCATTACATTTTTGGTTATTTCGATGTTGATGATTTATGTTGATTTTTGAGCTGGATTTGATTGATATGTTCTTAACATCACACATGCTCTGTAAGTTTTCATTAAAGATTTATGCAGTAGTATGCACTTCTTGGTTATGTACTGTTAGATTTAAAATCCATTTTATAGGTATAATTACTTTTTTTTTTTAATTTACTGAATCTTTTACGAATACATTAGGTTATATTGTTTGAGGCTTTGTGTATCCAAAATTTTGAATAATAGTGTACTAGTAGTACATTACTTATTTATTTAGGGATAATGCTAAGGGTCTTAAATTTTATGTCTCAAATGATATGGCTGTGAATAAGAGAAATAGTACTTTGTGGTATAACCAATCACATGAGATGTAATCAACTAATGTAATGATGTCACATTATTTAAGACACTATTTTAGACAAAAAGAAAAACTTGAACGCTTAGCATTACCTTTTTTGGGGGTGGGGGTAGAGAAGAGAATCTGGCTACGCATCCCATGCATGACAAGGTGTTTTTCCGTGTGATTAAGGGTTCCTAATATGAATATTTTATATTTAATATAGAAGGATTTGAGCATTGTGAAGTACTGTTGTTAGGTCTAAGGAGAGTACTAGTAAAGTCAATGTATAAAAATAAAGAGGAGATGAAAGAAAATAAGAAAGATATTTTGCATAACCATCGAACTAAATTACACGGACTCGGATGGAGTGTCTGTTGGACACGGTATTGTGAAGAGTCCGACACGGGTGCTCCTCAATTTTGACAATTTTTTACAGTAAAATGAAGTATCCAATACCTATACCATTGTCCGAGTGTTTGAGTGTTTAGTGTCGGATACAGGTACTTTAGGGGAAAGCGAAGAGTCCGTGTAACCTAGATGCTTAGGCAAACATGAATTAAAACTCTGGTTGGTTGAACTTTCTTGACATCTTTGAATATTTCCATAACATTTAAAAAAATAGAAATTTGCTAAAGGACCTTTATAGCTGTCAAATGCTCTTCTTCTTTGTGATTTTCAATGATCAATGGATGGATAAGGTTCTTGATACCATCAGGAGTGTGGTTGGGATTTACAACTTTTGGTGACGAGGGTGATTTGAATATATTATGAAACTAAAATGTTCTTCAAACTCAAGATCAACTAAAAGGGGATGCTTTTATGAGTATGTTAGAGCACAATTTTGGAGTTTTGGCTTCTTCTATCAGTTTAAAGGGTGAATCCAGATATTCATAAAAGATCTGTATGATGCTTAGCTGGTTATGAATTCGGTTTTCTGACCTTCTAATTTGTTGTCATGCATGTAGAGGCAACATTCCAGATATCATAGGATTTCGAGACAGGATAAATGAGAAGTGAGACCTTATAAGAGGGAGGTGCTATATCTAACTGAGATAGATAATGTTTCTTACTTTCTTGTTGGTTTGTATTGTTGGCTCCCTCTCTCTCTGGTATTTCCTTCCTGTCGTATATTTTGAGTTATTACAAATTTAATACTTACCACTTTTCACCTGTTATAAATTCATCATCTTTATTTCAGTTATGTTTTTTTCCTGTTAATTTCTTTCAGTTATGTTTGAGAGCAACGTAGTTGCTTCAGGCTTGAAAGATACTTCCTACCATTTTGTGGGTTAGGCTAATGTTGGGTAAAATCTAATTACGCACAACACGCAAGTATACGTGGTCAACAAGTAATAAAGTGATAAGTTGAGTATCGTTTCCACAGAGAATTATTTAATAAAAATCACCAAGTACTAACTCGTAACCAACTCAATCTTATTTAAACGAATGAATTTCAAATTATATAAATTAAACTACTATTAAATTCCACTAATTAAATTAAGACTATGGAGATTTAAGATCACAACTTCACTTATTGCTTTATTTACGTTAACACACTTCTCATCAATTATTCTCTATCCCGAATTGTTAATCAAGAACATTAAAGTAGTATTAATCACTTTTCGATGCACTAATACCGTATTAACGTCAATCCACAATTAAGATAGAAATCCGTTAAACACCTTAATCAACTAACCCACTATATCTCTATGTGAATTACAATTGAAGAAGGTTTAAGAATAAGTTCTTTATCCGATTACATGCGGTGTCAAGCATATCTCTGCCTTAACCCTCATCAAGTTAAGCTACTAACAAAATCCTGAACACATGCTATCATAATCAGATCTAAATCTATACTTCATCTCTCGAGTTCATATAGATTATCACGGTAATTGATGGCCAATCAATTAAAGAATTAAGTCCAAATCACAATAGACAATCCTCACGATAGAACATAACAATTGATAACGAAGCATATTAAAATAAACTACACAATAAGATCCATTGTAATCTCAAACAACGAATTAGTTCATGATTATTGAATTAAAACTAAGATTCCACAATTGAATACACATTAAAAGACAAAGATAGAAGAAGATAAGAAGGTAGAATCTATTGTCTGTAGATTTTACGCTCCCTCCTTGCTCCTACTTTGAATCTTCAATGGTCTCCAAGTTGCTTCAATCTCCAAAACTAATTAGAACTAGGGTTTTGATCTAATTTACTCTAATCTAATCTAATGGAATTCTTCCAAAAACTTCCTCTAATCCTTTTAAATCTCCTTTTTTTATAAACCTCTTTATATGTCTTTAAGTCCTCTTGGAAGTCCTTGAATCAAACAACTCGAACCAATCCTTTTCGCACTCAAATTCGGACAAAATCTACTCTTTCTGCGCATAGGCAAGCCCCAACTTGCCTTTTCCCTTTGTAATAGCAAGCCTCAGCTTGCTATGCTACTGATTTCACGCCCAGGACCCCAAGGCCCGGCTTGCTCCCAAGGCACAAAAGAGCAAGCCCCGGCTTGCCCCCAATCTGCCAATTATTTTTCTGCTGCGGCGTCTTCTGGTAAAACGGCCATAACTTTTGATCCGGGAGGAATTACGGGGCCTGCCACCTATCGAATCAAAGCTATCGACGAGCTCTACAACTTTCATTCTTTGAGTTTTGAGAAATAACGAACGGATGAAGGTCGAAATTGGACTGGAAGTGATTGCTATTCAAATGGCCACCCAAAACAATGAAGTTTAACGACGTCCGTTGGTAGAAATGTCATAACTCTTTCATCCGAACTCTGATTGGAATGATTCAAGATGTTCCAGAAAGCTAAGGAGAAGCTCTTCAATATAGTCCAAGTTCCAAGTCAAGGACATGAAATGAACATGAAAGCACAAACGATATCCGGATTGCTTTTCTTTGCGTTTTCCTACCAATTCTTTGCGATTTCCTTGCTTTTCCTTACCAATAGTCGCTCACACCGCTCCCAAACATATAACCTACAACGTGAACACAAAATGCATGAAAAGTAACTGAGACACATGAATATAAGCAACTAATTCGAGTAAAAGATACCGGATAAGTAGGTATAAAACCTACTTATCAAATACCCTCAAACTAAAATCGTTGCTTGTCCCCAAGCAACATAACATAATGCAATGCAATGCAATGCAATGCAACTAATCTATATGTCTACAAATCCAGCAGTAATGATACAATCAAATATATTCATTCGGCCTTAGAGAAATCAAATAAACATGATATTACATCATATCAAAACCAATCAACAATTTCCTAGTCAATCATCAAATCTCAAACTGTTATTATTGGTATAGTGCGTGTGTGCTCAACATCTATGCTAACTGATATTATGCTAAATACAACACATAATAGATCTCTTTAAAGGCATCAAATAGTGTAAACTCACAAAATTCATAAATAAGCTAGATCAAACTAAAGTCAAACTTCCACCAAATTCAAGAGTCCAATCCGGGATACTTATGTTTTACTTTGCATTACCGGGGCTTTTTGCTCTTTTCCCGTTTTATTATCTTTTTTTTTCTTCTCTTTATATACACATAGCGATGCAATATCTTATTCCCTTAGGCTTTTCAATGCTACCTTAACGAGCTTTCAACCAACGACTCCTAGACCATTAAGACCTTAGGGCGCTAGGTGTAAAGACAATCCCCTCGAGCTTACTTACTCAAGTAACAAAGGCCACAAAACTAGACTAGCACGCCACGGTGTTTATTCATACTTTTTCTTTTTCTTTTTCTTTTTCTTTTTCTTTTTCTCTTTTTATATATATATATATATAGCTTATATACCCCAAATATTCCCCCAAACTTAGGTTCTTGTCTAACTTTAGCCATCACTACTTATTCTTGTCATTCTTTCATTCAAACTAGCATTATCATTTAGAGTCCCATTATGTATCAATTTAAACTCAATCAATCAACAAGTTGTTTTTAACGTGCTAACCTTATTATATCAGTTTCAAACAGAAAAAGATTCAATTTATAACAAGAAATCACATCAAAAGCTCTAATAATTAGTATTATACTTGTCTGTCCAATCCCATTATCATCATTGGCCAAAATAGACTGTAACTATCAAACAGCTGGACTCATGCAAGATGAACATATTAACTAACTATTATTTTAGATTTTTTTTTTTTAGATATATGTGGTGAACATAACATGAATGCAAAGATAAATAAAAACTATTTACATTCCTAAGCTACTATGCAACTACATGATTACCTGAATGCAACACTTAACAAGCCTAAACATAAACCATGAACTAACATATGCAAACCTAGCTAATGAAATTAAATATGCAACATGTAACATAAATCCCCCAAACTTGAAAATTACAATGCCCTCATTGTATAGATAAAGCAATAAATAAGAGAAGACTTCCCTGTAATCGCCTAAGTCTGGGTTGGTGGTGGTTGTTGTTCTTCATCGGAATCGCTGGGTGGGAACCTTGGCATTGGGGCTGGTTACTGGTATGGGAATTGGGCATTGGGATTGAAGCTCTGGAGCGTCGCGTTTAAGGAGGCGAAAGATAGATTCATGGCCTCAAACATGTGGTCCTTGGTGATTTTGTTTGAACTATGTGGATAAAAATTGAGGAATTAGAAAACAACTTCTACTTTCAGTATAATTCCAGTTGGTTGTAGAAATTTGCACAAAGCCTATCCTCAAACTTCCAATTGGTATGAATTAAGGTTGTTAGATTGTGTGGTGAATGGGTGGTTTTATAGACAGGAATTTATGTAGGTGGGTAGTGGATGACTAGGTGGGAGGAGTGGGATTGTGTTTAATTGTTGTGATGAGATAGAAAGTAATGTGTAAGGTCGTGGGTGTATGTTGTATATGAGTGAGATTGTAGGAAGTTGAAATAGAATGGAATTGGTATGTCTGTCATGCACCAACTGCCGTAACTGATCTTCAAAATCTGGACAGCAAGTCCCGGCTTGCCTAGTTGTGCCTTGAGGGGCAAGCCCCGGCTTGCCTCTGTTCTGTTAGTGCAGAAGGATAGCAAGCCCCGGCTTGCTTTTTATGCCTAAAGGGGCAAGCCCCGGCTTGGGGGTCTGTTGCATTTGTTGTATGAGGGGCAAGCCCCGGATTGGGTTGTGTACTGCAAGGGGCAAGCCCCAGCTTGCTAGCAATTTGTTAATGCCCATAAGGAGCAAGCCCCAGTTTGCTTTTTGTTCTTGAAGGGGCAAGCCCCAGCTTGGTATTGTTCTGCTAAGGCATTTAGTCTGCTAATGCAATATAGTTTTCCTCTTCCTTGCCTCCTTAGTACATCCCATAGCTTCTTGAGTACCTGATCAACATTAAAGCATACCCATCATTAGATATTGAACAAATTCAAACATGGAGGGTAAGATTTTATCAACATACTTTAAATACTCTTGATGAATTGTCATGAATTGATTGTAGACCAAACATTATTGTGAACTACCATCTAACTAGCATGGATAACATTACTTAAGAAAAGAGAAAAAAAAACATAAAAATAAAATTGGGTTGCCTCCCAATGAGCGCTTGATTTTAAGTCGTTCAGCCTGACTACTCCCTGTTTCATCCCGGATCGGTTGGGTTAACTTTGGCATGATGTTTATTTGTCGCGCAACACCAACATTGTTGTAATGCATGCCCGTTCACTTGCATGTTGGATAATGAATTTGACTTTCTATCCTCAACTAATGCCTTAAGACCACTATCCTCTTTGCAACCCCTGAACTTGACACGTGTAGATTCCTCGAGCAACTCGCACTCTTCATTGTCAGTTGGGATTGGGATTTCCTTGAACACCTTTACCGTTACTACCTGATCAAACACTTTCATAATCAGTTCTCCGTTAGGCATGTCAATCAGTGTTTGTCCAGTCGCCAGGAATGGTCGTCCCAAGATGATAGGGATGTTCTTATCTTCTTCAAAATCTAATACCACAAAATCGGCTGGAAATATTAGTGACTTAACTTTGACCAACGTCTTAGACTATTCCTAAAGGGTATGTTATTGATCTATCGGCGAGTTGTAGACTAATATTGGTTGGTTTTGCTTCCTTTAGTCCCAGCTTTCGGTAAATGGACAGTGGCATAAGATTTATACTCGCTCCTAAATCGCATAGAGCTCTTCCCACATCTTGATTGTCAATTGCACAAGGAATTGTAAAACTTCTTGGATCTTTCAATTTAGGCGGGAGCTTTTTCTGTAGTATTGCACTGCATTCCTCGGTTAACGCCACTGTTTCGAAATCCTGGAGCTTACGTTTTTTCTAAAATTTGTCCTTCATGAATTTAATGTAACGCGGCATCTGCTCAAGTGCTTCGGCAAATGGAATATTAATGTGTAACTGTTTGAATATATCCATAAACCTTAAAAACTGGTTCTTTAACTTGTTATTTTCTAACCTTGAAGGAAAGGGTGCAGGTGGTGTAGCTTTAAGTTGTTTCTCTTCCTTTGCTTTTTGCACCACTTTTTCTGTACATTTCTTCTTTAATTCCTTCCCTTCATCCTCACATTCATCTCCTGCACTAGCTTTCTTATCCCAGTTAGAAACCAACTCCTTACTGCTTCTAAGCGTAATAGCATTACACTGCTCGTGAGTTCCCTTTGGATTTCTTTCGGTGTCGTTTGGTAACGTTCCTTGTTGCCTATTATTCAATGCCAACACCATTTGACCCATCTGATTCTCTAAATTCTTGATCGACATCTCTTGTGATTTCATAGCCATGGCGTGATTTTTTATAGCTAACTCGGTGCTAGTCATGAATTTTGCCAACACTTCCTCCAGATCGGGTTTCCTTTCTTGATATTGAGCTGGTTATTGCTGGTTCTAAAATCCTAGTGGATATGATTGTCGTGAAGCTTGATTTTGTTGGTTGTTGCTCCATGAGAAATTCGGATGATTCCTATTTCCTTGATTGTATTTGTTCTGATATGTATTTTGCGGAATTCTATTGTAATTGCCGATGAACTGCACAGCTGCTGGATTAATCGCGCATTGCTCCGTTGGGTGCTCTCCCGCGCACAACTCGCATATTATTGCCATTTGTTGTACTTGCTGTGTTTATTGTGCTTGTTGTGTGTGCTGCTTTCACCGACTCCAACATCTTTGAAAGTGCAGATATTTGTCCTTGCATCGTTGTCATACTATCTACTTATAACACACCAGCTGTCTTTGCCTGTGTCATTTTTGCTGTGGGCCACTGGTAGTTATTAGCCGCCATGGTTTCAATCAACTCGTATGCTTCCTCATAACTCTTAACCATGAATGCTCCACCCGACGCTGCATCAATACTTGTCCTGAGATTCCCATGTAGTCCATTGTAAAAGGTGTTCATTTGTAGCCACTGGGGCAATCCATGATGTGGGCATTTTCTGAGCAGTTCTTTGTATCTCTCTCAAGCCTCATATAATGACTCCCCATGTTGCTGTTCAAACATCGTAATCTCGTTCCTCATCTTCGCAGTTTTTGCCGGTGGAAAGAATTTTGCGAGGAATTTCTGAGCTAAATCCTCCCATGTTATCGAACCGGACGGTAGAGAATGCAACCAACTCTTCGCCTTGTCCCGTAAAGAGAATGGGAACAATCGAAGTCTCACCGCCTCATCCGAAAGCCCATTAAACCTAAAAGTGTCGCACATTTCCAGAAAGCTGACCAGATGCTCGTTCGGATCGTCATTTGCAAATCCCCCAAACTGAATTGAATTCTGAATCATTTGTATCATCCCAGGCTTAATCTCGAACGTATTTGCTGCTATTGTTGGCCTAGTGATGCTTGACTGCAGTTCAGTCACCTTGGGTGTTGCGAAATCCCTTAATGCTTTTCGATCTTCGGCTGCCATTACTGTTACCTCTTCCTTTTCAGATGTTTCGAATTCTTGCCTCGTTTCCTTGATCCACTTACTCAACCTTTGAAACCTTTTCTCAATGTCGTCCTCAAAAGGCAACAAGTTTGGATTTTTGGACCGAGTTTGCGTAAACTGCTTCCACACCTGAAATAGAAGAAACAATACAAAAATAAAAATGTCTAAGTAAAACTGGATTAATTAAACTGATATTGTAAAACTATTAAGAATTATACTAAATAGTCCCCGACAACGGCGCCAAAAACTTGTTGGGTAAAATCTAATTACGCACAACACGCAAGTATATGTGGTCAACAAGTAATAAAGTGATAAGTTGAGTATCGTTCCCACAGAGAATTATTTAATAAAAATCACCAAGTACTAACCCGTAACCAACTCAATCTTATTTAAACGAATGAATTTCAAATTATATAAATTAAACTAATATTAAATTCCACTAATTAAATTAAGACTATGGAGATTTAAGATCACAACTTCACTTATTGCTTCATTTAAGTTAACACACTTCTCATCAATTATTCTCTATCCCGAATTGTTAATCAAGAACACTAAAGTAGTATTAATCACCTCTCGATGCACTAATACCGTATTAACGTTAATCCACAATTAAGATAGAAATCCGTTAAACACCTTAATCAACTAACCCACTATATCTTTATGTGAATTACAATTGAAGAAGGTTTAAGAATAAGCTCTCTATCCGATTACATGCGGTGTCAAGCATATCTCTACCTTAACACTCATCAAGTTTAAGCTACTAACAAAATCCTGAGCACATGTTATCATAATCAGATCTAAATCTATACTTCATCTCTCGAGTTCATATAAATTATCACGGTAATTGATGGCCAATCAATTAAACAATTAAGTCCAAATCACAATAGACAATCCTCACGATAGAACATAACAATTGATAACGAAGCATATTAAAATAAACTACACAATAAGATCCATTGTAATCTCAAACAACGAATTAGTTCATGATTATTGAATTAAAACTAAGAATCCACAATTGAATACACATTAAAAGACAAAGATAGAAGAAGATAAGAAGATAGAATCTATTGTCTGTAGATTTTACGCTCCCTCCTTGCTCCTACTTTGAATCTTCAATAGTCTCCAAGTTGCTTCAATCTCCAAAACTAATTAGAACTAGGGTTTTTATCTAATTTACTCTAATCTAATCTAATGGAATTCTTCCAAAAACTTCTTCTAATCCTTTTAAATCTCCTTCTTTTATAAGCCTCTTTATATGTCTTTAAGTCCTCTTGGAAGTCCTTGAATCAAACAACTCGAACCAATCCTTTTCGGACTCAAATTCGGACAAAATCTACTCTTTCTGCGCATAGGCAAGCCCCAGCTTGCCTTTTCCCATTGTAATAGCAAGCCCCGACTTGCTATGCTACTGATTTCACGCCCAGGACCCCAAGCCCCGGCTTGCTCCTAAGGCACAAAAGAGCAAGCCCCGGCTTGCCCCCAATCTGCCAATTATTTTTCTGCTGCAGAGTCTTCTGGTAAAACGGCCATAACTTTTGATCCGAGAGGAATTACGGGGCCTGCCACCTATCGAATCGAAACTATCGACGAGCTCTACAATTTTCATTCTTTGAATTTTGAGAAATAACAAACGGATGAAGGTCGAAATTGGACTGAAAGTGACTGCTATGCAAATGGCCACCCAAAACAATGAAGTTCAACGACGTCCGTTGGTAGAAATGTCATAACTCTTTCATCCGAACTCCGATTGGAATGATTCAAGATGTTCCGGAAAGCTAAGGAGAAGCTCTTCAATATAGTCCAAGTTCCAAGCCAAGAACATGAAATGAACATGAAAGCACAAACGATATCCGGATTGCTTTTCTTTACGTTTTCCTATCAATTCTTTGCGATTTCCTTGTTTTTCCTTACTAATAGTCGCTCACACCGCTCCCAAACATATAACCTACAACATGAACACAAAATGCATGAAAAGTAACTAAGACACATGAATATAAACAACTAATTCAAGTAAAAGATACCGGATAAGTAAGTATAAAACCTACTTATCAGCTAAATTCCTAAAAGTACTTATCAAAGTACCTCTGTCTGTAAATGGAGTCCTACTTTTTTGTTTGCTGTTTTTTTCGAAAATTAAACTTTGCATTGGATACACTTGGACATAATTTTTTCAATAATTTAGTTATGATGATAAAATTTAGTATTTAAAGTTTAATGTTGGAGAAAAATGAAATAAATTATGTGTAAGTGTGTTCTATACACACCTTAATTTGAAGAAAAAAAAGTTGTCCGACTCTCGTTTTAAGATGGAGGAGTATTATATAAGCATAAGAACAAATGAGAGATTATGTTAATTGTAATTTTGCTGAAAGATAATTTATAACTGATCATGTATGTGGTTATAGTTATTGATTGCCAAAATCGATTCTATAAATGTTTTTTTTCTAAGTCTCCCATATATAGTTCACTCTCTTTCCCCAAAGCTTCCCCTTTTACAGTTATGCTCTTCTATAGCTTATATTAATCTTTTGTAAAATTGGAAAGATGATTCTAGATTGCATGATATTTGTTTATTATTTAATATTTAACATAGTGACTTTTACAAAAGCAAGTCCTTTTCCTGTAAAACTTTGCATTTCAGGCAAAAATTAAGGAGGGCTTGCTGCTTGAAAGGCTTAAACATTATGAAGTTTCTAAACTTCAGGGCCCTCTTGTAAAGCCACATGAACTTACTGGTGAAGAAAGTTTTTACATGAAAAAGATGGCCCAGAAGGGATCTAATTACGTACCAGTTGGGAGGAGAGGAGTATTTGGAGGTGTTATTCTTAATATGCATATGCATTGGAAGAAACATGAAACAGTTAAAGTCATCTGCAAACCTTGTAAACCTGGTCAACTAAAGGAGTATGCAGATGATATTGCAAGATTGAGTGGCGGAATCGCAATTCACCTAATTGGAGATGACACAATAATTTTTTATCGAGGAAAGGATTATGTGCAGCCGAAAGTTATGTCACCAATTGACACACTGTCCAAGAAAAGGGTGCGTTCCTCAACCTTTAATGTTTTCAAATGTCGGTTCTCCTTTTCTTTTCATTTATATAATGTTCTCAAGCCTCAACATGTACTCTGTAACTAAAGTATTATTCTCTAAAGATAAACCAAAGAGGTCCGCTATAATAATGTCCATCACCACCCGTTCCCCCCCACCCACCCCCAACAAAAAAATAAAAAAAATCGGTGATATTTTTTGCTCTAGTTCATTTCTACCAGAACATACTTTTTTGGTCAAGAACAGAGTAGTCCCTTAATGCTTGTTCAAATTTCAGTAATCCTAACTGTACTACACGGAAAAGATGAACCATGCAGTTACAAAATATGGATTAGGGTCTTAATAATCTTTTTATGCAAGAGAAAGGAAGTATGTGGTTTCCAAATAGTATTAATTGAACTTCATTTGGGTATTTCCAGTAACTAAATTGTGCACAATACAATTATCCGGGAAAAAAATGTCTTGCTCACAATCTCCTGTCGGTTATTTTATTTTTATATAGATGCTGATCCCTTTAATGAGTTCTGAATGAGGTCAATTGGTGAAGCAGTGCAGTATAAACTCGATTAATAGTAGAACTAATGTTTTATATAATGTAAAACACTTATGAGTTTGGAATTCTATTGCTTTAAGACTCCGACTCTAGTTGTGTAATAAAATTTTAAGCTGTTTAGTTATATATGTAAGGATATATGCTTAATGGATAAAGCAATTAAAAAAGACTTTGGAACTCACAAGTATGATTATTAGCATCTTATTGTAGCTGCTACTATTTATTGTTATTGCTCGAGTCATGCTCTTTCATTTCACTGAATATCAAGCCATTTATTTAGTTGCCTGTGAAACTAGATTTTGTTATACTAATCGTGCTCTTTTTTGTTTTCCTTGATACCTTTAAGACCTCTTTTTTCTCCATGTTTCCTTTCTGTTCTTTGACTGAACCATGTTAGGCGCCTCCATGACACCATACTTCTATCATTCTACCAATTTAATGGAAGGGGAGAGGTTTTGAAAGGATGGTGTTACATAACTTCTCTTCTATTAGGATTCCACTTGCCACAATAAGGGGAGATTCAATGAGTTGAAATGACAATTTAGAAAATGATCGAGGAACTGTTAGGAAAACACTATTTGTTTCTCTGAGAAAGTAATTTAGAAAAAATTCCAACATCGAATATGGTTCATTTTCATCTTTGTTGTGTATCGTTGATGTCACTCTATAATGACAAATATAAATAATAAAAATAAAAATAAAATAAAATAAAAACTAAAAAAATCAGGTTTCTCCCCAAGTAGAAGAAAAGGAGGAGGGGGGGTTAACCCATCTCTATTGTTCAATTCTAGAATTTATATGGACAGAATTAGACCATCTCTAACTTGGGATTAATTGGTAGGTGAGGCATGTACACCTCCGTGCTAGTTTCTATAGAATGGCTATTAAGGGATTTTTGGGTGAAACTCTGCTTATGGCCATCTTAGTCAAGAATGGTATGGTACTGTAACTGGATTGAGTTATTTTCGGATAGCTTAGTGTTGCTTACAGTTTAATATGTTTCAAACTAGTTGCATGCATTGTGGCCTAAATCTTTTATTTATGTGTTTTTTGGTTGGAGTATTTCTATTGTCAACGACCTAATAGAAAATCCACGTACTTAGATTGGTTGGGCTTTTCAAGAGGGAATAATTCATTCTGGGCCGTGCAAGTACTCCACGACCATGCATTCATGCATTGTATACCTTCTTGTTATAGTTATACAAAATGAAGTACACTCCAAATTTTCTTTTTATCAAATAAAATGATGTGAACCAAGTTTCCTGTTATAAATCCTTCACGGCCATGCAAGTACTTTCACAACCATGCATTCACGCATCGTATGCCTTTCTGTCGTAGTAGTTATTCTAAGTTGAACTGTTATATGAAATGAAGTCTCAAGGTTTTCCTGTTATAAATCCTTATGATGTCTTTAAGTAAGCCTTCTTCCTCTCCTCAAAACATTCAGAAGATGTTTTCGGTTCAGCTCTTGCTGGAATTGTGAAACATTGTGTTCACACATTCATTCGATAATTCCTGCTATAGGTCTGATGTTTACTCTTTCCTTGATGATTTCTTCAAATCTTTCAGTCCAACTGTATGACTGTATCCTCCTCTTTATTTGGATGCTGTTAGACTAGGGCTGTAAAATGAACCAACCAATCGAGCTCAACTCATGTTTGGCTCATTTAAAGCTCTTTCAAGACTGGCTTGTAAGATAAAAGAGCCAAGCTTGATCACATATTTTAGCTTGTTATGAGCCAAGCTCAAAAGCTCAGCTTGAGCTTGGCTCATCTATAAACATTGAAGTCTTAACATAAACGGAAATATCTAAGGTATTTGACCGCTAATCAAACTTGGCTCGATCAAGACTCGTGATTTTCTTGATTAAGACTAATTCTAAATAAACTTGTATGATAACCATGCCATGTTTGAAGATTAGTTCAGACTCATTAATTAAAAGAGACAGCTTGAACATCGCAAAGATTGGCTTGTTTATACCCCTATTTGCTTCTTCTCACATTCCATGGCGTGGAAGGGCTTCCAGCTATCTCCTGATCTTACTATCTTTAATGTCATTCCTAGAATACCACCTAGCTGTTATTGGAAAAGTACAAACTATTTAAAATGTTATCACAATTCGATCTCTCCTTTTCCCAGTTCCACATCTCAGAATTCCTCACTTGTTTAATGTACTTGAAATTTAGCACTTAGTCACAAGTCTTGGCCAGGTTTCTTCCATCTTTTTAGCTATAGTTAGCTACCCTACATTTATCAAATGTTTTACTGGTTCCAGACCATTCTAACCTTTCTTTCTTCCTACTCTTGTATGTTTGGTTCAACAGCATTTGGAAGGCCAAACGCACATGAAAATCTTGTTTGTATAGAAGCAATTTATTTCAAACACAACTTATTTAACTCACAAACGCAGCGTTTGGACCTGAACCCTTCACTCTTAACTATCTCTATTGGAGCTAATTTTAAAGGTTCGATACTTAAATTTATGCAATCATTGTATGTCTTTACAGATCTTTGCTAGAGGCAACATTTACATTAAAGCATCTGTTAGTTACGGATTTCTTCTTCTCTGCTTGTATATTTTCTTGTCTTGATTATTTAAAATTTTCTATCCCAGGCACTGGAAAAATCGAAGTATGAGCAATCACTGGAGTCCGTGAGACGCTTCATTGCCATCGCTGAGAAGGAACTGGAACTGTATTACAGGCATATCGCTCTTTATGGTGATCCAAGTAATGGTAATCCTAACACTACTCATGACAGTCCAAGAAAAGGCATTGAGAGGCCAAAGAAAGTTCAAATGATCGAAAAAGATTCAACTGGCAGTGGATTCACTGTTGGTATTTCAGGGATGGAAACTGATTCTACATCCGAGGATTTATCAGAAAGCAAAGGTGATTATGGTGATGGAGACCTATCTTTAAGTGATTTAGACAAGGATGATGGCACTGAATCGGATTCATGTGATGAAGAAAAAGAAGATAACTCTTCTAATTTGCAGGAAAATTCGAATTCTATGTTGGGATCAAGGTCGTCAGTGTATCAAACTTCTTGTATGGATTCATATAATCAAGAATTTATGGAGAGGAATGAAACTTGATTGTTTAATACAATTTTCTTAATTAATTCAATTCTTATCTTTCATTTCTTTTGGTTTGTGTTTTATTTTGTGATTGGCAATTTTACGACCACATTTGTGTTTGCCAATTTTACAAACTGCAAATGGCATTTATAGTTGTGTTTAGTAGCAAAAATTAGATAAATTTTTATGGCACTAAAAATCAATTTAGGTTTGCAAGGGGTGAGTATGGTCTGGGACCCTTTTTCATACCCGCCCATGTGTTGTTAGATAGGTCATAAATGGATATGGATAAAACTCATTCAACCCATATATAACCCAAAATCTAAACTTTGTAACCTTTAGTAGAGCAAGAAGAGGAGGAGAATTTTGCGTGTTATATATTGGCTTTTTTTTTCTTCCATACTCCTTTCCTTCAAATTCGGAAAAAAAAATCCTAAAGAATAAAAATTTAAGAAAATGAATCACAAAACTAAATAATCCTCAAATATTGTTTATAATAATATGTTTTTAAATTTCATTGCTTGAAATTATTGTCTGATAGCCTCATTTTTAATAGTTGCAAAATATAATGCTCAATGTAAGTTACTAAACTATCGTTCATCAATTCATATTCCATTTGGTTATCGAGTTCATTCTTTACTATATTCATGACTGAAAATATCTTTTCAACAGTTACAGTAAAAACGGGCAAAAGTAAAGCCAACTTCAGCAACAAATAGACTTGAGGATACGCGCCATCCTTTCTTTTCTTAACCAACATTTGAGCCAATTCACCAATTCCTTTTATACTCGAAAAATTGGGATCGTTTCTCATATGCACAATATAATTTTAGAGTTTCAAATTCTGAAGGGTAAAATTTTGTATATTCAATTAATTTTTTATTGTCAAATGTCGAGAAAGAGCAAGTGAGTCAAGATATGCTATACTTGAAAAGTAACTCTGTATTTGTATTATCAAAACGATCATTCAACTCCTCAAGTTGATTATCAATCAATAGTGAAAAATAATTGAACCCTAGAACGATAAAAGTTCGTGATTTCTTCAATATTGCGTCATGGTCTCCCTTAAAACATAAAAATATCCTCCATCCTCGGAACAACTATGTCTTGGTGCTCAGACTTCCAGGATAGAAAATGTCGTTTCTAGTAAGAAAGAACCTTATCTGCAAGTACCACTCCAGCAAAAATTATACTCCCTCTGTTTCTAAAAGATTTTCGTTTTAGAAGGTAAAATTTGTTCCAAAAAGTTTGTCGTTTATAACTTTTCAGGAGAATAAATTATTTACTTTCCTATATTACACCTACCTTCTCTCATTGTCCCAAGAAATTCTCTCCCTTATTAATAGTTTTCAACTTCCCATAAAGGGGTAGTGATAAAATTTCAAACAAATTTTACTTGATAAATGGTACTTTCTTAATCCATGTGCAAAAATCTTAAACGACAATCTTTTAGGAATGGAGGTAGTAACTACAAGTATCTGCAAATTTTTTTTTGTCTCTTTGCTAGATCCAACAATTATGAAAACCTTAACTGTAAGACCCCGAATTTTACGAAATGAAAGTATTCAATTTTTATAATTATTATTCTATTTAGTAAATGGTTAAATTGATAAAAGTACAGTAAAACGCGTGGTTGCATAGTAGCACACGGTATTGATTATTGATGCTTATGTGAGAAGTCACTCAGTTATACTCAATTATTGCTACAATAATTGTTGTATCATATTTCTCATATTATTGATTCAATTATTGTCACAATATTATCTGCATAATATTTTATATATTATTAAGTCAATAATCGAGAAAACAAAGTTATTCATATTATTATTTATAATATTGACAATGTCTAGAAGTTCTGTCAAGGAGAGGTTTGGTCGCCTAATTGCGCGACAATAAGAAGAAATCCTTATCGGAAAACCCCCTATTTCCTGGGAACGACCTGGTTGTTAAATATTGTGAGTTATAATATTAATGATGAATATTATTAAAAATTGAATTTGAGTTCGGAGTTGAATTTGGAGATGCGGACGTGATATTTGAGTCCGGAACGAGGAAATTAATAGAAAAAGATTATAAACACAAATTTGTTGGGGTTGATTTTTTGGTCAAAAAAGTCAACAGTTGACTTTTTTGGAAAAAGTCAAACTTTGAAATTTCAAAAATAAAATTTTTGAGAAAAATATTTCTATTGTGTTGGGATTGTTTGTGTTAGTGGAAATCGACATTTATTTCGATAATAATTGATGTCTAGAGGTTATATTGACCAATCAGGTAATTAATCGAATAAATGAGCAATTAATTGCTATTAATTCACATGATTATAACTATTTGTTCACATGTGTGTACTACTGATTCACATTCATGTACTATTAGGGGAGTTGGTGCAAGATTGATAATACTTGCATGACTAAGTTAAAAATGGAGGTATAGATGGAGGTACTATACTGTAATTCGTATTTTCACATGATTATAACTATTGATTCACATTATTTACTATTAGGGGAGGTGGTGCAAGTTTGAAAATACTTGCAGGACTAAATTAAAAATGAAGAAAAAGAGGAAGGTATTATACTGTAATATTTCGAGCCCCAAAACGTGCAGTTATCGAAATTATATTTTCCTATAAATAGAAGCTCATTCTTCCTTCATTTCTCACCAATTCACTAAAGCTTTAGAGCAATTATTATATAGAGAAATTATAGAGAGAAAGAAGAAGAGAAGTCTGCTACCTCTCTATTCCAATATCCAGGTTCTTCTAAGGTAAGGGGTATTATTTCTTTCGTATTAATGAAGAGAGCTATTGTTATTCCATTACTTATTATTCTGTTGGAATAACCTGTATACGCGGACTACCGTATACATGGTGAAATTCTTCTGTTATTCCATTCTTTATTATTATGTTAGAATATCCTGTCCGTGCGGATAACGCATGACCTGGTTCCATTCTTTATTATTCTGTTGGAATAACTTGTCTGTGCGGTCTATCGCATGCCTGATGAATTCTGTTGTTATTCCATTTTTTATTATTCTGTTGGAATATCTTGTTTGTACGGATTACGCATGACCTGGTTCCATTCTTTATTATTCTGTTGGAATATCCTATCTGTGCGGATTACGCATGACCTGGTTCCATTCTTTATTATTCTGTAGGGAATAATCTGTCTGTGCGGTCTATCGCGTGCATGGTGAATTCTTCTGTTATTCCATTCTTTATTATTCTGTTGGAATAATCTGTCTGTGTGGATTACCGCATGCATGGTGAATGATCCTTTGTATTCATTCTTTATTAAATTGTGAAAATGATCTGTCTACGTAAATTACCGCATGGCGGGTGAAAATCCATTTGCAATTTCGTAATTTTTCTGGCTCTCAAAAATTCTGAAAAAATTTGAAATGATAATTTGATGAGTTTTCTAGATTGTGTCCAAAAATGGTGATTTTTGGATGTATAGATTAGGAGTTATGAATTTTATGGAAAAAATACTATTTTAAAAGTAAACCCTTATAACTCCTTGTGGTTAATTAACTCCAAAATTGGTGAAATTTTTATTGGGAGTACATGTATATATCAGAAGTATACCCTATAAATTTAAGAATTTTTGGACAAAAGTACAATTTATGATAAATGTCTAAATATTCGGCAGTTTTGGCCATATGAAAAATAGTAAATGAATTTTAAAAATTTTGAGAAAAATATATGTTCCATATAGGACTATATTCTGCTAAATCTTAGAAAAGAAATATTTTTGGGACTGATTTGATATTTTTCATGAAAATGAACAAGTTATGAGTAAATAAATTAAATATGTTATGTGAAGTAACAAAATTGGAAAATAGAATTTTATGGCTTAGGAATCCTATATAGGGTATATGCTGATTTTTGATGGGAAATTTGATCATTGGTGATGAAATCTTATGAGTATGGCATTTTTGAATGATTAAATGCATTATTTGGTAAAGTATAAACAATTGAAATAAATTATTTATAAGTTTAAGAAGTGATTAAAATATTGTTATAATATTAATAATATTTGATTATGAGTTTATTAAGTAATTGATAATATTTGGATAAATTTAAAGTCTTTAATATTTATCCTTATTTTCATTTGATTAATGCTTATATCATTGTCATCATCTTCATGCTTATATTGTGATGAAAGTCTTCTTTGGCTTACGTGGGCTTACGTGCTAAAATGGACTGTTGATTATTGGTTTTATAGTTGTATATCTTTGACTTACGTGCAAAGATGAACCGTTGATTATTTTTTTTATAGTTGTATATCTTTGGCTTACGTGCAAAGATGAACTGATGATTATTGGTTTTATAGTTGTATATCTTTGGCTTACGTGCATTGATGGACAATTGTTGGTATGATTATAACCAAGGATTATTTGGTATAATCATGACCATTGTTGAAAACACGAATATCCTTGGCCCGTAGTGCATGGATAATTCGTGGTCACAATACTAATGCATATCCTTGGTCGTAGAGCAGGGATGATTCGATGTTGTGGATTAATTATTAAGCTGAGTCTCAGCGATAACATATTGATAATACACTTTTAATTCGTAGAAGATAGTAGATATCATGCTCTACTTGATTCTTTTATAATATAGTTGTATGTATTTGGCCTGTAGAACAAAGATGAATCGTTAATGAATATCTTTTGTGATGCCCCCAAAATAGGTATACACCACCCATTTTGAGTCGCCAAATACATGGAACAGAATACAAATACAAACTTAATTATACAACCAACGTGTAATATACGACAAAACATAGCTGGGAGTTTAAACAGAAATATTGCCTTCTAAACAATATCCACTTTCAAATAGAGTCCCCATTACATTTATTGTCACACTATTTTAGAATAGTGAGGACTACTAATATACCATCTCGGATCATCACTCCATTCCCCGACTAGTCCTGGCTACGTTCTCATTTCCTAAAGAGAACAATGAAAGCAAAAGGGTGAGCTCAACTAGCCCAGTAAGAAATATTATAACTAAGATAATGTAGAATAAATTATCATTAGTCATCAACAATGTTAAACTGATAAAATACAATAGACATCAAGTTTAACTGCAGCGAAATAAGCAATCCATTAAAAGAGTCAAGTAGAGCATGATATCTACTATCTTCTATGATTTAAAATACTTTCATCAATTTTTATCGCTGAGACTCAGCTTAATAAATAAACTACATCATCGAGTCATCCCTGCACTACGGGCCAAGGATATTCATTAAATCATCAATGGTCATGACTATACCGAATAATCCCTGGTCATAATCATACCAAAAACTGTTCATCAATGTACTAAAGACCACTAAGGACTTTTATCACATCATTTATAACATTACAGGTCATGATTATACCGAATGATCCCTGGACATAATCATACCAAGTCCATCTATGCACGTAAGCCAAAGATGACTTTCATCACAATATAAGCATGAGGATGATGCCAATGACATAATAATTCAATAAAACAAGTTCATGAATAAATTTTAAAGATTTATAAGTTAATTTATCCTGTAATCAATTACGTCAAAATTGTCAACATGATACTTCTTTGTGGAGTAAAATTCAAGAATGCTCAGAAGAATATTTCCATGAAAAGATACTGGATGAAGCGCAAATATCCAGGATATTCTACTAATTTCATGGAGTATAGAAGCCAAAATTTTAACCAATTGAGTATAATAGAATATATGAAACTGCAAATGGATTTTCGTCCGCCATGCGGTAATCCACGTAGACAGATCATTTCCACAATTTAATAAGGAATGAATACGAAGGATCATTCACCACGCATACGATAATCCACATAGACATGTTATTCCAACAGAATAATAAAGAATGGAATAACAGAAGAATTCACCAAGCATGCGATAGACCGCACAAACAGGTTATTCCCAACAGAATAATAAAGAATGGAACCAGGTTATGCGTAATCCGCACATACAGGATATTCCAATAGAATAATAAAGAATGGAACCAGGTCATGCGTAATCCGTATAGACAGGATGTTCCAACAGAATAATAAAGAATGGAATAACAACAGAATTCACTAGGCATGCGATATACCGCACAGACAGGTTATTCCAACAGAATAATAAAGAATGGAATCAGGTCATGCGTAAACCGCACAGACAGGATATTTCAACAAAATAATATAGAATGGAATAACAACAGAACTCACCAGGCATGCGATAGACCGCACAGACAGGTTATTCCAACAGAATAATAAAGAATGGAATAACAGAAGAATTTCACCATGTATATGGTACTTTGCATAGACAGGTTATTCCTACATAATAATAAAAATGGAATAACAACCCTTAATAGTATTAAAAGAAAATAACTCTCTTCATGAATACGAAAGAATAATACCCCTTACCTTAGAAAAAACTGGATACTGGAATAGTGAGGTAGCATACTTCTCTTCTTCTTTTCTCTCTATAATAATTACTCTATAGCTTTAGTGAATTGGTGAGAAATGAAGGAAGATAGCTTCTATTTATAGGAAAATATAGTTTCGATAATTGCACGTTTTAGGGCTCGAAATATTACAGTATAATACCTCCCTCTTTTTTTCATTTTTAATTTAGTCCTGCATGTATTATCAAACTTGCACCACCTCCCCTAATAGTAAATAATGTGAATCAATAGTTCAATCATGTGAATCAATAGTTATAATCATGTGAAAATATGAATTACATTATAGTACCTTCAACTATACCTCCATTTTAAACTTAGTCATGCAAGTATTATCAATCTTGCACCACCTCCCCTAATAGTATAAGAATGTGAATCAATAGTACACACATGTGAACAAATAATTATAATCATTTGAATTAATAGCAATTAATTGCTCATTTATCTGGTTAATTACCTTATTGGTCAATATAACCTCCAGACATCAATTATTATCGAAATAAATGTCGATTTTCACTAACACTAATAATTCCAACACAATAGAACTATCCAATTCATCTTTAATCAACACGAACTTATTTATCATTAATATTATAATTCACAATATTTAACAACCAGGTCGTTCCCAGGAAAAATGGAGCTTTCCGATAAGGATTTCTCCTTATTGGCGCGCAATTAGGTGACCAAACCTCTCCTTGACAGAACTTCTAGACATTGTCAATATTGTAAATATTAATATGAATAACTTTGCCGTCTAAATTATTGATTTAATAATATATATTATGCAGATGATACTGTGACAATAATTGAATCAATAATATGAGAGATATGATGCAACAATTACTGTAGTAATAATTGAGTATAACTGAGTGACTTCTCATGTAAGCATCAATAATCAATATCGTGTGCTACTATGCAACCACGCGTATTACTGTACTTTTACTACCGGGTAGTTCAACAGTTTTAACGGTAACACTTTCGTCGTTATTTTTATAAAAAGATAATTCTGTCATTTTCTAACTACGATAATACTTCCGTTGTGGGGTCCACCAATGATTGTGCCGTCGTACGAATATTCCTTGTTAAAACGAATATTCCCCGACCAATCGAATATTATATAACAACTTGCTTACTTTGCAAAATTTGTAAATATTACCCACAACTATAACATTATATCAAATCCACACCATAATATTCAAAAATATATTTCGAGAAAATTATTCTTTATTCATAAAAGTTGGGGTCTTATAACCTCCCTTTCTTATGAAATTTCGTCCTCGAAATTAGGGTACGTACCTGGTATGTCGAAGAGGTGAGGATACCTTGATTTTATTTCAAATTCTAACTCCCAGGTTATTTCTTCCACATCGTGGTTTCTCCACAAAACTTTAACTTGAGGTATAACCTTGGAGCGTAGAATATAATCCTTCTTATCCAAGATTTTAACAGACACCTCTTCATATGTTAAATCTTCCTCTATCTCGTCTGGTTCTAGTTCAATAATATGGTTCGTGTGACGCCCCCAAAATAGGTATACATCACCCATCTTGGGTCGTCAGATACAAGGTATTGAATACAAATACAAACAAATTATACAATAGTCGGTGTAAAATACGACAAAACATACATTGAGAGTTCTAATAAGAATATTGTCATCTAGACAATATCCACACTCAAAGGAGTCCTCAATACATTTATTGTCACACTATTTAACAGAATAATGAGGACTACTAATACTATCATCTGGACCGTCACTCCATTTCCCGACTAGTCCCGGCTACGTTCTCATTTCTTGAAGAGAACAGTGAAAGAAAGGGGTGAGCTCAAATAGCCCAGTAAGAAATATTATGACTAAGATAATGAAGAATAAATTATCATTAGTGTTCAACAATGTTAAACTGATAAAATACAATAGACATCAAGTTTAACTGCAGCGGAATAAGCAATCCATTAGAAGAGTCAAGTAGAGCATGATATCTACTATCTTTTGTGATTTAAAATGTTTTCATCAATTTTTATCGCTGAGACTCAGCTTAATAAATAAACCACATCATCGAGTCATTCCTGATTTACGGGCCAAGGATATTTATTAAATTATCAATGGTCATGACTATACCAACTAATCCCTGGTCATAATCATACCAAAAACTGTCCGTCAATACACTACAAGCCACTGAGGACTTTTACCACATCATTTATAACATTACAGGTCATGATTATACCGAATGATCCCTGGTCATAATCATACCAAGTCCATCTATGCACGTAAGCCAAAGATGACTTTCATCACAATATAAGCATGAGGATGATGCCAATGACATAATAATTCAATAAAACAAGTTCATGAATAAATTTTAAAGATTTATAAGTTAATTTATCCTGAACTCAATAATGTCCAATTTGTCAACATGATACTGCTTTGTGGAGTAAAATTCAAGAATGCTCAGAAGAATATTTCCATTAAAAGATACTGGATGAAGCACAAATATCAAGGATATTCCACTAATTTCATGGAGTATAGAAGCCAAAATTTTAACCAAATGAGTATCATAGAATATATGAAACTGCAATGGATTTTCACCCGCCATGCGGTAATCCACGCAGACAGATCATTTCCCAAATTAATAAGAAATGAATACGAATGGTCATTCACCATGCATGTGGTAATCCACGTAAACAGATTATTCAAACAGAATAATAAAGAATGGAATAACAGAAGAATTCACCATACATGCGATAGACTGCACATACAGGTTATTCCAACAGAATAATAAATAATGGAACCAGGTCATGTGTAAACCCACAGACAGGATATTCCAACAGAATAATAAATAATGGAACCAGGTCATGCGTAAACGCACAGACAGGATATTCCAACAGAATAATAAAGAATGGAATAACAGAAGAATTTCACCATGTATGCGGTACTTCAGATATACAAGTTATTCCAACAGAATAAAAGACTTCACCAGGTATGCGATAGATCGCACAGACAGGTTATTCCAACAAAATAATAAATAATGGAACAAGGTCATGCGTAATACGCACAGATAAGATATTCTAACAGAATAATAAAGAATAGAATAACAGAAGAATTTCACCATGTATGCGGTACTTCAGATTTACAAGTTATTCCAACAGAATAATAAGGAATGGAATAACAGAATAATTTCACCATGTATGCGGTACTTCGCATAAATAGGTTATTCCAACAGAATAATAAGGAATGGAATAACAAAAGTTCTCTTTATGAATACGAAAAAAATAATACCCCTTACCTTATAAAGAAGAGTACTCCGACGGGTAGGGCGGAGATATACTTGAAGAAAACTTGCACTAGGCTCAAAGCTTTCTTAAACTCTAAAGAAATACGCTCAAGATTATAGAAGAAGAATTCTTTGAACTTCTGGTGTGTTTTCAATTCTAACTAAGCATCCTATTTATAGGAAAATAGAAAGGATACTATGCAATAAAATATAATATATTCTATTTACAATATATATATATATATATATATTATTTAAAATCTAATAAAATAAATAACTTTATAAAAGTATTCTATTTTATATAAAAAGATTTTACTATGTAAATACTATGCAGACACTATGCAAACACTATGCATAATAAAATATAATATATTCTATTTATAGTCTAATAAAACAAATAACTTTATAAAAGTATTCTATTTTATATAAAAAGATTTTACTATGCAAATACTATGCAGGCACTATGCAAACACTATGCATAATAGAATATAATATATTCTATTTATAGCATAATAAAACAAATAACTTTATAAAAGTATTCTGTTTTATATAAAAAGTTTTCTGTTTTATTACATTTATAATAATAATAAAAACAAAACTTATCACTTTTATTATAATTTATAATATTAATCGACCAGGTCGTTCTTAGAAAAGAAGGGGCTTTCCAATAAGGATTTCTCCCTATTAGCGCGCAATTAGGTGACCAAACCTCTCCTTGGCAGAACTTCTAGATATCGTTAATATTGCAAATAATAATATTAATAACTTTGTTATCTCAATTATTGATTTAATAATATATAAAATATCGACAATAATTGAATCAAATAACGTGAGATACTATGCAACAATTACTGTAGCAATAATTGAACAAAACTGAGTGACTTCTCACGTAAGCATCAAAAATCAATACCATGTGCTACTATGCAACCACACGTATTACTGTACTTTTAACACCGGGTGTTTCAACAGTTAATGGTAAAACTTCCACCGTTATTTTCATAAAAATATTTTTGTCGTTTTCTCAATCTGACAATAAATTTGTTGTGGGGTCCACCAATGATTGTTCCATCGTACGAATATTCCCTGTTAAAACAAATATTCCCCGACCAATCGAATATTATATAACAACTTGCATAATTTTCAAAATTTCTAAATATTACCCCACAACTATAACATTATATCAAATTTACTCTATAATATTCAAAAATGATATTTATTAAAAATTCATCTTTATTCATAAAAGTTGGGGTCTTACAGTTCGGGTCTTTCATATATTTATGTAACATAGATATGTGAAAAACGTTATGAACACGAGACATACTTGGCGGTAAGGCGAGTCTATAGGCCACAGTTCTTACTCGATCGAGGATTAAAAATGGGCCAATGAATCGAGGATTGAGCTTTCCTTTCTTTCCAAATCTTGTAACTCCTTTCCATGGAGCAACACGTAACAACACATGATCTCCAATATTGAATTCCATGTCCTTTCGATGAAGATCAACATAACTCTTTTGTTGATCTTGTGAGGTTTTTATATGTTGTTGTATCATTTGAATCTTTTATGTAGTCATACGTTCCAAATCCGGTCCCAACAACGTTGCTTCACCCACCTCATCCCAACATACTGGAGAACGACACTTTCTTCCATACAACGCCTCAAATGGAGCCATGCCAATACTTGCTTGATAACTATTATTGTAGGAAAACTCCACCAATGGTAAGAACTTGTCCCAACTACCCTTGAAGTCAAGGACACAGAGTCTTAATAAATCTTCAAGAGTTTGAATAATCCTTTTCGACTACCCATCCGTTTGAGGATGATATGCTGAACTAAATCGTAAATCCGTGCCCATAGCTTTATACAAACTAACCCAAAATCTTGAAATAAATCTTGGGTCTCAATCAGAAACTATGGATACTGGCATACCATGCAATCTTATGATCTCGTTTATGTACATACTAGCAAGACGTTCAAGTGTAAAAGTTTCTCGTATCGGTACGAAATGAGCAGACTTGGTCAATCTATCAACAATAACCTAAATCACATCTATGCCTTGAGAAACCTTGGGAAGACCAGTAACGAAATCCATGGTAATGTGCTCCCACTTCCATTCTAGAATTTCAAGTGGTTGCAATGGACCTTTTGGCACTTGATGCTCCGCCTTGACTCGTTGATAAGTTAGACACCTTGAGATAAACCCCACTATCTCTCTCTTCATATTTCTTCACCAAAATGTATGTCGAAGATCACGATACATTTTGGTACTCCCAGGATGGATTACAAATGGTGTGTTGTGCGCCTCCATCATGATTTTATACTTCAAGTCAGAATCGTTAGGAACACAAAGTCTGGAGTTGACTCAAAGTATTCATTCTTCATCGATTCTTTCTTCTGAAATAGCACCTTCTTGCACTTTCTTCCTCATACGCATCAGCTCCAGGTCTGTAGCTTGAGCAACTTTAACTTTATCGATTAAAGTCAGTTCTACTCGTATATTCTCCATCATCATATGAGTCCCTGGAGTCTTTAACTCTATCTCCATCCTTTGTAAGTCATACAAAATGGGCCTTTACGTTGACAATATCGTACGCATACCCGCATATGATCCTCTACTCAATGTGTCAACTACCACGTTCGCTTTTCCAAGATGGTATTGGATGGTATGATCATAATCTTTCAACAGCTCAAGCCATCGTCTTTGCCGCATGTTGAGTTCCTTTTGAGTGAAGAAATATTTGAGGTTTTTATGATCCATATAGATCTCCACCTTCTCTCTATACAGGTAATGCCTCCAAATCTTAAGCGCAAAAACGACTGTTGCCAACTCTAGATCATGAGTAGGATAATTCCTCTCATATTCTTTGAGTTATCACGAGACATAGGCTATGACTTTCCCATGTTGCATGAGAACACATCCTAACCCTTTGCCTGAAGCATCACTGTAGATGACAAATCCCTCCGAGTCAGATGGTATTGTTAGAACAGGTGCTAAAATGAGTCTCCTCTTGAGTTCTTGAAAACTCTTTTCACATTCCTCGCTCCTACCGAATTTTGTATCTTTTCGAGTCAGCTGAGTTAATGGAGTAGCGATTCGAGAAAACCCTTCTACGAATCTCCAATAATAACCAGCTAAGACGAGAAAGCTACGTACTTTGGTCACTTAACTTAGGTTGCTCCCAGCTTTGAATTGCTTCAATATTTGCCGGGTTAACAGATATTCTATGATTTGATATCACGTGCCCAAGTAATGCAACTTCCTCAAGCCAGAACTCACATTTCTTCAACTTGTCATATAGCTTGTTTTCACAAAGCTTTTGGAGTATCAGCCTCAAGTGTTGCTCATGGTCTTCACGGGTTTTGGAGTATATGAAGATGTCATCAATAAAGACGACCACAAAGTGATCTAAATATTCCTTGAATACTCAGTTCATCATGTCCATGAAGGCAGCAGGAGCATTAGTCAATCCAAAAGACATGACTAGGAATTCATAATGCCCGTACCGAGTTCTGAAAGAAGTCTTTGGAATGTCATCAGTTTTAATCTTCAACTGATGATATCCGAAATGAAGATCAATCTTTGAAAAGAATTTGGCTCCTTGCAACTGGTCAAACAGGTCATCAATGCGAGGCAACGGTTACTTATTTTTGATGGTGACATGATTCAACTCCCGATAATTAATACAAAGTCGCATACTTCCATCTTTCTTCTTCACGAATAGAACAGGAGCACCCCAAGGAGACGTACTAGGACGAATGAAACCGATGTCTAACAATTCTTGTAGTTGGGTTTTTAACTCCTGAAGTTCAATAGGAGCCATTCGATATGGGGCTTTGGAAATGGGTTTTGTATCGGATTTAAGGTGGATACAAAATTTAATTTCACGCTCCGGGGGTAGGCCAGAAAGTTCTTCAGGGAATACGTCAGGAAATTTATTAACAATAGAAATATCATTCAAATCTAACGTATTTTTATTTAAATATGTGACATGGGCTAAGAAAGCTTGACATCCGTTTTCAATAAACGAATAGCTTTATGACTTGATATGACAATTATTGATTTTAGTGGTTTGGTTGCTTGAATTCGCATAATAGGTTGGTTAAGAATATAAAAGCTAACAACCTTATGAAAACAATCGATTTTAGCATGATGAGTAGTTAACCAATCAATCCCTAAAATCACATTAAATGCAAGTATTTTCAAGGAAATAAGATCGACAGGTAACATGCGGTTACCGATTTGAATCAAACAAGACTTATAAACCGTGGATGTAATGAAGGTTTCTCCCAACAGAGTTTCAATAGATAAGTCAAAGTCTAATTTCTCTGGAGTCAAATTTAATCATTGAGCGCAAGTAGGAGAAATAAAGGAATGGGTAGAACCGGTATCAAATAAAGTATAAACTTTGCTAGAGTTTATGATTAGCTTACCCGTGATCACTTCGTTCGGATTCCTCACTTTTTGGGAGGTTAAGACAAACGCTCTCCCTTGAACTACCGGTTTTGTCTTATCTGGGACACCCTTTGATGCCTCTATCCCAGCTGACTTGACTTTGGTGCACGATAAAATTGGGCTAGGTGACCTTCTTTTCCATAATTATAACATGCTTTGGACTGCATCGTGTAGTTTGGACTTATGTGTCCTTCCCCTCCACATTTGTAACATACGGCCGGTGGTCGTTCTCCTTCCTTAACAATAGTTGCTGGTGCTGACGTCTTTCCATCATTATTGAATCTTCTCTTCTTGAAATGTCCACTCTTATTGTCATGGCCATGATTACCACCGTAGTGATTACCATTTCTGACATGTTGATTCCCTCCACGTTTGTTGTCACCGCTTCGATGACTGCTACCACTGGTATTATCGACTTGTAGGCTGCTCTCTCTTAGTTGGGTTGACTCATTATTGTGCTCCAATAACTGAGCCTTATTCACAACATCTGAATACAAACACAGTTTATGAGAGATAAGGTATTGACGTATCTCGGGTTTCAAACCTCTTAGAAACATCCACGTCATTCTCTCCTCATTATCAACCAAGTGGGACGCAAACCGAGATAACTCGGCAAACTTAGCTTCGTACTGTGCCACGGTCATATTGTTTTGCTCAAGCTTGATGAACTCTACCTCCTTCATATGATGGATACTTTCAGGAAAGTACTTGTCGTTGAACAGTTCTTGGAACTTCTCCCAAGACATCTTTAGTGCGGCAGGTTGAGTACGCTTTACAGATTCCCACTAGTAATCTGCCTCTGCTCGCAACATGAAGGTGTCAAAGGGAACCTTTTGTTCCTCAGAGAATCCCAAGAGATCAAATATCTTGTTGATCTACTTTATCCACGTCTCTACCTTAAGTGGTTTTGGCTCTCCAAAAAACTCTGGTGGTCCAAGCTCCTTGAACTGCTTAACGGTGACCGTCCGAGAGTTATCAGTGTTTCCACCTGCATTTTGGACAGGAGCCGCCTTCGCCTGATGTTGTATGAATTGCATAAAACCTTTGAACATCCCATTGTTCATCATTTAATCGTTGATGTTTACCTAAGGATTATTGTCTTCCTGTTGCACATTATCCTGGGTATTAATCTGTGGTGACTCAACGGTCTCATGTGCTTCATTGCTTATCTTAACATTTTCGGATGCCATTTTCAAATACTGCCACAAAACAAGGGTTAATTATCATATCACATATTATCCATATACTCTGACCGACCAATTAAATACCAAATAAACTTAGGTAGGTCATACTAGTGAAGGAATTCCCCGTCTCTCCCCTCCTAGTTCTTGTCCCACATCTCAGCCAGGAATCATATCCCTAAGCTTTTATATCAACTGTGACGCCCCCAAAATAGGTATACATCACCCATCTTGAGTTGTCAAATACATAGTACAGAATACAAATACAAACTTAATTATATAACCGTTGTGTAATATACGACAAAACATAACTGGGAGTTTAAACAGGAATATTGCCTTCTAGATAATATCCACTCTCAAATAGAGTCCTCATTACATTTATTGTCACACTATTTTATCGAATAGTGAGGACTACTAATACACCATCTCGGACCATTACTCCGTTCCCCGACTAGTCACGTTTACGTTCTCATTTCCTGAAGAGAACAATGAAAGCAAAAGGGTGAGCTCGACTAGCCCAATAAAAATATTATGACTAAGATAATGCAAAATAAATTATCATTAGTCTTCAACAATGTTAAACTGATAAAATATAATAGACATCAACTTTAACTGTAGCAGAATTAGCAAATCCATTAGAAGAGTCAAGTAGAGCATGATATCTACTATCTTCTATGATTTAAAATGTTTTCATCAATTTTTATCGCTGAGACTCAGCTTAATAAATAAACCATATCATCGAGTCATCCCTGCACTACGGGCCAAGGATATTCATTAAATCATCAATGGTTATGACTATACCGAATAATCCTTGGTCATAATCATACGAAAAATTGTCCATCAATGTACTAAAGGCCACTGAGGACTTTTACCATATCATTTATAACATTACAGGTCATGATTATACCGAATGATCCCTGGTCATAATCATACCAAGTCCATCTATGCACGTAAGCCAAAGATGACTTTCATCACAATATAAGCATGAGGATGATGCCAATGACATAATAATTCAATAAAACAAGTTCATGAATAAATTTTAAAGATTTATAAGTTAATTTATCCTGAAATCAATTACGTCCAAATTGTCAACATGATACTTCTTTGTGGAGTAAATTCAAGAATGCTTAGAAGAATATTTCCATGAAAAGATACTGGATGAAGCGCAAATATCCAGGATATTCTACTAATTTCATGGAGTATAGAAGCCAAAAATTTAACTAATTGAGTATAATAGAATATATGAAACTGCAAATGGATTTTCGTCTGCCATGCGGTAATCCACGTAGACAGATCATTTCCACAATTTAATAAGGAATGAATACGAAGTATCATTCACCATGAATGCGATAATCCACATAGACATGTTATTCTAATAGAATAATAAAGAATGGAATAACAGAAGAATTCACCAGGCATGCCATAGACCGCACAGACAGGTTATTCCCAACAGAATAATAAAGAATGAAACCAGGTCATGCGTAATACGCACATACAGGATATTCCAATAGAATAATAAAGAATGGAACCAGGTCATGCGTAATCCGCACAGACAGGATGTTCCAAAAGAATAATAAAGAATGGAACCAGGTCATGCGTAATCTGCACAGACATGATGTTCCAACAGAATAATAAAGAATGGAATAACAACAGAATTCACCAGGCATGCGATAGACCGCACAGACAGGTTATTCCAACAGAATAATAAAGAATGGAACCAGGTCATGCGTAATCCGCACAGACATGATATTCCAACAGAATAATAAAGGATGGAATAACAACACAATTCACCAGGCATGCGATAGACCGCACAGACATGTTATTCCAACAGAATAATAAAGAATGGAATAACAGAAGAATTTCACCATGTATACGGTACTTTGCATAGACAGGTTATTCCTACATAATAATAAAAATGGAATAACAACCCTTAATAGTATTAAAAGAAAATAACTCTCTCTTCATGAATACGAAAGAATAATACCCCTTACCTTAGAAAAAACTGGATACTGGAATAGTGAGGTAGTAGACTTCTCTTCTTCTTTTCTCTCTATAATTTCTCTCTATAATAATTGCTCTATAGCTTTAGTGAATTGGTGAGAAATGAAGGAAGAGAGCTTCTATTTATAGGAAAATATAGTATCGATAATTGCACGTTTTAGGGCTCAAAATATTACAGTATAATACCTCCCTCTTTTTTATTTTTAATTTAGTCCTGCAAGTATTATCAAACTTGCACCACCTCCCCTAATAGTAAATAATGTGAATCAATAGTTCAATCATGTGAATCAATAGTTATAATCATGTGAAAAATATGAATTATAGTATAGTACCTTCAACTATACCTCCAATTTAAACTTAGTCATGCAAGTATTATCAATCTTGCACCACCTCCCCTAATAGTACAAGAATGTGAATCAATAGTACACACATGTGAACAAATAGTTATAATCATGTGAATTAATAGCAATTAATTGCTCATTTATTCTGTTAATTACCCGATTGGTCAATATAACCTCCAGACATCAATTATTATCGAAATAAATGTCGATTTTCACTAACACTAATAATTCCAACACAATTGAACTATCCAATTCACCTTTAATCAACACGAACTTATTCATCATTAATATTATAATTCACAATATTTAACAACCAGGTCATTCCCTAGAAAGAGGGGGCTTTCCGATAAAGATTTCTCCTTATTGGCGCACAATTAGGTGACCAAACCTCTCCTTAATAGAACTTCTAGACATTGTCAATATTGTAAATAATAATATGAATAAATTTGCCGTCTCAATTATTGATTTAATAATATATATTATACAGATGATACTGTGACAATAATTGAATCAATAATATGAGAGATATGATGCAGCAATTACTATAGCAATAATTGAGTATAACTGAGTAACTTCTCACGTAAGCATCAATAATCAATACCGTGTTCTACTATGCAACCACGCGTATTACTGTACTTTTACTACTGGGTAGTTCAACAGTTTTAATGGTAACACTTTCGCCGTTATTTTTATAAAAAGATAATTATGTCGTTTTCTAACTACGACAATACTTCCGTTGTGGGGTCCACCAATGATTGTGCCGTCCTACGAATATTCCCTTTAAAACGAATATTCCACGACCAATCGAATATTATATAACCACTTGCTAACTTTGCAAAATTTGTAAATATTACCCACAACTATAACATTATATCAAATCTACGCCATAATATTCAAAAATATATTTCGAGAAAATTATTCTTTATTCATAAAAGTTGGGGTCTTACATCTTTGGCCCGTAGTGTAAAGATGAATTTATTAGTATGATTATGAACAAGGATTGTGATTTGGTATAACCATGATTTTTGATGTTTCAGGTAAAGACAGGTGATGAAAATTATCTTCGTCCTGGGTGCGAAGAGGAATTTAGAATCACAATTATGATTATGAGTTATTCACATGATTGTGGATAGAAATTGTTGATTGATGTTACAGGAATAAAACTTTGTTGGTGGACTTTAAACATGGAGAAGATAATGGACCCTATGGTCTATTTGACTCTTCTAATGGATTGCTCGTTCCGCTGCAACTATGGTTGAAAAGTTTTATCATCTACCATATATTCTAAATCTCTGATTTATTACTGATAAAGGCTTTTGATGATGTAAATTATCTTTAGTCATGATATTCTCTAATGGGCTAGTTGTGCTCACCCTTTTTGCTTCACAATTCTTTTCAGGTAATAAATGTGTAGCTGGGTTGAGCGGGGGTAACAGGAGAATAAAACGGTGGTCTATAGCTGTTGAGGTTCTCCCTAAATAGTATGGAAATAATTTTATTGAGAACTTTAGATAAGTGTGTCGTATTGTATACGCCATTTGATATTTAATTTTGGTGAACCGAATAGGGTGAGGTGAATCCAACTTTGGAAGGGTGTTTTGCCACTATCATACAAGATGTCTAATGACATACAACCTCGTGTTATCACAAGACAGGGTTGTGCACATCCACTTGCTGAGTATATCTACGAGCACTACCTATGTAATCTTGGAGTTTATTTGAAATATAATTCTCACTTGGAGACAACAGAGATAATTATATGTCAAGAAAAGACTCACCAGTGGAAAGAAGATGATAAAAATCTTCTTGTTTTTCTTTGGGGACTATTGGGTCAACCAAGGATAATTTTGTGGACATATGATATCTATCATAACCTAGACGCATGGCCTCCTATGTACGAAGGTTTCCTTGAGCACTTCCCAAAGATTTTAATTTCTAAAACAGTTATTGACTGTACTTTTATGTAAGGTACCATTTTAAGGTTGTGGTCAAGGCACCATGAGAGTTACATACATTTGTATTAAAAGTCACAGTTTAACTGTGGTCATATTCTGCACGACAGTTCAACAGTTGTATAAATGAAGTTTGTATTTGATTTTTATAGTATGATATCTGGCGACTCAGAATGGGTTGTGTGGACCTATTTTGGGGGCGTCACATTAACTTTGAATGTGCAAATATCAGGTTTAACAATAATTAACTAAATAAAATAACAAGCGTCACAAATTAACTTAAATAAAATAACCAACTCAATTAATTAATTCAAATAAAATAGTTAACTCCGCTAATCAATCAAGTAAAATAATTATTCAGTAAGTTAGAAAAATAGGTTAATTATTTTAATTATCAAAGCAAGTTTTGATAATTAAAATACGTTAATTATCAAACTATGTTAAGATAATTAATTCTAATAAAATAATTATCAAACACCACTAATTAACTTTGTTTTTAATGTATTTTATCTTATTTTAAATACTTTATTTGAGTTAATTATTTTAATTAGTCTTTTTTTTAAAATTATTTTACTTGGTTGATTAGTGATTTCAATTATTTTATTTGAGTTAGTTATTTTATTTAATTTAATAACTAGAATTAATTATTTAAGTTGAGTAAAATATCAAAGTTAATTATTTTATTCACTACACATTAGTGTACTATATATAAAATAAAATAATTAATAAGATTAATTATTTTATGTATTGTGACGCCCCCAAAATAGGTCCATTCCATCCAACCCATTCAGAGTCGCCAAATACATGGTACAGAAATAACTACAACTTTATTATTACAACATATAAACTGTGAGTTTAAATATATATATTGTCGTCTAGACAATATCCGCACGCAAATAAATCCCCATCATAATTATTGATACATTATTTTACAAAAATGGTGAGGACTACTAAATAACTCTCTCTAGAACCTTCATTCCATACCCTGACTAGTACTCGCTACATTCTCGCCTCCTGAGAAGAAAAATGGAACAACAAGGAAAAGGGTGAGCTCAACTAGCCCAGTAAAGAATATTATGACTAAGATAATATACAACAAATTATCGTTAGTCTTCAACAGGAAAAAATCTAATAGAATACAATAGACAACCAGTTTTAAATCAACAACTGCAGCGGAAACAACAATTCATTAGAAGAGTTACGTAGAGAATGCAAACTACTATATTCTATATATGAATTTAAAAGTTCATCGTCGATATTTTATCCCTGTAACATCAATCAATATATATCTGGAATCAAATATTCATCTTTGCACTACAGGCCAAAGATATTCATCAGTTGATCATGTTCATCTAAACACCTGTTCATCTTTGCACTACGTGCCAAAGATATTAATCAGTCGGTCATGTTCATCTCAACACCTGTTCATCTTTGCACTACGGGCCAAAGATATTCATCAAGATATCATTCATCTTTGCACTACAGGCCAAAGATATTCAGTAATTTCATCATTTAGGACTGAGGATGATGAAAAATATTTTAAAAGAAACGAATCCAGTGAAACAAAAGAACAAATATTAAGGATTCGTATTTTAAACAATTCAAGTACAAAAATACTTCATAAGTAATCAGAGTGAAGTAAAATTTAAGAATGATTAAAACATAGATACAATCAAAGCTAGTATCCACAATAGATATTTTAGACAAAAAGAAAAAAATTTCATTTTTCGATGAATAGTGCCGTATTCGTGAATAGTGTTGTATACGTGAATAGTGCCGTATACGTGAATAGTAACTCCGACACCAAAAGATAGAAATTTCACAAAAAAACATCATCATGCTTCGTGAATAGTACTCGTGAATAGTAACTTGTGAATAGTAACTCATGAATAGTAACTCGTGAATAGTAACTCATGAATAGTAACCCCGACATGAAAAAGTTTCAAATTTGATAAAAAGTTCCAACCAATATTTTAGCATAATGATATTGAAGAAATAATATCATTTGAGAAGAAAATAACATCCCTTACCTCGAAAGATCAGTACTTCTAGCTGAAACACCGGATATAGGCTATGACTTGAACTTGCACCGTATAGCAATACTCAAAGTATACTCAAAATACTCACAAGAATACGCTCGATAATATAGAGAGAGAAAACTTCAGTTTTTGGTGTGATTTTCAATTCTAACCTAAGCACCCCTTTTATAGGAAAATACTTAGAAACACCAAAGCAGAAAATTTAATATAATATTAATATATTTAATAAATTCTCTACGCCCATCTAGACAATCTGATCTCAGCCATCAACATATGTTAAATGAGGGAACCAAATGAAAAAAACATTTTTTGTAAATAAAAATATTTTAAACTTCCAAAAATCAATTATTTCGGAGCTTCGGAACTTCAATAATTCACAATAAATAGCCTTTTTGCTCGAAAATTCGAATCTCGCGACTTTTTATAGAAAATTCAATTCTCTACAACTTTACAGAAGAAAGTTTTTCCAAATTTCAAACAGAAATTGACCAAAATCCACAAACGAACGATTTTACAAACTATAAACAAATTTCAGTCAAGAAATGGGGTCCACCGACACATAAAACATGCTTTAAATATTTTTGGTAACAAAAATACTCCTCCACATATACTCATATATCCCACATTCATCGTAAAAATATCATCATTATTATATTATTAAAATATAATAATATATTTAAATGAATTATTTTATCAGAAAAAGATAAAATTTCAATTTTCAACAATTGTCACATTAAAAATTTTCTCCATCTATATCCACATAAAATTAATATTTTTCTCATCATATAAATCAATAATTAATTATTCACAAATAATATTACAGAATCACAGTACTGGCAACCAGGCCGTTCCCAGGAAAGAGGGGGCTTTCCAATAAGAATTTCTCCTTACTGGCGCGCAATTAGGTGACCAAACCTCTCCTTAGACAGAACTTTCTAGACATTGCCAATAATGTTATCAAATAATATTATTCAGATAATATGAATTATTGCTTCGATAATGGAAAATACTGTGTAATGACAATTTATTGAAACAATAGTAATATAAAATATCAATGCAGCAATTATTGAATTAATAAAATAAAATACTGAACAACAATTACTGTAACAATTATTGAGTAGTGCCTTCTTACGTAAGAATCAATAATTGGTGCAATACCGTGTGCTACTGTTCAACAACGCGTATTAGTGTGTTTTAACCACCGGGAATTCCAACAGTATTAACAGTAACAACTATGCTGTTATTTATAAACAACTTATATTTGTCGTTTTCTTCATCTAATCGCTTTCCGTTATGGGGCCCACAAAAGACTGCACCGTCGTACGAATATTCCTCGACAGTACGAATATTCCACGACCAAACGAATATTCTCCGACAACAATGAATATTTTATAGCCACTTGCTTATTTTGAAATATTTGCGCATTTTACCCATAACTATCCACATTAATCAAATCCACCTTTACTATTTCAAAATAATAAATAAAGGAAATTCCTTTTTATTTAAAAAAATTTCGGGGTCTTACAACCTCTCCACCTTATGAAATTTCGTCCTCGAAATTGACGTACGTACCTGGTGTTTCGAAAAGATGAGAATACCTCGCTTTCATTTCCGTTTCCAACTCTCAGGTCATTTCCTCAATAGCATGGTTTTTCCACAAAACTTTAACTTGTGGTATAACCTCGGTACATAGGACATGTTCTTTCCTATCCAAGATCTTGACAGGTACCTCCTCGTACGTTAAGTCTTCAGCTATCTCGTCCGGTTCTAACTCAATGACGTGGTTCAAGTCGTCCACATATTTACGTAACATCGATACGTGAAAAACGTTATGAACACGCGTCATACTTGGCGGTAAAACGAGTCTATAGGCCACAGTTCCTATTCGATCGAGAATTTCAAATGGATTAATAAATCAAAGGTTTGAGCTTTCCTCACCTCACCGATTCTCGCTTTTGAAATAACAACTTTTTGCACCTCCTTCTTCAAATTCATCAGCTCCAGTGTGTAGCTTGAACAGCTTTAACTTTATCGATTAAAGTCGATTATACTCGTATATCATCACGTGGGTACCTAGAGTTTTCATCTCCATCTCTATTATTTGTAAATTATACGAAATGAGTCTTTGACAATATCGTACTCGTACTTGTATACGATCTTCTACTCAACACGTCAGCTACCATGTTCGCTTTTTTCAGGATGACATGGTCAGAACATGTGCTGAAATGAGTCTCCTCTTGAGTTCTTCGAAGCTCTTCCCACATTCCTTGCTCCATTTGAATTTTGTATCTCTACGAGTCAGCTGCGTTAATGGAATAGCGTTCCGAGAATATCCTTCAACGAATCTCCGATAATAACCAACTAAGGCCTAGAAAGCTACGTATTTCGATTACCGACATAGGTTGTTCTCAACTGTGACTCATATCCCAACCTTGGATAGCACGTTACAATGATACCTATCAGTTTACTATCGCACGAATATGGTGTCCCCTACGGAGAGTCTGGCTTCGGTGCATTCCACAAAGGAAGTCACCAGATAAAGGCTCAGGTACCAAATTCTATAGTTGAATTTTTAACTCCTGAAGTTCAATAGGAACCATTCGATATGAGATTTTAGAAATGAGTTTTGTACCGGGTTCAAAGTCGATACAAAATTTAATATCAGGCTTTGGGAGTAAGCCAAGAAATTCTTCAGGAAATACGTCAGGAAAGTCAATAACAACAGGAATATTATTCAAATCTGACGTGTCTTTATTCAAATCCATAACATGGGCTAAGAAAACTTGACATCCGTAATAAACGAATGACTTCATGGCTTGATATAAAAGAGTTTGACTTCAATGGTTTGGTTGCTTTAAATTCGAATAATAGGTTGCTTAGGAATATGAAAACTAACAACCTTACGAAAGCAATCAATTTTGGCATGATGAGTAGTTAACCTTAAAATCACATCAAAAGCAAATATCTCTATAGAAATAAGGTTAACAGGTAATGTGATAGTGCCAACCTGGATCAAGAAAGATTTCTAAACAACGGATGTAATGAAAGTTTCTCCTAACGGAGTCTCCATAAATAGGTCAAAGTCTAATTTTTCCGTAGTCAAGTTCAAATGTTGAGCGCAAACAAGAGAGATAAAAGAATGGGTAGAACCGGTATCTAGTAAGGTATAAACTTCACAAGAATTATAATTAACTAACCCGTGCTAACTTCGTTCGGGTTACTCTCATTTTGACCGGTAACGACAAACGCTCTTCCAGAAACTGTTGACTTTGACTTTTCTAGGACATCCTTTTGAGTCACCATTTTCGCTGGACTGGGTTTCGATACCGTACAATCTTGAGCGATATGTCCTTCTTTTCCATAATTATAGCATACCTTAAACTGTTGTGGGCAGTTTGGGCTGATATGTCCCTCTTTCCAGCATTTGTAACATACGACCGGTGGTCTTTCTCCTCCCTTGGAACCAGTTCCTACTAGCGCTGACGTCTTCACATGGTCGTTGTTGAATCTCCTCTTTTTAAAATCTCCTTTCGACTCGCTTCTTCTATTTTCATGGCCACGATTACCACCAGAGTGGTTACCGCCTTTGTCCGTATTCTTCTTTCTCCGCTGGTTATCGTTATTCTGATGACTGCTATCTTCGGTATGATCCTGGTTATGGTCCCTCAGTTGAACGTACTCGTTATCTCGCTCTAACAACTGAGCCCTGTTGACAACATCTGAATAGAGAGAAAATTTATGAGAAATGAGATACTGACGTATGTCGGGTTTCAAACCTCTCAGAAACATCCGCGTCATACGTTCCTCATTCTCCACCAAATGAGGTGCAAACCTGGATAACTCCGCGAACTTCGCCTCGTACTGGGACACCGTCATGTTATTCTGCTCCAGTCTAATAAACTCCACTTCCTTCATATGACGAATACTTTCAGGGAAGTACTTGTCATTGAACTGTTTCTGAAATGTCTCCCATGACATGCTGAGTGCAGCTGGATGGGTACGCTTCACAGATTCCCACCAGTAATCTGCCTCGTTACGGAACATAAAAGTAGCGAATTGAACTTTCTGTTCCTCCGTGCATCCCAAGACATCGAATATCTTGGTAATTTGTTTGACCCACGTCTCCGCCTTAATCGGATCCGGCTTTCCCCAGAATTCTGGTGGTCCCAACTCTTTGAACTGCTTGGCCGTGACAAGCCGCGCGTTGCTATCATTTCCACCCGTATTCTGTACACGAGTCTCCCTCGTCTGGTTTTGCATGAACTGCAAAAAGTTTTTAAACATCCCCTCGTTCATCATCTGCTCAGTGGTGTTGTTCACAGGAGGTACATTGCCAGCCTGTTGCACGTTCTCCTCGTTGGTGAGTACATGCGTCTCCACGGTCTCATTTCCACTGTTAATATTCTCAGTCGACATTCTCAAATACTGTCATAAAATAAGGGTTAATTAAGGAAATCAATATATCACATAATATCCCTATATACTAACCAACTAACAAATAAGCTTAGGTAGGACACACTAGCGAAGGATTTACTCGTCTCTCCCCTCCTAGTTCTATTCCCCGATCTCCGCCAGAGATCATATCCCTAAGCTCTGATACCAACTGTGACGCCCCCAAAATAGGTCCATTCCATCCAACCCATTCAGAGTCGACAAATACATGGTACAGAAATAACTACAACTTTATTATTACAACATATAAACTGTGAGTTTAAATACAGATATTATCGTCTAGACAATATCCGCACGCAAATAAATCTCCATCATAATTATTGATACATTATTTTACAAAAATGGTGAGGACTACTAAACAACTCTCTCTAGAACCTTCATTCCATACCCCGACTAGTACTCGATACATTCTCGCCTCCTGAGAAGAAAAATGGAACAAAAAGGAAAAGGGTTAGCTCAACTAGCCCAGTAAAGAATATTATGACTAAGATAATATACAACAAATTATCGTTAGTCTTCAACAGGGAAAAATCTAAAAGAATACATTAGACAACTAGTTTTAAATCAACAACTGCAGCGGAAACAACAATTCATTAGAAGAGTTACGTAGAGAATGCAAACTACTATATTCTATATATGAATTTAAAAGTTCATCGTCGATATTTTATCCCTGTAACATCAATCAATATATATCTGGAATCAAATATTCATCTTTGCACTACAGGCCAAAGATATTCATCAGTTGGTCATGTTCATCTAAACACCTGTTCATCTTTGCACTACGGGCCAAAGATATTAATCAGTCGGTCATGTTCATCTCAACACCTGTTCATCTTTGCACTACGGGCCAAAGATATTCATCAAGAAATCATTCATCTTTGCACTACAGGCCAAAGATATTCAGTAATTTCATCATTTAGGACTGAGGATGATGAAAAATATTTTAAAGGAAACGAATCCAGTGAAACAAAAGAACAAATATTAAGGATTCGTATTTTAAACAATCCAAGTACAAAAATACTTCATAAGTAATCAGAGTGAATTAAAATTCAAGAATGATCAAAACATGGATACAATCAAAGCTAGTATCCACAATAGATATTTTAGACAAAAAGAAAAAAATTTCATTTTTCGGTGAATAGTGCCGTATTCGTGAATAGTGTCGTATACGTGAATAGTGCAGTATATGTGAATAGTAACTCCGAGACCAAAAGATAGAAATTTCACAAAAAAAAATCATCATGCTTCATGAATAGTACTCGTGAATAGTAACTTGTGAATAGTAACTCGTGAATAGTAACTCGTGAATAGTAACTCATGAATAGTAACCCCGACATGAAAAAGTTTCAAATTTGATAAAAAGTTCTAACCAATATTTTAGCATAATTATATTGAAGAAATAATATCATTTGAGAAGAAAATAACATCCCTTACCTCGAAAGATCAGTACTTCTAGCTGAAACACCGGATATAGGCAATGACTTGAACTTGCACCATATAGAAATACTCAAAGTATTCTCAAAATACTCACAAGAATACGCTCGATAATATAGAGAGAGAAAACTTCAGTTTCTGGTGTGATTTTCAATTCTAACCGAAGCACCCTTTTTATAGGAAAATGCTTAGAACACCAAAGCAGAAAATTTAATATAATATTAATATATTTAATAAATTTTCTACGCCCATCTGGACAATCTGATCTCAGCCATCAACACATGTTAAATGAGGGAACCAAATGAAAAAAACATTTTTTGTAAATAAAAATATTTTAAACTTCCAAAAATCAATTATTTCGGAGCTTCAGAACTTCAATAATTCACAATAAATAGCTCTTTTGCCCGAAAATTCGAATCTCGCAACTTTTTATAGAAAATTCAATTCTCTACAACTTTGCATAAGAAAGTTTTTCCAAATTCCAAACAGAAATTGACCAAAATCCACAAACGAACGATTTTACAGGCTATAAACAAATTTCAGTCAAGAAATGGGGTCCACCTACACATAAAATATGCTTTAAATATTTTTGGTAACAAAAATACTCCTCCACATATACTCATATATCCCACATTTATCGTAAAAATATCATCATTATTATATTATTAAAATATAATAATATATTTAAATGAATTATTTTATCAGAAAAAGATAAAATTTCAATTTTCAACAATTGTCACATTAAAAATTTTCTCCATCTATATCCACATAAAATTAATATTTTCCTCATCATATAAATCAATAATTAATTATTCACAAATAATATTACAGAATCACAGTACTGGCAACCAGGCCATTCCCAGGAAAGAGGGGGCTTTCCAATAAGAATTTCTCCTTACTGGCGCGCAATTAGGTGACCAAACCTCTCCTTAGACAGAACTTTCTAGACATTGCCAATAATGTTATCAAATAATATTATTCAGATAATATGAATTATTGCTTCGATAATGGAAAATACTGTGTAATGACAATTTATTGAAACAACAGTAATATAAATTATCAATGCAGCAATTATTGAATCAATAAAATAAAATACTGAACAGCAATTACTGTAACAATTATTGAGTAGTGCCTTCTTACGTAAGAATCAATAATTGGTGTAATACCGTGTGCTACTGTTCAACAACGCGTATTAGTGTGTTTTAACCACCGGGTTCCAACAGTATTAACGGTAATAACTATGCCATTATTTATAAATAACTTATGTTTGTCGTTTTCTTCATCCAATCACTTTCCGTTATGGGACCCACAAAAGACTGCGCCGTCGTACGAATATTCCCCGACAGTACGAATATTCCACGACCAAACAAATATTCCCTGACAACAATGAATATTTTATAGCCACTTGCTTATTTTGAAATATTTGCGCATTTTACCCATAACTATCCACATTAATCAAATCCACCCTTACTATTTCAAAATAATAAATAAAGGAAATTCCTTTTTTAAAAAAATTTCGGGGTCTTACAACCTCTCCTCATGAAATTTCGTCCTCGAAATTGACGTACGTACCTGGTGTTTCGAAAAGATGAGAATACATCGCTTTCATTTCCGTTTCCAACTCTCAGATCATTTCCTCAATAGCATGGTTTCTCCACAAAACTTTAACTTGTGGTATAACCTCGGTACATAGGACATGTTCTTTCCTATCCAAGATCTTGATAGGTACCTCCTCGTACGTTAAGTCTTCGGCTATCTCGTCCGGTTCTAACTCAATGGCGTGGTTCGGGTCGTCCATATATTTACGTAACATCGATACGTGAAAAACGTTATGAACACGCGTCATACTTGGAGGTAAAACGAGTCTATAGGCCACAGTTCCTATTCGATCGAGAATTTCAAATGGATTAATAAATCGAAGGTTTGAGCTTTCCTCACCTCACCGATTCTCGCTTTTGAAATAACAACTTTTTGCACCTCCTTCTTCAAATTCATCAGCTCCAGTGTGTAGCTTGAACAGCTTTAACTTTATCGATTAAAGTCGATTATACTCGTATATCATCACGTGGGTACCTAGAGTTTTCATCTCCATCTCTATTATTTGTAAATTATACGAAATGAGTCTTTGACAATATCGTACTCGTACTTGTATACGATCTTCTACTCAACACGTCAGCTACCACGTTCGCTTTTTTCAGGATGACATGGTCAGAACATGTGCTGAAATGAGTCTCCTCTTGAGTTCTTCGAAGCTCTTCCCACATTCCTTGCTCCATTTGAATTTTGTATCTCTACGAGTCAGCTGCGTTAATGGAATAATGTTTTGAGAATATCCTTCAACGAATCTCCAATAATAACCAAATAAGGCCTAGAAAGCTACATATTTCGATTACCGACATAGGTTGTTCTCAACTGTGACTCATATCCCAACCTTGGATAGCACGTTACAATGACACCTATCAGTTTACTATCGCACGGATATGGTGTCCCCTACGGAGAGTCTGGCTTAGGTGCATTTCACAAAGGAAGTCACCAGATAAAGACTCAGGTACCAAATTCTATAGTTGAATTTTTAACTCCTGAAGTTCAATAGGAGCCATTCGATATGAGATTTTAGAAATGAGTTTTGTACCGGGTTCAAAGTCGATACAAAATTTAATATCAGGTTTTGGTAGTAATATTTCTTACTGGGCTAGTTGAGCTCACCCTTTCTTTCACTGTTCTCTTCAAGAAATGAGAACGTAGCCGGGACTAGTCGGGGAACGGAGTGACGGTCCAGATGATAGTATTAGTAGTCCTCACTATTCTGTTAAATAGTGTGATAATAAATGTAATGATGACTCATTTGAGTGTGGATATTGTCTAGATGACAATATTCTTATTAAAACTCTCAATTTATGTTTTGTCGTTTTTTACACGACTGTTGTATAATTAGTTTGTATTTGTATTCAGTACCTTGTATCTGGCGACCCAAGATGGGTGATGTATACCTATTTTGGGGGCGTCACAGTTGGTATCAAAGCTTAGGGATATGATCCTTGGCTGAGATGTGAGATAAGAACTAAGAGGGGAGAGACGTGGAATTCCTTTGCTAGTATGACCTACCTATGTTTATTTGGTATTTAATTGGCTGGTCAGAGTATAGGGATAATATGTGATATGCCAATTAACCCTTGTTTTGTGACAGTGTTTGGAAATGGCATCTGAAAATATTGAGATAAGCTATGGAGCAAAATAATATAACCGAATCGTAGTACGAGGCTAAGTTTGCAATGTTATCCTGGTTTGCATCCCATTTGGTCGATAATGACGAGTGAATGACGCGAATGTTTCTAAGAGGTTTGAAACCCGATATACGTCAATACCTCATTTCTCATAAACTTTGTTTATATTCAGATGTTGTGAATAGGGCTCAGTTATTGGAGCGCGATAATGAGTTAGCACAACCAAAAGGTAACGACCAACAACACGATAATAATCGTACCGGTGGTAACGGCCATCGGAAAAATGATGACCATCGTGGGGGAATTATCATGCCAAGAATGGTAACCACTTCGGTGGTAATCATGGAAAAGATAATAGAAGTTGAAATTTCAAGAAGAGAAGGTCATTTAGCTTGATTTTGTCGTATAGTGAAGTCAAGTCCAGCTGGGACGGTGGCACCAAAGGCGGATACGGACAAAATAAAGTCGGTGGTTTCATGAAGAGCGTTTTTTGTGACTTCTCAAAAAGCGAATAACCCGAACGATGTTATCACGGGTTAGTAAATTATAAATTTTTGAGAAGTCTATACCTTATTAGATACCGGTTCTACCCATTCTTTTATCTCTCTTGCTTGCATTCAACGTTTAAATTTGACTCCAGAGAAGTTAGACTTTGACTTATCTATTGAAACTCCGTTAGGAGAAACCTTCATTACATTTGCTATCCAAGTCTTGGATGAGAGTCACAATTTTGAATGATATTTCTATTGTTAATAAATTTCCTGATGTATTCTTGAAGACTTCCTGGCCTACTCCCAGAGCGTGAAATCGAATTTTGTATTGACCCCAGTACAAAACCCATTTCTAAAACCCTCAAATATTTCTTCAACTAAAATGAACGTATAATGTGCCAAAGACGTTGGCTCGAGCTATTAAAGATTACAATCATATCATTCAATACCATCGTAGAAAAGCGAACGTGGTAGCTGACGCGTTTAGTAGAAGATCGTATACGTTTACGAGTGCGAATATACGAACCTACGTGAAGATAACGAATATATGATTAGAACTGACTTTAATCGATAAAGATAAAGGTCGCTCAAACTACTCACCCGAAGCTGATGAATGTGAAGAAGAAGGTTCAAGAGGGCGTTATTTTAAAAGTAAGAGTTGCTGAAGAGAGAAAATCTCAACCCTCGATTTAATTGGCCTATTTGAAATCCTCGATCGAGTAGGAACTATGGCTTATAGACTCGTTTTACCGCCAAGCATGTCGCGTGTTCATAACGTTTTTAACGTATCGATGTTACGTAAATATGTGGATGATCTGAACCACATTATTAATTTAGAACCGGACGAGATAGCGGATAATTTAACGTATGAAGATGTACCTGTTAAAATCTTGAAATATATTTTGTGCTCAAAGGTTATACCTCAAGAGTTAGAATCTGGCGAAGTGTCCTCATTTGTTTGGCATACCAAGTACGTATGTAAATTTTGAGGGCGAAATTTCATAAGGAGGGGAGATTATAAAATCTCAAATTTTACGAATAAAGATTTAATTTTCTCGAAATATTTTTTTCAAAATTATGGAGTAAATTTGATATAATGTTATAGTTATGGTTAATATTTAGAAATTTTGAAAAGTATGCAAGTTGTTATATAATATTCAATTGGTCAGGGAATATTCGTTTTAACAGGAAATATTCGTACGACGGTACAATCATTGGTGGACCCCACAACGGAATTATTGTCGGATTGAGAAAACGATAAAAATATTTTTATGAAAATAACGGCGGAAGTTTTACTATTAACTGTTGAAACACCTGGTGTTAAAAGTACAATAATACGTGTGGTTGCATAGTAGCACACTGTATTAATTATTGATGCTTACATGAGAAGTCACTCAGTTTTGTTCAATTATTGCTATAGTAATTGTTGCATAGTATCTCACGTTATTTGATTTAATTATTGTCAATATTTTATATATTATTAAATCATTAATTGAGACGACAGAGTTATTAATATTATTATTTGCAATATTAACGATGTCTAGAAGTTCTGCCAAGGAGAGGTTTGGTCACCTAATTGCGCGCCAATAGGGAGAAATCCTTATTGGAAAGCTCCCTCTTTCCTGGAAACGACCTGATCGATTAATATTGTGAATTATAATAATGATGATAAATGTTGTTAAATATATTGAGGTGTCTTTTTATGAAGTCACGGAAGTTTATATATATATATTATATATAAATTTTGTTTTATTAGTATTATTAATGTAATAAAACAAAAAAGCTTTTTATATAAAACAAAATATTTTTATAAAGTTATTTGTTTTATTAGACAATAATTAGAATATAATATATTTTATTATGCATAGTGTTTTGCATAGTAAAATCTTTTTATATAAAATAGAATACTTTTATATAGTTATTTATTTTATTAGAGAATAATTAGAATATAATATATTTTATTATGTATAGTGTTTGCATAGTGCCTGCAAAGTGTTTGCATAGTAAAATCTTTTTATATAAAACAAAATACTTTTATAAAGTTATTCGTTTTATTAGAATATAAATAGAATATATTATATTTTACTTAAAAGATTTTGTTTTATTAGAATATTTTATTAATACTGCATAGTAAATTATTATGGACCATCCGTTTAAAAGTAAATCAATCTGAACCGTTCATGAATTAGTTACTATTCAGTCCATTCTTCTATAAATAGAAGCTCATTCCTTCATTATTTCTTACGAATTCACTGAAACTCTAGAGAGAAAAATTATAAAGAGAAAGAAGAAGATAAGTCTGCTACCTCACTCTTCCAATATCCAGTTTCTTCTAAGGTAAGGGATATTATTTTTTGTACTCGTAAGGGGTATTATTTCTTTCGTATTCATGAAGAGAACTTCTTTTATTCCATTCCTTATTATTCTGTTGGAATAACCTGTATATGCGAAGTACCGTATACATGGTGAAATTCTTCTGTTATTCCACTCTTTATTATTATGTTGGAATAACCTATATATGCGAAGTACCGCATACATGGTGAAATTCTTCTGTTATTCCATTATTTATTATTATGTTGGAATAACCTGTCTATGTGAAGTACTGCATACATGGTGAAATTCTTCTCTTATTCCATTATTTATTATTATGTTGGAATATCCTGTTTGTGTATTTACGCATGACCTTGTTCCATTATTTATTTTTCTGTTGGAATATCCTGTAGGTGCGGATTACGCATGACCTGGTTCCATTATTTATTATTCTGTTGCGAATAACCTGTCTGTGAGATCTATCACATGCATGGTGAATTCTTCTGTTATTCCATTCATTATTATTCTGTTGGAATAACCTGTCTATGTGGATTATCACATGCATGGTGAATGATCTTTTGTATTCATTCCTTATTAAATTGTGGAAATGATCTGTATACGTAGATTACCGCATGGCAGGTGAAAATCCATTGGCAGTTTTATATATTCTATTATACTCAGTTGGTTAAAGTTTTGGCTTCTATACTCCATGAAATTAGTGGAATATCCTTGATATTTACGCTTCATCTAGTATATTTTCATGGAAATATTCTTCTGAGTGTTCTTGATTTTTACTCCACAAAGCAGTATCATGTTGACAATTTGGACGTTATTGTGTTCAGGATAAATTAACTTATAAATCTTTAAAATTTAATCTTGAACTTGTTTTATTGAATTATTATGTCATTATCATCATCCTCATGCTTATATTGTGATGAAAGTCATCTTTGGCTTACGTGCATAGATGAACTTGGTATGATTATGACCAGGGATCATTCGGTATAATCATGACCTGAAATGTTATAAATGATATGGTAATAGTCCTTAGTGGCCTGTAGTGTATTGACGGACAGTTTTTGGTATGATTATGACCAGGGATTATTCGGTATAGTCATGACCATTGATGATTTAATGAATATCCTTGGCCCATAGTGCAGGGATGATTCGATGATGTGGTTTATTTATTAAGCTGAGTCTTAACGATAAAAATTGACGAAAACATTTTAAATCATAGAAGATAGTAGACATCGTGCTCTACTTGACTCTTCTAATTGATTGCTTATTCCGCTGCAGTTAAACTTGATGTCTATTATATTTTATCAGTTTAACATTGTTGAAGACTAATGATAATTTATTCTATATTATCTTAGTCATAGTTGAGCTCACCCTTTCTTTCACTGTTCTCTTCAGGAAATGAGAACGTAGCCGGGACTAGTCGGGGAACGAAGTGACAGTCCAGATGATAGTATTAGTAGTCCTCACTATTCTGTTAAATAGTGTGACAATAAATGTAATGAGGACTCCTTTGAGTGAGGATATTGTCTAGATGACAATATTCTTCTTAAAACTCTTAATTTATGTTTTGTCGTATTTTACACGACTGTTATATAATTAGTTTGTATTTGTATTCAGTACCTTTTATCTGGCGACCCAAGATGGGTGATGTATACCTATTTTGGGGGCGTCACATGTTTTACTATTCGGGTACGGGTTCGGTTATTGAATTTTTACTATTCAATTAACCGAACCATCCAAATGAACAGTAGATGTGAGACCCCAAATTTTATGAATAAATATTTAAATTTCTCGAAATATTTTTTTCAAAATTATGGTTTGGATTTGAGATAATTTTATAGTTGTGGGTAATATTTATAAATTTTGAAAAGTATGCAAGTTGTTGTATAATATTCGTTTGGTCAGGAAATATTTTTTTTATCGGGAAATATCCGTACAATGGCACAATCATTGGTGGATCCTACAACGGAATTATTGTTGGATTGAGAAAACGACAAAAATATTTTTATAAAAATAACGACAGAAGTTTTATCGTTAAAACTGTTGAACTACTCGGTAGTAAAAGTACAGTAATACGCGTGGTTGCATAGTAACACAGTATTGATTATTTATGCTTACATGAGAAGTCACTCAGTTTTGTTGAATTATTGCTACAGTAATTGTTACATAGTATCTCATGTTATTTGATTCTATTATTGTCGATATTTTATATATTATTAAATCAATAATTGAAACGACAAAGTTATTAATATTATTATTGGCAATATTAACAATGTCTAGAAGTTCTGTCAATGAGAGATCTGGCCACCTAATTGCGTGTCAATAGGGAGAAATCCTTATTGGAAAGCCCCCTCTTTCCTGGGAACGACCTGATCGATTAATATTGTGAATTATAAGAATGATGATAAATATTGTTAAATATATTGAGGTGTCTTTTTATGAAGTCACATAAGTTTATATATATATATATATATATATATATATATATATATATATATATATATATATACATTTTATTTTATTAGTATTATTAATGTAGTAAAATAGAAAAGCTTTTTATATAAAACAAAATACTTTTATAAAGTCATTTATTTTATTAGACAATAATTAGAATATAATATATTTTATTATGCATAGTATTTTGTATAGTAAAATCTTTTTATATAAAACAGAATACTTTTATAAAGTTATTTATTTTATTAGACAATAATTAGAATATAATATATTTTATTATGCATAGTATTTGTATAGTACCTGCATAGTGTTTGCATAGTAAAATCTTTTTATATAAAACAGAATACTTTTATAAAGTTAATTGTTTTATTAGATTTTAAATAATATATATATATATATATATATATATATATATATATTATATTTTATTGCATAGCATCCTTTCTATTTTCCTATAAATAGGATGCTTAGTTAGAATTGAAATCATACCATAAATTCAGAGAATTCTCTTCTATAATCTTGAGCATATTTCTTTAGAGTTTTAAGAAGCTTTGAGCGTAGTGCAAGTTTTCTTCAAGTATATCCCCGCCCTACCCGTCGGAGTACTCTTCTTTATAAGGTAAGGGGTATTATTTCTTTCGTATGCATGAAGAGAACTTCTGTTATTCCATTCTTTATTATTCTGTTGGAATAACCTGTATACGCGGACTCCCCTAAACTTGGTGAAATTCTTTTGTTATTCCATTCTTTATTATTATGTTGGAATAACCTGTCTATGCGAAGTACCGCATACATGGTGAAATTCTTCTGTTATTCCATTCTTTATTATTATGATTGAAATAATATGTCTATGCGAAGTACCGCATACATGGTGAAATTCTTCTGTTATTCCATTCTTTATCATTCTGTTGGAATATCCCGTCGGTGCGTATTACGCCTGACCTTGTTCCATTAATTATTATTCTGTTGGAATAACTTGTCTGTGCGGTCTATCGCATGCATAGTGATTTTTGTTGTTATTCCATTATTTATTGTTCTGTTGAAATATCCTATCGGTGCGAATTTCACCTGACCTAGTTCCGTTCTTTATTATTCTGTCGAAATATCCTGTCTGTGCGTTTACGCATGACCTGGTTCCATTCTTTATTATTCTGTTGGGAATAACCTGTTTGTGTAGTCTATCAAATGCATGGTGAATCCTTCTGTTATTCTATTCTTTATTATTCTGTTAGAATAACCTGTCTATGTGGATTACCGCATGCATGATGAATGATCCTTTGTATTCATTCCTTATTAAATTGTGGAAATGATATGTTTACTTGGATTATGATGAAAGTCATAATATAAGCATTGGACTGTTGATTATGATGAAAGTTATAATAAAAGCATTGAACATATGAAAATCATGGGTATATGTAGTATTAGTAAGTGTCATGATGAGTTATGTTGGTTATTATGTGAAAACATGAAAGTTTCTTAGAAATCACAAAGGGTTGAAAATCAGATTTTGTTGAAAATGGAACATGATATTCAATTGACCATATCTCCTATTATACTTTGAATTTTTGAGTGTGGTTAAGTTCTAGAGTTAGATCTATGAGTTTTCTAACTTATCCAAGTGGAATCACTGAAAAAAGGTGTTGTAGATTTTCGTGTGGACTGATTTTAGCAAAGGAGTCAAAAATTGCAAAGTACAAAAAAAGTTACTACCCAGCAATTTAAAAGGGCTGTTTTGGCCACTTGATTTGTGAGAAAAATTCCGGCCTTTTGGGACATGGAAATATATGGTATAAAGTACCTCCTGTCCAAAAATGAACTCATTCCGACTTAAAATGAGCAAGTTATGACTATTTCAATATTTTGGTTTTTCTAACAAAAAATGCTATAATCGTAGTTCTATAACTCCGATGACCATAAAATTTAAACTGGAAGCTCACGTTAACATGGGTAAGATCCTACCAAGATTTGGGAATTTCTGGAGTTAAACTTGAGGTAGCTAATTTTTTAAGGAATTAATTAAAAATTGATTTTTGAAAAATACTTAAGGGAGTTGAAAATTTATAAAAAAAATACTTGTTGTGTATGAAATATATGTATATATGTTTGGACAAAGGATAAAAAAATAATAAGTTGATTTGGTAATTTTTCATGAAAATGGTTTAGTTACAAACATATGAGTTAAATATGTTATGTGAAGTTGAGGAATTGGTAAATAGGATTTTAGGGCTTAAAAATTCTATATAAGGTATATGCAGATTTTTTATGAGGAATTTGATCATTGGTGATGAAATGTTATGAGTATGGCATTTTTGAATGATTAAATGCATTGTTTGGTAAAGTGTAAAGAATTGAAATAAATTGTTTATAAGTTTAAGAAGTGATGAAAATATTGTTATAATATTAATAATATTAGATGATGAGTTTATTAAGTGATTGATAATATTTGGATAAATTTCAAGTCTTTAATATTTATCCTTATTTTCGTTTGGTTAATGCTTATATCATTGTCATCATCCTCGTGCTTATATTGTGATGGAAGTCATCTTTGGCCTACGTTCATAGATGGACTTGGTATGAATATGACCAGGGATCATTCGGTATAATCATGACCTGTAATGTTGTAAATGATGTGGTAAAAGTTCTCAGTGGCCTGTAGTGCATTGATGGATAATTTTTGGTATGATTATGACCAGGAATTATTCGGTATAGTCATGACCATTGATGATTTAATGAATATCTTTGGCCCGTAGTGCAGGGATGATTCGATGATGTGGTTTATTTATTAAGCTGATTCTCAGCGATAAAAATTGATGAAAACATTTTAAATTATAGAAGATTGTAGATATTATGCTCTACTTGACTCTTTTAATGGATTGCTTATTCCGCTGCAGTAAAACTTGATGTCTATTGTATTTTATCAGTTTAACATTGTTGAAGACTAATGATAATTTATTCTGCATTATCTTAGTTAGAATATTTCTTACTAGCTAGTTGAGCTCACCCTTTCTTTCACTGTTCTCTTAAGGAAATGAGAACGTAGCCGGGACTAGTCGGGGAACGGGGTGACGGTCCAGATGATAGCATTAGTAGTCCTCACTATTCTGTTAAATAGTGTGACAATAAATGTAATGATGACTCCATTGAGTGTGGATATTGTCTAGATGACAATATTCTTATTAAAACTCTTACATTATGTTTTGTCGTATTTTACATTACTGTTGTATAATGAAGTTGTATTTGATTTTTGTACCATGTATTTGGCGACTCAAGATGAGTGATGTATACCTATTTTGGGGGCGTCTCAGTTGGTATCAAAGCTTAGGGATATGATCCCTGGCTGAGATGTGAGATAAGAACTAGGAGGGGAGAGACGGGGAATTCCTTCGCTAGTATGACCTACCTAAGTTTATTTGGTATTTAATTGGTCGGTCAGAGTATAGGGATAATATGTGATATGTTAATTAACCCTTGTTTTGTGGCAGTGTTTGAAAATGGCAGCTGAAAATGTTTACAATGGAGTGAATGAGACCGTTGAGACACCTTTAATAACTAACTAGGTTAATGTGATGTCAAACGAAGAAGAAATTAGAGATATCTACGTGGTGAGTGAAGAACTAATAGTTGCACTCGAGCTAGTCGCAGAGGTTGTAGCTGAGAGTGAGGAAGAAGAAGAGGAACCTAATGAGAATTTATTAGAAGAATTTTATGATCAAAATTTAGAATTACAAAATCGTGTTCATGAGTTAGAAGAGCAGGCTGAAGAACGGCAGACGGTCGTGGAGCAAAGAGATGTAACAATTCAAAATTGTGTTACCCGATGTGCGATGCTTGAACAGAAGCACTCTTTGGCAGAGTATAATATATTAGAGCTAGAATCTGAGAATGTTATGATCAAAGTTCTGATGAAAGAAGAAACAATTAAACGAAGGAGAATAGATGATGCATGGGTAAAAGCTGCATGACGCGTAGATATTATAGAAAAAGACGTCCGATCCAATAAGGCCAAAATAAATGAAATGGATTATGCTTTTTGGACAGCAATTGGGAGAATCCAACATCGAATTTGAAATTACCCTGTGCAGAGCGGTCAACCCCAATTCGATATGGATTGGAGAATAATGATTCAAATCATGGATCAGGAATGTGACGAAGCAATTAAGGGTGGAATGTACTCTATAGCAAGTTAAAATTCGGTAGTTTAAGTGAGAGCGTTTATCGAGGAACCCGAATGAAGTTATTACGGGTAAGTTAATTATAAACTCTTGCGAAGTCTATACCTTATTCGATACTGATTCTACCACTCTTTTATTTCACCTAGTTGTGTTCAATGTTTGAACTTGGCTCTTGAGAAATTAGACTTTGACTTATCTGTTGAAACTCTGTTAGGAGAAACCTTTGTTACATTCACTGTTTATAAATCTTATTTGACTCAAATCGACACTTTCACGTTACTTATCGATCCTATCTCTTTGAAAATACTTACCTTTGATGTGATTTTAGGAATAGATTGGTTAACTACTCATCATACTTTTTGTAAGGTTGTTAGCTTTTATATTCCTAACCAACCTGTTATGCGAATTCAAGCAACCAAACTACTAAAGTTAATCACTGTTATATCAAGCCATAAGTAAAGAGCCCCGATCCTTTCATTGTTGACTTCCTTGTGTGGAATGTACCAAAACCAGACTTTCTATAGGGGACGTTGTGAATGACGATGACAAGTTGATATGTATCAATGTGACGTGTTATCCAAGTCTTGGATGAGAGTCATAATTTTGAATGATATTTCTATCATTAATAAATTTCTTGACGTATTTTTAAAAACTTCTTGACCTACCCCAGAGCGTGAAATCGAATTTTGTACTGACCCCAGTACAAAACTCATTTCTTCAACCTTTAAATATTTCTTCAACCAAAACGAACGTATAATGCGTCAAAGACATTAGCTTGAGCTGTTGAAGATTACGATCATACCATTCAATATCATCGTGAAAGAGAGAACGTGGTAGCTGACGCGTTGAGTAGAAGATCGTATGCGTTTACGAGTGTGATGTTGTTAACACAAAAACCCATTTCGTATAACTTACAAATGATGAAGATAGAGTTAAAGACACTAGGGACCCACGTGAAGATAACGAATATACGAATAGAATCAACTTTAATTGATAAAATTAAAGCCGCTCAAACTACACACCTAGAGCTGATGAATGTTCAAGAAGGCGTTATCTCAACCCTCGATTTTAATTGGCCCATTTGAAATCCTCGATCGAGTAGAAACTATGTCCTATAGACTCGGTTTACCGCTAAGTATGTTGCGTGTTCATAATGTTTTCCACGTATCAATGTTACGTAAATATGTGGACGACCCGAACCAAATTATTGAATTAGAACTAGATGAGATAGCAGAATATTTAACGTATGAGGAAATACGTGTTAAAATCTTGGATAAGAAGGATCATATTCAACACTCAAAGGTTATACCTCAAGAATTAGAATATGAAATGAAGTCAAGATATCCTCACCTCTTCGGCATACCAGGTATGTACGTAAATTTCGAGGGCGAAATTTCTTAAGGAGAGGAGATTGTGAGACCCCAAATTTTATAAATAAAGATTTAAATTTCTCAAAAAAAAATTTCAAAATTATGGTGTGGATTTGAGATAATGTTATAGTTGTGGGTAATATTTATAAATTTTGAAAAGTATGCAAGTTGTTGTATAATATTCATTTGGTCTGGAAATATTCTTTTTGTCGGGGAATATCCGTACGACGGTACAATCATTGGTGGACCCCACAACGGAATTATTGTCGGATTGAGAAAACAACAAAAATATTTTTATAAAAATAACGACGGAAGTTTTACCGTTAATGCTGTTGAACTACTAGGTAGTAAAAGTACAGTAATACGCGTGGTTGCATAGTAGCACACAGTATTGATTATTGATGCTTACGTGAGAAGTCACTCAGTTTTGTTCAATTATTGCTACAGTAATTTTTGCATAGTATCTCACGTTATTTGATTCAATTGTTGTCGATATTTTATATATTATTAAATCAATAATTTAGACGACAAAATTATTAATATTATTATTTGCAATATTAACGATGTCAGAAGTTTTGCCAAGGAGAGGTTTGGTCACCTAATTGCGCGCCAATAGGGAGAAATCCTTATTGGAAAGCCCCCTCTTTCCTAAGAACAACCTGGTCGATTAATATTGTGAATTATAATAATGATGATAAATGTTGTTAAATATATTGAGGTGTCTTTTTATGAAGTCACAGAAGTTTATATATATATGTATATATATATATATATATATATAAATTTTGTTTTATTAGTATTATTAATGTAATAAAACAGAAAAGTTTTTTATATAAAACATAATACTTCTATAAAGTTATTTTTTTTATTAGACAATAATTAGAATATAATATATTTTATTATGTATAGTGTTTGCATAGTAAAATCTTTTTATATAAAACAGAATACTTTTATAAAGTTAATTATTTTATTAGATTTTAAATAATATATATATATATATATATATATATTATATTTTACTGCATAGTATCCTTTCTATTTTCCTATAAATAGGATGCTTAGTTAGAATTGAAATTACACCAGAAATTCAGAGATTTCTCTTCTATAATCTTGAGCGTATTTCTTTAGAGTTTTAAGAAGCTTTGAGCGTAGTGCATGTTTTCTTCAAGTATATCCCCGCCCTACCTGTCGGAGTACTCTTCTTTATAAGGTAAGGGGTATTATTTCTTTCGTATTCATGAAGAGAACTTCTGTTATTCCATTCTTTATTATTCTGTTGAAACAACCCGTATACGCGGACTCCCCTATACTTGGTGAAATTTATCTGTTATTCCATTCTTTATTATTATGTTGGAATAACCTGTCTATGCGAAGTACCGCATACATGGTGAAATTCTTCTGTTATTCCATTCTCTATTATTATGTTGGAATAACCTGTCTATACAAAGTACCACATATATGTTGAAATTCTTCTGTTATTCCATTTTTTTATCATTCTATTGGAATATCCTGTCGGTGCGTATTACGTCTGACCTGGTTCCATTAATTATAATTTTGTTGGAATAACCTGTCTGTACAGTCTATTGCATGCATGATGATTTCTGTTGCTATTCCATTCTTTATTATTCTGTTTGAATATCCTGTTGGTGCGAATTTTGCCTGACCTGGTTCTGTTCTTTATTATTCTGTCGGAATATCCTGTCTGTGCGTTTACGCATGACCTGGTTCCATTCTTTATTATTCTGTTGAGAATAACCTGTTTGTGCAGTCTATCACATGCATGTTGAATCCTTCTGTTATTCCATTCTTTATTATTCTATTGGAATAACCTGTCTATGTGGATTACCACATGCATGGTGAATGATCCTTTGTATTCATTCCTTATTAAATTGTGGAAATGATTTGTTTACTTGGATTATGATAAAAGTCATAGTATAAGAGTTGGACTGTTGATTATGATGAAAGTCATAATAAAAGCATTGGACTGATGAAAATCATGGGTATATGTAGTATTAGTAAGTGTTATGATGAGTTATGTTGGTTATTATGTGAAAACATGAAAGTTTCTTAGAAATCACAAAGGGTTGAAAATTATATTTTGGTGAAAATGGAACACGAAATTCAATTGACCATATCTCCTATTATATTTTGAATTTTTGAGTGTGGTCAAGTTCTAGAGTTAGATCTATGAGTTTTCTAACTTATCCAAGTGGAATCACTGGAAAAGGTGTTGTAGATTTTCGTGTGGACTAATTTTAGCAAAGGAGTCAAAAATTGTAAAGTATAAAAAAAGCAACTACCCAGAAATTTAAAAGGGCTGTTTCAGCCACTTAATTTGTTAGAAAAATTCCGGCCTTTTGGGACATGGAAATATATGGTATAAAGTGCCTCCTTTCCAAAAATGAGCTCATTCCGACTTAAAATGAGCAAGTTATGACTATTTAAATATTTAGGTTTTTTTGACGAAAAATGCTATAACCGGAGTTCTATAACTCCGATGACCATGAAATTTAAACTGGAAGCTCACGTTAACATGTGTAAGATCCTGCCAAGATTTGGGAATTTCTGGAGTTAAACTTGAGGTAGCTAATTTCTTAAGGAATTAATTAGAAATTGATTTTTGAAAAATACTTAAGGGAGTTGAAAAATTATAAAAATATACTTGTTGTGTATGAAATATATGTATATATGTTTGGACAAATGATAGAAAAATAATAAGTTGATTTGGTAATTTTTCATGAAAATGGTTTAGTTACAAACATATGAGTTAAATATGTTATGTGAAGTTGAAGAATTGGTAAATAGGATTTTAGGGCTTAAAAATTCTATATAAGGTATATGCAGATTTTTTTATGAGGAATTTGATCATTGGTGATGAAATCTTATGAGTATGACATTTTTGAATGATTAAATGCATTGTTTGGTAAAGTGTAAAGAATTGAAATAAATTGTTTATAAGTTTAAGAAGTGATTAAAATATTGTTATCATATTAATAATATTAGATGATGAGTTTATTAAGTGATTGATAATATTTGGATAAATTTCAAGTCTTTAATATTTATCCTTATTTTCGTTTGGTTAATGCTTATATCATTGTCATCATCCTCATGCTTATATTGTGATGGAAGTCATCTTTGGCCTACGTTCATAGATGGACTTGGTATGAATATGACCAGGGATCATTCGGTATAATCATGACCTGTAATGTTGTAAATGATGTGGTAAAAGTTTTCAGTGGCCTGTAAGGCATTGATGGACAGTTTTTGGTATGATTATGACCAGGAATTATTCGGTATAGTCATGACCATTGATGATTTAATGAATATCTTTGGCCCATAGTGCAGGGATGATTCGATGATGTGGTTTATTTATTAAGCTGATTCTCAGCGATAAAAATTAATGAAAACATTTTAAATTATAGAAGATTGTAGATATTATGTTCTACTTGACTCTTCTAATGGATTGTTTATTCCGCTGCAGTTAAACTTGATGTCTATTGTATTTTATCAGTTTAACATTGTTGAAGACTAATGATAATTTATTCTGCATTATCTTAGTTGAGGTTTTTCACGTGGTTGGTCAAATTGAAAATGATATGTTTTGATATAAAGATTAGTTTTTGCAAAATTTTTATAGTTAACATGTTGTGCTCTAGTGGTCACATACTTAAAGTTTCACACATTAGGTTGCAAGTTCAAACCTTGGGAGAGACAAAATTTTGTATTTTTTTTAAAGAAGCCACATCACATCTGCTATATGTTAAATTAAAATATAAAACATCGCGTCAGATGTGCCACGTAGGTGCCACGTGTGCCATGTCAGCAGGTCAACGCACATGTGGCTCCTGGGGTTCAAAGTCCAAATTTTTGAATAGAAAGGGGTTCAGTTTGCGTTGACCGGAAGAAAGGGGCTCAATACCCAAATATTAGAAAAGTTCAGTGGTCGACTTTGCATTTAACCCTTTTATTATGTATAGTGATGTATAGTGCCTGCAAAGTGTTATTGGAATTAAAAATAGAATATATTATAAAGTTATTCGTTTTATAAAGTTATTTGTTTTATTAGATTAAAAATAGAATATATTATATTTTATTTAAAAGATTTAGTTTTATTAGAATATTTTAATAATACTGCATAGTAATTCAATCTGGACCGTTCATGAATTAGTTACTATTCAGTCCATTCTCCTATAAATAGAAGCTCATTCCTTCATTATTTCTTACGAATTCACTGAAACTCTAGAGAGAGAAACTATAGAGAGAAAGAAGAAAAATATTCTGCTACTTCACTACTCCTATATCCAGTTTCTTCCAAGGTAAGAGATATTATTTCTTTTATATTCTTGAAAAGAACTTCTGTTATTCCATTCTTTATTATTCTGTTGGAATAACCTGTATACGCGGGCTACCCTATACTTGGTGAAATTCTTTTGTTATTCCATTCTTTATCATTATGTTAGAATAACCTATCTATGCGAAGTACCACATACATGGTGAAATTCTTCTGTTATTCCAATATTCTTTATCATTATGTTGGAATAACCTGTCTATGCGAATTACCGCATACATGGTGAAATTCTTCTGTAATTCCATTATTTATTATTCTGTTGGAACATTCTGTCTGTGCATTGACTCATGATCTGGTTTCGTTATTTATTATTCAGTTGGAACATCCTGTCTGTGCGTTTACGCATGACCTGATTCCGTTATTTATTATTCTGTTGGAATATCCTCTCTGTGCGTTTACGAATGACCTGGTTCCGTTATTTATTATTCTGTTGAAATAACATGTCTGTGCGGTCTATCGCATTCCTGATGATTTCTTTTGTTATTCCATTCATTATTATACTCAGTTGGTTAAAGTTTTTACTTCTATACTCCATGAAATTAGTGGAATATCCTTGATATTTGCGTTTCATCCAGTATCTTTCATGGAAATATTCTTTTGAGTATTCTTAAATTTTACTCTGCAAAGAAGTATCATGTTGACAATTTGGACGTTATTAGTTCTTGGATAAATTAATTCTTGAACTTGTTTTATTGAATTCTTATATCATTGTCATCATCCTCATGTTTATATTATGTTGAAAGTCATCTGTGACCTGTAGTGCATAGATGGACTTGGTATGATTATGACCAGGGATTAATCGGTATAATCATGACCGTAATGTTACAAATGATGTGGTAAAAGTTCTCATTGGCCCGTGGTGCATTGATGGATAGTTGTTTGCATGATCATGACCATTGATGAATACACGAATATCCTTGGCCCGTAGTGCATAGAAAATTTATGGTCGTGATGCTAATGAATATCATTGGCCATAGTGCAGGGATGATGTGAATTATTTATTAAGTTGAGTCTCAGCAATAAAAGTGATGAAAAACCTTTTTAAATCATAAAAGATAGTAGATTTTATTCCCTACTTGACTCTTTTAATGGATTTCTTGTTCCGCTGCAGTTAAACTTGATGTTTTTATATATTGTATCAGTTTAACACTGTTGAAAGGCTAACGATAATTTATTCTGCATTATCTTAGTCATAATATTTCTTACTGGGCTAGTTGAGCTCACCCTTTTACTTTCATTGTTCTCTTCAGGAAATGAGAACGTAGCAGGGACTAGTCGGGAAACGGAGTGACGGTCCAGATGTTAGCATTAGTAGTCCTCACTATTCTATGAAATAGTGTGGTAATAATTGTAATGGGGACTTATTATGAGAGTGGATATTGTCTAGAAGACAATATTTGTATTAAAACTCACAGCTCTTGTTGTATATTTAAGATTGTTTTTGTATTCTGCACCATGTATTTGGCGACTCAGAATAGGTGATGTATACCTATTTTGGGGGCGTCACAGTTGGTATCAAAGCTTAGGGATATGATCCCTGGCTGAGATGTGAGATAAGAACTAGGAGGGGAGAGACGGGGAATTCTTTCGCTAGTATGACCTACTTAAGTTTATTTGATATTTAATTGGTCGGTCAGAGTATGGGAATAATATGTGATATGTTAATTAACCCTTGTTTTGTGGCAGTATTTGAAAATGACATCCGATAATGTTGAGAATATCAATGGAGCACAGGTGACCGTTGAGTCTCCACAGATCAATAATCAGTATAATGTGCATCAGGAAGGCGACGATCCTCAGGCAAACAACAACACTGACCAGATGATGAATGATAGAATGTTCAGAGGCTTTATGCAATTTATACAACATCAGGCAAGAGCGGCTCCTGTAAAAAATACAGGTGGAAATACTGGCAACTGTCGGACGGTCACCGCTAAGCAGTTCAAGGAACTGGGACAACTGGAGTTTTTTGGAGAGCCAAAACCACTTAAGGCGGAAACGTGGATAAAGCAGATCTGCAAGATATTTGATGTCTTGGGATGCTCCGAGGAGCAAAATGTTCCCTTTGCCACCTTCATGTTGCGTGCAAAGGCCGATTATTGGTGGGAATCTGTAAAACGTACTCAACCTGCCGCACTGAAGATGACTTGGGAGAAATTCCAAGAATTTTTCAACGACAGGTACTTTCCTGAAAGTATTCATCACATGAAAGAGGTAGAGTTCATTAAGCTGGAGCAAAACAAAATGACCGTGTCACAGTACGAAGCCAAGTTTGCTGAGTTGTCCCGGTTTGCGTCCCATTTGGTTGATAATGAGGAGAGAATGACGTGAATGTTTCTAAGAGGTTAGAAACCCGAGATACATCAATATCTTATCTCTCATAAAATATGTTTGTATTCATATGTTGTTAATAGGGCTCAATTATTGGAGCGCGATAATGAGTCAACCCAACCAAAAGAGAGCAACCGAAAAATTGATAATACCAGTGAGAGCAGTCATCAAAGCGGTTACAACAAGCGTGGAGGGAATCAACATGCCAGAAATGGTAACCACTTTGGTGGTAATCAGGGCCAAACTAATAAGAATGGACATTTCAAGAATAGGAGATTCAATAATGATGGAATGACATCAGCACCATCACCCGTTGTTAAGGAAGGAGAACGACCACCTATCATATGCTTCAAATGGGGAGGGGAGGGACACATCAGTCCAAACTGCGCGATGCCAGCCAAAGCATGTTACAATTGTGGAAGAGAAGTCACCTAACCCGATTTTTTCATGCACTAAAGTCAAGTCCAGCTGGGATGGAGGCATCAAAGGCCGTCCCAGACAAGACAAAACCGGTAGTTTAAGAAAGAGCGTTTGTTGTGACCTCCCAAAAAGCAAGGAACTCGAACGAGGACATCACGGGTAAGCTTATCATAAACTCTAGCGAAGTTTATACCTTATTTTATACCGGTTCTACCCATTCTTTTATTTCTCCTACTTGCGCTTAACGTTTAAATTTGACTCCGGAGAAATTAGACTTTGACTTATCTATTGAAACTCAATTGGGAGAAACCTTCATTACATTCACTATTTATAAGTCTTGTTTGGTTTAAATCGGTACCCTCACATTACCTGTAGATCTTATTTCATTGAAAATACTTGCATTTGATGTGATTCTAGGGATAGATTGGTTAACTACTCATCAAGAAAAAATTAATTATTTTCGTAAGGTTGTTAGCTTTCATATTCCTAACCAACCTATTATGCGAATTCAAGCAACCAAACCATTAAAATCAATCACTGCCATCTCAAGCCATAAAGTTATTCGTTTATTAAAAAATGGATGTCAAGCTTTCTTAGCTCATGTCATAGATTTAAACAAAAATATGTTAGTTTTGAATGATATCTCTATTGTTAATAAATTTCCTGACGTATTCCCTGAAGAACTTCCTGTCCTACCCCCAGAGCGTGAAATTGAATTTTGTATCGACCTTGAACCAGGTACAAAATCTATTTCCAAAGCCCCGTATCGAATGACTCCTATTGAACTTCAGGAGTTAAAGACACAACTTCAGGAATTGTTAGACATCAGTTTCATTCGTCCTAGTACGTCTCCTTAGGGTGCTCCTGTTCTATTCGTGAAAAAGAAAGATGGGAGTATGTGACTTTGTATTCATTATCGGGAGTTGAACCATGTCACCATCAAAAATAGGTATCCATTGCCACGTATTGATGACCTATTTGTTCAGTTACATGGCGCCAAATTCTTTTCAAAGATTGATCTTCATTCCGGATATCACCAATTGAAGATTAAAACCAATGACATTCCAAAGACGGCTTTCAGAACTCGGTATGGACATTATGAATTCCTAGTCATGTCTTTTGGATTGACTAATGCTCTTGCTGCCGTTATGGATATGATGAACCGAGTATTCCAGGAATATTTGGATCACTTTGTGGTCGTCTTTATTGATGACATCCTTATTTATTCCAAAAGCCGTGAAGATCATGAGCAACACTTGAGGCTGATACTCCAAAAGCTTCGTGAAAATAAGCTTTATGCCAAGTTGAAGAAATGAAAGTTCTATCTTGAAGAAGTAGCATTCCTTGGCCACGTAGTATCAAGTCATGGAATATCTATTGGCCCGACAAAGATTGAAGCTATTCAAAGCTGGGAACAACCTAAATAAGTGATCGAAGTACGTAGCTTTCTCGGCTTAGCTGGTTATTATCAGAGATTCGTAAAGGGGTTTTCTCGAATCGCTACTCCATTAACTCAGCTGACTCGGAAAGATACAAAATTCGGTTGGAGTGAGGAATACGAGAAGAGTTTTTAAAAACTCAAGAGGAGACTTATTTCAACACCTGTTTTGACAATACCATCTGGCTCGGAGGGATTTGTCATCTACAGTGATGCTTCGGGCAAAGGGTTAGGATGTGTTCTCATGCAACATGAGAAAGTCATAGCTTATGCCTCTCGGCAACTCAAAGAATATGAGAGGAATTATTCTACTCATGATCTAGAGTTGGCAGCATCCGTTTTTGCACTAAAGATTTGGAGGCATTACTTGTATGGGGAGAAGGTGGAGATCTTTACGGATCATAAAAGCCTCAAATATTTCTTCACTCAAAAGGAACTCAACATGCGACAACGACGTTGGCTTGAACTATTGAAAGATTATGATCATACCATCCAATACCATCCTGGAAAAGCGAACGTGGTAGCTGACGCATTGAGTAGAAGATCATATGTGGGTACGAGTGCGATATTGTCAATGCAAAGGCCCATTTTGTATGACTTACAAAGGATGGAGATAGAGATAAAGACTTCGGGGACCCACATGATGATGGAGAATATACGAGTAGAACCAAATTTAATCGATAAAGTTAAAGCTGCTCAAGCTACAGACCTGGAGCTGATGCGTATGAGGAAAAAAATGTAAGAAGGTGCTATGCCAGAAGCAAGAATCGATGAAGAAGGAATACTTTGAGTCAAATCCAGACTTTGTGTTCCTAACTACCCTGATTTAAAGTATAAAATCATGATGGAGGCGCACAACATACCGTTTGTAATCTATCATGGGAGTACCAAAATGTATCATGATCTTCGTCATACATTTTGGTGGAGCAATATGAAGAGAGAGATAACGCTGTTTATCTCAAGGTTTCTAACGTGTCAATGAGTCAAGCCATAGCATCAAGTACCAAAAGGTCAATTACAACCACTTAAAATTCTAGAATGGAAGTAGGAGCACATTACCATGGATTTCGTTACTGGTCTTCCCAAGGTTTCTCAAGGCATAGATGCAATTTGGGTCATTGTTGATAGATTGACCAAATTTGCTCATTTCTTACCTATACGAGAAACTTATACACTTGAACGTCTTGCTCGTATGTACATAAACGAGGTTGTAAGATTGCATGGTATGCCAGTATCCATTGTTTCTAATCAAGACCCAAGATTCACTTCAAGATTTTGGGTTAGTTTGCAAAAAGCTATGGGCACAGATTTATAATTTAGTTCGGCATATCATCCTCAGACGGACGGACAATCAGAGAGGACTATTCAAACTCTTGAAGATTTATTAAGACTCTGTGTCCTTGACTTCAAGGGAAGTTGGGACAAGTTCTTACCGTTGATGGAGTTTTCCTACAACAACCGCTATTAAGCAAGTATTGGCATGGCTCCATTCGAAGCATTGTATGGAAGAAAGTGTCATTCTCCAGTATGCTGGGATGAGGTGGGAAAAGCAACGTTGTTGGGACCAGAGTTGGTACATATGACTACGAAAAAGATTTAAACAATCCGACAACGTATAAAAACCTCACAAGATAGACAAAAGAGTTATGCTGATCTTCATTAAAAGGACGTGGAATTCGATATTGGAGATCATTTGTTATTACGTGTTGCTCCATGGAAAGGAGTTACGAGATTTGGAAAGAGAGAAAAGCTCAATCCTCGATTCATTGGCCCATTTTTAATCGTCGATCGAGTAGGAATTGTGGCTTATAGACTCTCTTTACCGCTAAGTATGTCTCGCGTTCATAACATTTTTCACATATCCATGTTACGTAAATATGTGGAAGACCCGAACCACATTATTGAGTTAGAACCAGACGAAATAGAGGAAGATTTAACGTATGAAGAGGTTCCTGTTCAAATCTTGGATAAGAAGGAACATATTCTACGCTCCAAGGTTATACCTCAAGTCAAAGTTTTGTGGAGAAACCACGATGTTGAGGAAATGACCTAGGAGTTAGAATCTGAAATGAGATCAAGGTATCCTTACCTCTTCGACATACCAGACACGTACCCTAATTTCGAGGGCAAAATTTCATAAGAAGGGGAGGATGTAAGACCCCAATTTTTTTAATAAACATGATTTTTCTTTAAATATCATTTTTAAATATTATGGAATAAATTTGATATAATGTTATAATTGTGGGTAATATTTATAAATTTTGCAAAGTACGCAAGTTGTTATATTATATTCGGTTGGTCAGGGAATATTCGTGCGATGACACAATCATTGGTGGACCCCACAACAGAATTATTGTCGAATTAAGAAAATGACAAAAATATTTTATTAAAATAACGACGGAAGTTTTACCGTTAACTGTTGAAACACCCGGTGTTAAAAGTATAGGAATACGCGTGGTTGCATAGTAGCACACGATATTGATTATTGATTCTTACGTGAGAAGTCACTCAGTTTTGTTCAATTATTGCTTCAGTAATTGTTACATTGTATCTCACGTTATTTGATTCAATTATTGTTGATATTTTATATATTATTAAATCAATAATTGAAATGACAGAGTTATTAATATTATTATTTAAAATATTAACGATGTCTTGAAGTTTTGTCAAGGAGAGGTTTGGCCACCTAATTGCGCGTCAATAGGGAGAAATTCTTATTGGAATGCCCCCTCTTTCCTGGGAACGACTTTGTCGATTAATAGTGTGAATTATAATAATGATGATGACTTTTGTTTTATTAGTATTATTAATGTAATAAAACAGAAAATCTTTTTATATAAAACAAAATACTTTTATAAAGTTATTTGTTTTATTAGACAATAATTAGAATATATTATATTTTATTATGTATAGTATTGCATAGTGCCTGTAAAGTATTTTGCATTGTAAAATCTTTTTATATAAAGCTGAATACTTTTTTAAAGTTATTCGTTTTATTAGATTATAAATAGAATATATTATATTTTATTTAAAAGATTTTGTTTTATTAGAATATTTTATTAGTACTGCATAGTAAATCAATCTGGACCGTTCATGAATTAGTTACTATTCAGTCCATTCTCCAATAAATAGAAGCTCATTCCTTCATTATTTCTTACGAATTCACTGAAACTCTAGAGAGAGAAACTATAGAGAGAAAGAAGAAAAATTTTCTACTATTTCACTACTCCTATATCCAGTTTCTTCTAAGGTAAGGGGTATTATTTCTTTTGTATTCGTGAAGAGAACTTTTGTTATTCCATTCTTTATTATTCTGATGGAATAACCTGTATACGCGAGCTACCCTATACTTGGTGAAATTCTTCTATTATTCCATTCCTCATCATTATGTTGAAATAACCTGTCTATGCGAAGTACCGCATACATTGTGAAATTCTTCTGTTATTCCATTCTTTATCATTATGTTAGATTATCATGTCTATGCGAAGTACCACATACATGGTGAAATTCTTCTGTTATTCCATTCTTTATTATTATGTTGGAACATCCTGTCTGTGCGTTGACGCATGACCTGGTTCCATTATTTATTATTCTGTTGGAACATCCTGTCTGTGCGTTTACGCATGACCTGGTTCCGTTATTTATTATTTTGTTGGAATATCCTGTCTTTATTATTCTATTGGAATAACCTGTCTGTGCGGTCTATCGCATGCCTGGTGATTTCTTTTGTTATTCCATTCTTTATTATACTCAGTTAGTTAAAGTTTTGACTTCTATACTCCATGAAATTAGTGGAATATCCTTGATATTTGCGTTTCATCCAATATCTTTCATGAAAATATTCTTTTGAGCATTCTTTAATTTTACTCTACAAAGAAGTATCATGTTGACAATTTGGATGTCATTAGTTCCTGAATAAATTAATTCTTGAACTTGTTTTATTGAATTATGATATCATTGTCATCATCCTCATGTTTATATTATGTTGAAAGTCATCTGTGGGCTGTAGTGCATAGATGGACTTGGTATGTTTATGACCAGGGATTAATCGGTATAATCATGACCATAATGTTATAAATGATGTAGTAAAAGTACTCATTGGCCCGTGGTGCATTGATGGACAGCTGTTGGCATGATCTGACCCTGGTTGTTGTCCCTCGGTTAAACATACTCATTATCTCGCTCTAATAATTGAGCCCTGTTGACAACATCTGAATACATAGAAAATTTATGAGAAATGAGATATTGACGTATATCGGGTTTCAGACCTCTCAGAAACATCTACGTCATACGTTCCTCATTCTCCACCAAATGAAGTGCAAACCTGGATAACTCTGTGAACTTCGCCTCGTACTGGGACACCGTTGTGTTGTTTTGTTCCAGTCTAATAATCTCCAATTCCTTCATATGACGAATACTTTCAGGAAAGTACTTGTCATTGAACAGTTTCTGAAATGTCTCCCAAGACATGTTAAGTGGGGCTGGCTGGGTACGCTTCACAGATTTCCACCAGTAATCTGCCTCACCACGGAACATAAAGGTGGCGAATGGAACCTTCCATTCCTCCGTACAGCCCAAGATATCGAATATCTTGATAATTTGCTTAACCTACATTTTTGCCTTAATCAGATCGGGGTTTCCCCAAAAATCTGGTGGTCCCAACTCCTTGAACTACTTGGCTGTGACAAACTGTATGTTGCTATCATTTCCACCCGTATTTTGTACACGAGTCTCCTTAGTCTGATTTTGCATGAACTGGAAAAAGCTTTTAAACATCGCATCATTCATCGTTTGCTCGGTAGTGTTGTTTACAGGAGGAATATTGCCTTCCTGTTGCACGTTCTCTTGGTTGGTAATCAAAGGTTGTTCCACAGTCTCATAGACTCCATTGTTAACGTTCTTAGCTGCCATTCTTAAATACTGCCATAAAACAAAGGTTAATTAAATAAATTAACATGTCACATAATATTCCTATATTATGACCAACCAATAAATAAACTTAGGTAGGACACACTAGCGAAGGATTTACCCATCTCTCCCCTCCTAGTTCTAGTCTCACATTTCAGCCAGGGATCATATTCCTAAGCTCTGATACCAACTGTGAAGCCCCCAAAATAGGTATACATCACCCATTCTGTGTCGCCAAATACATGGTACAGAAACAACTACAACTTCATTAATATAATTGTCGTGCAAAATACGACAACACAAATACTGTGAGTTTAAATACAAATATTGTCTTCTAGACAATATCCACACCCAAATAAGTCCTCATTACACTTATTGATACTCTATTTTATAAAATAGTGAGGACTACTTTAACAACTGCCTTAGACCATCACTCCATACCCCGACTAGTTCCTGTTAAATTCTCACCTCCCGAGAAGAAAAATGGAACAAAAAGGAAAAGGGTGAGCTCAACTAGCCCAGTAAAGAATATTATGACTAAGATAATATACAAAAATTATCATTAGTCTTCAACAGGGAAAAATTTGATAGAATATAATAGATAACAAGTTTTAGATCAATAACTGCAGTAAAAACAACAATCCATTAGAAGAGTCAAGTAGAGAATGAGTTCTACTATCTTCTAAGATTTAAAAGTCCGTCATCAAATATTTTATCCCTGTAACAACAATCAATATACATCTTCAATCAAATATTCATCTATAAACTACAGGCCAAAGATATTCATTTATATCGCCAGTCGGTCATGTTCATCTCAACACCTGTTCGTCTTTGCACTACGGGCAAAAGATATTCATCAGTTAATCATTCATCTTTGCACTACAAGCCAAAGATATTCAGTAATATCATCATTTAGGACTGAGGATGATGAAAAATATCTTAAAGAAAACGAATCCAATGAGACAGAAGGATAAATATTAGGGATTCGTATAACAGTTTATCCAAGTGCAATAATACTCCATAATAACCAATTGTGAAGTAGAATTCAAAAATAAAGATCAAAACATGGATACAATCAAAGATAGTAACCATACTAGACATCTGGGACGAAAAAGAAAAATTTCATTTTTTGGTGAATAGTGTCGTATTTGTGAATAGTGCCGTATACGTGAATAGTAACCCCGACACAAAAAGATAGAAATTTCTGAAGAAAAATCATACTTCGTGAACAATACTTGTGAATAGTATCGTATTCGTGAATAGTGCCATATACGTGAATAGTGTCGTATACTTGAATAGTAACCATGACACAAAAAGGTAGAATTTTCACAATAAAATTTATATCAATATTTCGGCATAATGATATTGAAGAAAATAATATCATTTACGAAGAAAATAGCATCCCTTACCTCAAAGAAATCGTACTTCAGAATGAAATGTTGGATATGATGCTGAATAAAACTTGTACTGAATAACAACTCTCAAAGTATCTAAATACTCACAAAATACGCTCGATAATATAGAGAGAGAAAGAGAAAAAGCTTATGTTTCTGGTGTGATTTTCAATTCTAACTCAGTACCCTATTTATAGGAAAATACTAGCACGCCGAAGCAGACTTGACCTGCTACCTGATGGCTTTACCTGCTACTATTGCCACCCACCACATTTGAAATAGAATTTGAGCACTTTTCTTACAAACTAAAAGTGGGGCCCACTCAATTCTAGAATTTTCTACCAAAAATCATTTATAAACATAATTTTCGAATCAGTCACCTCTTAAAATTCATAACAAATCATATGTTCATTTTTAACGGTTCAAAATTTGTGGACATATACTCAACTTATATATGTATAACATATCCAAAAATCATAACGATCCAACGGTCGGATTAAAAATTATAATTCACGCAATATATCTCAAGAACACTGATTTGATTTTTAATACCTCCATTCAGATAAAAATACTGATAAAACACCTCAACATTAATTCCTTCAATTATCCACATAAAATAAATATATCCATCATTTATTTCCGCATCAAATAAATATTTCCTTATCAATAATAGATTATTCACAAATAATATTACAGAATCACAATAATGACAACCAGACAGTTCCTAGGAAAGAGGGGGCTTTTCGATAAGGATTTCTCCTTACTAGCACACAATTAGGTGACCAAACCTCTCCTTGAAAGAACTTTCTAGACATTGTCAATAATGTTATCTAATAATATTATTCAAATAATATGAATTATTGATATGATAATGGGGAAATACTGTGCAGTGACAATTATTGAAACAACAATAATATAAAATATCAACACAGCAATTATTGAACCAATAAAATAAAATATTGAACAGTAATAACTGTAATAATTATTGAGTAATGCCTTCATACGTAAGAATCAATAATTCAAAAATATTATGCAATACCGTGTACTACTGTGCAACCACACGTATTACTGTATTTTAATCACCGGGTATTCCAACAGTGTTAACGGTAACAACTTCGCCGTTATTATAAAAACTCAAATTTGTCATTTTCTTCATCAAACAGTTATTCTGTTATGGGGCCCATAAATGACTACGTCGTCGTATGGATATTCCCGACAAAAAGAATATTTCATGACTAAACGAATATTCCCCGATAAAATAAATATTTTATAATCACTTGCTTATTTTGCAAAAATTCGCACATTTCACCCATAACCAAAATATTATTTCAAATTAACTCCTTATTATTTCAAGATAATGAATAGAGGAAATTCAATTTTATTCATAATAAGTTGGAGTCTTACAATAGTCATGATTTATACTTTAAAATCTTTTGACATGATGGTTGAATAGAATTGTTTTAGAAATCAAAATTTTGGTTTACACGAAGATGTGTAAAAAGATATGTGTGGGGCACTACAAGAAATAAAAATTATTTCCTACGAAATTTTCTATCGAAAATAAGAAAATTTCGTCGGAATTAACTTATTTTCGACGAAAATATTCGTCGAAAATATGCAGGTCGAAAATAAGTTCGTCGAGAATTCCGTGGGAAATAACTCTTGAAACATCACTTGCTAGTAAGGACTACATCTTTCATTTACTTCTCTACACAAAGGACAATGAAGTTCTAGTAGAAGATCACCAACAGAATGAGTAGAAGACCATTAGTAGAAGAAAAAAGTTAGCTTACTCATTTGGTTTCAGAACAGCAATAGTGCCACTAGGTAACAGCGCCACTCAAACCAAAAGAGCTTATGTTCATAGTAGTTGTCAGTAATTATTGGTCCGTACTAATCTTTAGTTAAAGTACAACAGCGCCTTTGAATACAGACTCGAACCTTAAAATATAAAGAATATACTACAAGTCAAATTCATTTTTCTATGACCACCTATATCCTGGAGTAAAAATTATTCTATTTTTACGAAAGGATAAGAGTATGATGAAAATTTGAATATACATGTGCAAGGTATGGTGTAAGGTTTGCACCATCACCAGTCCACCCATAAGGATTGATGTTCATATGTCCAGGACTAGTAGCCTTAAATATACCATGAGGCTTCCTATCACTATAGTTGAAAGGAAGAGAGGCAATCCAGGAGTGATGTTCTTCACATATGCAAAATGAGGAGCTGGTAAGCTTGTTAAAATATTTGCAAAATGAGGAGCTCATAAGCATGTTAAACATATGCAAAATGAGGAGCTTAGCAGCCTGCTAAAAGATTTATGAATATTTTATGAGCCTTTGACATAAAACTTTAAATTAACAATTAACCATGAAGATGCACAAAGCAGGAAAATCAGAAGTAGCTTACTTAGTAAACAAATCGTTAAAATATCATTCTTTTACTGTGTTTTCCTTTAGAGTAAGCGTCTGCGTTTTTCTCCCTTTGCCCATTCTGTTTATACGAAAATGCATAAATCGAAGTCCCGAATCATGGTAACGACTACAGTTAAACAAATATAGTAAAACTCTAAATTAGCATCCCCAGCCCTCCACGACATAAAAAAAGAATGAAAAAAGAAAGAAAGAAAAGCAAGCCCCAAATCATTTGCAAAAAATACCATAACCGCTAACCAATGAGGATAAAAGAATTAAAAAAATTCATACAGAAAAGGTTGCTAAATAACAGATGAAACACTTGATCCCTTTAGCCATAAGCTAGCCTCTTTAATAATAGTAAAAGTAAAACTAAGAGTAAATTTGGCAGCTTTAGATATGTGGTGTCAAAAGTTCTATTAAGAAAATATAATAAAGAAATAGTTTTTTGTTTGATAAGTAGAAATAGAAGTAACTAAACCAGCATCATAAACCTAGAGTTCACCATGACAAATTCAGAAACATGAAAATAAGAATGTGAAACTATTATTACATCTTAATTAATTTGCTATAATCTAATATACACAACCTTCTTGATCAATTGGGAATACTAACTATTCGGGAGTATTTTACCGACCTCCAGATGGGCCGAAGGCCTGATATCAGAAGGGGATTCTAAACCCATCGGGTTGAAGCCCCACGAACATTTGTGGTGATCGGGATCGAGAACTCGAGCCCTTTGGGCCAGAGCCTCGATCCGGTTGATGGTGTTCGGGTTCGGGTATCCGAGTCCTTTAAGCCAGAACCCTGATTTAGCGTATGATGTTCGGGGTCGGGCATCCGAGTCCTTTGGGCTGGAGCCCAGAATAGTATATGAGCTCGATTGAAGTGGGCCTGTACAGTGGGCTAGCTCACGTACGAAGTTCGGAGTCATAAGGGCTCTAAATGGTTAAGGATCCAAATCCTAGCCATATTCGAATAATAAACTCCAAAGGTAGTGTTTGAGTGGGATTCTACTTGCATCTTTTAAGGAGATTGTGTTGGACCCAAATATTGGTAACTATAATATTTAGGAGTCCTAAACCGATTCGGAGATGGGTTCTAAGGTAGTAGGAATGACTATTAATACAAGGCTTGGGTTTCAACTAACATGTAATACATCTTTGAGCACTAAACACTAAAGCCTTCATTGTTAACCTCGTGAATGACATGTACTTATTCTCACACCGGAGCTATTCCCCGGCGGCAGAAGTCGTCAAGCTTCGTGTGTGATCTGTTATTGTGCAGGTTCAAGCACGGGGATTCTATGATTGGACGCACCGGCGAAACTTTTCGTTAACATTGGCGCTAGAAGGAGGGCCCTTTAGTGCTTTTTACAATGACAACAAACTTTTCCAGTATAAGGTTATTATGGCGAGTGGAGATAATAGTGCCTCTGTCTAGGAAAAGGCTAAGACCCACCAAACTACCCAGGTGAGGAGGTCAGTGAAAAATAGGCTGGGTTCCAAAATCCAGGAAGGTGATGCTGAACACGCCCCATCTCTTCGGCGAAAACTCTTCTCAAACAGCCAACACACACCCAAACCCGTTAGTCACGCCGATGATAACTAGTCTCGGGCATATGAAAGGCAAGGGAGAGATCGAGGAGAAGGCAGCCTTGACCAGCGTGAATTCATTCCAAAGAAAAAGATGAAGAAAAATCAAGAAGCCATGATGGCACTACATCTTCAGCAGGAGGAGCTCGAAGAGCAGATGGCCAAGATGGCAGGAGAACAGAAAGACCCTTTGAAGAGGCGCAGACATCGGAGCCTATCCGGGTCACCTCGACGGGAGGATGCATGAAGAGAAAAGAGTAGGCCCAGAAACCGTTCGGTGGACAAAAAGTTTGAGTACCGAGGCAGATCGGGATAGAGGAGGAGGACCGCGTCTCTCGAATACGAGAGGGACAGACACATATCGTCCCCTCGTAAAGAGGAGTCTGACCAACTTGCTCGAAGGGTTGCGAAGTTAGAAAAATTATTGGCGGCAAAAAGCCGGATGGGAACATCTGTTAGCTGCCCAGTTCACCATTTTTGCCCGAAATCAAGCAGGTCACAGCTGACCCAAAGAAGAAAATGCCCCCGATAGAGACATATGATGGGCTGGGGGACCCGTATGACCATCCTGACGGATATGATAGGTTGATAACCTACTATGGGCATTCAAACGCTGCCAAATATCATATGTTTACCACGACTTTAAAGAAGAGCGCCAAAGAATGGATGGGGACTTTGGCAGCTGGATCAATCAGTTCATGGAATGACCTTCGGTAAAAGTTCCATGCGCGGTTCGGGAGTAATAAAAGAAGGGGAAAAATCACTGCTTCACTCATGCAGGTAAAACAACATTCGGACGAGAGCCTCGGCCAGTACTTTAAGAAATTCGGGAAGGCAATGGGATCTGTGGCAGAACTGAACTACCCCCAAGCTCTGGGATTTTCACAACGGGTCTAGACATTAGAAGGTCAAAGAAATTAGTGAAGGATCCGTTGATTAACCCTCATATCGACCTGACCGATGCCTTCCATCGGGCCAAAGGATTTATTGCCATAGATGAGGCCATGGGGAATTTTAAACCGTACTCCCAGTCTTACGAGAAGTCTAAGGATCGAGACAAAAAGAGCCATCAACATTCAGACAACAATTAAAGGAGATCGGATAAATCTGGAAAGAAGAACTATAATGGGGGATCAGGCAGTGGTCGACCACCCTTCCCGAGCTGAAACGTCAATAAAGTTTACACCACCCTTGTGACGCCCCCAAAATAGGTATACATCACCCATCTTGGGTCGCGCCAAATACATGGTACTAAATAAAAATATAAACTTAATTATATAACATGAGCTGAGAGTGTTTACAAGAATATTGTCATCTAGACAATATCCAAACTCAAATAAAGTCCTCATTACATTTATTGGCACACTACTTTATAGAATAGTGAGGACTACTATAACACCATCTTGGGTCATCACTCTGTTCCCCGACTAGTTCCAAATACGTTCTCATTTCCTGAAGAGAACAATGGAAGTAAAAGGGTGAGCTCAACTAGCCCAGTAAGAAATATTATGACTAAGATAATGCAGAATAAGTTATCATTAGCCTTTAACAATGTTAAACTGATAAAATATAATAGACAACAAGTTTAACTGCAGCGGAACAAACAATCCATTAGAAGAGTCAAGTAGAACATGATATCTACTATCTTATATGATTTAAAAAGTTTATCATTAACTTTATTGCTGGGACTCAGCTTAATAAATAGATCACATTATTGAATCATCCCTGTACTATGGGCCAAAGATATTCATTAGTATCACGTCCACAAATTATTCTTGCACTACATGCCAAGAATTATTCGTGTAATCATCAATGGTCATGACTATACCGAATTATCCCTGGTCATAATCATACCAATCAACAGTCCATCTATGCACATAATCCAAAGATTACTTTCATCACAATATAAGCATGAGGATGATGACAATGATATAAGAATTCAATAAAACAAGTTCAATGTTAAATTTTTAAAGATTTATAATTTTAATTTGTCCAGAAATCAATAACTGTAAGAACCCAATTTTTTTAATAAAGATGATTTTTCTATAAATATCATTTTTAAATATCATGGAATTAATTTGATATAATGTTATAGTTGTGGGTAATATTTATAAATTTTGCAAAGTACGCAAGTTGTTATATTATATTCGGTTGGTCAGGAATTATTCGTACGACGACACAATCATTGGTGGACCCCACAACAGAATTATTGTCGGACTAAGAAAATGACAAAAATATTTTATTAAAATAACGACAGAAGTTTTACCGTTAACTGTTGAAACACCCGGTGTTAAAAGTACAAGAATACGCGTGGTTGCATAGTAGTACACGATATTGATTATTGATGCTTACGTGAGAAGTCACTCAGTTTTGTTCAATTATTGTTTCAGTAATTGTTACATAGTATCTCACGTTATTTGATTCAATTATTATCGATATTTTATGTATTATGAAATCAATAATTGAGATGACAGAGTTGTTAATATTGTTATTTGTAATATTAACGATGTCTAGAAGTTCTGCCAATGAGAGGTTTGGTCACCTAATTGCACGCCAATAGGGAGAAATCCTTATTGGAAAGCCCCCTCTTTCATAGGAACGACCTGGTCAATTAATAGTGTGAATTATAATAATGATGATGACTTTGTTTTATTAATATTATAAATGTAATAAAACAGAATTTTTTTTATATAAAACAGAATACTTTTATAAAGTTATTTGTTTTATTAAACAATAATTAGAATATATTATATTTTATTATGTATAGTGTTGTATAGTGCCTGCAAAGTGTTTTGCATATTAAAATCTTTTTATATAAAACAGAATACTCTTATAAAATTATTCATTTTATTAGATTATAAATAGAATATATTATATTTTATTTAAAAGATTTTGTTTTATGAGAATATTTTATTAATACTGCATAGTAATTCAATCTGGACCGTTCATGAATTAATAACTATTCAGTCCATTCTCCTATAAATAGAAGCTCATTCCTTCATTATTTCTTATGAATTCACTGAAACTCTAGAGAGAGAAATTATAGAGAGAAAGAAGAAAAATATTCTGCTACTTCACTACTCCTATATCTAGTTTCTTCTAAGGTAAGAGATATTATTTCTTTTGTATTCTTGAAGAGAACTTCTGTTATTCCATTCTTTATTATTCTGTTGGAATAACCTGTATACGCGGGCTACCCTATACATGGTAAAATTCTTTTGTTATTCCATTCTTTATCATTATATTGGAATAACCTGTCTATGCGAAGTACCGCATACATGGTGAAATTCTTCTGTTATTCCAATATTCTTTATCATTATGTTGGAATAACCTGTCCATGCGAAGTACCGCATACATGGTGAAATTCTTATGTTATTCCATTCTTTATTATTCTGTTGGAACATCCTGTCTATGCGTTGACGCATGACCTGGCTCTGTTATTTATTATTCTGTTGGAACATCATGTTTGTGCGTTTACGCATGACCTGGTTCCGTTATTTATTATTCTGTTGGAATATCTTGTCTGTGCGTTTACGCATGACCTGGTTCCGTTATTTATTATTCTGTTGAAATAACATGTATGTGCGGTCTATCGCATTCCTGGTGATTTCTTTTGTTATTCCATTCTTTATTATACTCAGTTGGTTAAAGTTTTGACTTCTATACTCCATGAAATTAGTGGAATATCCTTGATATTTGCGTTTCATCCAGTATCTTTCATGGAAATATTCTTTTGAGTATTCTTGAATTTTACTCTTCAAAGAAATATAATGTTGACAATTTGGACGTTATTAGTTCCTGGATAAATTAATTCTTGAACTCGTTTTATTGAATTCTTATATCATTGTCATCATCCTCATGTTTATATTATGTTGAAAGTCATCTATGACCTGTAGTGTATAGATGGACTTGGTATGATTATGACCAGGGATTAATCGGTATAATCATGACCGTAATTTTACAAATGATGTGGTAAAAGTCCTCATTGGCCCGTGGTGCATTGATGGACAGTTGTTGGCATGATTATGACCATTGATGAATACACGAATATCCTTGGCCCGTAGTGCATGGAAAATATTGTGGTCATGATACTAATGAATATCCTTGGCCGTAGTGCAGGGATGATGTGGATTATTTATTAAGCTGAGTCTCAGCGATAAAAATGATGAAAAACCTTTTTAAATCATAAAAGATAGTAGATTTTATTCTCTACTTGACTCTTTTAATGGATTGCTTGTTCCGCTGCAGTTAAACTTGATGTTTGTTATATTGTATCAGTTTAACACTGTTGAAGGCTAACGATAATTTATTCTTATTATCGTAGTCATAATATTTCTTATTGGGCTAGTTGAGCTCACCCTTTTACTTTCATTGTTCTCTTCAGGAAATGAGAACGTAGCAGGGACTAGTCGGGGAACGGAGTGACGGTCCAGATGTTAGCATTAGTAGTCCTCACTATTCTATGAAATAGTGTGATAATAATTGTAATGAGGACTTATTCTGAGAGTGAATATTGTCTAGAAGATAATATTTGTATTAAAACTCACAGCTCTTATTGTATATTTAAGATTGTATTTGTATTCTGTACCATGTATTTGGCGACTCAGAATAGGTGATGTATACCTATTTTGGGGGTGTCACAGTTGGTATCAAAGCTTAGGGATATGATCCCTGGCTGAGATGTGAGATAAGAACTAGGAGGGGAGAGACGGGGAATTCTTTCGCTAGTATGACCTACTTAAGTTTATTTGATATTTAATTGGTCGGTTAGAGTATGGGAATAATATGTGATATGTTAATTAACCCTCGTTTTGTGGCAGTATTTGAAAATGACATCCGATAATGTTGAGAATATCAATGGAGCACAGGAGACCGTTGAGTCTCCACAGATCAATAATTAGGATAATGTGCATCAGGAAGGCGATAATCCTCAGGCAAACAACAACACTGACCAGATGATGAATGATGGAATGTTCAGAGGCTTTATGCAATTTATGAAATATCAGGCAAAAGCGGCTCCTGTACAAAATACAGGTGGAAACACTGGCAACTCTCGGACGGTCACCGCTAAGCAGTTCAAGGAACTGGGACCACCAGAGTTTTTTGGAGAGCCAAAACCACTTAAGGCAGAAACGTGGATAAAGAAGATCTACAAGATATTTGATGTCTTGGGATGCTCCGAGGAGCAAAAGGTTCCCTTTGCCACCTTCATGTTGCGTGCAGATGCAGATTACTGGTGGGAATCTGTAAAACATACTCAACCTGCCGCACTGAAGATGACTTGGAAGAAGTTCCAAGAATTTTTCAACGACAAGTACTTTCCTGAAAGTATTCCTCACATGAAAGAGGTAGAGTTCATCAAGCTGGAGCAAAACAACATAACCGTGTCGCAGTATGAAGCCAAGTTTACTGAGTTATCCCGATTTCGTCCCATTTGGTTGATAATGAGGAGAGAATGACGCGAATGTTTCTAAGAGATTTGAAACCCGAGATACGTCAATATCTTATCTCTCATAAACTGTGTTTGTATTCAGATGTTGTTAATAGGTCTCAGTTATTGAAGCGCGATAATGAGTCAACCTAACCAAAAGAGAGCAGCCGACAAAATGATAATACCAGTGAGAGCAGTCATCGAAGCGGTTACAACAAGCGTGGAGGGAATCAACATGCCAGAAATGGTAACCACTTCGGTGGTAAAAAGGGCCAAACTAATAAGAATGGACATTTCAAGAAGAGGAGATTCAATAATGATGGAAAGACATCATCACCATCACCCGTTGTTAAGGAAGGAGAACGACCACCTATCATATGCCTTGAATGGGGAGGGGAGGGACACATCAGTCCAAACTGCGTGATGCCAGCCAAAGCATGTTACAATTGTGGAAGGGAAGTCACCTAGCCCGATTTTGTCATGCACTAAAGTCAAGTCCAGCTGGGATGGAGGCATCAAAGGCCATCTCAGATAAGACAAAATCAGTAGTTCAAGGGAGAGCGTTTGTTGTGACCTCCCAAAAAGCAAGGAACCCGAATGAGGTCATCACGGGTAAGCTTATCATAAACTCTAGCGAAGTTTATACCTTATTTTATACCGGTTCTACCCATTCTTTTATTTCTCCTACTTGCGCTCAACGTTTAAATTTGACTCTGGAGAAATTAGACTTTGACTTATCTATTGAAACTCAATTGGGAGAAACCTTCATTACATCCACTGTTTATAAGTCTTGTTTGGTTCAAATCGTTACCCTCACATTACCTGTCGATCTTATTTCATTGAAAATACTTGCATTTGATGTGATTTTAGGGATAGATTGGTTAACTACTCATCATGCAAAAATTGATTATTTTCATAAGGTTATTAGCTTTCATATTCCTAACCAACCTATTATGCGAATTCAAGCAACCAAACCATTAAAATCAATCACTGCCATCTCAAGCTATAAAGTTATTCGTTTATTGAAAAACGGATGTCAAGCTTTCTTAGCTCATGTCACGAATTTAAATAAAAATATGTTAGTTTTGAATGATATCTCTATTGTTAATAAATTTCCTGATGTATTCCCTAAAGAACTTCCTGTCCTACCCCCAAAGCGTGAAATTGAATTTTGTATCGACCTTGAACCAGGTACAAAACCTATTTCCAAAGCACCATATCGAATGACTCCTATTGAACTTCAGGAGTTAAAGACACAACTTCAGGAATTGTTAGACATCGGTTTCATTCGTCCTAGTACGTCTCCTTGGGGTGCTCCTGTTCTATTCGTGAAAAAGAAAGATGGGAGTATGTGACTTTGTATTGATTATAGGGAGTTGAACCATGTCACCATCAAAAATAGGTACCTATTGCCACGTATAGATGACCTGTTTGTCCAGTTACAAGGCGCCAAATTCTTTTCAAAGATTGATCTTCGTTCCGGATATCACCAATTGAAGATTAAAACCGATGACATTCCAAAGACGGCTTTCAGAACTCGGTACGGGCATTATGAATTCCTAGTCATGTCTTTTGGATTGACTAATGCTCCTGCTGCCTTTATGGATATGATGAACCGAGTATTCCAGGAATATTTGGATCAATTTATGGTCGTCTTTATTGATGACATCCTTATTTATTCCAAAAGCCGTGAAGATCATGAGCAACACTTGAGGCTGATACTCCAAAAGCTTCGTGAAAATAAGCTTTATGCAAAGTTGAAGAAATGCGAGTTCTGGCTTGAAGAAGTAGCATTCCTTGGCCACGTAGTATCAAGTCATGGAATATCTATTGTCCCGACAAAGATTGAAGCTATTCAAAGCTGGGAACAACCTAAATCAGTGATCGAAGTACGTAGCTTTCTCGGCTTAGCTGGTTGTTATCAGAGATTCGTAGAAGGGTTTTCTCGAATCGCTACTCCATTAACTCAGCTGACTCAAAAAGATATAAAATTCGATTGGAGTGAGGAATGCGAGAAGAGTTTTCAAAAACTCAAGAGGAGACTTATTTTAACACCTGTTCTGACAATACCATCTGGCTCGGAGGGATTTGTCATCTACAGTGATGCTTCGGGCAAAGGGTTAGGATGTGTTCTCATGCAACATGAGAAAGTCATAGCTTATGCCTCTCGGCAACTCAAAGAATATGAGAGGAATTATTCTACTCATGATCTAGAGTTGGCAGCAGCCATTTTTGCACTAAAGATTTGGAGGCATTACTTGTATGGGGAGAAGGTGGAGATCTTTACGGATCATAAAAGCCTCAAATATTTGCGACAACGACGTTGGCTTGAACTGTTGAAAGATTATGATCATACCATCCAATACCATCCTGGAAAAACGAACGTAGTAGCTGGCGCATTGAGTAGAAGATCATATGCGGGTACGAGTGCGATATTGTCAATGCAAAGTCCCATTTTGTATGACTTACAAAGGATGGAGATAGAGATAAAGACTGCAGGGACCCACGTGATGATGGCGAATATACGAGTATAACCGACTTTAATCGATAAAGTTAAATCTGCTCAAGCTACAGACCTGGAGCTGATGTGTATGAGGAAGAAAGTGTAAGAAGGTGCTATGCCAGAAGTAAGAATCGATAAAGAAGGAATACTTTGACTCAACTCCAGACTTTGTGTTCCTAACTACCCTGATTTAAAGTATAAAATCATGATGGAGGCGCACAACACACCGTTTGTAATCTATCCTGGGAGTACCAAAATGTATCATGATCTTCGTCATACATTTTGGTGGAGCAATATGAAGAGAGAGATAATGCTGTTTATCTCAAGGTGTCAAACGTGTCAAAGAGTCAAGGTGGAGCATCAAGTACCAAAAGGTCCATTGGAACCACTTGAAATTCTAGAATGGAAGTAGGAGCACATTACTAAAGATTTCGTTACTGGTCTTCCTAAGGTTTCTCAAGGCATAGATGCAATTTGGGTCATTGTTGATAGATTGACCAAATTTGCTCATTTCTTACCTATACGAGAAACTTATACACTTGAACGTCTTACTCGTATGTACATAAACGAGGTTATAAGATTGCATGGTATGCCAGTAACCATAGTTTCTGATCAAGACCCAAGATTCACTTCAAGATTTTGGGTTAGTTTACAAAAAGCTATGGGCACAAATTTACAATTTAGTTCGGCATATCATCCTCAGACGGACAGACAATCAGAGAGGACTATTCAAAATCTTGAAGATTTATTAAGACTCTGTGTTCTTGACTTCAAGGGAAGTTGGGACAAGTTCTTACCGTTGGTGGAGTTTTCCTACAACAACAGCTATTAAGCAATTATTGGCATGGCTCCATTCGAAGCGTTGTATGGAAGAAAGTGTCATTCTCTAGTATGCTGGGATGAAGTGGGAAAAGCAACGTTGTTGGGACCAGAGTTGGTATATATAACTACGAAAAAGATTCAAACAATCCGACAACGTATAAAAACCTCACAAGATAGACAAAAGAGTTATGCTGATCTTCATTGAAAGGACGTGGAATTCGATATTGGAGATCATGTGTTATTACGTGTTGCTCCATGGAAAGGAGTTACGAGATTTGGAAAGAGGGAAAAGATCAATCCTCGATTCATTGGCCCATTTTTAATCGTCGATCGAGTAGGAATTGTGGTTTATAAACTCTCTTTATCGCTAAGTATGTCTTATGTTCATAACGTATTTCACATATCCATGTTACGTAAATATTTGGAAGACCCGAACCACATTATTGAGTTAGAACCGGACAAAATAGCGGAAGATTTAATGTATGAAGAGGTTCCTGTTCAAATCTTGGATAAGAAGGAACATATTCTACGCTCCAAGGTTATACCTCAAGTCAAAGTTTTGTGGAGAAACCACGATGTTGAGGAAATGACCTAGGAGTTAGAATCTGAAATGAGATCAAGGTATCCTTACCTCTTCGACATACCAGGTACGTACCCTAATTTCTAGGGCAAAATTTCATAAGAAGGGGAGGATGTAAGACCCCAATTTTTTAATAAACATGATTTTTCTTTAAATATCATTTTTAAATATTATGGAATGAATTTGATATAATGTTATATTTGTGGGTAATATTTATAAATTTTGCAAAGTACGCAAGTTGTTATATTATATTCGGTTGGTTAGGAAATATTCGTACGACGGCACAATCATTGGTGGACCCCACAACAGAATTATTGTCAAATTAAGAAAACGACAAAAATATTTTATTAAAATAACGACGGAAGTTTTATCGTTAACTGTTGAAACACCCGATGTTAAAATTACAGGAATACGCATGGTTGCATAGTAGCACACGATATTGATTATTGATGCTTACGTGAGAAGTCACTCAATTTTGTTCAATTATTACTTCAGTAATTGTTACATAGTATCTCACGTTATTTGATTCAATTATTGTCTATATTTTTTATATTATTAAATCAATAATTGAAATGACAGAGTTATTAATATTATTATTTAAAATATTAACGATGTTTAGAAGTTATGCTAATGAGAGGTTTGGTCACCTAATTACGCGTCAATAGGGAGAAATCCTTATTAGAAAGCCCCCTCTTTCCTGGGAATGGCCTGGTCGATTAATAGTGTGAATTATAATAATGATGATGAGTTTTATTTTATTAGTATTATTAATGTAATAAAACAGAAAATCTTTTTATATAAAACAAAATACTTTTATAAAGTTATTTGTTTTATTAGACAATAATTAGAATATATTATATTTTATTATGCATAGTATTGCATAGTGCCTGCAAAGTATTTTGCATAGTAAAATCTTTTTATATAAAACAGAATACTTTTATAAAGTTATTCGTTTTATTAGATTATAAATATAATATATTATATTTTATTTAAAAGATTTTGTTTTATTAGAATATTTTATTAATACTGCATAGTAAATCAATCTGGAGCGTTCATGAATTAGTTACTATTCAGTCCATTCTCCTATAAATAGAAGCTCATTCCTTCATTATTTCTTATGAATTCACTGAAACTCTAGAGAGAGAAACTATAGAGAGAAAGAAGAAAAATATTCTACTACTTCACTACTCCTATATCCAGTTTCTTCTAAGGTAAGGGGTATTATTTCTTTTGTATTCGTGAAGAGAACTTCTGTTATTCCATTCTTTATTATTCTGTTGGAATAACCTGTATACGCGGGCTACCCTCTACTTGGTGAAATTCTTCTATTATTCCATTCTTTATCATTATGTTGGAATAACTTGTCTATGCGAAGTACCGCATACATGGTGAAATTCTTCTGTTATTCCATTCTTTATCATTATGTTGGAATAACATGTCTATGCGAAGTACCACATACATGATTAAATTCTTCTGTTATTCCATTCTTTATTATTCTGTTGGAACATCTTGTCTGTGCGTTGACGCATGACCTGGTTCCGTTATTTATTATTCTGCTGGAACATCCTGTCTGTGCGTTTACGCATAACCTGGTTCCGTTATTTATTATTCTGTTGGAATATCCTGTCTGTGCGTTTACGCATGACCTGGTTCCGTTATTTATTATTCTATTGGAATAACATGTCTGTGCGGTCTATCGCATGCCTGGTGATTTCTTTTGTTATTCCATTCATTATTATACTCAGTTGGTTAAAGTTTTAACTTCTATACTCCATGAAATTAGTGGAATATCCTTGATATTTGCGCTTCATCGAGTATCTTTCATGGAAATATTCTTTTGAGCATTCTTGAATTTTACTCTACAAAGAAGTATCATGTTGACAATTTGGATGTTATTAGTTCCTGAATAAATTAATTCTTGAACTTGTTTTTATTGAATTCTAATATCATTGTCATCATCCTCATGTTTATATTATGTTGAAAGTCATCTGTGGGCTGTAGTGCATAGATGGACTTGGTATGATTATGACCAGGGATTAAACAGTATAATCATGACCATAATGTTACAAATGATGTTGTAAAGTCCTCATTGGCCCGTGGTGCATTGATGGACAGTTGTTGGAATGATCATGACCATTGATGAATACACGAATATCCTTGGCCCGTAGTGCATGGAAAATTTGTGGTCATGATACTAATGAATATCCTTGGCCGTAGTGCAGGGATGATGTTGATTATTTATTAAGCTGAGTCTTAGCGATAAAAGTGATGAAAAACCTTTTTAAATCATAAAAGATAGTAGATTTTATTCTCTACTTGACTCTTTTAATGAATTGCTTGTTCCGCTGCAGTTAAACTTGATGTTTGTTGTATTGTATCAGTTTAACACTGTTGAAGGCTAACGATAATTTATTCTGCATTATCTTAGTTAAAATATTTCTTACTGGGCTAGTTGAGCTCACCCTTTTACTTTCATTGTTCTCTTCAGGAAATGAGAACGTAGCAGGGACTAGTCGGGGAACGGAGTGACGGTTCAGATGTTAGCATTAGTAGTCCTCACTATTCTATGAAATAGTGTGATAATAATTGTAATGAGGACTTATTATGAGAGTGGATATTGTCTAGAAGATAATATTTTTATTAAAACTCACAGCTCTTGTTGTATATTTAAGATTGTATTTGTATTTTGTACCATGTATTTGACGACTCAGAATATGAGATGTATACCTATTTTGGGGGCGTCACAATAACGTCCAAATTTTTAACATGATACTGCTTTGTAGAGTAAAATTCAAGAATAATATCCATGTATCGAAAATAATTTGGATAGAAAAGAAATAAATTTTTCGGTGAATAATACCCCGTGAATAGTATCCTATGAATAGTACTTTGGGAATAATACCCCATGAATAGTACCCTGACATGAAAAGTGCCCCGAATACCCGAGTGAATAATATTATAGTGAATAGTAAAATCGGGTGAATAGTAACCCGTGAATAGTAACTCATGAATAGTGCCCCGAATACCCGAGTGAAAAATATTATAGTGAATAGTAAAATTGAGTGAATAGTAACATGTGAATAGTAACTCGTGAATAGTACTTCGGGTGAAAATATTGATATTTAATAATAAAGTTCATATCAATATTCCAATAAAATGATACTGGATGAAGCGCAAAACTTATAGATATTCCACTAATTTCAAGGATAATAGAAGTAATACTTACCATAGTAAGTTTGGATTTAAGAATATGAAAAGAATTAACATAAGAAATTGCAAATGGATTTTCATTTTTCATACGGTACGTAATCCGCGTCGACGGGTTATTTCGACATACTAGGGGTTGAATATGAAAAATAGTATTCCTTATGAATAAGAAAGAAATAATACCCCTTACAAATACAACAAATAATATCCCTTACCTTAGTAGAAAGCTGGATACTGCAAAAGTGAAGTAGCAGAATACTCTTCTTCTTGTTCTCTATAGTTTCTCTCTCTACAGTGTCTCTTGTGAATCTCAGTGAATTGGTGAGAATGAAAGAAGAATTAAGCTTCTATTTATAGGAGAATGGACTAAATAGTAACTAATTCATGAACGATCCCGATTAATTTCCTATTAGAACGAACGGTTCATATTGATTACTATTAAAACCACAACCGATGGTCCAGATTGATATACTTTTAAACCACCACCGATGATCTAGATTGATTTACTTTTAAAACTACCATCGACGGTCCAGATTGATTTACTTTTAAAACCAGCACCGACGGTCCAGATTGATTTACTTTTAAAATTAACATCGACGGTCCAGATTGATTTACTATTAAAACCACCACCGATGGTCCAGATTGATTTAACTTATTAGTACACTTTAGTACCCCTAAAGTTTTCCAAGTTTGCATTATTCCCCTTTAACTTTTGTAATTCACATATCTTCAATAAACACATTCTTAATACTTCAACAATTATTTATCATTAATATTATAACTCACAATATTTAACAACCAGGTCATTCCCAAGAAAGAGGGGGGCTTTTCGATAAGGATTTCTCCTTATTGGCGCGCAATTAGGTGACCAAACCTCTCCTTGACAGAACTTCTAGACATTGTCAATATTGCAAATAATAATATGAATAACTTTATTATCTCAATAATATAAAATATTATACAGATGATAATGTGACAATAATTGAATCAAATAACGTGAGATATACTATGCAACAATTACTGTAGCAATAATTGAGTATAATTGAGTGACTTCTCATGTAAGCATCAATAATCAATACTGTGTGCTACTATGCAACCACACGTATTACTATACTTTTACCACCGGGTAGTTCAACAGTTGAACAATAAAACTTTCGTCGTTATTTTTATAAAATGATATTTTTGTCATTTTTTAACCACAACAATACTTCTATTGTGGGGTCCATCAATGATTGTGTCGTCGTACAAATATTCCCTTTTAAAATAAATATTTCCCGACCAATCAAATATTCACTGACACAACGAATATTTTATATCAACTTGTTTACTTTGAAAAATTTTCCAAATATTACCCACAACTATAATATTATATCATATCCACACCATAATATTCAAAAATATATTTCGAGAAAAATTATTCTTTATTCAAAAAAGTTGGGGTCTTACAACCTCGCATTCTTATAAAATTTTGTCCTCGAAATTAGGGTACGTATCTGATATGTCAAAGAGGTGAGGATACCTTGATTTTACTTCAGATTCTAATTCCCAGGTCATTTCCTCCACATCGTGGTTTCTCCACAAAACTTTGACTTGAGGTATAACCTTGGAGCATAGAATATGATCCTTCTTTTCCAAGATTTTAACAGCTACCTCTTCATACGTTAAATCTTCCTTTATCTCATCTGGTTCTAATTCAATAATGTGGTTCGGGTCTTTCACATATTTACGTAACATAGATATGTGAAAAACATTATGAACACGAGACATACTTGGCGGTAAGGAGAGTCTATAGGTCACAGTTCCTACTCGATCAAGGATTACAAATGGACCAATGAATCGAGGATTGAGCTTTCCACTCTTTCCAAATCTCATAACTCCTTTCCATGGAGCAGCACGTAACAACACATGATCTCCAATATTGAATTCCATGTCCTTTCAATGAAGATCAACATAACTCTTTTGTCGATCTTGTGAGGTTTTTATACGTTGTCGGATTGTTTGAATCTTTTTCATAGTCATACGTACCAACTAAGGTCCCAACAACGTTGCTTCACCTACCTCATCTCAGCATACTGGAGAACAAAACTTTCTTCCATACAACGTGTAAGACCCGAACTTTTATGAATAAAGATTAATTTCTCTCAAAATATATTTTTTAATATTATGGTGTGGATATAATATAATGTTATAGTTGTGGATAATATTTACAAATTTTGCAAAGTAAGCAAGTGGTTATATAATATTCGATTGGTTGGAAAATATTCGTTTTAACAGGAAATATTCATACGATGGCACAATCATTGGTGGACTCCACAACGGAAGTATTGTCGTAATAAGAAAACGACAGAATTATACTTTTATAAAAATAACGGCGGAAGTGTTACCGTTAAAATTGTTGAACTACCCGGTAGTAAAAGTACAACAATACACGTGGTTTCATAGTGGCACACGGTATTGATGCTTACGTGAGAAGTCACTCAGTTATACTCAATTATTGCTACAGTAATTGCAGCATCATATCTCTCATATTATTGATTCGATTATTGTCACAGTATCATCTGCATAATATGTTATATTATTAAATCAATAATTGAGATGACAAAGTTATTCATATTATTAAATTGCAATATTTACAATGTCTAAAAGTTTTGTCAAGGAGAGGTTTGGTCACCTAATTGCGCGCCAATAAGGAGAAATCCTTATCGAAAAGCCCCATCTTTCCTGGGAACGACCTAATTGTTAAATATTGTGAGTTATAATATTAATGATGAATAAGTTCGTGTTGATTAAAGATGAATTTGATAGTTCCATTGTGTTGGGATTATTGATGTTAGTGGAAATCGACATCTATTCTGATGATAATTGATGTTTGGGGGTTATATTAATATATCGGGTAATTTATCGAATAAATGAGCAATTAATTACTACTAATTCACATGCTTATATAACTATTTGTTCACATGTGTGTACTATTGAGTCACATTCACTTACTATTAGGGGAGTTGGTGCAAGATTGATAATACTTGCATGACTAAGTTAAAAATGGAGGTATAGATGGAGGTACTATACTGTAATTCGTATTTTCACATGTCTAGAACTATTGATTCACATGATTTACTATTAGGAGAGGTGGTGCAAGATTGATAATACTTGCAGGACTATATTAAAAATGAAAGAAAAGTTGGAGGTATTGTTCTGTAATATTTTGAGCCCCAAAACGTGCAATTATTGAAACTATATTTTTCTATAAATAGAAGTTCATTCTTTCTTCATTTCTCACCAATTCACTTAAGCTATTGAGCATTTATTATAAAGAGAAATTATAGAGAGAAAGAAGAAGAGAAGTCTCCTACCTCACTATTCTAATATCTAGTTTCTTTTAAAGGTAAGGGATATTATTTGTTGTACTCATAAGAGGTATTATTTCTTTCATATACATGAAGAGAGCTATTGTTATTCCATCCCTTATTATTATGTTGGAATAACCTGTTTATGCGAAGTACCGCATACATAGTAAAATTCTTCTATTATTCCATTCTTTATTATTCTGTCGGAATATCATGTCTGTGTGTTTACGCATGACCTGGTTCCATTCTTTATTATTCTATCAGAATATCTTGTATGTACGTTTACGCATGACCTGGTTCCATTCTTTATTATTCTGTCAGAATATTTTATCTGTGCGTTTACGCATGACCTGGTTCCATTATTTATTATTATGTAGGGAATAACCTGTCTGTGTGATCTATCGCATGCATGGTGAATCCTTATGTTAATTCATTCTTTATTATTTTGTTGGAATAACCTGTTTGTGTGGATTACCACATGCATGGTGAATGATCCTTTGTATTCATTTCTTATTAAATTGTGGAAATGATCTGTTTACATGGATTACCGCATGGCGGGAAAAAATCCATTTGCAGTTTCATATTTTATTATACTCAGTTGATTAAAGTTTTGGCTTCTTTACTCCATTAAATTAGTAGAATATCCTGGATATTTGGGCTTCATCCAGTATCTTTTCATGGAAAAATTTTCCTCAGCATTCTTGAATTTTACTCTACAAAGCAGTATCATGTTGACAATTTGGACGTTATTGGTTCCTGGATAAATTAATTTTTGAACTTGTTTTTATTGAATTCTTATATCATTGTCATCATCCTCGTGTTTATATTTTGTTGAAAGTCATCTATGACTTGTAATGTATATATGGACTTGGTATGATTATGACCAGGGATTATTCGGTGTCATCATGACCATAATGTTACATATGATGCGGTAAAAGTCCTCATTGGCCCGTAGTGCATTGATGGACAGTTGTTGGCATGATCATGACCATTGATGAATACACGAATATCCTTGGCCCGTAGTGCATGGATAATTTGTGGTCGTGATACTAATGAATATCATTGGCCGTAGTGCAGGGATGATGTGGATTATTTATTAAGCTGAGTCTTAGAGATAAAAGTGATGAAAAACCTTTTTAAATCATAGAAGATAATAGATTTTATTCTCTACTTGACTCTTCTAATGGATTGCTTATTCCGCTGTAGTTAAACTTGATGTTTGTTATATTTTATCAGTTTAACACTATTGAAGACTAATAATAAATTATTCTGCATTATCTTAGTCATAATATTTCTTATTGGCTAGTTGAGCTCACCCTTTTGCTTTCATTGTTCTCTTCAGGAAATGAGAACGTTGCCAGGACTAGTCGGGAAACGGAGTGATGGTCCGAGATGGTGTCATAGTAGTCCTCACTATTCTATAAAATAGTGTGATAATAAATGTAATGAGAATTCCATTGAGTGTGGATATTGTCTAGATGACAATATTTGTATTAAAACTCACAGCATATGTTTTGTCGTATTTTACACTACAGTTGTATAATTAAGTTTTTTATTTGTATTTTGTACCATGTATTTAGCGACTCAAGATGGATGATGTATACTTATTTTGGGGGCGTCTTAGTTGGTATCAAAGCTTAGGGATATGATCCCTGGCTGAAATGTGAGACAAGAACTAGGAGGGAAGAGACGGGGATATGTTGCATGTCAATTAACCTTTGTTTTGTGGCAGTATTTGAAAATGACATCCGAGAATGTTGAGAGTAGCAATGGAGCACAAGAGACCGTTGAGTCTCCACAGATTAATAATCAAGATAATGTGCATCAGGAAGGCGAAAATCCTCATGCAAACGACAACACTGACCAAATGATGAACGATGGAATGTTCAGAGGCTTTAAGCAATTCATTCAACATCAGGCGAGAGCGGCTCCTGTCCAAAATGCAGGTGGAAACACTGGAAACTCTTGGACGGTCACTGTTAAACAGTTCAAGGAGCTGGGACCACCAGAGTTTTTTAGAGAGCCAAAACCACTTAAGGCAGAGATGTGGATAAAGTAGAACAACAAAATATTTGATGTCTTGGGATGCTCGGAGGAGCAAAAGGTTCCCTTTTCCAACTTCATGTTGCGAGTAGAGGCAAATTACTGGTGGGAATCTGTAAAGCGTACTCAACATGCCGCACTGAAGATGTCTTGGGAAAAGTTTCAAGAACTGTTCAATGACAAGTACTTTCCTGAAAGTATTCGTCACAAGAAAGAGGTAGAGTTCATTAAACTAGAGCAAAACAACATAACCGTGTCGTAGTACGAAGCCAAGTTTGTCGAGTTGTCTCGGTTTGCGTCCCATTTGGTTGATATTGAGGAGAGAGTGACGTGGATATTTCTAAGAGGTTTGAAACCCGAGATACGTCAATACCTCATTTCTCATAAACTTTGATTGTATTCAGATGTTGTTAATAGGGCTTAGTTATTGGAGTGCGATAATGAGTCAACCCAACTAAAAGAGAGCAGCCGGCAAAATGATAATACCAGTGATAGCAATCATTGAAGCGGTGAAAACAAGCGTGGAGGGAATCAACATGCCAGGAATGGTAACCACTTCGGTGGTAATCATGGTCAAAACAATAAGAGTGGACATTTCAAGAAGAGGAGATTCAACAATGATGGAAAGACGTCAGCATTAGCACCCGTCGTTAAGGAATGAGAACGACCACCTATCAAATGCTTCAAATGTGGAGGGGAGGGACACATCAGTCCAAACTACGTGATGCCAGCCAAAGCATGTTAAAATTGTGGAAGAGAAGGTCGCCTAGCCCAATTTTTTCATGCACCAAAGTCAAGTCCAGCTGGGATGGAGGCATTAAAGACCGTCCCAGACAAGACAAAACCGGTAGTTCGAGGGAGAGCGTTTATCGTAACCTCCCAGAAAGCAAGGAACCCGAAAGAGGACATCACGGGTAAGCTTATCATAAACTCTAATGAAGTCTATACCTTATTTGATACCGATTCTACCCATTCTTTTCTTTCTCCTATTTGCACTCAAACGTTTAAATTTGACTCTAGAGAAATTGGACTTTGACTTATCTGTTGAAACCTCGTTAGGAGAAACCTTCATTATATCCACTGTTTATAAGTCTTGTTTAGTTCAAATCGGCACCCACACGTTACCTGTTGATCTTATTTCTTTGAAAATACTTGCATTTGATGTAATTTTAGGGATTATTTGGTTAACTACTCATCATGTAAAAATTAATTATTTTCGTAAGGTTGTTAGCTTTCATATTCCTAACTAACCTATTATGCGAATTCAAGCAACCAAACCATTAAAATCAATAACTGTCATCTCAAGCCATAAAGCTATTCGTTTATTAAAAAACGAATGTCAAGCTTTCTTAGCTCTTGTCACGTATTTAAACAAAAATACGTCAGTTTTGAAAGATATTTCTATTGTTAATAAATTTCCTGACATATTCCTTGAAGAACTTCTTGGCATACCCCCATTGCGTGAAATTGAATTTTGTATCGACATTGAACCCGGTACAAAACCCATTTCCAAAGCCCCATATCGAATGGCTCCTATTGAACTTCAGGAGTTAAAGACCCAACTACAGGAATTGTTAGACATCAGTTTCATTCGTCCTATTACGTCCCCTTGGGGTGCTCCTGTTATATTCGTAAAGAAGAAAGATGTGAGTATTCGACTTTGTATTGATTATCAGGAGTTGAACCATGTTACTATCAAAAATAGATATCCATTGCCTTGCATTGATGACCTGTTTGACCAGTTGCAAGGCGCCAAATTCTTTTCAAAGATTGATCTTCGTTCCAGATATCACCAATTGAATATTAGAACCGATGACATTCCAAAGACGGCTTTCAGAACTATGTACGGGCATTATGAATTCCTAGTCATATCTTTTGGATTGACTAATGCTCATGATGCCTTCATGGACATGATGAATCGAGTATTCAACGAATATTTAGATCACTTTGTGGTCGTCTTTATTGATGACATCCTCATATATTCCAAAAGCCGTGAAGATCATGAGCAACACTTGAGGCTGATACTCCAAAGGCTTCGTGAAAACAAGCTTTATGCCAAGTTGAAGAAATGCGAGTTCTAGCTTGAAGAAGTAGCATTCCTTGGGCACGTAGTATCAAGTCATGGAATATCTATTGACCCAGCAAAGATTGAAGTTATTCAAAGCTGGGAGCAACCTAAATCAGTGACCGAAGTACGTAGCTTTCTCGGTTTAGCTGGTTATTATCGGAGATTCGTAGAAGGGTTTTCTCGAATCGCTACTCCATTAACTCAGCTGACTTGGAAAGATACAAAGTTTGGTTGGAGCGAAGAATGTGAGAAGAGTTTTTAAGAACTCAAGAGGAGACTCATTTCAGCACATGTTCTGACAATACCATCTAGCTCGGAGGGATTTGTCATCTACAATGATGCTTCGGGCAAAGGGTTAGGATTTGTTCTAATGCAACATGGGAAAGTCATAGCGTATGCCTCTAGCAGCTCAAAGAATATGAGATGAATTATCCCACTTATGATTTAGAGTTGGCCGCTGTCGTTTTTGTACTTAAGATTTGGAGGCATTACCTGTATGGAGAGAAGGTGGAGATCTATACAGATTATAAAAGCCTCAAATATTTCTTCACTCAAAAGGAACTCAACATGCGGCAACGACGTTGGCCTGAGCTGTTGAAAGATTATGATCACACCATCTAATACCATCCTGAAAAAGCGAACGTAGTAGCTGAACCATTGAGTATATGATCATATGCGGGCACTGTTAGGTTTGTAATATTCAAGAACGCAATCAAATTGCAAAATAATGCGGAAACGTGTAAAATCAGAGTTTAAAATTTTTACAAACCATAAACCCGGATCACCCTTTATGCATAATTATTAATTAAACGAAAAGATAAAGAATAAAATCATACCCTTGAAGATCGAGCTTCCTCAGGTACAAGTTCACCTCCAATCCTTTTCGCGTTCATCTTGAATCCACCGGGTTGGGTTCCTTCCTTTGATCAACGTTAGCCACCCAAGTGTTTGGCCTCTAGAGGTGATCCACCAAGGAAGAACAAGAATTCAAGAAGATGGGTATTTGGCTCAAACCCTAGTTTTCTATCTCTATAGAAAAAGGCGTACTCTCCAACAATTGGAATAACGTATGTTAGATATCTGATATAAGACTCCTCTTATAAAGATATCTAGTAACCCTATTAAAAATAAGGTATTATTTATTTAATTAAACTCTTTTAATTAAATGGGCTCCCTAATCTTATTAGGGATAATTAATTAAACTCCTTTAACTAATTTTCCCTCCTAATCCTATTAGGAATAAATGAGAGTACTTATATTAAATTAATTCCTAAACTCTTTTAGAAATTAAAATAATAATAATAGTAATAATATTAATAAGACTCCTCTTATTAATTTATATTTAATATTTCTAAAATATTAAATAATAAATATTAAGCTATTTAATTTATTCTATCACCATAGATTAAATTAAATATACTTAACATATTATTACGATTATGCCATTAACTTCTTAAATAATTATTCTTCCTTTTATGGTGTGACCCTTTAGGTTCTCCATATTAAACCGGTTGTGAATAAATTAATTAGAACAATTCTAATCTTATTTAAATAAATAAATTAAACTATTAATTTATTTAAATAAATAATATTTATTCTATAATAGGGATAAGCCTCCCTAGCGATCAACGACTTTCCAGATAATACAGATTTCAACATTAATCATAAAAGAACCTTTGAGTAAATAGTTACCGTACAATTCAATCCTTCCACCATACAATGTCCCAATTAAATATAAGACATGGAATTACTGTCAAGTCTTATTTTATTTAATTATATGTATTTCGACTCTTAAATGCACAACTCCAAATTATGCAAATTAGAAACTCCTTTCTAATTTCATTCTGCCTTGGCCAAGGACTACTGAGTTGTCATTTATCGAATCACATAGGACATTTCTCTTCTTTTACTAGAAGTGGTAGATTCTTTATTGATCATACATTATCTCCATGTACAACTTATTATACCCAAGCATACCCTTTGATATACCCTAAGGGTCTTAAGGAATAAGTCAAAGTATAACTCATCATACACAAGATACTATGATGATCTCAAGTCCAAGGATCACTTGTACTACTATCACTACAGGAATTCCTATTGACAGGCAAGTAAAACTCCATTAGATATTCCTTAGCGAGTCACGTTCAATGAACTTATTCTCTAATAAGCACCTACATACTTGCTTTAGTGTCTCCACACAAATGACCATGAGATCAATCATCCTCATCCAATGAGCAAGCAACGTATGTACCAATCTATCCGGATTCACTAATCCCCAATTTAGTAATCCAACGATTGGGAACAATTTTAGTTTTAAGCTTTCTAAGAATTTAGATCTCATTAGAATGATCATCATCATTATTCTAAAAGCATTGCTTAAAACTATGGGTTTATCACATATTATAAAACAGCATCATGTAGATAATTAAAAGCCTTTAATAAATTAATACTTTTTATTAATAAATGAATAAGATTGTTACAAAGTATATGCTTTATCATCAAACATGATTGGCTTGTGTGCATACTATTTTCAATCTCCCACTTGCACTAAAGCCAATCGTCATGGTATCTCATACTCTTCTTCTCTAAGTGACGATTATCCTGCTGTTGGATAAGCTTTAGTTAATGGATATGTAATGTTGTTCTTGAGAGTCCACTATCTCTATAGTGATTTCCCATCTTTCAATGATTCCTATAATCAAATGAAAGTGCTACAACACATGTTTGGATCCAAGATGAGACTTAGGAAAAATTCCTAGTTCTATAATGAACTTTTAATCCAAACAATCAACTTGCAGCTTCATTTATAGCTATATACTTTGTCTTTATCACTAAACCAGCAACTCTTTGCTGTTTGGAACCTTTCCAATTCACTGCACCACCGTTCAAGGTAACGATTTACCTTAAAGTGGATTTTCTGTCGTCTTGGTCTGTCTGAAAAACTTGAGTCTGTTAAGCCCTCTAGTTTTAATTCAGACTCACCATAAATCTGATCACATCCTTAGTGCCGGTTAAGTACTTTAAGATGTTTTTCACTGTCTCACAGTGAACTTCTCCAGGATATGACTGATCAACATCAGGTCGCGTATATTTAATTGCATACATGATTGTCACTCATGTGATCTCTCTTTTAGGAGTCTATGGGGACTATTAAGAGAGATACACTCCAGGGCTCATCAACATGAGATATCTCTTGGAGTTTGCCATGTTAAACGACTTTAGCATCAAATGAATATACGTTCTTTGGGTTAAGCCGAGCATCCTTTTAAATCTATCTATATAGATTTGCATCCCCAATTAAGATACTCTTCCCAAATCATTCGTGAAGGAATGTTTAGACAACTTTATCTTTATTGATTTTAGCATTGGCATGTCATTCCTTATCCGTATTATATCAACATATAATACCAGAAATGTCACGACACTCCCACTGACCCTTTTGTACACACTAGGTTCATTCTTATTTTTTGATAAAATCAAACTCTTTTGATTCTTTCATCAAAATGAATGTTCCATTTTGAGAGTGTCTACAACTCTTACCTCATCGTATGTAACTGGATCATCATCTTCTATGATACGTACCTCATCATCATCATCCATGATGAATCCATACCTCCTAGGTATCTTCGGTACTATTCCAGATTTACGATTCGGTTGTGGTACAATAGGTCTATCTATAGGTTCCTCTTATTTGACTTGTAGTGTTTTGTGGTTCTTGAACTTTTCAAGATGTTTTATCCTCCCACTAGCCCCTTCAATAAACATCTTTATCTTAGAAGGCAGCATGTTTCGCAACAAACACCTTTTGCTAAGTAGGATTATAGAACATATGCCCTAAACTTACTTTAGGATGTCCCACAAATCTGTACTTGTCAAATTTTGTCCCAAGCTTATCCTTTGAAACCGTTTCACATAAGTTGGACAACCCCTTATCTTAACATACTTAAGATTAAGAATCCTCCCTGTCCATAACTTTTATGGAGTCTTGGGGCCGGATTTTGAGGTTACCTTTTCGTAGATATGCAGTTATTTCTAGGACATGATCCTAGAGGGATACTGGAATGTCGGTAAAATCATTATGGACCGCACCATGTCCAACAAGGTACGATTTTTCCTTTCAGATACATCAATCAATTATTGCATATCAGGATGTGTCCATTATGAGAAAACCATTTGAGATGATCTAGAAACTTATTGCACAAGTATTTATTCCTTGATCTAATCAAAGAATCTTAATACTTTGTCAATTTGTTTCACTTCTGAATTCTTTGAACCTTTCAAATAATTCATACTTGTATTTCAGCAAATACATATTCAACTCTTTGAATGTTCATCTCCTTTTCTTATACTAATTTGTTCAATTTGCAAAATTATTTTCACGTAAGTCAAGTATATAAAATTCATTAAGAAATATTCCAGTTCTATACAAAACATTATTATTATTATAAATAGAACAACAATTTTTCTTAAATATAATACCAAAGATTTCATTGTTCAACAATAAAATGGAAATAATGTTTCCAACAAGTACTGGAATACAATAACAACTTATTGACTTAATAGACTTGCCCGTAGGCATTGCTAAACTATAAGTTCCTATGGCTAATGCAGCAACCTTTGCTTCATTTTCCACACATAGGTTTACTTATATTTGTTTAACTTTCTACTTCTACTTGGTCCCTTCATAAATCTATATTTATGATAACCAAAGTCGGTATCCAATACCCAAGTATAACCTTGACTTAAAGAAAAATTTATTTTAAATTATGAACAAAATTGTATTGTAACCGAAACTTCACTAAGTTTCTTTGGTTAGCCTTTGCAAGATGCTTCTCGCAGTTTCTTTCCAGTGTCCAGGCTTATTGCAGTGGAAGCAAACTCCTTTGCTATCCGTATCAGTTTTGTTCTTATTATCCTTTGTTTTTGCCCTTTCTATTTACCTTCTTAGAATCGTTCTTCTTTTCAGAAGATCCTTTGGCCCCTATCAGTAAGACTTGGTCTTTCTTGGTTGGAAAGTGACTCTCAATATTTTCAACATGTTAAGCAAATCAGCGAGGCTGATATCTAGCTCGTTCATATGAAAAATTCACAACAATTATGAAAGGAGTCCGGAAGTGAGTGCAAGATTAAATCTTGGCTCAACTCTCCATCCATGACAAAACCCATTTGTCCTAATTGATCAATCAAATTGATTATGTTAAGGACTTTTGTCTGTACTATAGTGTCATTGGCCATTCTAGATCGAAAGAGCTCCTTAGATATCTGATATCTATCAGTCCTACTTTCCTCACCATCAACTACTTGATGTGCAGTAGTATAGTAGGAGAATCCATAGTTTCATGCTGACGCTGAAGGTCGTTACTCATGGATACGAGCATGATGCATTGAGCCAACTGTGCATCATCTTGCCACTTTCTAAAAGTAGCAATCTCTTCCTCAGAGGCATTGTCTGCAACCATTGCAGGGATAGAGGTATTTAGGACATAAGATAGCTTTTCAGCCATGAGAACTATTCTCAATTTCCTTAACCAATCCATTTAATTTGGTCCGGTTAAATAAGCATCTAATATGCTATGCAGTGATAGTAATTTAGACATTGTAAAAATTTGTAAATGAATTTGTAATTAACAACATTTTAACATACATTCTTTTATTAATTACCAAAATAAATTAGGTCTTGTTTTAAATTGGTATCTCTCACTATTTTCTTCAAACTATATTACCCTCACTTATATAGTTCGGCAAAATCTAATTAAAGATTTGCTAGTGAGAATAAGGATCCCATTTCAAATGTATATAGCCTTGTGTGTGCACAACAAACTATATATAAATAAATAGGTAGACAACTCTTGTCAATTACATCAACTATGTAACTCCTTGTATTTTGCCTCTTAAATCGTAATGGTCAAGTGTGTGCACATCCGAACTAAAACGATTTAAGTTAAGTCAGACCCAGCATTTCCATATAAGTGAAGAGAAAACTACAGCCCTTGTGTGTGCACAACAAAGCAGTAATGTTCAATTCCTTATAAACATCATATGTAATAAAAACAACATCTCAAATATTTAATACTCGCCTTGTGTGTGCACAACAAACTCATATTAAATATTCAATACTCTATTGTTTCTATCATGCTAGAAGGCGACGTTCGATATTCCAAATATCTTTGAACGTTACAACTTAATATAAAATATTTGAGGGGTTTGTTATTAAATTGTCTCATCTTGTTTAGCGCGCATGCACATATATATATAAAATACGCGTCATATTAATGAACATGCGAAGCATGTTTGCATAATATATAATATATATATAGTATAAGCATGAACATATAGAATACTATATTCTACCTGGATTGATTATGGACTTTTATTCTAGTTTGGTTCACTAGAGCCACCAAGTGAACCAAAAGGTCAAACCCTAGGGGTGCAAGAATTAATATTTAAATATAACTATTACATTTAAACCCGGGCTCCATTACAAACGGGTCTTCACGCGCTCCTTGCTCCTTGATCTCCAATTCTTCAAAATTAATTCTAACTATTTCTATTACAAAACTATTTAAAATAAATAGAAACCTTGATCAGCAGTCAAGGGGAAGTACATAGGAGGGAGTTAGAATTTACATTAAGGAAAAATTAGAGAAGACGAGGTACACAGACCCCATTTAATAAAACCCATACATTCATGCATCCAACTAAAATAAAATCCAATCACATTGGTCAATAGTCCATAATCAATCCCATTTATTATCATACACATCACCATATGCATCAATAAATAACATTCATCTCATGAATAATAAACATTTAATATATATATTGATATCATTTAATGGGCAAATTTAGTTAGTATAAAATTTAATTTTGAATCAAAATAAACTCCTTTATTTTAATCCAAATTTAAATTAAAATAAAACTATTTTATTTTAATTTATCCAATTTTGAATAAAATAAACTATTTTATTTTAATCAAAATCTTTAATCAAAATAAACTCCTTTATTTTAATTAATTATGGAATCCAATTCCATGTAAAAAAAACTTTTATTAAAGAAAACAAGGATTCTCTTTCCTATTCACAAATAAACTCCTTTATTTTGAATAATATGAAATCTTATTTCATATTTAAATAAACTCCTTTATTTAAGGAAAGATGGATTCATTTTTCTATTCACAAATAAACTTCTTTATTTTGAATAATATGAAATCTTATTCCATATCTAAATAAACTCCTTTATTTAAGGAAACATTGAATCCAATTTCAACTCCAATTAGTTATCATGGAATCCAATTCCAACTCTAATTAGTTTGCATGAAATTCTAATTTTAAAATTAAAATAAATCTTTTATTTTAAAATTAAAATAAACCTTTTATTTTAAGATTAAAATAAACTTTTATTTTAATAATAAAATAATAAAAATATTATATATATACCGATATATATATATATAATATATAACTATTATATAATATATATATAACCGAATATATATATATATAATCATGCTCCTTAATTTCCGTGCTTTCCTTGAATTGATAGAATCCTGGTAACTTCAAAAACAAACCATTAACCATATATATATATTTATATACTAATAGTTAACAGTAATAAAAGTTGTTCAACAGACGGAATCAGCCACGTGAACTGCAGGAGAAACCGAAGCAAAAAAAAAAAAATTGTGGACTCAGCGAAAAAGAGATTACGTGACTGCTTCCCTTGAAATCCGTGCAAGTCCTTACTATCATATAACGACACAGCGAAACAGTAATTAAAAAAAAAAAACAGTTCGCCATTTTTTTTTTTTTTAAATAAATTTTATACAATAAAATTATGCCCAATTAAATTGTTCTAAACACATATCAATATACATATCAAATCTGAACAATTAATAATTTGCATAAAGGTTTGGCTCTGATGCCACTGTTAGGTTTGTAATATTCAAGAACGCAATCAAATTGCAAAATAATGCGGAAACGTGTAAAATCAGAGTTTAAAATTTTTACAAACCATAAACCCGGATCACCCTTTATGCATAATTATTAATTAAACGAAAAGATAAAGAATAAAATCATACCCTTGAAGATCGAGCTTCCTCAGGTACAAGTTCACCTCCAATCCTTTTCGCGTTCATCTTGAATCCACCGGGTTGGGTTCCTTCCTTTGATCAACGTTAGCCACCCAAGTGTTTGGCCTCTAGAGGTGATCCACCAAGGAAGAACAAGAATTCAAGAAGATGGGTATTTGGCTCAAACCCTAGTTTTCTATCTCTATAGAAAAAGGCGTACTCTCCAACAATTGGAATAACGTATGTTAGATATCTGATATAAGACTCCTCTTATAAAGATATCTAGTAACCCTATTAAAAATAAGGTATTATTTATTTAATTAAACTCTTTTAATTAAATGGGCTCCCTAATCTTATTAGGGATAATTAATTAAACTCCTTTAACTAATTTTCCCTCCTAATCCTATTAGGAATAAATGAGAGTACTTATATTAAATTAATTCCTAAACTCTTTTAGAAATTAAAATAATAATAATAGTAATAATATTAATAAGACTCCTCTTATTAATTTATATTTAATATTTCTAAAATATTAAATAATAAATATTAAGCTATTTAATTTATTCTATCACCATAGATTAAATTAAATATACTTAACATATTATTACGATTATGCCATTAACTTCTTAAATAATTATTCTTCCTTTTATGGTGTGACCCTTTAGGTTCTCCATATTAAACCGGTTGTGAATAAATTAATTAGAACAATTCTAATCTTATTTAAATAAATAAATTAAACTATTAATTTATTTAAATAAATAATATTTATTCTACAATAGGGATAAGCCTCCCTAGCGATCAACGACTTTCCAGATAATACAGATTTCAACATTAATCATAAAAGAACCTTTGAGTAAATAGTTACCGTACAATTCAATCCTTCCACCATACAATGTCCCAATTAAATATAAGACATGGAATTACTGTCAAGTCTTATTTTATTTAATTATATGTATTTCGACTCTTAAATGCACAACTCCAAATTATGCAAATTAGAAACTCCTTTCTAATTTCATTCTGCCTTGGCCAAGGACTACTGAGTTGTCATTTATCGAATCACATAGGACATTTCTCTTCTTTTACTAGAAGTGGTAGATTCTTTATTGATCATACATTATCTCCATGTACAACTTATTATACCCAAGCATACCCTTTGATATACCCTAAGGGTCTTAAGGAATAAGTCAAAGTATAACTCATCATACACAAGATACTATGATGATCTCAAGTCCAAGGATCACTTGTACTACTATCACTACAGGAATTCCTATTGACAGGCAAGTAAAACTCCATTAGATATTCCTTAGCGAGTCACGTTCAATGAACTTATTCTCTAATAAGCACCTACATACTTGCTTTAGTGTCTCCACACAAATGACCATGAGATCAATCATCCTCATCCAATGAGCAAGCAACGTATGTACCAATCTATCCGGATTCACTAATCCCCAATTTAGTAATCCAACGATTGGGAACAATTTTAGTTTTAAGCTTTCTAAGAATTTAGATCTCATTAGAATGATCATCATCATTATTCTAAAAGCATTGCTTAAAACTATGGGTTTATCACATATTATAAAACAGCATCATGTAGATAATTAAAAGCCTTTAATAAATTAATACTTTTTATTAATAAATGAATAAGATTGTTACAAAGTATATGCTTTATCATCAAACATGATTGGCTTGTGTGCATACTACTTTCAATCTCCCACTTGCACTAAAGCCAATCGTCATGGTATCTCATACTCTTCTTCTCTAAGTGACGATTATCCTGCTGTTGGATAAGCTTTAGTTAATGGATATGTAATGTTGTTCTTGAGAGTCCACTATCTCTATAGTGATTTCCCATCTTTCAATGATTCCTATAATCAAATGAAAGTGCTACAACACATGTTTGGATCCAAGATGAGACTTAGGAAAAATTCCTAGTTCTATAATGAACTTTTAATCCAAACAATCAACTTGCAGCTTCATTTATAGCTATATACTTTGTCTTTATCACTAAACCAGCAACTCTTTGCTGTTTGGAACCTTTCCAATTCACTGCACCACCGTTCAAGGTAACGATTTACCTTAAAGTGGATTTTCTGTCGTCTTGGTCTGTCTGAAAAACTTGAGTCTGTTAAGCCCTCTAGTTTTAATTCAGACTCACCATAAATCTGATCACATCCTTAGTGCCGGTTAAGTACTTTAAGATGTTTTTCACTGTCTCACAGTGAACTTCTCCAGGATATGACTGATCAACATCAGGTCGCGTATATTTAATTGCATACATGATTGTCACTCATGTGATCTCTCTTTTAGGAGTCTATGGGGACTATTAAGAGAGATACACTCCAGGGCTCATCAACATGAGATATCTCTTGGAGTTTGCCATGTTAAACGACTTTAGCATCAAATGAATATACGTTCTTTGGGTTAAGCCGAGCATCCTTTTAAATCTATCTATATAGATTTGCATCCCCAATTAAGATACTCTTCCCAAATCATTCGTGAAGGAATGTTTAGACAACTTTATCTTTATTGATGATGGTGAATATACTAGTGGAACCGACTTTAATCGATAGAGTTAAAGCTGCTCAACCCACAGACCTGGAGCTGATACGTATGAGAAAGAAACTACAAGAAGGTGCTATTCCGGAAGCAAGAATCGATGAAGAAGGAATACTTTGAGTCAATTCCAGACTTTGTGTTCCTAACGATTCTGACTAGAAGTATAAAATCATGATGGAGGCGTACAACACACTGTTTGCAATCCATCATGGGAGTACCAAAATTTATCATGATCTTCGACATACATTTTGGTGGAGCAATATGAAGAGAGAGATAGCGGGGTTTATCTCAAGGTGTCTAACTTGTCAATGAGTCAAGGCGGAGCATCAAGTGCCAAAAGGTCCATTGCAACCACTTAAAATTCCAGAATAGAAGTGGGATCACATTACCATGGATTTCGTTACTGGTCTTCCCAAGGTTTCTCAAGGCATAGATGCGATTTGGGTCATTGTTGATAGATTGACCAAGTCTGCTCATTTCTTACCAATACGAAAAACTTATACATTTGAATGTCTTGCTAGAATGTACATAAACGAGATTGTAAGATTGCATGGTATGCTAGTATCTATAGTTTCTGATCGAGACCCAAGATTCACTTCAAAATTTTGGGTTAGTTTACAAAAAGTTATGGGCACGGATTTACAATTTAGTTCGGCGTATCATCTTCAAACAGATGGACAATCAGAGAGGACTATTCAAACTCTTGAGGATTTATTAAGACTCTGTGTCCTTGACGTCAAGGGAAGTTGGGACAAGTTCTTACCATTTGTGGAGTTTTCCTACAATAATAGTTATCAAGCAAGTATTGGCATGACTCCATTTGAGGCGTTGTATAGAAGAAAGTGTCGTTCTCCAGTATGCTGGGATGAGGTGGGTGAAACAACATTGTTGGGACCGGATTTGGTACGTATGACTACGGAAAAGATTCAAACGATCCTATAACATATAAATACCTCACAAGATCGACAAAAAAGTTATGCTGATCCTCATCGAAAGGACGTGGAATTTGATATTAGAGATCATGTGTTGTTACGTGTTGCTCCATGGAAAGGAGTTATAAGATTTGGAAAAAGAGGAAAGCTTAATCCTCGATTCATTGGCCCATTTTTAATCCTCTATCGAGTAGGAATTGTGGCCTATAGACTCGCCTTACCACCAAGTATGTCTCGTGTTCATAACTTTTTTCACATATCTATGTTACATAAATATGTGAAAGACCTGAACCACATTATTGAATTGGAAGGATGAGATAGAAGAAGATTTAACGTATGAAGAGGTACCTGTTAAAATCTTGGATAAGAAAGATCATATTCTACGCTCTAAAGTTATACCTCAAGTTAAAGTTTTGTGGAGAAACCATGATGTTGAGGAAATGACCTGGGAGTTAGAATCTGAAATGAAATCAAGGTATTCTCACCTCTTCGACATACCAGGTACGCACCCTAATTTCGAGGATAAAATTTCATAAGAAGGGGAGGTTGTAAGACCCCAACTTTTATGAATAAAGATTAATTTCTCTCGAAATATATTCTTGAATATTATAGTGTGGATATAATATAATGTTATAGTTGTGGGTAATATTTTATAAATTTTGCAAAGTAAGTGGTTATATAATATTCGATTGGTCGGGGAATATTCGTTTTAGCAGGAAATATTCGTACGAAGGCACAATCATTGGTGGACCGCACAATGGAAGTATTGTCATAGTAAGAAAATGACAGAATTATCTTTTTATAAAAATAACGACGAAAGTGTTACCTTTAAAACTGTTGAACTACTCGGTAGTAAAAGAATAGTAATACGCGTGGTTGCATAGTAACACACGGTATTGATCCTTACGTGAGAAGTCACTCAGTTATACTCAATTATTGCTACAGTAATTGCTGCATCATATCTCTCATATTATTGATTCGATTATTGTCACAATATCATCTGCATAATATGTTATATTATTAAATCAATAATTGAGACGATAAAGTTATTAATATTATTAAATTGCAATATTTACAATGTCTAGAAGTTCTGTCAATGAGAAGTTTGGTCACCTAATTGCACGCCGATAAGGAGAAATCCTTATTAGAAAGCCCCCTCTTTCCTGGGAACAACCTGGTTGTTAAATATTGTGAGTTATAATATTAATGATGAATAAATTAAAGATGAATTTGATAGTTCCATTGTGTTGGGATTATTGGTGTTAGTGGAAATTGACATCTATTCCGATGATAATTGATGTCTGGGGGTTATATTGATAAATTGGGTAATTTATTGGATAAATGAGTAATTAATTACTACTAATTCACATGCTTATATAACTATTTGTTCACATGTGTGTACTATTGAGTCACATTCACTTACTATTAGGGGAGTTGGTGCAAGATTGATAATACTTGCATGACTAAGTTAAAAATAGATGTATAGATGGAGGTACTATACTGTAATTCATATTTTCACATGTCTATGACTATTGATTCACATGATTTACTATTAGGGGAGGTGGTGCAAGATTGATAATACTTGCAGGACTAAATTAAAAATGAAAGAAAAGTTGGAGGTATTGTTCTGTAATATTTTGAGCCCCAAAACGTGTAATTATCGAAACTATATTTTTTTATAAATAGAAGCTCATTTTTTCTTCATTTCTCACCAATTCACTAAAGCTATAGAACATTTATCATAGAGAGAAATTATAGAGAGAAAGAAGAAGAGAAGTCTCCTACCTCACTATTCTAATATTCAGTTTCTTCTAAAGGTAAGGGATATTATTTGTTGTACTCATAAGGGGTATTATTTCTTTTATATTCATGAAGAGAGCTATTGTTATTCCATCCCTTATTATTATGGTAGAATAACCTGTCTATACGAAGTACCATATATAAGGTGAAATTCTTCTATTATTCCATTCTTTATTATTCTGTCGGAATATCATGTCTGTGCGTTTACGCATGACCTGCTTCCATTCTTTATTATTCTGTCGGAATATCTTGTCTGTGCGTTTACGCATGACCTGGTTCCATTATTTATTATTCTGTTGGGAATAACCTGTCTGGGTGATCTATCGCATGCATGGTGAATCCTTCTATTATTCCATTTTTTATTATTATGTTGGAATAACCTGTTTGTGTGGATTACCACATGCAAGGTGAATAATCATTTGTATTCGTTTCTTATTAAATTGTTGAAATGATCTGTCTACGTGGATTACCGCATGGCAGGCAAAAATTCATTTGCAGTTTTATATATTCTATTATACTCAGTTGGTTAAATTTTTGGCTTCTATACACCATGAAATTAGTAGAATATCCTGGATATTTGCGCTTCATCCAGTATCTTTTAATGAAGATATTCTTCTGAGCATTCTTGAATTTTACTCTACAAAGCAGTATCATGTTGACAATTTGGACGTTATTGGTTCCTGGATAAATTAATTCTTGAACTTATTTTATTGAATTCTTATATCATTGTCATCATCCTCATGTTTATATTTTGTTGAAAGTCATCTGTGGCCTGTAGTGCATAGATGGACTTGGTATGATTATGACCAGGGATTATTCGGTGTAATCATGATCGTATTATTACAAATGATGTGGTAAAAGTCCAGATTGGCCCATAGTGCATTCATGAATAGTTGTTGGCATGATCATCACCATTGATGAATACACGAATATCCTTGGCCTATAGTGCATTGATAATTTACGGTCGTGATACAAATGAATATCCTTGGCCGCAGTGTAGGGATGATGTGGATTATTTATTAAGCTGAGTCTCAGTGATAAAAGTGATGAAAAACCTTTTTAAATCATAGAAGATAGTAGATTTTATTGTCTACTTGACTCTTCTAATGAATTGCTTATTCCGCTATAGTTAAACTTGATGTTTGTAATATTTTATCAGTTTAACACTGTTGAAGACTAATGCTAAATTATTCTGCATTATCTTAGTCATAATATTTCTTACTGGGCTAGTTGAGCTCATCCTTTTGCTTTCATTGTTCTCTTCAGGAAATGAGAATGTAGCCTGGACTAGTCGGGGAATGGAGTGATGGTTCGAGATGGTATCATAGTAGTCCTCACTATTCTATAAAATAGTGTGATAATAAATGTAATGAGAACTCCATTGAGTTTGGATATTTTCTAGTTGACAATATTTGTATTAAAACTCACAGCATATGTTTTGTCGTATTTTACACGATAGGTGTATAATTAAGTTTTTTATTTGTATTTTGTACCATGTATTTGGCGACTAAAGATAGGTGATGTATACCTATTTTGGGGGTGTCTCACAACGCCTCAAATGGAGCCATGCCAATACTTGCTTGATAACTGTTATTGTAGAAAAACTCCACCAATGGTAAGAACTTGTCCCAACTTCCTTTGAAGTCAAGGACACAGAGTCTTAATAAATCCTCAAGAGTTTGAATAGTTCTCTCTGATTGTCCGTTCGTTTGAGGATGATACGCTGAACTAAATCGTAAATTCGTGCCCATAGGTTTTTGCAAACTAACCCAAAATCTTAAAGTGAATCTTGGGTCTCGATCAGAAACTGTGGATACTGGCATACCATGCAATCTTATAATCTCGTTAATGTACATACGAGCAAGAAGTTCAAGTTAACAAGTTTCTCGTATCGGTAAGAAATGAGCAGACTTGGTCAATCTATCAATAATGACCCAAATTGCATCTATACCTTGAGAAACCTTGGGAAGACCAGTAACGAAATCTATGGTAATGTGCTCCCACTTCCATTCTTGAATTTCAAGTGGTTGTAATGGACCTTTTGGCACTTGATGCTCCGCCTTGACTCGTTGACAAGTTAGACACCTTGAGATAAACCCCATTATCTCTCTCTTCATATTGCTCCACCAAAATGTATGTCGAAGATCATGATACATTTTGGTACTCCCAGGATGGATTGCAAACAGTGTATTGTGCGCCTCCATCATAATTTTATACTTCTAGTCAGAATCGTTAGGAACACAAAGTCTAGAGTTGACTCAAAGTATTCCCTTTTCATCGATTCTTGCTCCCAAAATAGCACCTTCTTGCACTTTCTTCTTCATACGTATTAGCTCCAGGTCTGTAGCTTGAGTAGCTTTAACTTTATCGATTAAAGTCGGTTCTACTCGTATATTTTCCATCATCATATTGGTCCCTGGAGTCTTTAACTCTATCTCCATCATTTGTAAGTTATACAAAATAGGCCTTTGCATTGACAATATCGCACTCGTACCCACATATGATCTTCTAGTCAATGCATCAGCTACTACGTTCGCTTTTCCAGGATTGTATTGAATGGTATGATCATAATCTTTCAATTGCTCAAGCCATCATCTTTATCGCATGTTGAGTTCTTTTTGAGTGAAGAAATATTTGAGACTTTTATGATCCGTATAAATCTCCACCTTCTCTCCATACAGGTAATGCCTCCAAATCTTAAGTGCAAAAACGACAGCTGCTAACTCTAGATCATGAGTAGGATAATTTCTCTCATATTCTTTGAGTTGTCGGGAGGCATAGGCTATGACTTTCCCATGTTGCATGAGAACATATCCTAAACCTTTGTCTGAAGCATCACTTCAGATGACAAATCCCTCCGAACAAGATGGTATTATCAGAACAGGTGCTAAAATGAGTCTCCTCTTGAGTTCTTGAAAACTCTTCTCACATTCCTCGCTCCAACTTAATTTTGTGTCTTTTCGAGTCAGCTGAGTTAATGGAGTAGCGATTCGAGAAAACCCTTTTACGAATCTCCGATAATAACCAGCTAAGCTGAGAAAGCTACGTACATCGATCACTGACTTGGGTTGCTCCCAGCTTTGAATTACTTCAATCTTTGCTGGGTCAACAGATATTCTATGATTTGATATCACGTTCCTAAGGAATGCTACTTCCTCAAGCTAAAACTCGCACTTCTTCAACTTGGCATAAAGCTTGTTTTCACGAAGCTTTTGGAGTATCAGCCTCAAGTGTTGCTCATGATCTTCACGACTTTTGGAATATATGAGGATGTCATCGATAAAGACGACTACAAAATTATTAGACCCTGAATTTTATGAAATAAAAGTATTCAATTTTTCTATTTTGGTAAATAGTTAAATTGATAAAAGTTTAAAGTTAAGGGTGACATTTGAACGTTTTTTAAAGTAATAAGTTGTCATAAAATAATCGTTGCTAAAATACGCGTGGTTGCATAGTAGCACACAGTATTGATTATTAATGCTTATTTGAGAAGTCACTCAGTTATACTCAATTATTGCTACAATAATTATTGCATCATATCTCTCATATTATTGATTCGATTATTGTCACAGTATCATCTACATTATATGATATATTATTAAATAAATAATTGAGACGACGAAGTTATTCATATTATTAAATTATAATATTTACAATGTCTAGAAGGTCTGCCAAGGAGAGGTTTGGTCACCTAATTACGTGCTAATAGGGAGAAATCCATATTGGAAAGCCCCCTCTTTCCTGGGAACGACCTGATTGTTAAATATTGTGAGTTATGATATTAATGATGAATGTTATTATAATTGAATTTGAGTTCGAAGTTGAATTTGGAGACGCGGACGTGATATCTGAGTCTGAAACGATGAAATTAGTAGAAATAGACTATAAACATAAAATTTTCCGAGGTTGACTTTTTGGTCAAAAAAGTCAATTGTTGACTTTTTTGGAAAAAGTCAAACTTCAAAATTTCAAAAATGAAATTTTTGAGAAAAATATTTCCATTTGTGTTGGGATTGTTAGTGTTAGTGGAAATCGACATTTATTTCGATAGTAATTGATGTCTGGAAGTTATATTGACCAACCGAGTAATTAATCGGGTAAATGAGCAATTAATTGCTACTAATTCACATGCTCATATAACTATTTGTTCATATGTGTGTACTATTGAATCACATTCTTATACTATTAGGGGAGTTGGTGCATGATTGATGATACTTGCATGACTAAGTTTAAAATGGAGGTATAGATGGAGATACTATATTGTAATTATTTTTTTCACATGTTTAGAACTATTGAGTCACATGATTTACTATTGAGTCACATGATTTTACTATTGATTCACATGATTTACTATTAGGGGAGGTGGTGCAAATTCGATAATACTTGGATGACTGAATTAAAAATGAAAGAAAAGTTGGAGGTATTATTCTGTAATATTTTGAGCCCCAAAACGTGCAATTATCGAAACTATATTTTCCTATAAATAGAAGCTCATTCTTCCTTCATTTATCACCAATTCACCAAAGCTATAGAGCAATTATTATAGAGAGAAATTATAGAGAGAAGCTATAGAGAGAAAATCCATAGAGAGAAAGAAGAAGAGAAGTCTGCTCCCTCACTATTCTAGTATCCAGTCTTCTTTTGAGGTAAGAGATATTATTTGTTGTATCGTATGGGGTATTATTTCTTCCTTATTCATGAAGAGAACTTCTATTATTCCATTCCTTATTATTATGTTGGAATAACCTGTCTATGCGAAGTACTGCACACATGGTGAAATTCTTCTATTATTCCATTCCTTATTATTATGTTGGAATAACCTGTCTATGCGAAGTACTTCACACATGGTGAAATTCTTCTATTATTCCATTCCTTATTATTATGTTGGAATAACCTGTCTATGGTGAAATTCTTCTATTATTCCATTCTTTATTATTCTGTTGGAATATCCTGTCAGTGCGAATTTCACCTGACCTGGTTCCGTTCTTTATTATTCTGTTGGAATAACCTATTTATGCGAAGTATCGCAAACATTGTGAAATTTTGTTGTTATTCCATTCTTTATTATTCTGTCGGAATATCCTGTCTGTGCGTTTTACGTCGGACCTGGTTCCATTATTTATTATTCCGCATTTATTATTCTGTCAGAATATCCTGTCTGTGCATTAACGCCGGACCTGATTCTATTATTTATTATTCCGTACTTATTATTCTGGCAGAATATCCTGTCTGTACTTTTACGCCGGACCTAGTTCCATTATTTATTATTCTGTTGGGAATAACTTATTTGTGCGGTCTCTATCGCATGCATAGTGAATCCTTTTGTTATTCCATTCTTTATTATTCTGTTTGAATAATCTGTCTATGTAGATTACCACATGCATGGTGAATGATCCTTCGTATTCATTCCTTATTAAATTGTGGAAATGATCTGTTTACGTTGATTATGATGAGAGTAATAATAAAAGCATTGGACTGATGGAAATCATGGGTATATGAAGTATTAGTAAGTGTTATGATGAGTTATGTTGGTTATTTTGTGAAAACATGAAATTTCTTAAAAATCACAAATGGTTGAAAAATCAGATTTTGATGAAAATGGAACATGAAATTCAATTGACCATATCTCCTATTATATTTTGAATTTTTGAGTGTGGTCAAGTTCTAAAGTTAGGTCTATGAGTTTTGTAGCATCTCCAAGTGGAATCACTGGAAAAGGTGTTGTAGATTTTCGTGTGGACTGATTTTAACAAATGAGTCAAAAAATAAAAATTGCTAAAATGCTACTGTCCATAAATTTAAAATGGCATTTTCGGCCACTTAATTTATGAGAAAAATTATGGCCTTTTCGGACATTAAAGTATATGGTATACGGTAACTCCTGTCCAAAATTGAGCTCATTCTGACTTAAAATGAGCAAGTTATGACCATTTCAATATTTAGGTTTTTTCGACAAAAAATGCTATAACCAGAGTTTTATAACTCCGATGACCATGAAATTTAAACTGGAGGCTCACGTTAACATGTGTAAGATCCTGCCAAGATTTGGGAATTTTTGGAGTTAAACTTGAGGTAGCTAATTTCTTAAGGAATTAATTATAAAATAATTTTTGAAAAATAGTAAATGAATTTTAAAAATTCCGAGAAAAATGTATATTCATTATGGGACTATATACTGCTAAATCCCAGAAAAAAATATTTTTGGGACTGATTTGGAATTTTTCATAAAATAGTTTAGTTACGAACATATTAGTTAAATATGTTATGTGAAGTAACAATGTTGGAAAATAGGATTTTATGGCATGGAAATCCTATATAAGGTATATGCATATATATTTTTGATGAGGGATTTGATCATTGAGTATGATATTTTTGAATGATTAAATGCATTATTTGGTAAAGTGTAAACAATTGAAATAAATTGTTTATATTTTAAGAAGTGATTAAAATATTATTGTGATATTAACAATATTAGATTATGAATTTACTATGTGATTGATAATATTTGAATTAATTTAAAGTCTTTAATATTTATCCTTGCTTTAGTTTGATTAATGATTATATCATTGTCATCATTCTCATGTTTGTATTGTGTTGAAAGTCATCTATGACATGTAGTGCATAGATGGACTTGGTATGATTATGACCAGGGATTATTCGGTATAATCATGACCGTAATGTTATAAATAATGTGGTAAAAGTCATCTTTGGCCGTAGTGCATAGATGGACTTGGTATGATTATGACCATGGATTATTCGGTATAATCATGACCGTAATGGAAAACACGAATATCCTTGGCCCGTAGTGCATGGATAATTTGTTGTAAGACCCCAACTTTTATGAATAAAGATAATTTTTCTATAATTATCATTTTTGAATATTATGGAATGAATTTGTTATAATGTTATAGTTATGGTCAATATTTATAAATTCTGCAAAGTATGCAAGTTGTTATATTATATTCGATTGGTTGGAGAATATTCGTTTTAGCAGTGAATATTCGTACAACGGCGCAATCATTGGTGGATCCCAAAACAGAATTATTATTGGATTGAGAAAACGACAAAAAATATATTTATAAAAATAACGGCAGAAGTTTTACTGTTATTACTGTTGAACTACTTGGTAGTAAAAGTACAGTAATACGCGTGGTTTTATAGTAGCACATGGTATTGATTATTGATGCTTACGTGAGAAGTCACTAAGTTATACTTAATTATTGCTACAGTAATTGCTGCATCATATCTCTCATATTATTGATTTGATTATTGTCACAGTATCATCTACATAATATGTTATTTTATTAAATCAATAATTGAGACGGCAAAGTTATTCATATTATTAAATTGCAATATTTATAATTTCTAAAAGTTCTATCAAGGAGAGGTTTGGTAACCTAATTGCGCGCTAATAGGGAGAAATCCTTATTGGAAAGTCCCTCTTTCTTGGGAACGACCTGGTTGATAAATATTATGAATTATAATATTAATGATTAATGTTATTAGAATTGAAGTTGTGCTTGGAGTTGAATTTGGAGACGCGGACATGATATTTGAGTTCGGAATGATGAAATTAGAAAAAATAGACTATAAATACAAAATTCTCTAGGTTTTACTATTTGGTCAAAAAGACAACAGTTGACTTTTTCGGGAAAATTCAAACTTTGAAATTTTAAATTTTATATTTTTGATAAAAATAGTTTAATTGTGTTGAAATTATTTGTGTTAGTGAAAATCGACATTTATTTCGATAATAATTGATGTTTGGAGGTTATATTGACCAATCAGGTGTTTAACCGGATAAATGAGCAATTAATTTCTATTATTTCATATGATTATAACTATTTGTTCACACGTGTATACTATTATTTCACATTCTTGTTACTATTAGGGGAGTTGGTGTAAGATTGATAATATTTGCATGACTAAGTTAAAAATGGAGGTATAGATGGAGGTACTATACTGTAATTCGTATTTTCACATGTCTAGAACTATAGATTCACATGAATTTCTATTGAATCACATTATTTACTATTATGGGAGGTGGTGCAAGTTTGATAATACTTGCATGACTAAATTAAAAACAAAGAAAAAGTTGGAGGTATTGTACTGTAATTTTTCGAGCTCCAAAATGTGCAATTATTAAAACTATATTTTTCTATAAATAGAAGCTCATTATTCCTTCATTTCTCACCAATTCACTAAAGCTATAGAGCAATTATTATAGAGAGAAATTGTAGAGAGAAAATCTGTAGAAGAAGAGAAGCCTGTTACCTCACTACTCCTATATCCAGTTTCTTTTATGGTAAGGGGTGTTATTTTTTTTGTATTCTTGAAGAGAACTTCTGTTATTCCATTCTTCATTATTCTGTTGAAATAACCTGTATACGCGGGCTACCCTATACTTGGTGAAATTCTTCTATTATTCCGTCTTTATTATTCTGTCAGAATATCCTGTCTGTGCGTTTACGCCGGACCTGGTTCGATTATTTATTATTCCGTCTTTATTATTCTGTCAGAATATACTGTCTGTGCATTTACTCTAGACGTGGTTCCATTATTTATTATTTCATCTTTATTATTCTATCGGAATAACCTGTCTGTGCGTTTACGCCGGACCTGGTTCCATTATTTATTATTTCGTACTTATTATTCTGTCAGAATATCCTGTCTGTGCGTTTACGCTGGACCTAGTTCCATTATTTATTATTTTGACTTCTATACTCCATGAAATTAGTGGAATATCCTTGATATTTACGCTTCATCCAGTATCTTTTCATGAAAATATTCTTCTGAGCATTCTTGAATTTTACTCTACAAAGAAGTATCATATTGACAATTTGGATGTTATTAGTTCTTGGATAAATTAATTCGTGAACTTGTTTTATTGAATTCTTATATCATTGTTATCATCCCCATGTTTATATTTTTAAAGTCATATGCGGCCTGTAGATGGACTTGGTATGATTATGACCAGTGATTATTCGGTGTAATCATGACCGTAATGTTATAAATAATGTGGTAAAATCCCTCATTGGCCCTAGTGCATTGATGGACAGATGTTGGCATGATCATGACCATTGATGAATACACGAATGTCCTTGGCCCGTAGTGCATGGAATTTGTGGTCGTGGTACTAAAGAATATCCTTGGCCGTAGTGCAGGGGTGATTCGATGATGTGGATTATTTATTAAGCTGAGTCTCAGCGATAAAAGTGATGAAAAACCTTTTCAAATCTTAAAAGATAGTTAATTTTATTCTCTACTTGACTCTTTTAATGGATTGCATATTTCGCTGCAGTTAAACTTGATGTCTATTATATTTATCAGTTTAACATTATTGTAGACTAATGATAATTTATTCTGCATTATCTTAGTTATAATATTTCTTACTGGGCTAGTTGAGCTCACCCTTTCTTTCACTGTTCTCTTCAGGAAATGAGAATATAACTTGGACTAGTCAGGGAACGGAGTGATGAACCAGATGATAGTATTAGTAGTCCTCACTATTCTATTAAATAGTGTGACAATAAATGTAATGAGAACTTATTCTGAGAGTGGATATTGTCTTGAAGACAGTATTTGTATTAAAACTCATAGCTCTCTTGGTGTATATTAAAGATTGTATTTGTATTTTGTACCATGTATTTGGCGACTCAGAATAGGTGATGTATACATATTTTGGGGACGTCACAGTTGGTATCAAAGCTTAGGGATATGATCCCTGGCTAAGATGTGAGACAAGAACTAGGAGGGGAGAGACAGGAAATTCCTTCGCTAGTATGACCTACCTAGGTTTATTTGGTATTTAATTTGTCGGTCAAAGTATAGGGATAATATGTGATATGTTAATTAACCCTTATTTCGTGGAAGTATTTGAAAATGGCATCCGAGAATGTTGAGAACATCAATGGAGCATAGGAGACTATTGAGTCTCCACAGATCAATAACTAGGACAATGTGCATCAGGAAGGCGACAATCCTCATGCAAACAACAACACTGACCAAATGATGAACGATGGAATGTTCCGAGGCTTCATGAAATTCATGTAACATCAGGCGAGAGCGGCTCCTGTCCAAAATACAGGTGGAAACACTGGCAACTCTCGGACGGTCACCGCCAAACAGTTCAAGGAGCTGGGACCACCGGAGTTTTTTGGAGAGCCAAAACCTCTTAAGGCGGAGACGTAGATAAAATAGGTCAACAAGATATTTGATGTCTTGGTATGCTCCGAGGAGTAAAAGGTTCCCTTCGCCACCTTCATGTTGCGGGAAGAGGTAGATTACTGGTGGGAATCTGTAAAGCGTACCCAACCTGCCGCACTGAAGATGTCTTGGGAGAAGTGTCAAGAACTGTTCAACAACAAGTACTTTCCCAAAAGTATTTGTCACATTAAAGAGGTAGAGTTCATTAAACTGGAGCAAAACAACATGACCGTGTCGCAGTACAAAGCCAAGTTTACTGAGCTGTCCCGATTTACGTCCCATTTGGTTGATAATGAAGAGAGAATGACGCGAATGTTTATAAGAAGTTTAAAACCCGAGATACGTCAATATCTTATCTCTCATAAACTGTGTTTGTATTCAGATGTTGTTAATAGGGCTCAGTTATTAGAACGCGATAATGAGTCAATCCAACCAAAAGAGAGCAGCCAACAAAATGATAATACCAGTGAGAGCAGTCATTGAAGCGGTGATAACAAGCGTAGAGGGAATCAGCATGCCAGAAATGGTAATCACTTTGGTGGAAATCAGGGCCAAAATAATAAGAATGGACATTGCAAGAAGAGGAGATTCAACAATGATGGAAAGACGTCATCACCAGCACCTGTTGTGAAGGAAGGAGAACGACCACCTATTATGAAACAACCCGGGTCAAATCCCGAGTCCAGAACAAATCTTGGGTCAAATCCCAAGTCTGAATTGAATCAAATCCATCACAATAAGGTCTCAAACTACTGGCCCAATAATATCTTCTTGGGTCAACTTAGCCCACCACAGGCTCCCAAAAGGTCATGACTTAAAAGGTACTATTAGTAGTAACTTATTTACTTATATGCTGACAAATTCTTCCCCTATCTTTCGATGTGGGACTAGGGTGTTACAAACTCCCCCACTTAAATTTCTGACGTCCCCGTCAGAATCCAATCACACACACGACCCAAAGATCTTTGCCTCTCTAGCCATTGTGGGATAATACCAGCTGACTTTGTGTCCCCACCTCCGGACCTCCATCTCTCCATTGTGGGATAATACCACCAGCCTTCGTGTCCCCACCTCCGGCAACCCGATCGGATGACCCGACCCAAGCTTTCGAGAGTCGGATCTGATGCCATATGAAATAACCCGGGTCAAATCCCGAGTCCGAATCGAATCAAATCCATCACAATAAGGTCTCAAACTACTGGCCCAATAGTATCTTCTTGGGTCAACTTAGCCCACCACAGGCTCCCGAAAGGTCATGACTTGAAGGTACTATTAGTAGTAACTTATTTACTTATATGCTGACAAATTTTTCCCCTATCTTTCGATGTGGGACTGGGGTGTTACATATTATATGCTTCAAATGTGGAGGGGAGGGACACATCAGTCCAAACTGCGCGATGCCGTCCAAAGCATGCTATAATTATGGAAGAGAAGGTCGCCTAGCTCGATTTTGCCTTTCACCGAAGATAAGTTCAGCTAGGATAGAGGCACCAAAGGCCGTCCCAGAAAAGTCAAAGCCGGTAGTGCAAGGGAGAGCGTTTGTTGTGACCTCCCAGAAAGTTAAAAACCCGAACAAGGTCATCATGGGTAAGCTTATCATAAACTCTAACGAAGTCTATACCTTATTTGATACCGGTTCTTGTGATGCCCCCAAAATTGAGTCGACAAATACATGGTACAAAATACAAATTAAAAATGTAATTATACAGCTGTCGTGTAAAATACGACCAAACATATGCTGTGAGTTTTAATACAAATATTGTCATCAAGACAATATCTATACCCAATGGAGTCCTCATTACATTTATTGTTACACTATTTAACAGAATAGTGAGGACTACTAATGCTATCATCTGGACCGTCACTTCGTTACCCGACTCGTCCTAGCTATATTCTCATTTCCTGAAGAGAACAGTGAAGGAAAAGGTGAGCTCAACTAGCCCAGTAAAAAATATTATGCAGAATAAATTATCATTAGTCTTCAATAATGTTAAACTGATAAAATACAATAGACATCAAGTTTAACTGCAGTGGAACAAGAAATCCATTAGAAAAATCAAGTAGAGAATAAAATCTACTATCTTATATGGTTTAAAGTGTTTTCATCAGTTTTTATCGCTATGACTCAGCTTAATAAGTAAACCACATCATCGAATCATCCCTGTACCACGGGCCAAGGATATTCATGAAATCATCAATGGTCATGACTATATCGAACAATTCCTGATCGTAATCATACCAAGTCCATCTCTGCACGTAAGCCAAAGATATACAACAATAAAACCAATAAACAACAGTCCATCTTCGCACGTAAGCCAAAGATAACTTTCATCACCATATAAGCATGAGAATGATGACAATGATATAAGCATTAATCAAACTAAAACAAGGATAAATATTAAAGACTTTAATTTTATCCAATTATTATCCATCACTTAAATAACTCATATTCTAATATTGTTAATATTATAACAATATTTTAATCACCTCTTAAACTTATAAGCAATTTATTTCAATTATTTACACTTTACCAAATAATGCCTTTAATTATTCAAAGAATGTCATACTCATAAAATTTCATCGCCAATGATCAAATCTCTTATTAAAAATATGCATATAACTTATATAGGATTTCCAAGCCACAAAATCCTATTTTCCAACTTTGTTACTTCACATAACATATTTAACTCATATGTTCATAACTAAACCATTTTAATGAAAAATACCAAATCTGTAGCAGCCCCGAATCCGGGCCCCGAATCGCCGCGGACTCGGTATACTATTTTTATAACTATTTGCGGAAGATATAAGCATAAATTGTTTATACATTACATTATACACTATTCCCCAAGGTCGAGTAACCATCACTTAATACAATTCATAATCTTCTAACATATAACACATTTATTTTCAAACTATTCTATTACAAGATAGTCGCATGTATTGCCCCAAGCTGAACTTGGTATTATCTTTTCTATCGATGATTCATTTATTTAAGAATCATATCTATTCTCAATTCAAAATAAATCTTATTTATCTATTCAACATTTCAAACTGTACATAGCTGAAAATTATATTTGATAAAACTATCAATCATAGATCTATACCATTTCTAAATCAAGAAAATGTATTCATTTTAAGCATCGCACAATCTTCATCATCCGTATAGCAAGTAATATTGTCTAACATCATTAACCTGCAAAAAGTTTATGTTTGCAAGATTGAGCTCGACAGCCCAGCAAATTTAACAGTCTATCATGTTTCACATAGAACACAATTCTATACGCACTACATTTACTTTAATATGCATATCGGCAGGCAACATATATTCTTTACTATGCATATCCTATATGCATCAATAATTCCCTACAAAACATACATTCATTCATTATACAATTCTAAATTATCGAGTTACATCATACAACATGTAATCACATATTGATTGAGTTCCATAACCCAATTAACTTAGTCATATTTTGACTTTTAACAATTCATAGAGCATGATATGTAATTTAACACATAACCACATTCCATCCACAAACATAATAGAACTGAAAAACTTGCATGCACCGTTGATTACCGCAATGTAATTTAATAACGCTTTATCCGGAGACCTAATATTAATAATATAGATCTCCAATATTAGAATAATATCATCACAGTAATATACTGTTATAATTATAACCACAGAATAACCTAAACACATTACCACATAAGCCTATCAGTCTATACAACACATAAGACTAGGTATCAAGTCAAACTATTTCAGTCTGACTTGAAACCGACACAATTCTATCATCCCGAAAGTCCAGTCGGACAAAAATCGAGTTTAAGTTCAATTAAACTCTGACTTAATACTTAACAATATCACAGATAACTTTCTTATCAGACAAAACATTTTTCCTAGGCTCTTAAAAATTTTCGGATAATTATTACCATTTATCAATATTTTTCAATCATTAGTACAGTATTTAAATGAATTAAATACCACTTAATACCTTAATCATTAATATTTATTTAATATAAAATATTAATAAAAATCATAATATAATTATAATATCACAAAGTATTTTTAATACTTTAAAAATCATTTTTATATGATTTTTCAACACTTAAATCCATTATCCGATAATTGCAATTAATATTAAAATATTAATATTTTCATGCCAAAATATCAAAAGTTATAATTTATAACTTAAAATATTTTTATAACACTTAAATTATTTTTATATGATTTATAAAGCATTAATTCTATTTTTCCTTAATTTATTTAATATATCTATTAAATAAACTAATTATCAGTAATATTGATTAATTAATGAATTTCATCACAAAATATTAAAAGTCTTCAAAAATAACTTAAAATATTTTCTTATACCATAAAATAATTTTTCATGATTTTTCATGAATTAAAAACTATTTTTAAATAATTTATTTAATATTGTAATTAAATAAATAAATACCATTTATATTCCAAAAATATTAAATATTTTCGAAATATACTTAAAATAGTTAAAAACTATTTTTCAGACCTTAAAATAATTTTTCATAATTTATTTTGTATTTTTAATAATTAAAAACCATTTTTTTCTAATTTTTAATTAATTTCCGGAAAAATAAATAATAATATGTCGCTATAGGTCTTTAGCGACACTTGTCTGTCGCCATTGGTATTCTTGAGTGTTCTTGACAGATACCGAGGGTCCTTATTTGACTGGAATTTAAACTGTGTTCTTGATGATTTCTGGACTGGAATTCGTGTTACAATTATAGTACTAACGTAATACTATAATCACCAACTTGTTTCATGGCCAAACAATATCATATCCAAGAGATCTAAGTCTCCAAAGTTACTGACAACGCTGTTCTTCATTTTCTGGGTTTTCCAGAAAATGAAGAACAGTTAAGGGTGCTAGGTTTAGATCATTATAGTTTTCGTTCTGAACTTTTTATATGTGATATTAAGGTTCAAATCTGTAGCAGAGATGTCAATGTACAAGGTTGTAACAACCGATCATCATAAAAATAATTAATTCACAAGATTCAAGCTGGTCAAAGTGCATGCTAAAAACTGCCTTTGAAGATTTCTGGGTTACCCAGAATCTTCATCCGGCGTGATGGTCAACGCCTGTTTGACCACGAATTTCTACAATTCTATTACAGATCTAGGTGATCTAAAGCTTTTATAATGTAGACCTCATGTCAGACTACAACTTCAAAGCAACAAAATGACCAAACTAACAAACAACAGCAAGATTCATGGCCTTCAAAATCTTGTCAGAACTTTTTAAAAATTCTGGGTTGCCCAGATTTTCAGTTTCTGTGAACGGTCAACGTGGTTTGACCGAGCATAAATGATGATCTAGACTAGATCTAACCCTGATTCCTGTTTCAGATCATAGTCCTTACAACATACTACAAGTATAAACTCTTACAAAACAAAAACAATTAACAAGCAATGATCTATGAGCCCTGACATATGGCTGTCAGGCCCTATTTCAACATTTTTCTAGATTTCAAAAATCATCAAATCCGAGCATCAAAATGATATGGATCTAGGTTTTGACAACCCAGATCATCAAATGACACCCTATAACACATATTTAACCAATCAATTACAACATTTAACATCAAATCAAAAGATTTCTAAGTTTAGGGTTTATACCTATTAAGCTTTGATTTCCGATTTCTGAACTTTGATTTCTGTTCTTGGGTGATCTGATCTGATCATAACTTACTATTTCACTCTCTCTCACTCTATAATTTCGAAAATGAAGAGAGATAAGGTACTTGGAGAAATGAAAAAGTAACTAAGCTTTTTCCTTACTTTTATTATTTAACTTTTTAAATCATGGCCACAATTAATGCTAGGTGTCAAGATTGGCTGATCTTGGAAGATTTCATCACATGGCTAGGGTTAGGTTAGGGTTAGGGTTGGTCACCAACCCAAGATATTGGCTAGATTTGCAAGTTGCTTAAATAATATACAAAAGGGGCATTATGGACTTTTCCATTTATTTTCTAGGATTTTGCATGTGTTGCAAACCATTAGGGTTAGGATTTGGATCATTGAGAGTTTAGGGTTTGACCCTAAAAATTTAGCAACTTAGTTTCTAATATTTTCCAAATTCATATTTTCAAAAATAGAAATTTAACATTTTTAACTTATAATTAGGATTTACTAATTATATTATAATTCATTAATCATACTTTAAATCTTACTAATTAGGATTAGTATTTCCTAATTAAAATCGCTAATTTAGCAATTAAGGTCAAAATGGTCATTAGGGTTCAAAACCACATTTTAGGGTTTTAAATAGAAAAGCTAAATTTTCTCATTTATAAATTAAATCTCGTAATTAGATTAGGGTTTTCTAATTACTCATAATTTGAAATAATTAGGATTAGAGTTTCCTAATTAATATTGCTAATTTTAGCAATTAAATCCACCACTGAACAATTAGGGTTTCTGACGGAACAATTAGGGTTCCATAAATTGGAAATTAGGGTTTGTTAATTAATTAAACATTACCCTAATTTAATACTTAATTAATAGAACTTAAGCATTAAAATTCTCCGTTATACTCCCAGATTAGGGTTTCATTTTATCAGTATCTGAAATTAGGGTTTTCAGATCTGGTATTAGGGTTTTCAAATAATCAATTAAGATTTTAAATAATTCATTAGGGTTTTCCCTAATTAATTACGTTTAACCTTAAACATATCATTGCATTCCCAATCTAGGGTTTTCAATATCCGATTTAGGATTTCGTATTTCCCGGAACTGAAACTAGGGTTTCCAGAACCGATTTCTAGGGTTTCTTATTAAACGTTAGGGTTTTCTAACTGAACGCTGTCGTTCTTAATATAAACTTAGGGTTTATCACAGATGTAATTTATCTGATCAACCCATGACCCTTAACCACATTCCGAACACATCATTAACCATAAACACAAAACATATTCACATAAATCCTTAATCCTGAATAATTCACCTATATCCTTCACAGAATTTTGAAATCCTCAAAATTCAATCCCAATAACATCATACGCATACACTTATTCTCTGTCTAGGTCTAATATTCGACCTTAAATCAATCAATTAAGATTTTAATAATTTGCTCAAATTCTCGGGTTGTCACATTCACCCCTCCTTAAAAGAATTTCGTCCCCGAAATTCACCTTACACCTTACACCGTGCACCTTACACCATTCACACATATTACATACTACCCAATACACCACTCACAAGGGTAAAAGGTTTAAAATTATGCTGAGGGGTCATATAGACCATGAACACATATATTTGACGGTATTCATACCGCAAAACAAAACATTACTTGGTCTGTTTACAATCACAAAGAAGGTAAACTACCATTACTAATACTTTAGGTGATTAGCCCATCGTACAGTTACATCATGCATAACGTAATAATTATTTTTAGCGAATATTTACACTATTAGATTGGATTTATTTATCCAAACAACATAGTTCACCTCAGTCTTATCATAGGATTCCGTTCCAAAGCAATTTGATAAATTAAACTTTTTGAAAATATTTTCGAGAATGACGTCATGATGCCGCACTGTATTTAACAGTCCGTTGAGGATTTCGTCATTTTGTGACTTTGTTATATTACATCATACTGTAGTGGGCTGACGATCCTTAGATCACATCCAACACCAAGTAATTCTGCATTGATAACTCCATCATTTTTTATCATCTCTACACCAGGTCACATGGTACATAAGTGATAAATAAAATTTTTTTTTTAAAAGGCACATAGTGCGTATTTAGCTTGAAGTCAAAAATTTTGAAATCTGGCATAGATAGGGTTTAGGAAAACCTAATTCTCCACTAATGATCATTTACTTAAACATTATATCTGTTCCTATTATCCTCAATTCTCCATTCACACATAACTATACCCAGTTCATAAAACCACACTTATGAGTTCATAACCTGGCCACAATCATATGAGTTTAAGAAATGAATCACCCTCTCATTTCATATAATTATGAATCAAGAATGTCACACAAGTATGAGTTTTAAGAACTCGTACTTAACCTTATATACTCTACCTATAACCTATCTATCTATCATACACATGAGAAAGGAATCACCCTCTTAACACGCATATAACAAATAGCGCGACACAAACATTTCAATGATTATCAGTGCCAGAAACTAAGAGGTTGTCAAACCAACTCAGCCACTAATCAATATAGGAAGCTAAGTGAACAATTCCCCGCCCATACAAAGAATTGGTTAACCTAACCACTACATCGACCAGGAAGCTAAGTGATTCTAAAACCGAGTACAAATTCCCCGCCCATACAAGGAATCATACAACTCAGCTACCGACATGAGTCCTCAATTGAAATCCCCACCTAATCTTTACACCTTTTTTTTTCAATACGAATTCAATTCGTATTCATAATCAATAACTCTTTTATGAGTTTTCATAGTATTATTTCATAGTACAACTGATACACAGCATCTTGCTGTAAACTTTTCAATCATTAGATTGATTCTTTTCCCACATCATAACCTTATCAGATCACGGGGTGATCTTATCGTATATATTACGATTTATTTCTATGAATTATGATCGTTTTGTTTTACGATCTTCTATCCTTGCACTTTCAGTCTTTTAGACTCGATCTATTTTCCTTTACTGTTCAACTTATTATCAGAGTTAGGGAACTCTGTGTTTTACACTCGCCGAGATTCGTCTTTGAGTCTTACTGACCTACTAACTCTATTTGAGTTAGTCTTATCCTAATCACTGCGGTTATTGGTCTCAGGTATTCCTACCTAAGCTTCATAACCAACAGCTCTGATACCAACTGTAGCAGCCCCGAATCCGGGCCCCGAATCGCCGCGGACTCAGTATACTATTTCTATAACTATTTGCGGAAGATATAAACATAAATTGTTTATACATTACATTATACACTATTCCCCAAGGTCGAGTAACCTTCACTTAATACAATTCATAATCTTCTAACATATAACACATTTATTTTCAAACTATTCTATTACAAGATAGTCGCATGTATTGCCCCAAGCTGAACTTGGTATTATCTTTTCTATCGATGATTCATTTATTTAAGAATCATATCTATTCTCAATTCAAAATAAATCTTATTTATCTATTAAACATTTCAAACTGTACAGAGCTGAAAATTACATTTGATAAAACTATCAATCATAGATCTATACCATTTCTAAATCAAGAAAATGTATTCATTTTAAGCATCGCACAATCTTCATCATCCGTATAGCAAGTAATATTGTCTAACATCATTAACCTGCAAAAAGTTTATGTTTGCAAGATTGAGCTCGACAGCCCAGCAAATTTAACAGTCTATCATGTTTCACATAGCACACAATTCTATACGCACTACATTTACTTTAATATGCATATCTGCAGGCAACATATATTCTTTACTATGAATATCCTATATGCATCAATAATTCCCTACAAAACATACATTCATGCATTATACAATTCTAAATTATCGAGTTACATCATACAACATGTAATCACATATTGATTGAGTTCCATAACCCAATTAACTTAGTCATATTTTGACTTTTAACAATTCATAGAGCATGATATGTAATTTAACACATAACCACATTCCATCCACAAACATAATAGAACTGAAAAACTTGTATGCACCGTTGATTACCGTAATGTAATTTAATAACGCTTTATCCGGAGACCTAATATTAATAATATAGATCTCCAATATTAAAATAATATCATCACAGTAATATACTGTTATAATTATAACCACAGAATAACCTAAACACATTACCACATAAGCCTATCAGTCTATACAACACATAAGACTAGGTATCAAGTCAAACTATTTCAGTCTAACTTGAAACCGACACAATTCTATCATCCCGACAATCTAGTCGGACAAAAATCGAGTTTAAGTTCAATTAAACTCTGACTTAATACTTAACAATATCACAGATAACTTTCTTATCAGACAAAACATTTTTCCTAGGGTCTTAGAAATTTTTGGATAATTATTACCATTTATCAATATTTTTCAATCATTAGTACAGTATTTAAATGAATCAAATACCACTTAATACCTTAATCATTAATATTTATTTAATATAAAATATTAATGAAATCATAATATAATATTATAATATAATTATAATATCACAAAGTATTTTTAATACTTTAAAAATCATTTTTATACGATTTTTCAACACTTAAATCCATTATCCGATAATTGCAATTAATATTAAAATATTAATATTTTCATGCCAAAATATCAAAAGTTATAATTTATAACTTAAAATATTTTTATAACACTTAAATCATTTTTATATGATTTATAAAGCATTAATTCCATTTTTCCTTAATTTATTTAATATATCTATTAAATAAACTAATTATCATTAATATTGATTAATTAATGAATTTCATCACAAAATATTAAAAGTCATCAAAAATAACTTAAAATATTTTCTTATACCATAAAATAATTTTTCATGATTTTTCATGAATTAAAAACTATTTTTAAATAATTTATTTAATATTGTAATTAAATAAATAAATACCATTTATATTCCAAAAATATTAAATATTTTCGAAATATACTTAAAATAGTTAAAAACTATTTTTCAGACTTTAAAATAATTTTTCATAATTTATTTTGTATTTTTAATAATTAAAAACCATTTTTTTCTAATTTTTAATTAATTTCCGGAAAAATAAATAATAATCTGTCGCTATAGGTCTTTAGCGACACTTGTCTGTCGCCATTGGTGTTCTTGAATGTTCTTGACAGATACCGAGGGTCCTTGTTTGACCGGAATTTAAACTGTGTTCTTGATGATTTCTGGACAGGAATTCGTGTTACAATTATAGTACTAACGTAATACTATAATCACCAACTTGTTTCATGGCCAAACAATATCATATCCAAGAGATCTAAGTCTCCAAAGTTACTGACAACGATGTTCTTCATTTTCTGGGTTTTCCAGAAAATGAAGAACAGTTAAGGGTGCTAGGTTTAGATCATTATAGTTTTCGTTCTGAGCTTTTTATATGTGATATTAAGGTTCAAATCTGTAGCAGAGATGTCAGTGTACAAGGTTGTAACAACCGATCATCATAAAAACAATTAATCACAAGATTCAAGCTGGTCAAAGTGCATGCTAAAAACTGCCTTTGAAGATTTCTGGGTTACCCAGAATCTTCATCCGGCGTGATGGTCAACGCCTGTTTGACCACGAATTTCTACAATTCTGTTACAGATCTGGGTGATCTAAAGCTTTTATAATGTAGACCACATGTCAGACTACAACTTCAAAGTAACAAAATGACCAAACTAACAAACAACAGCAAGATTCATGGCCTTCAAAATCTTGTCAGAACTTTCTAAAAATTCTGGGTTGCCCAGATTTTCAGTTTCTGTGAACGGTCAACGTGGTTTGACCGAGCATAAATGATGATCTAGACTAGATCTAACCTTGATTCCTGTTTCAGATCATAGTCCTTACATCATACTACAAGTATAAACTCTTACAAAACAAAAACAATTAACAAGCAATGATCTATGAGCCCTGACATATGGCTGTCAGGCCCTATTTCAACATTTTTCCAGATTTCAAAAATCATCAAATCCGAGCATCAAAATGATATGGATCTAGGTTTTGATAACCCAGATCATCAAATGACAACCTATAACACATATTTAACCAATCAATTACAACATTTAACATCAAATCAAAAGATTTCTAAGTTTAGGGTTTATACCTATTAAGCTTTGATTTCCTATTTCTGAACTTTGATTTCTGTTCTTGGGTGATCTGATCTGATCATAACTTAATATTTCACTCTCTCTCACTCTATTATTTCGAAAATGAAGAGAGATAAGGGACTTGGAGAAATGAAAAAGTAACTAAGCTTTTTCCTTACTTTTATTATTTAGCTTTTTAATTCATGGCCACAATTAATGCTAGGTGTCAAGATTTCATCACATGGCTAGGGTTAGGTTAGGGTTAGGGTTGGTCACCAACCCAAGATATTGGCTAGATTTGCAAGTTGCTTAAATAATATACAAAAGGGGCATTATGGACTTTTCCATTTATTTTCTAGGATTTTGCATGTGTTTCAAACCATTAGGGTTAGGATTTGGATCATTGAGAGTTTAGGGTTTGACCCTAAAAATTTAGCAACTTAGTTTCTAACATTTTCCAAATTCATATTTTCAAAAATAGAAATTTAACATTTTTAACTTATAATTAGGATTTACTAATTATATTATAATTCATTAATCATACTTTAAATCTTACTAATTAGGATTAGTATTTCCTAATTAAAATTGCTAATTTAGCGATTAAGGTCAAAATGGTCATTAGGGTTCAAAACCACATTTTAGGGTTTTAAATAGAAAAGCTAAATTTTCTCATTTATAAATTAAATCTCGTAATTAGATTAGGGTTTTCTAATTGCTCATAATTTGAAATAATTAGGATTAGAGTTTCCTAATTAACATTGCTAATTTTAGCAATTAAATCCACCACTGAACAATTAGGGTTTCTGACGGAACAATTAGGGTTCCATAAATTGGAAATTAGGGTTTGTTAATTAATTAAACATTACCCTAATTTAATACTTAATTAATAGAACTTAAGCATTAAAATTTTCTGTTATACTCCCAGATTAGGGTTTCATTTTATCAGTATCTGAAATTAGGGTTTTCAGATCTGGTATTAGGGTTTTCAAATAATCAATTAAGATTTTAAATAATTCATTAGGGTTTTCCGTAATTAATTACGTTTAACCTTAAACATATCATTGTATTCCTAATCTAGGGTTTTCAATATCCGATTTAGGATTTCGTATTTCCCGGAACTGAAACTAGGGTTTCCAGAACCAATTTCTAGGGTTTCTTATTAAACGTTAGGGTTTTCTAACTGAACGCTGTCGTTCTTAATATAAACTTAGGGTTTATCACAGATGTAATTTATCTGATCAACCCATGACCCTTAACCACATTCTGAACACATCATTAACCATAAACACAAAACATATTCACATAAATCCTTAATCCTGAATAATTCACCTATATCCTTCACAGAATTTTGAAATTCTCAAAATTCAATCCCAATAACATCATACGCATACACTTATTCTCTGTCTAGGTCTAATATTCGACCTTAAATCAATCAATTAAGATTTTAATAATTTGCACAAATTCTCGGGTTGTCACAAAATCAGTTCCAAAAATATTTCTTTTCTGGGATTTAGCAGGATATAGTCCCATATTGAACATATATTTTTCTCAGAATTTTTAAAATTCATTTACTATTTTTCAAAAATCAATTTCTAATTAATTCCTTAAGAAATTTGCTACCTCAAGTTTAACTCCAAAAATTTCTAAATCTTGGCAGGATCTTACACATGTTAATGTGAGCTTCCAGTTTAAATTTCATGGTCATCGGAGTTATAGAACTCCGGTTATAGCATTTTTTGTCGGAAAAACCTAAATATTGAAATGGTCATAACTTGCTCATTTTAAATTCGAATGAGCTCAGTTTTGGACAGGAGGTTCTTCATATCATAGACTTTCATGTCCCAAAAGGCCTGAATTTTTCTCACAAATTAAGTGGGCGAAACAGCCCCTTCAAATTTTGGACAGCAACTTTTTGGCAATTTCTAGCTTTTACATCCTTTACTAAAATCAGTCCACACAAAAATCTACAGCATCTTTTCCAGTGATTCCACTTGGATAAGTTAGGTAACTCATAGGTCTAACTCTAGGACTTGACCACACTCAAAAATTCAAAATATAATAGGAGATATGGTCAATTGAATTTCATGTTACGTTTTTACCAAAATCTGATTTTTCAACCCTTTGTGATTTCTAAGAAACTTTCATATTTTCACATAATAACCAACATAATTCATCATAACACATACTAATACTTCATATACCCATGATTTTCATCAATCCAATGCTTTTATTATGACTCTCATCATAATCAACGTAAACAGATATTTTTCATTATTTAATAAGGAATGAATACAAAGGATCATTCACCATGCATGTGACAATCCACAAAGACAGGTTATTCCAACAGAATAAAAAAGAATTGAATAATAAAAGGATTCACCATGCATGCCATAGAGACCACACAGACAAGTTATTCCCAACAGAATAATAAATAACTGAACCAGGTCAGGTGAAATTCACACCGACAGGATATTCCAACAGAATAATAAATGCGGAATAATAAGTAATGGAGCCAGGTCAGGTGAAATTTACACCGACAGGATATTCTAACAGAATATTAAATGCGGAATAATAAGTAATGGAACCAGGTCAGGTGAAATTCACACAGACAGGATGTTCCAACAGAATATTAAATGCGGAATATTAAGTAATGGAACCAGGTCAGGTGAAATTCACACTGACATGATGTTTGACAGAATATTAAAAAATGGAATAATAGAAGAATTTCACCATGTATGCAGTACTTTTCATTTACAGGTTATTCCAACGTAATAATAAATAATGGAATAACAAAACAAGATCACTAAGTATAGGGTAAACTGCATATACAGGTTATTCCACCAAGTATAGGGTAAACCGCGCATATCGGTTATTCCAACAGAATAATAAAGAATGGAATAACAAAAGGATTTCACCAAGTATAGGGGATTCCGTGTATACAGGTTATTGCAACAGAATAATAAAGAATGGAATAATAGAAGTTCTCTTCATTAATATAAAAGAAATAATACCCCTTACAGGTACAACAAATAATATCCCTTACCTTAGAATTAAACTGGATACTAGAATAGAAATGTAGCAGACTTCTCTTCCTCTTTCTTTTTATAGATTTTCTCTCTATAGCTTCTCTCTATAATTTCTCTCTATAATAATTGCTCTATAGCTTTGGTGAATTGGTGAGAAATGAAGGAAGAATGAGTTTCTATTTATAGAAAAATATTGTTTCGATAATTGAACGTTTTGGGGTTCAAAAAATTACACTGCAATACCTCAAACTTTTCTTTTATTTTTAATTTAGTCCTACAAGTATTATCAAACTTGCACCACCTCCCCTAATAGTAAATAATGTGATTTAATAGTAAATCATATGAACAAATAGTTCTAGACATGTGAAAATATGAATTACAGTATAGTACCTCCATCTATACCTCCATATTTAACTTAGTCATGCAAGTATTATCAATCATGCACCAACTCCCCTAATAGTAAATGAAAGTGACTCAATAGTACACACATATGAATAAATAGTTATATAAGCATGTGACTTAGTATCAATTAATTGCTCATTTATCCGATAACTTACCTGATTTATCAATATAACCCCCAGACATCAATTATCATCGGAATAGATATCGATTTTTACTAAAACAAACAATTCCAACACAATGAAACTATTTTTATCAAAAATATAAAATTTGAAATTTTGAAGTTTGAATTTTCTTGAAAAAGTCAACTATTGACTTTTTGACCAAATAGTAAAAATCAAAAAATTTTGTGTTTATAGTCTATTTTTACTAATTTCATCGTTTCAGACTCAAATATCACGTCCGCGTCTCCAAATTCAACTCTGAGCACAACTTCAATTTCAATAACATTCATCATTAATATAATAACTCACAATATTTAACAACCAGGTCGTTCCCAAGAAAAAGAGGGCTTTCCAATAAGGATTTCTCCCTATTGGCGCGCAATTAGGTGACCAAACCTCTCCATGGCAGAACTTCTAGACATTGTAAATATTTCAATTTAATAATATTAATAACTTTGTCGTCTCAATTATTGATTTAATAAAATATCATATAATGCAGATGATACTGTGACAATAATCGAATCAATAATATGAAAGATATGATGCAGCAATTACTATAGCAATAATTGAGTATAACTGAGTGACTTCTCACGTAAGCATCAATAACCAATACCGTGTGCCACTATGCAATCACGCGTAATACTGTACTTTTACTACCGAGTAGTTCAACAGTATTAACGGTAAAACTTCCGCCGTTATTTTTAATAAAATACTTTTGTCGTTTTCTCAATCCGACAATAATTCCGTTGTGGGAGTCCACCAATGATTATGCCGTCGTATGAATATTCTCTGACAAAAAGAATATTCCCCGACCAAATGAATATTTTATAACAACTTGCATACTTTGCAGAATTTATAAATACTACCCACAACTATAACATTTTCTCAAATCTACACCAAAATTTTCAAAAAATATTTTGAGAAAATTAAATCTTTATTCGTAAAATCTGGGGTCTCACAGTTTTACCCATTCTTTTATTTTTCCTACTTGCGCTCAACGTTTAAATTTGACTCTGGAGAAATTGGACTTTGACTTATCTGTTGAAACTCCATTGGGAGAAACCTTCATTACATCCATTGTTTATAAGTCTTGTTTACTTCAAATCGGTACCCTCACATTACCTATCGATCTTATTTCATTGAAAATACTTGCATTTGACATAATTGTAGGGATTGATTGGTTAATTACTCATCATGCAAAAATTGACTATTTTCGTAAGGTTGTTAGCTTTCATATTCCTAACCAACCTATTATGTGAATTCAAGCAACCAAACCATTAAAATCAATCACTATCATCTCAAGCCATAAAGCTATTCGTTTATTGAAAAGCGGATGTCAAGCTTTCTTAGCTCATGTCACGGATCTAAATAAAAATACGTTAATTTTGAATGATATATATTTCTATTGTTAATGAATTTCCTGACGTATTTCCTGAAGAACTTCCTGGCCTACCCCAGAGCATCAAATTGAGTTTTGTATCAACCTTGAACCCGGTACAAAACCTATTTCCAAATCCCCATATCAAATGGCTTCTATTGAACTTCAGGAGTTAAAGACCCAACTGCAGGAATTGTTAAACATCGGTTTCATTCGTTCTAATACGTCTCCTTGGGGTGCTCATATTCTATTCGTAAAGAAGAAAGATGGGAGTATACGGTTTTGTATTGATTATCGAGAGTTGAACCATGTCACTATCAAAAATAGGTACCAATTGCCACGTATTGATGACCTATTTGACCAGTTGCAAGGCGCCAAATTTTTTCAAAGATTAATCCTCGTTCCGGTTATCACCAATTGAAGATTAGAACCGATGACATTCTAAAGACGACTTTTAGAACTCAGTACGGGCATTATGAATTCCTAGTCATGTCTTTTGGATTGACTAATGCTCCTGCTGCCTTCATGGATATGATGAACAGAGTATTCAAAGAATATTTAGATCACTTTGTGGTCGTCTTTATTGATGACATCCTTATTTATTCCAAAAGCCGTGAAGATCATGAGCAACACTTGAGGCTGATACTCCAAAAGCTTCGTAAATATAAGCTTTATGCCAAGTTAAAGAAATGCGAGTTCTGGCTTGAAGAAGTAGCATTCCTTGGGCACGTGGTATCAAGTCATGGAATATCTGTTGACCCGGCAAAGATTGAAGCCATTCAAAGATGGGAACAACCTAAATCAGTGACTGAAGTACGTAGTTTTTTCAGCTTAGATGGTTATTATCGGATATTCGTAGAAGGGTTTTCTTGAATCGCTACTCCATTAACTCAGCTGACTCGGAAAGATACAAAATTCAGTTGGAGCGAGGAATGTAAAAATAGTTTTCAAGAATTCAAGAGAAGACTCATTTCAGCACCTGTTCTGACAATACCATCTGGCTTGGAGGGATTTGTCATCTCATGTGATGCTTCAGGCAAAGGGTTAGGATGTGTTCTCATGCAACATGGGAAAGTCATAGCCTATGCCTCTCGATAACTCAAAGAATATGAGAGTAATTATCCTACTCATGATCTAGAGTTGGCAGCTGTTGTCTTCGTACTTAAAATTTGGAGGCATTACTTGTATGGGGAGAAAGTGGAGATCTTTACAGATCATAAAAGCCTCAAATATTTCTTCACTCAAAAGGAACTCAACATGCGACAGCGACGTTGGCTTGAACTATTGAAATATTATGATCATACCATCCAATACCATCATGGAAAAGCAAACGTGGTAGCTAACACATTGAGAAGAAGATCATATGCAGGTACGAGTGCGATATTGTCAACGCAAAGCCCATCTTGTATGACTTGTAAAGGATGGAGATAGAGATAAAGACTCTAGGGACCCACGTGATGATGCAAATATACGAGTGGAACCGACTTTAATCGATAAAGTTAAAGTTGCTCAAGCTACAGACCTGGAGCTAATGCATATGAGGAAGAAAGTACAAGAAGGTGCTATATTGGAAGCAAGAATCGATGAAGAATGAATACTTCGAGTCAACTCCAGACTTTGTGTTCCTAACGACCTTGATTTAAAGTATAAAATCATGATGGTGGCGCACAACACACCGTTTGTAATCCATCAAGTGAGTACCAAAATGTATCATGATCTTCGACATACGTTTTGGTGGAGCAATATGAAGAGAGAGATAGCGGGGTTTATCTCAAGGTGTCTAACTTGTTAACGAGTCAAGGCGGAGCATCAAGTATCAAAATGTCCATTGCAACCACTTGAAATTCCAGAATGGAAGTGGGAGCACATTACCATGGATTTTGTTACTGGTCTTTCCAAAGTTTCTCAAGGCATAGATGCGATTTGGATCATTGTTGATAGATTGACCAAGTCTGCTCATTTCTTACCGATACGAGAAACTTATACACTTGAACGTCTTACTAGTATATATATAAACATGATTGTAAGATTGTATGGTATGCCAATATCCATAGTTTCTGATCGACCCCCAAGATTCAATTCAAGATTTTGGGTTAGTTTGCAAAAAGCTATGGGCACAGATTTTAGATTTAGTTCGACATATCATCCTCAGACAGATGGACAATCAGAGTGGACTATTCAAACTCTTGAAGATTTATTAAGACTCTGTGTCCTTGACTTTAATAGAAGTTAGGACAAGTTCTTACTATTGGTGGAGTTTTCCTACAACAACAGTTATCAAGCAAATATTGGCATGGCTCCATTTGAGGCGTTGTATGGAAGAAAGTGTCGTTTTCCAGTATATTGGGATGAGGTGGGTGAAGCAACGTTGTTGGGACTGGATTTGGTACGTATGATTACGGAAAAGATTCAAACAATCTGACAACGTATAAAAACCTCACAAGACCGACAAAAGAGTTATGTTGATCTTCATCGAAAGGACGTGGAATTCGGCATTGGAGATCATGTGTTGTTACGTGTTGCTCCATGGAAAGGAGTTATGAGATTTGGAAAGAGAGGAAAGCTTAATCCTCGATTTATTGGCCCATTTTTAACCCTCGATTGAGTAGGGACTGTAGCCTATAGACTTGCTTTACCGCCAAGTATGTCTCGTATTCATAACGTTTTTCATATATCCATGTTACGTAAATATGTGAAAGATCCGAACCACATTATTGAGTTAGAACCGGACGAAATAGCGGAAAATTTAACGCATAAAGAGGTTCCTGTTCAAATCTTAGATAAGAAAGAACATATTCTATGCTCCAAGATTATACCTGGGAGTTAGAATCTGAAATGAAATCAAGGTATCCTTTCCTCTTCGACATACCAGGTATGTAACCTAATTTCGTGGGCGAAATTTCATAAGAAGGGGAGGTTGTAAGACCCCAACTTTTATGAATAAAGATAATTTTTCTATAATTATCATTTTTGAATATTATGGAATGAATTTGTTATAATGTTATAGTTGTGGGTAATATTTATAAATTATGCAAAGTATGCAAGTTGTTATATTATATTCGATTAGTCGGAGAATATTCATTTTACCAGGAAATATTCGTACAACGACGCAATCATTGGTGGAACCCACAACAAAATATTGTCGGATTGAGAAAGCGATAAAAATATATTTATGAAAATAATGGCAGAAGTTTTACCATTAATACTGTTGAACTACTCGGTAGTAAAAGTACAGTAATACGCGTGGTTGCATAGTAGCACACGGTATTGATTATTGATATTTACGTTAGAAGTCACTCAGTTATACTCAATTATTGCTACAGTAATTATTGCATCATATCTCTTATATTATTGATTCAATTATTGTCACAGTATCATCTGCATAATATGTTATTTTATTAAATCAATAATTGAGATGACAAAGTTATTTATATTATTAAATTGCAATATTTTCAATGTCTAGAAGTTCTGTCAAGGAGAGGTTTGGTCACCTAATTGCGCGCCAATAGGGAGAAATCCTTATTGGAAAGCCCCCTCTTTCCTAGGAACGACCTGGTTGATAAATATTGTGAATTATAATATTAATGATGAATGTTATTAAAATTGAAGTTGTGCTCGAAGTTGAATTTGGAGACGCGGACATGATATTTGAGTCCGGAAAGATGAAATTAGTAGAAATAGACTATAAACACAAATTTTCTGGGTTATACTATTTGGTCAAAAAGTCAATAGTTGACTTTTTTGGGAAAAGTCAAACTTTGAAATTTTAAAATTTATATTTTTGATAAAAATACTTTCATTGTGTTGGAATTATTTGTGTTAGTGAAAATCGACATTTATTTCGATAATAATTGATGTTTGGAGGTTATATTGACCAATCGGGTATTTAACCGGATAAATGAGCAATTAATTGTCATTTTTTCACATGATTATAACTATTTGTTCACATGTGTATACTATTGTTTCACATTCTTGTTACTATTAGGGGAGTTGGTGCAAGATTGATAATACTTGCATGACTAAGTTAAAAATGGAGGTATAGATGGAGGTACTATACTGTAATTCGTATTTTCACATGTCTAGAACTATTGATTCACATGATTTTCTATTGAATCACATTATTTACTATTAGGGGAGGTGGTGCAAGTTTGATAATACTTACATGACTAAATTAAAAATAAAGAAAAAGTTGGTGGTATTGTATTGTAATTTTTCGAGCCCCAAAACGTGCAATTATTGAAACTATATTTTTCTATAAATAGAAGCTCATTCTTCCTTCATTTCTCACCAATTCACTAAAGCTATAGAGCAATTATTATAGAGAGAAATTGTAGAGAGAAAATCTATAGAAGAAGAGAAGCCTGCTACCTCACTACTCCTATATCCAGTTTCTTTTACGGTAAGGGGTGTTATTTCTTTTGTATTCATGAAGAGAACTTCTGTTATTCCATTCTTTATTATTCTGTTAGAATTACCAGTATACGCGGGCTACCCTATACTTGGTGAAATTCTCCTATTATTCTGTTTTTATTATTCTATCGGAATATTCTATCTATGCATTTACGCCGGATCTGGTTCCATTATTTATTATTCTGTCTTTATTATTCTGTCAGAATATCTTGTCTGTGCGTTTACGCCGGACCTGGTTCCATTATTTATTATTCCGTCTTTATTATTCTGTCAGAATATCCTGTCTGTGCATTTACGCAGGACCTGGTTCCATTATTTATTATTCTGTCAGAATATCCTGTCTGTACGTTTACGCCGGACCTGGTTCCATTATTTATTATTCTGTTAGAATAACCTGTCTATGCGAAGTACCTCATGCATGGTGATTTCTTTTGTTATTCCATTCTTTATTATACTCAGTTGGTTAAAGTTTTAACTTCTATACTCCACGAAATTAGTGGAATATCCTTGATATTTACACTTCATCTAGTATCTTTTCATGGAAATATTCTTCTGAGCATTCTTAAATTTTACTCTACAAAGAAGTATCATGTTGATAATTTGGATGTTATTAGTTCATGGACAAATTAATTCGTGAACTTGTTTTATTTAATTCTTATATCATTGTCATCATTCTCATGTTTATATTTTTAAAGTCATCTATGGCCTGTAGTGCATGGATGGACTTGGTATGATTATGACCAGGGATTATTCGGTATAATCATGACCGTAATGTTATAAACGATGTGGTAAAAGTCATCTTTGGCCGTAGTGCATAGATGGACTTGGTATGATTATGACCAAGGATTATTCGGTATAATCATGACCGTAATGGAAAACACGAATATCCTTGGCCCATAGTGCATGGATAATTCGTGGTCATGATACTATTAAGCTGAGTCTCAGCATTATTGGTTTTATAGTTGTATATCTTTGGCCTGTAGTGCAAAGATGGATTGTTGATTATTGGTTATACAGTTGTATATCTTTGGCCGTAGTGCAAAGATGAATTTATTAGTATGATTATGAGCAGGAATTGTAATTTGGTATAACCAAATTTTTGATGTTTCAAGTGAAGATAGGTGATGAAAATTATCTTCGTCCTAGGTACGAAAAGGAATTCAGAATCACAATTATGATTATGAGTTATTCATATGATTGTGAACATGAATTGTTGATTGATGTTACAGGGATAAAACATTATTGGTGGATTTTTAACATGGAGAAGATAATAGACCTGATGGTCTATTTGACTCTTATAATGGATTGCTCGTTCCGCTGTGTGAGACCCCAAATTTTATGAATAAATATTTAATTTTCTCGAATTATATTTTTGAAAATTATGGTGTGAATTTGATATAATAGTTGTGGGTAATAGTTATAAATTTTGCAAAGTACGCAAGTTGTTATAAAATATTCGTTTGGTCGGGGAATATTCTTTTTGTCGGGGAATATTCGTACGACGGCACAATCATTGGTGGACCCCACAACGTTAGAAAACGACAAAATTATCTTTCTATAAAATAACGGCGGAGGTGTTACCGTTAAAACTGTTGAACTACTCGGTAGTAAAAGTACAGTAATACGCGTTGTTGCATAGTAGCACACGGTATTGATTATTGATGCTTACGTAAGAAGTCACTCAGCTATACTCAATTATTGCTACAGTAATTGCTGCATCATATCTATTATATTATTGATTCAATTATTGTCACAGTATCATTTGTATAATATATTATTTAAACAATAATTGAGACGAAAAGTTATAATAATTGTTGGAAGATTAATTATGTGTTGATTAAAAAATAAAATAATTTCTGGTAATTTTTATTCAATCTTTGATGTATATAAAGAGTCTATTATGAGACGTTGGTGATAAGTTTAATTATTTATGGGGGGCCATATGTCGTCATCTAAGAGTCTCTTTCATAAATAGTAATTATTTTCGTAAATAGTAATTATTTTCGTAAATAGTAATTACCTTCGTAAATAGTAATTATTTTCGTAAATAGTAATTATCTTTGTAAATAGTAATTACCTTTGTAAATAGTAATTACCTTCGTAAATAGTAATTACCTTCGTAAATAATAGTTACCTTCGTCAATAGTAGTTGTCCCTTCAGTATTACCAAGAGTTAACTGCCTCTTCGGTGTTCCAAGGGTTAATTACCCCTTCGTAAATAGTAGTTGTCTCTTCAATATTACCAAGAGTCATTTTGACCCTTCGTTAAGACCAAGAGCCACCCTCAGTTTTCTATAAATAGAAAGCTCATTCCTTCATTATTTCTTACGAATTCGTTCAAGCTATAGAGAGAGAAAGTATAGAGAGAGTAATAGAGAAAGAAGAAGAGTATTCGGTTACTACACTACTGCAGTATTCCTAAGACGGTAAGGGGTGTTATTCTTTCTTCTTGAAGAGAACTTATTCTATTCTTTGTTATTCTGTTGGAATAACCGGTATACGCGGAATACCCTGTACTTGGTGAAATCCTTACGTTATTCCATTTCTTATTATTCTGTCGGAATAACCTGTATACGTGGTTTACCCTATACTTGGTGACATTCTTCTATTATTCTGTCGGAATATCCTGTCTGTGTGTTTTACACCGGACCTGGTTCCATTTACTATTCTGTCTTTACATTTTTTATCGGAATATCCTGTCTGTGCTATACGCCGGACCTGGTTCCATCATTTACTATTCCGTATTTATTATTCTGTTGGAACATCCTGTCGGTGTGAATTTCACCTGACCTGGTTCCGTTATTATTATTCTGCTGGAATAACCTGTTTGTGCGGTCTCTATCGCATGCATGGTGATATCTTTTGTTATTGTATTCGGTATTACTCAGTTGGATAAAACTTTAACTTCTATACTCCATGAAATTAGTAGAATATCCTTGATATTTGCGCTTCATCCAGTATCCTTTCATGGAAATATTCTTCTGATCATTCTTGAATTTTACACCACAAAACAGTATCGTGTTGACAATTTGGACGTTAATAATTTCTGGATAAAATAATTCTTGAACTTGTTTTATTGAATTCTTATAAAATTGTCATCATCCTCTTATTTATATTTTTGAAAGTCATCTGTGGCCTGTAGAGCATGGATGGACTTGGTATGATTATGACCAGGGATTATTCGGTATAATCATGACCGTAATGTTACAAATGATGTGGTAAAAGTCTCATTTGCCGTAGTGCATTGATGGAAAGTTGTTGGCATGATCATGACCATTAATGTATATACAAATATTCTTGGCCGTAGTGCATGAATAATTGTGGTCGTGATACTAAAGAATATCCTTGGCCGTAGTGCAGGGGTGATTCGATGATGTGGAATATTTATTAAGCTGAGTCTCAGCTATAACAGTGATGAAAAACCTTTTAAATCATAAAAGATAGTAGATTTTATTTTCTACTTGACTCTTCTAATGGATTGCTGGTTCCGCTGCAGTTAAACTTGATGATTATTATATTTTATCAGTTTAACACTGTTGAAGGCTAATGATAATTTATTCTGCATTATCTTAGTCATAATATTTCTTACTGGGCTAGTTGAGCTCACCCTTTCTTTCACTGTTCTCTTCAGGAAATGAGAATATAGCTGGGACGAGTCGGGGAACGAAGTAATGGTCCAGAGGATAGCATTAGTAGTCCTCACTATTCTGTTAAATAGTGTGACAATAATTGTATTGAGGACACCTTTTGAGTTTGTATGCTCTCTAGTAGACAATAATTGTATTCAAACTCACAGTTATGTTTTGTCGTATTGTACACGACAGTTGTATTAGTAAGTTGTATTTGAATTCTGTACCATGTATCTGACGACTCAAGATGGGTGATGTATACCTAATTTTGGGGGCGTCACAGTTGGTATCAGAGCTTAGGGATATGATCCCTGGCTAAGATGTGAGACTAGAACTAGGAGGGGAGAGACGGGGAATTCCTTCGCTAGTATGACCTACCTAAGTTTATGTGCTATTTTATTGGTCGGTCAGAATATAGAGATAATATGTTATATGTCAAGTAACCTTTTATTTTGTGGCAGTATCTTAAAATGACATCTGAGAATGTTGAGATTATTAATGGAGCACAGGAAACCGTTGATTCTCCACAGATCAATAGTCAGGACAATGTGCAACAGGATGGCGATAATCCTCTTGTAAACACCAACACTGATCAATTGACGAACGACGGTACGTTTAGGAGCTTTTTAGAATTCATGCAACATCAGGCGAAGGCGGCTCCTGTTCATAACGCAGGAGGAAGCAATGGCAATCCACGGTTGGTTACCGCTAAACAGTTCAAGGAGCTGGGACCACCAGAGTTTAAGGGAGTGCCAAAACCACTTATAGCTGAAACATGGATAAAGCAGATCACCAAGATATTTGATGTCTTGGGATGTTCCAAGGAGCAAAAGGTTCCCTTTGCCGCCTTTATGTTGCGCGGAGAGGCAGATTACTGGTGGGAATCGGTAAAACGTACTCAACCTGCTGTACTGAAGATATCTTGGGAGAAGTTCCAGGAGCTGTTCAATGATAAATACTTTCCCGAAAGTATTCGCCACATGAAGGAGGTGGAATTTATCAAGTTGGAACAAAACAATATGACCGTGTCGCAATACGAGGCAAAATTTGCGGAGTTATCCCGGTTTGCGTCCCACTTGGTGGATAATGAAGAGAGAATGGCGCGAATGTTTTTAAGAGGTTTGAAGCCGGAGATACGTCAACATCTTATTTCTCATAAACTGTGTTTATATTCAGATGTTGTAAATAGGGCTCAGTTAGTGGAGCGCGATAACGAGTCAACTCAACTAAAAGAGAGCAGCCGGCAAAATTATAATACCAGCGAGAGTGGTCATCGAAGCGGTGACAACAAGCGTGAAGGAAATCAACAGGCCAAAAATGGTAACCACTTCGGTGATAATCAGGGCCAAAACAATAAGAATGGACATTTCAAGAAGAGAAGATTCAACAATGATGGAAAGACGTCAGCACCAGCACCTGTCGTTAAGGAAGGAGAAAGACCACCTATCATATGCTTCAAATGCGGAGGGGAGGGACACATCAGTCCAAATTGCGCGATGCCGTCCAAAGCATGCTATAATTGTGGAAGAGAAAGTCACCTAGCCCGATTTTGTCGTTCACCGAAGACGAGTTCAGCTAGGATGGAGGCACCAAAGGATGTCCCAGGTAAGCCAAAGCCGATAGTTTAAGAGAGAGAGCATTTTTTTTTTCCGTGACGAGGAACCTGAATAAAATTATCACGGGTATGTTAGTCATAAACTCTTGCGAAATCTATACCGTGTTAGATACCGGTTCTACTCACTCTTTTATTTCACTTAGTTGTGTTCAATGTTTGAAGTTAACTCCGAGAAACTTTCGTTACCTCTACTATTTATAAATCTTATTTGATTCAAATCGACACTTTCACGTTACCTGTCAATCTTATCTCTTTGAAAATACTTGCCTTTGATGCGATTTTAGAAATCGATTGGTTAACTACTCATCATGCTTTTCGTAAGGTTGTTAGCTTTCATACTCATAACCAACCTGTTATGCGAATTCAAAGTAACCAAACCACTAAAGTCAATCATTGTTATATCAAACCATAAAGCTATTCGTTTATTGAAAAACGGATGTCAAGCTTTCTTAGCTCATGTCACAAATCTAAACAAAAATACGTCAGCTTTGAATGATATTTCTGTTATTAATAAATTTCCTGACGTATTCCCCGAAGAACTTCTTAGCTTACCCCTAGAGCGTGAAATCGACTTTTTTTTTTTATTGACCCCAGTACAAAACCCATTTCTTAAACCCTCAAATATTTTCTTCACCTAAAACGAACGTATAACGTGCCAAAGACATTGGCTCGAGCTGTTGAAGATTACGATCATATCATTTAATATTATCGTGGGAAAGCGAACATGGTAGCTGACGTGTGAGTAGAAGATCGTATGCGTTTACAAGTGCAAATATACGAACTCACGTGAAGATAACGAATATAAAAGTAGAATCGACTTTAATCGATAAAGTTAAAGCCGCTCAAGCTACACACTCAGAGCTGATGAATGTGAAGAATTAAGAAGGTTCAAGAGGGCGTTATTCTAGAAGCAAGAATTGACGAATAGAGGAAGTCTAAACGCTCGATTTAGTTGGCCCATTTGAAATCCTCGATTGAGTAGGAACTGTGGCTTATAGACTCGTTTTACCGCCAAATATATTGCGTGTTCATAACGTTTTTTTTGTATCGATGTTACGTAAATATGTGGACGACCCGAACCACATTATTAATTTAGAACCGGACGAGATAGCGGATGATTTAACGTTTGAAGAGATACGTGTTACAATCTTTGATAAGAAGGATCATATTCAACACTCAAAAGTTATATCTCAAGAGTTAGAATTTGAAGTGAAGTCAAGGTATCCTCACATGTTCGGCATACTAGGTACCTACGTAAATTTCGAGGGCGAAATTTCATAAGGAGGGGAGATTGTGAGACCCCAAATTTTATGAATAAATATTTAATTTTCTCGAATTATATTTTTGAAAATTATGGTGTGAATTTGATATAATAGTTGTGGGTAATAGTTATAAATTTTGCAAAGTACGCAAGTTGTTATAAAATATTCGTTTGGTCGGGGAATATTCTTTTTGTCGGGGAATATTCGTACGACGGCACAATCATTGGTGGACCCCACAACGTTAGAAAACGACAAAATTATCTTTCTATAAAATAACGGCGGAGGTGTTACCGTTAAAACTGTTGAACTACTCGGTAGTAAAAGTACAGTAATACGCGTTGTTGCATAGTAGCACACGGTATTGATTATTGATGCTTACGTAAGAAGTCACTCAGCTATACTCAATTATTGCTACAGTAATTGCTGCATCATATCTATTATATTATTGATTCAATTATTGTCACAGTATCATTTGTATAATATATTATTTAAACAATAATTGAGACGAAAAGTTATAATAATTGTTGGAAGATTAATTATGTGTTGATTAAAAAATAAAATAATTTCTGGTAATTTTTATTCAATCTTTGATGTATATAAAGAGTCTATTATGAGACGTTGGTGATAAGTTTAATTATTTATGGGGGGCCATATGTCGTCATCTAAGAGTCTCTTTCATAAATAGTAATTATTTTCGTAAATAGTAATTATTTTCGTAAATAGTAATTACCTTCGTAAATAGTAATTATTTTCGTAAATAGTAATTATCTTTGTAAATAGTAATTACCTTTGTAAATAGTAATTACCTTCGTAAATAGTAATTACCTTCGTAAATAATAGTTACCTTCGTCAATAGTAGTTGTCCCTTCAGTATTACCAAGAGTTAACTGCCTCTTCGGTGTTCCAAGGGTTAATTACCCCTTCGTAAATAGTAGTTGTCTCTTCAATATTACCAAGAGTCATTTTGACCCTTCGTTAAGACCAAGAGCCACCCTCAGTTTTCTATAAATAGAAAGCTCATTCCTTCATTATTTCTTACGAATTCGTTCAAGCTATAGAGAGAGAAAGTATAGAGAGAGTAATAGAGAAAGAAGAAGAGTATTCGGTTACTACACTACTGCAGTATTCCTAAGACGGTAAGGGGTGTTATTCTTTCTTCTTGAAGAGAACTTATTCTATTCTTTGTTATTCTGTTGGAATAACCGGTATACGCGGAATACCCTGTACTTGGTGAAATCCTTACGTTATTCCATTTCTTATTATTCTGTCGGAATAACCTGTATACGTGGTTTACCCTATACTTGGTGACATTCTTCTATTATTCTGTCGGAATATCCTGTCTGTGTGTTTTACACCGGACCTGGTTCCATTTACTATTCTGTCTTTACATTTTTTATCGGAATATCCTGTCTGTGCTATACGCCGGACCTGGTTCCATCATTTACTATTCCGTATTTATTATTCTGTTGGAACATCCTGTCGGTGTGAATTTCACCTGACCTGGTTCCGTTATTATTATTCTGCTGGAATAACCTGTTTGTGCGGTCTCTATCGCATGCATGGTGATATCTTTTGTTATTGTATTCGGTATTACTCAGTTGGATAAAACTTTAACTTCTATACTCCATGAAATTAGTAGAATATCCTTGATATTTGCGCTTCATCCAGTATCCTTTCATGGAAATATTCTTCTGATCATTCTTGAATTTTACACCACAAAACAGTATCGTGTTGACAATTTGGACGTTAATAATTTCTGGATAAAATAATTCTTGAACTTGTTTTATTGAATTCTTATAAAATTGTCATCATCCTCTTATTTATATTTTTGAAAGTCATCTGTGGCCTGTAGAGCATGGATGGACTTGGTATGATTATGACCAGGGATTATTCGGTATAATCATGACCGTAATGTTACAAATGATGTGGTAAAAGTCTCATTTGCCGTAGTGCATTGATGGAAAGTTGTTGGCATGATCATGACCATTAATGTATACACAAATATTCTTGGCCGTAGTGCATGAATAATTGTGGTCGTGATACTAAAGAATATCCTTGGCCGTAGTGCAGGGGTGATTCGATGATGTGGAATATTTATTAAGCTGAGTCTCAGCTATAACAGTGATGAAAAACCTTTTAAATCATAAAAGATAGTAGATTTTATTTTCTACTTGACTCTTCTAATGGATTGCTGGTTCCGCTGCAGTTAAACTTGATGATTATTATATTTTATCAGTTTAACACTGTTGAAGGCTAATGATAATTTATTCTGCATTATCTTAGTCATAATATTTCTTACTGGGCTAGTTGAGCTCACCCTTTCTTTCACCGTTCTCTTCAGGAAATGAGAATATAGCTGGGACGAGTCGGGGAACGAAGTAATGGTCCAGAGGATAGCATTAGTAGTCCTCACTATTCTGTTAAATAGTGTGACAATAATTGTATTGAGGACACCTTTTGAGTTTGTATGCTCTCTAGTAGACAATAATTGTATTCAAACTCACAGTTATGTTTTGTCGTATTGTACACGACAGTTGTATTAGTAAGTTGTATTTGAATTCTGTACCATGTATCTGACGACTCAAGATGGGTGATGTATACCTAATTTTGGGGGCGTCACAGCTGCAACTATGGTTGAAAAGTTTTATCATCTACCATATGTTCTAAATCTCTAATTTATTACTGATGAATGCTATTGATAATTTAATTATCTTTAGTCATGATATTCTTTACTGGGCTAGTTGTGCTCACCCTTTGCTTCACAATTCCATTTAGGTAATAAGAGTGTAGCTGGGTTGAGCGGGGATAACAGGGAAATTGTGAGATGGTCTGAGACTGTTGAAGTTTCTCAAAACATTATAAAACAATATGACATGTAATATATAATTGCATTAAGGACCTAAGATGTGTGTGTCATATTTTATACGTCACTTAATAATTGATTTTGGTGAACAACAATAGGGTGATGAGAACCCAACCTTGAAAGCGTCAAAAGTGCACCGTAGTTAAATGAAGAGAACAAAAATCTTCTCATGTACTTTTGTAGACTTGAAATATTTGCTGCTGTACTTTATATGGCATGTATTAATTTGAGTTTGAATATTTTCGTATTAAGTACGTTACAATATTTTTATTGAAACTCACAGTATATATGTCGTCGTATTTTGCACGACTGTTGTATAATTAAGTTGTATTTGAATTTATGAACCATGTATCTGGCGACTCAAGATGGGTGATGAATACCTAATTTTTGGGGCGTCACAGTTGGTATCAAAGCTTAGGGATATGATCCCTGGCTGAGATGTGAGATAAGAACTAGGAGGGGAGAGACGGGTAATTCCTTCGCTAGTATGACCTACCTAAGTTTATTTAGTATTTAATTGGTCGGTCAGAGTATAGGGATGATATGTGACATATCAACTAACCATTATTTTGAAGCTGTATTCTAGAATGATATTTGAAATACAGGAGATGAGTAATGGATGGACCATGGAACAAAGGAAGTAGCCTGTGAGCTAGAATTTGAAATCCTTATCTCTTCGACAACCAGGTACGTAAATTTTGAGAGCAAAATTTCATAAGGAGGGGGGATTGTAAGACCCCGAATTTTATGAAATAAAAGTATTCAATTTTCTATTTTGATAAATAGTTAAATTGATAAAAGTTTAAAGTTAAGGGTGACATTTGAAAATTTTTCAAAGTAAGCAAGTTGTCATAAAATAATCGGTGGTAAAATACGCGTGGTTGCATAGTAGCACACGGTATTGATTATTAATGCTTATTTGAGAAGTCACTAAGTTATAATCAATTAATGCTACAATTATTGCTGCATCATATCTCTCATATTATTGATTCGATTATTATCACAGTATCATCTACGTTATATGATATATTATTAAATCAATAATTAAAACGACAAAGTTATTCATATTATTAAATTACAATATTTATAATGTCTAGAAGTTATGCCAAGGAGAGGTTTGGTCTCCTAATTGTGCGCCAATAGGGAGAAATCCTTATTAGAAAGCCCCTCTTTCCTGAGAACGACCTGGTTGTTAAATATTGTGAGTTATGATATTAATGATGAATGTTATTATAATCAAATTTGAGTTCGGAGTTGAATTTGGAGACGCGGAAGTGATATTTGAGTCCAAAACGATGAAATTAGTAGAAATAGACTATAACACAAAATTTTATGAGGTTGACTTTTTGGTCAAAAAAGTCAATAGTTGACTTTTTCAGAAAAAAGTCAAACTTTGAAATTTAAAAAATAAAATTTTTGAGAAAAATATTTCCATTGTGTTGGGATTGTTAGTGTTAGTGGAAATCGACATTTATTTCGATAGTAATTGATGTCTGGAAGTTATATTGACCAACAAGGTAATTAATCGGGTAAATGAGCAATTAATTGCTACTAATTCACATGCTCATATAACTATTTGTTCACATGTGTGTACTATTGAATCACATTCTTATACTATTAAGGGAGTTGGTGCGCGATTGATGATACTTGCATGACTAAGTTAAAAATAGAGGTATAGGTGGAGGTACTATATTGTAATTAATTTTTTCACATGTTTAGAACTATTGAGTCACATGATTTACTATTGAGTCACATGATTTTACTATTGATTCACATGATTTACTATTAGGGGAGGTGGTGCAAATTTGATAATACTTGGATGACTGAATTAAAAATGAAAGAAAAGTTAGAGGTATTATTCTGTAATATTTCGAGCCCCAAAACGTGCAATTATCGAAACTATATTTTCCTATAAATAGAAGCTCATTCTTCCTTCATTTTTCACCAATTCACCAAAGCTATAGAGCAATTATTATAGAGAGAAATTATAAAGAGAAGCTATAGAGAGAAAATCTACAGAGAGAAAGAAGAAGAGAAGTTTGCTCCCTCACTATTCCAGTATCCAGTCTTCTTTTGAGGTAAGGGATATTATTTGTTGTACCGTAAGGGGTATTATTTCTTCCTTATTCATGAAGAGAACTTCTATTATTCCATTCCTTATTATTATGTTGGAATAACCTGTCTATGCAAAGTACTGCATACATGATGAAATTCTTCTATTATTCCAGTCCTTATTATTATGTTGGAATAACTTATCTATGCGAAGTACTGCATACATGGTGAAATTCTTCTATTATTCCATTCTTTATTATTCTGTTGGAATATCCTGTCAGTGCCAATTTCGCCTGACCTGGTTCCGTTCTTTATTATTCTGTTGGAATAACCTATTTATGCGAAATACCGCATATATGGTGAAATTCTGTTGTTATTCCATTCTTTATTATTCTGTCAGAATAACCTGTCTATGCGTTTTACGCCGGACCTGGTTCCATTATTTATTATTCCGCATTTATTATTCTGTCAGAATATCCTGTCTGTGCGTTTACGCCGGACCTTGTTCAATTATTTATTATTTCGTACTTATTATTCTATCAGAATATCCTGTCTGTGCTTTTACACCAGACCTGGTTCCATTATTTATTATTCTGTTGGGAATAACCTATCTGTGCGGTCTCTATCGCATGCATGGTGAATCCTTTTATTATTCTATTCTTTATTATTCTGTTGGAATAACCTGTCTATGTGGATTACCATGTGCATGGTGAATGATCCTTCGTATTCATTCCTTATTAAATTATGGAAATGATCTGTTTACGTTGATTATGATGAGAGTCGTAATAAAAGCATTGGACTGATGAAAATCATAGGTATATGAAGTATCAATAAGTGTTATGATGAGTTATGTTGGTTATTATGTGAAAACATAAAAGTTTCTTAGAAATCACAAAGGGTTGAAAAATTAGATTTTGGTAAAAATGGAACATGAAATTCAATTGACCATATCTCCTATTATATTTTGAATTTTTGAGTGTGGTCAAGTTCTAGAGTTAGGTCTATGAGTTTTGTAGCATCTCCAAGTGGAATCACTAGAAAAGGTGTTGTAGATTTTCATGTGGACTGATTTGTGAGAAAAATTCAAGCCTTTTAGGAAATTAAAGTATATGGTATAAGGTAACTCCTGTCCAAAAATGAGCTCATTCCGACTTAAAATGAGCAAGTTATAACCACTTCAATATTTAGGTTTTTTCGACGAAAAATGCTATAACCAGAGTTCTATATCTCCGATGGCCATGAAATTTAAACTGGAGGCTCACATTAACATGTGTAAGATCCTGCCAAGATTTGGGGATTTTTGGAGTTAAACTTGAGGTAGCTATTTTCTTAAGGAATTAATTAGAAAATGATTTTTAAAAAATAGTAAATGAATTTTAAAAATTCTGAGAAAAATGTATATTCATTATGGGACTATATACTGCTAAATCCCAGAAAAGAAATATTTTTGTGACTGATTTGGTATTTTTCATAAAAATAGTTTAGTTACGAACATATGAGTTAAATATGTTATGTGAAGTAACAAAGTTGGAAAATAGGATTTTATGGCTTGGAAATCCTATATAAGGTATATGCATATTTTTTATGAGGGATTTGATCATTGGTGATGAAATCTTATGAGTATGAAATTTTTGAATGATTAAATGCATTATTTGGTAAAGTGTAAATAATTGAAATAAATTGTTTATATTTTAATAAGTGATTAAAATATTGTTGTGATATTAACAATATTAGATTATGAATTTATTATGTGATTGATAATATTTGGATTAATTTAAAGTCTTTAATATTTATCCTTGTTTTAGTTTGATTAATGATTATATCATTGTCATCATTTTCATGTTTGTGTTGGGTTGAGAGTCATATGTGGACTGTAGTGCATAGATGGACTTGGTATGATTATGACCAGGGATTATTCGGTATAATGATGACCGTAATGTTATAAATGATGTGGTAAAAGTCATCTTTGGCCGTAGTTCATAGATGTACTTGGTATGAATATGACCATGGATTATTCGGTATAATCATGACCGTAATGGAAAACACGAATATCCTTGGCCCGTTGTGAGACCCCAGATTTTATGAATAAATATTCAATTTTCTCGAATTAATTTTTTAAATATTATGGTGTGGATTTGATATATTGTTATAGTTGTGGATAGTATTTATAAATTTTGTAAAGTATGCAAGTTGTCATATTATATTTGTTTGGTCGAGGAATATTCTTTTTGTCGGGAATATCTGTACGATGACACAATCATTGGTAGACCCCACAACGGACGTATTGTCGTAGTTAGAAAACGACAAAAATATTTTATAAAAATAACGACGGAGGTTTTACCGTTAAAACTGTTGAACTACCCGGTAGTAAAAGTGCAGTAATACGCGTGGTTGCATAGTAGCACATGGTATTGATTATTGATGCTTACGTAAGAAGTCACTCAGTTATACTCAATTATTGCTATAGTAATTGTTGCATCATATCTCTCATATTATTGATTCGATTATTGTCACAGTATCATCTGCATTATATGATATTTTATTAAATCAATAATTGAGACGACAAAGTTATTAATATTATTAAATTACAATATTTACAATGTCTAGAAGTTCTGCCAAGGAGAGGTTTGGTCACCTAATTGTGCGCCAATATGGAGAAATCCTTATTGGAAAGCCCCCTCTTTCCTGGAAACGACCTGGTTGTTAAATATTGTGAGTTATGATATTAATGATGAATGTTATTGAAATTGAAGTTGTGTTCGAAGTTGAATTTGGAGACACGGACGTGATATTTGAGTCCGGAAAGATGAAATTAGTAAAAATAGACTATAAACATAAATTTTTCCGATTTTAACTATTTGGTCAAAAAGTATATAGGTGACTTTTTTGGGAAAAGTCAAACTTCAAAATTTCAAAATTTATATTTTTGATAAAAATAGTTTAATTGTATTGGAATTATTTGTGTTAGTAAAAATCGATATTTATTTCGATAAAAATTGATGTCTGGAGGTTATATTGACCAATCAGGTATTTAACCAGATAAATGAGAAATTGATTGCTATTATGTCACATGATTATAACTATTTATTCACATGTGTGTACTATTGAGTCACATTCATGTACTATTAGGAGAGTTGGTGCAAGATTGATAATACTTGCATGACTATGTTAAAAATGGAGGTATAGATGGAGGTACTATACTGTAATTCGTATTTTCACATGTCTAGAACTATTTGTTCACATGATTTACTATTAAATCACATGATTTACTATTAGGGGAGTTGGTGCAAGTTTGATAATACTTGGATGACTGAATTAAAAATGAAAGAAAAGTTGGAGGTATTGTACTGTAATTTTCTGAGCCCCAAAACATGCAATTATCGAAACTATATTTTTCTATAAATAGAAGCTCATTCTTCCTTCATTTCTCACCAATTCACCAAAGCTATAGAGTAATTATTATAGAGAGAAATTATAGAGAGAAGCTATAGAGAGAAAATCTATAGAAGAAGAAAAGTATTCTGTTACTTCCCTACACTTATATCCAGTTTCTTCTAAAGGTAAGGGATATTATTTGTTGTACCCGCAAGGGGTATTATTTCTTTTGTAATCATGAAGAGAACTTCTGTTATTCCGTTTATAATTATTCTGTTGGAATAACCTGTATACGCGGTATACCCTATACTTGGTGAAATCCTTTTATATTCTGTCTTTATTATTCTATCGGAATATCCTGTCTGTGCTATACGCCGGACCGGGTTCCATTATTTATATTCCGTCTTTATTATTCTGTCGAAATATCCTGTCGGTGCTATACGCCGGACCTGGTTCCATTATTTATTATTCTGTCTTTAATATTCTTTTGGAATATCATGTCGGTTTGAATTTCACCTGAACTGGTTCCATTACTTATTATTCCGCATTTATTATTCTGTTGGAATATCATGTCGATGTGAATTTTACCCGACCTGGTTCTGTTATTTATTATTCTGTTGGGAATAATCTGTCTGTGCGGTCTCTATCGCATGCACTGTGAATCCTTCTGTTATTCCATTCTTTATTATTCTATTGGAATAACCTGTCTATGTGGATTGCCACATGCATGGTGAATTATCCTTTGTATTCATTCCTTATTAAATCGTGAAAAAAATCTGTTTACGTTGATTTTGATGACAGTCGTAATAAAAGCATTGGATTGATGAAAATCATGGGTATATGAAGTATTAGTAAGTGTTATGATGAGTTATGTTGGTTATTATGTGAAAACATGAAAGTTTTTTAGAAATCACAAAGGGTTAAAAAATCAGATTTTGGTAAAAACGTAACATGAAATTCAATTGACCATGTCTCCTATTATATTTTGAATTTTTGAGTGTGGTCAAATCTTAGAGTTAGATCTATGAGTTACCTAACTTATCCAAATGGAATCACTGAAAAAGTTGTTGTAGATCTTTGTGTGGACTGATTTTAGTAAAGGATGTAAAAGCTGGAAATTGCCAAAAAGTTACTGTCCAAAATTTGAAGGGGCTGTTTCAGCAATTTAGTTTGTGAGAAAAATTCAGGCCTTTTGGGACATAAAAGTATATGGTATGAAGAACCTCCTGTCCAAAAATGAGCTCATTCTGACTTAAAATGAGCAAGTTATGACCATTTCAATATTTAGGTTTTTTCGACGAAAAACGTTATAACCAGAGTTCTATAACTCCGATGAGCATAAAATTTAAACTGGAAGCTCAAATTAACATGTGTAAGATCCTACCAAGATTTGGGAATTTTTGGAGTTAAACTTGAGGTAGCAAATTTCTTAAGGAATTAATTAGAAATTGATTTTTGAAAAATAGTAAATGAATTTTAAAAATTCCGAGAAAAATATATATTCAATATTGGACTATATCCTGCTAAATCCCAGAGAAAAAATATTTTTGGAACTGATTTGGTATTTTTCATGAAAATGGTTTAGTTACAAACATATGAGTTAAATATGTTATGTGAAGTAACAAAGTTGGAAAATAGAATTTTGTGGCTCGGAAATCCTATATAAGGTATATGCATATTTTTAATAAGAGATTTGATCATTGGCAATGAAATCTTATGAGTACGACATTTTTGAATGATTAAATGCATTATTTAGTAAAGTGTAAACAATTGAAATAAATTTCTTATAAGTTTAAGAGGTGATTAAAATATTCTTATAATATTAACAATATTAGATTATGAGTTATTTAATTGATGGATAATAATTGGATAAAATTAAAGTATTTAATATTTATCCTTGTTTTAGTTTGATTAATGCTTATATCATTATCATCATCCTCATGCTTATATAGTGATGAAAGTTATCTTTGGCTTACGTGCGAAGATGGACTGTTGTTTATTGAATTATATATCTTTGGCGTACGTGCAATGATGGATTGTTGATTATTGGTTTTATTGTTGTATATCTTTGGTTTACGTGCAGAGATGGACTTGGTATGATTATGATCAGGGATTATTCAGTATAGTCATGACCATTGATGATTTAATGAATATCATTGGCCCGTAGTGCAGGGATGATTCGATGATGTGGTTTAGTTATTAAGCTGAGTCTTAGCGATAAAAACTGATGAAAACATTTTAAACCATATAAGATTGTAGATTTTATTCTCTACTTGATTTTTCTAATGGATTGTTTGTTCCGCTGCAGTTAAACTTGATGTCTATTGTATTTTATTAGTTTAACATTGTTGAAGACTAATGATAATTTATTCTGCATTATCTTTAGTCATGATATTCTTTACTGGGGTAGTAGTTCACAACCTTTTGCTTCACAATTCCTTTCAGGTAATAAGAGTGTAGCTGGGTCGAGATAGGATAACAAGGGAATAAAACAGTGGTCTTTAGTTGTTAAGGTTCTCCCTAAATAGTATGGAAATAATTTTATTTAGAACTTTAGATAAGTGTGTCGTATTGTATATGTCATTTGATATTTAATTTTGGTGAACCAAATAGGGTGAGGTGAACCCAACTTTGGAAGGGTGTTTTGCCACTATCATACAAGATGTCTAATGACATACAACCTTGTGTTATCATAAGACAGGATTGTGCACATCCACTTGCTGAGTATATCTACGAGCACTACCTATATGATCTTGGAGTTTATTTAAAATATAATTTCTACTTGGAGACAGTGGAGATAGTTATATGCCAGGAGAAGACTCACCATTGGAAAGAAGATGATAGTAATCTTTTTATTTTTCTTTGGGGTCTATTGGGTCAACCAAGGATAATTCTGTGGACATATGATATCTATCATAACCTAGACGCATGGCCTCCCATGTACGAAGTTTTCATTAAGCACTTCCCAAAGATTTTAATTCCTAAAACAGTTTTGACTATACTTTTATATAAAGTACCATTGTAAGGTTGTGGTCGAGGCACCATGAGAGTTACATACAATGTATTAAAACTCACAGTTAAATGTGGTTGTTTTCTATACGACAGTTCAACAGTTATATTATTAAGTTGTATTTGTATTTTTTTGTACCATGTATTTGGCTACTCAAGATGGGTGATGAATACCTAATTTTTGGGTCGTCACACCCGTAGTGTATGGATAATTCGTGGTTGTGATACTATTAAGCTGAGTCTCAGCATTATTGGTTTTACAGTTGAATATCTTTGGCCTGTAGTGCAAAGATGAACTGTTGATTATTTGTTATACAGTTGTATATCTTTGGCCATAGTGCAAAGATGAATTTATTAGTATGATTATGAGCAGAAATTATGATTTGGTAAAACCATGGTTTTTGATGTTTCAGGTGAAGATAGGTGATAAAAATTATCTTCGTCCAGGGTGCGAAAAGGAATTCAGAATCATAATTATGATTATGAGTTATTCATATGATTGTGAACAGGAATTGTTGATTGATGTTACAGGGATAAAACATTATTGGTGGATTTTTAACATGGAGAAGATAATAGACCTGATGGTCTATTTGACTCTTTTAATGGATTGCTCATTCCACTGCAACTATGGTTGAAAAGTTTTATCATCTACCATATGTTCTAATTCTCTGATTTATTACTAACGAATGCTATTGATAATTTAATTATCTTTAGTCATGATATTCTTTACTGGGCTAGTTGTGCTCACCCTTTGCTTCACAATTCCTTTCAAGTAATAAGAGTGTAGCTAGGTCGAGCGGGGATAACAGGGAAATAGTGAGATGGTCCGAGACTGTTGAAGTTTCTCAATAAATTATAAAACGGCATGACATGCAATATATGATTTCATTGAGGACCTAAGATGTGTGTGTCGTATTTTATACGTCACTTAATAATTGATTTTGGTCAAAAACAATAGGGTGATGAGAACCCAACCTTGAAAGCGTCAAAAGTGCACCGCAGTTAGATGAAGAGAACATAAATCTTCTCGTGTCCTTTTGGAGATTTGAAATATTTGTTGCTGTACTTTATATGGCATGTATTAATTTGAGTTTGAATATTGTCGTATTAAGTACGTTACAATATTTGTATTGAAACTCACAGTATATATGTCGTCGTATTTTGCACGACTGTTGTATAATTAAGTTGTATTTGAATTTATGAACCATGTATCTGGCGACTCAAGATGGGTGATGAATACCTAATTTTTGGGGTGTCACTACTGGTATCAAAGCTTAGGGATATGATCCCTGGCTGAGATGTGAGATAAGAACTAGGAGGGGAGAGACGGGGAATTCCTTTGCTAGTATGACCTACCTAAGTTTATTTGGTATTTAATTGGTCAGTCAAAGTATAGGGATGATATGTGACATGTCAACTAACCATTGTTTTGAAGCTGTATTCTAGAACGATATCTGAAATACAGGAGATAAGTAATGGATGGACCATGGAACAAAGGAAGTAGCCTGTTAGCTAGAATTTGAAATCCTTATCTCTTCGGCTACCAGGTACGTAAATTTCGAGGGCGAAATTTCATAAGGAGGGGAGATTGTAAGACCCCGAATTTTATGAAATAAAAGTATTCAATTTTTCTATTTTGGTAAATAGTTAAATTGATAAAAGTTTAAAGTTAAGGGTGACATTTGAAAATTTTTCAAAGCAAGCAAGTTGTCATAAAATAATCGGTGGTAAAATACGCGTGGTTGCATAGTAGCACACAGTATTGATTATTAATGCTTATTTGAGAAGTCACTCAGTTATACTCAATTTTTGCTACAATAATTGCTGCATCATATCTTTGGGATGTCATCAGTTTTAATCTTTAACTGATGATATTCGGAACGAAGATCGATCTTTGAAAAGAATTTGGTGCCTTGCAACTGGTCAAACAGGTCATCAATGCGTGGCAACGGGTACATATTTTTTATGGTGACATGATTCAACTCCCGATAATCAATACAAAGTCGCATACTTCCATATTTCTTCTTCATGAATAGAAAATGAGCACCCCAAGGAGATGTACTAGGACGAATGAAACCAATGTCTAACAATTCCTGCAGTTGAGTCTTTAACTCCTAAAGTTCAACAGGAGCCATTCGATATGGGGCTTTGGAAATGGGTTTTATAACGGGTTCAAGGTCAATACAAAATTCAATTTCACGCTCTGGGGGTAGGCCAGGAAGTTCTTCAGGGAATACGTCAGGAAATTTATTAACAATGGAAATATCATTCAAATCTGACGTATTTGTGTTTAAATCTGTGACATGGGCTAGGAAAGCTTGACATCCATTTTTCAATAAACAAATAACTTTATGAATTGAGATAATAGTAATTGACTTTAATGGTTTGGTTGCTTGAATTCGTATAATAGGTTGGTTAGGAATATGAAAGTTGATAACCATACGTAAACAATCAATTTTAGCATGATGAGTAGTCAACCAATCAATTCCTAAAATCACATCGAATGCAAGTATTTTTAAAGAAATAAGATCGACAGGTAACGTGCAGTTACCGATTTGAACCAAACAAGACTTATAGACGGTGGATGTTATGAAGGTTTCTCCCAATGGAGTTTCAACAGATAAATCAAAGTCTAATTTCTCTAAAGTCAAATTTAAACATTGAGCGCAAGTAGGATAAATAAAAGAATGGGTAGAACCGGTATCAAATTAGGCATAAGCTTCGCAAGAGTTTATGATTAGCTTACCCGTGATCACCTCGTTCGGATTCCTCACTTTTTAGGAGGTTACGACAAACTCTCTCCATTGAACTACTTGTTTTTTCTTGTCTGGGATGGCTTTTATTGCCTCCATCCCAGCTGGACATGACTTTGGTGCACGACAAAATCGGGCTAGGTGACCTTCTCTTCCATAATTGTAATATGCTTTGGACTAGTGCGTACAGTTTGGACTGATGTGTCCCTCTCCTCCCCATTTGTAACATACGACCTGTGGTCATTCTCACTCCTTAACAACAGGTGCTGGTGCTGATGTAAGACCCCAACTTTTATGAATAAAGAAGATTTTTCTATAATTATCATTTTTGAATATTATGGAATGAATTTGTTATAATGTTATAGTTGTGGGTAGTATTTATAAATTCTGCTACGTATGCAAGTTGTTTTATTATATTCGATTGGTCGGAGAATATTCGTTTTAGCAGGGAATATTCGTACAACGACGCAATCATTGGTGGACCCCCACAACAGAATTATTGTCGGATTGAGAAAATGACAAAAATATTTTATGAAAATAACGGCGGAGGTTTTACCGTTAATATTATTGAACTACCCGGTAGTAAAAGTACAGTAATACGCGTGGTTGCATAGTAGCACACGGTATTTATTATTGATGCTTACGTGAGAAGTCACTCAGTTATACTCAATTATTGTTACAGTAATTGCTGCATCATATCACTCATATTATTTATTCGATTATTGGCATAGTATCATCTGCATTATATGATATATTATTAAATCAATAATTGAGACGACAAAATTATTCATATTATTAAATTGCAATATTTACAATGTCTAGAAGTTCTGTCAAGGAGAAGTTTGGTCACCTAATTGCGCACCAATAGGGAGAAATCCTTATTGGAACGCCCCCTCTTTCCTGGGAACGACCTGGTTGTTAAATATTGTGAGTTATAATATTAATGATGAATAAGTTCGTGTTGATTAAAGATGAATTTGATATTTTCATTGTGTTGAGATTATTTGTAGAAATCGATAATTATTCCGATGATAATTGATGACTGGAGGTTATATTGTTCAATCGGGTATTCGGGACACTTTTCGTGTCAGAGTACTATTCACAAGTTACTATTCATAAGTTACTATTCATAAGTTACTATTCATGAGTTACTATTCATAAGTTACTATTCATGAGTTACTATTCATGAGTTATTATTCACGAGTTACTATTCATGAGTTACTATTCACGAGTTACTATTCACTCTAATATTGTGCATTCGGGTATTGGGGTACAATATTATTCCATGAGGAGATGTGCTAATTTTTCAGACCGTTGGTTGAATTTATAATAGTGAATCAGTATGGATCGCTGGTTTAAAGTTTTAATAGTGAATCAGTATGGATCGCTGGTTTAAAGTTTTAATAGTGAAATAGTATGGATCGCTGGTTTAAAGTTTTAATAGTGAATTAGTATGGACCGTTGCTTTAAGTTTTAATCTGAACCTTCTGTTTAAAAGTAAACCAATCTGGACCGTTCAGGAATTAGTTACTATGCATTCCATTCTTCTATAAATAGAATCTCATTCCTTCATTATTTCTTATGAATTCACTGAAACTCTAGAGAGAGAAATTATAGAGAGAAAGAAGAAGAGTTTTCTGCTACTTTACTACTTCTATATCCAGTTTCTTTTATGGTAAGGGATATTATTTATTGTACCCGTAAGGGGTATTATTCTTTTATATTCATGAAGAGAACTTCTGTTATTCCATTCTTTATTATTCTGTTGGAATAACTTGTATATGCGGTATACCCTATACTTAGTGAAATTTATTTATTATTCTGTCAGAATATCCTGTCGGTGTGAATTTTACCTGACCTGGTTCCATTATTTATTATTCCATCATTATTATTCTATTGGAACATCCTATCAGTGTGAATTTCAACTGACCTGGTTCCGTTTATTATTATTCTGTTGGAATAATCTGTCTATGCGAAGTACCGCATGCATGGTGATATCTTTGTCATTCCATTCTTTCTTATACTCAGTTGGTTAAAGTGTTGACTTTTATACTCCATAAAATTAGAAGAATATCCTTGATATTTGCGCTTCATCCAGTATCTTTTCATGGAAATATTCTTCTGAGCATTCTTGAATTTTATTTTACAAAGAAGTATTATATTGACAATTTGGACGTTATTTGTTCCTGATAAAATAATTCTTGAATTTGTTTTATTGAATTCTTATATCATTGTCATCATCCTCATGTTTATATTTTTTTAAAAGTCATCTATGGCCCGTAGTGCATGGATGGACTTGGTATGATTATAACCAGGGATTATTCGGTGTAATCATGACCGTAATGTTATAAATGATGTGGTAAAAGTCCTCATTGGCCCGTAGTGCATTGATGGACAGTTGTTGGAATGATCATGACCATTGATGAATACACAAATTTCCATGGCCCGTAGTGCATTGATAATTTGTGGTCGTGACCATGATGAATATCCTTGGCCGTAGTGCAGGGATGATATGGATTATTTAATAAGCTGAGTTTCAGCGATATAAGTGATGAAAAACCTTTTTAAATCATAAAAGATAGTAAACTTTATTCTCTACTTGACTCTTTTAATGGATTGTATATTCCGCTGCAGTTAAACTTGATGTCTATTGTATATTATCAGTTTAACATTGTTGAGGACTAATGATAATTTATTCTGCATTATCTTAGTCATAATATTTCTTGCTGGGCTAGTTGAGCTCACCCTTTCTTTCATTGTTCTCTTCAGGAAATGAGAACGTAGCTGAGACTAGTCGGGGAACGGAGTGATGGTCCGACATGATAGTATTAGTAGTCCTCACCATTATTTTAAATAGTGTGGCAATAAATGTAATGAGGACTTATTCTGAGAGTGGATATTGTCTAGAATATAATATTTGTATTTAAACTCACAACTCTCTTGTTGTATATTAAAGATTATATTTGTATTCTGTACCATGTATCTGCAACTCAAGATAGGTGATGTATACCTATTTTGGGAGCGTCACAATTGGTATCAAAGCTTAGGGATATGATCCCTAGTTGAGATGTGAGATAAGAACTAGGAGGGGAGAGACGGGAAATTCCTTCGCTAGTATGACCTACCTAAGTTTATTTGGTATTTAATTGGTCAGTAAGAGTATAGGAATAATATGTGATATGATAATTAACCCTTATTTTGTGGCAGTGTTTAAAAATGGCATCCGAGAATGTTGAGAACATGAACATCAATGGAGCACAGGAGACCGTTGAGTCTCCACAGATCAATAATCAGGACAATGTGTATCAGAAAGGCGATAATCCTCAGGCAAACAACAACACTAACCAGATGATGAACGATGGAATGTTTTGAGGCTTCATGCAATTCATACAACATCAGGCGAGAGCGGCTCCTATCCAAAATACAGGTGAAAACACTGGCAACTCTCAGACAGTCACCGCCAAACAGTTCAAGGAGCTGGGACCACCGGAGTTTTTTGGAGAGCCAAAACCACTTAAGGCGGAGACGTGGATAAAGCAGATCTGTAAGATATTTGATGTCTTAGGATGCTCCGAGGAGCAAAAGGTTCCCTTTTCCACCTTCATGTTGCGTGCAGAGGCAGATTACTAGTTGGAATCTGTAAAACATACTCAACATGTCGTACTAAAGATGACTTGGGAGAAGTTCCAAGAATTGTTCAAAGACAAGTACTTTCCCGAAAGTATTCGTCACATGAAAGAGGTAGAATTCATCAAGATGGAGAAAAACAACATGACCGTGTCGCAGTACGAAGCCAGGTTCGTCGAGTTGTCCCGGTTTACGTCCCATTTGGTTGATAATGAGGAGAGAATGACACGAATATTTTTAAGAGGTTTAAAACCCGAGATACGTCAATATCTTATCTCTCATAAACTGTGTTTGTATTCAGATGTTGTTAATAGGGCTCAGTTATTGGAGTGCGATAATGAGTCAACGCAACCAAAAGAGGGCAGCCGACAAAATGATAATACCAGTGATAGCAGTCATCAAAGCGGTGACAATAAGCGTGGAGGGAATCAGCATGCCAGAAATGGTAACCACTTCGATGGTAATCATGGCCAAAATAATAAGAATGGACATTTCAAGAAGAGGAAATTCAACAATGATGGAAAGACGTTAGCACCAACACATGTTGTTAAGGAAGGAGAACGACCACCTACAATAAGTTTCAAATGCAGAGGGGAGGGACATATCAGTCCAAACTGCGTGATGCCATCCAAAGCATATTATAATTGTGGAAGAGAAGGTCACCTAGTACGATTTTGTCGTTCACCGAAGACAAGTTCAGCTAGGATGGAGGCACCCAAGGCCGTCCCAGAAAGGTTAAAACCGGTAGTGCAAGGGAGAACATTTTTCGTGACCTCCCAGAGAGCAAGGAACCCGAACGAGGTCATCACGGGTAAGCTTATCATAAACTCTAGTGAAGTATATACCTTATTTGACACCGGTTATACCCATTCTTTTATTTCTCCTACTTGCGCTCAACGTTTAAATTTGACCCCGGAGAAATTGGACTTTAACTTGTCGGTTGAAACTCCATTGGGAGAAACCTTACATCAACTGTTTATAAGTCTTGTTTGGTTAAAATTGGTACCCTCACATTACCTGTCGATCTTATTTCATTGAAAATACTTGCATTTGACATAATTCTAAGGATTGATTGGTTAACCACTCATCATGCAAAAATTATTTGTTTTCGTAAGGTTGTTAGCTTTCATATTCCTAACCAACCTATTATGCAAATTCAAGCAACCAAACCATTAAAATCAATCACTGTCATCTCAAGCCATAAAGCTATTCGTTTATTAAAAACAAATGTCAAGCTTTCTTAGCTCATGTCACGGATCTAAACAAAAATACGTCAGTTTTGAATGATATTCCTATTGTTAATGAATTTCCTGACGTATTCCCTGAAGAACTTCCTGGCCTACCCCTAGAGCGTGAAATTGAATTTTTTATCGACCTTAAACCCGGTACAAAACCCATTTCCAAATCCCCATAACGAATGGCTCCTATTGAACTTCAAGAGTTAAAGACCCAACTGCAGGAATTGTTAGACATTGGCTTTATTCATCCTAGTACTTCTCCTTGGGGTGCTCCTGTTCTATTCGTGAAGAAGAAAGATGGGAGTATGCGACTTTGTATTGATTATCGGGAGTTGAATCATGTCACCATCAAAAATAGGTACCCATTGCCAAGTATTGATGACCTGTTTGACCAGTTGCAAGGCGCCAAATTCTTTTCAAAAATTGATCTTCATTATGGATATCACCAATTAAAGATTAGAACCGATGACATTCCAAAGACGGCTTTCAGAACTCGGTACGGGCATTATGAATTCCTAGTCATATCTTTTAGATTGACTAATGCTCTTGTTGCCTTCATGGATATGATGAACCGAGTATTCAAGGAATATTTGGATCACTTTGTGGTCGTCTTTATTGATGACATCCTTATTTATTACAAAAGCCATGAAGATTATGAGCGACACTTGAGGCTGATACTCCAAAAGCTTCGTGAATATAAACTTTATGCCAAGTTAAAGAAATATGAGTTCTGGCTTGAGGAAGTAGCATTCCTTGGGCACGTGGTATCAAGTCATGGAATATCTGTTGACCCAGCAAAGATTGAAGCTATTCAAAGCTGGGAGCAACCTAAATCAGTTACCAAAATACGTAGCTTTCTCGGCTTAGCTGGTTATTATCGGAGATTCGTAGAAGGATTTTCTCAAATCGCTACTCCATTAACTCAGCTGACTCGAAAAGATACAAAATTCGGTTGGAATGAGGAATGTGAGAAGAGTTTTCAAGAACTCAGGAGAAGACTCATTTCAACACCTGTTTGAAAATACCATCTGGCTCGAAGGGATTTGTCATCTACAGTGATGCTTCGGGAAAAGGGTTAGTATGTGTTCTCATGCAACATGGGAAAGTCATAGCCTATGCCTCGCGACAACTCAAAGAATATGAGAGGAATTATCCTACTCATGATCTATGTGACGCCCCCAAAATAGGTATACAACACCCATTCTGAGTCGCCAAATACATGGTACATAAAGAAAACTACAACTTCAATAATACAAATGTCATATGAAATACGACAATACATACTGTGAGTTTAAATACAAATATTGTCTTCTAGACAATATCCACACGCAAATAAGTCCTCATTACAATTATTCAAACACTATTTTATTGAAATAGTGAGGACTGTTAAAACATCTTCCTAGAACCATCACTCCATACCCCGACTCGATCCTGCTATGTTCTCACCTCCTGAGAAGAAAAATGGAACAAAAAGGAAAGGGTGAGCTCAACTAGTCCAGTAAAGAATATTATGACTAAGATAATATACAACAAATTATCGTTAGTCTTCAACAGGGAAAAATCTGATAAAATATAATAGACAACAAGTTTTAGATCAACAAATACAGCGGAAACAACAATCCATTAGAAGAGTCACGTAGAGAATGAATTCTACTGTCTTCTAAGATTTAAAAGTCCATCATCAATATTTCATCCCTATAACAACAATCAATATATATCTTTAATCATCTTTGCACTACAGGCCAAAGATATTCATTTGTATCACCAGTTGGTCATGTTCATCTCAACACCTGTTCATCTTTGCACTACAGGCCAAAGAGATTCATCAGTTTAATCATTAATCGTTGCACTACGGCCAAAGATATTCATCAAGTATCACCATTAAGGACTGAGGATGATGAAAAACATTTTTAAGAACGAATCCAGTGAGATAGAAGGACAAATATTAAGGATTCATACAACAATTTGTCCAAGATGAATAATACTTCATAATAAACGATTTTGAAGCAAAACTCAAAAATAACAATCAAAACATGGATACAATCAAAGATAGTAGCCAAAATAGACATCTTGGACAAAAAGGAAAATTTTAATTTTTCGGTGAATAGTGCCGTATTCGTGAATAGTGCCGTATATGTGAATAGTAACCCCGACACAACAAGTTCCAAATTTGATAAAAAGTTCAACCAATATTTTGGCATAATGATATTGAAGAAAATAATATCATTTACGAAAGAAATAACATCCCTTACCTCAAAATAACCGTACTTCTGACTGAATTTCGGTATAGTGCTGACAGAAACTCGCATTGTATATCAACACTCAAAGTATACTCACAAGAATACGCTCGATAATATAGAGATAGAAAACTTGTTTCTGGTGTGATTTTCAATTCTAACTTAGCCCTCTATTTATACAAAAATGCTAGAACGCCAAAGGAGACTAAATTAATAAAATATTAATATTTACCAAATATTCAAGCCCACCACCATGGAATCTGATTTCAGCCACTAAGAACATGTTAAAGATACTCACCAACCTTTGAAAAACGTTTTTCTTGAAAATAATAATTAAAACTTCCAAAAATCAATTATTTCGGAACTCTGGAACTTCAATAATTCACAATAAATAGCCCTTTTATCAGAAAATTCAAATCTAGCGAATTTTTATAGGAATTTCAATTCTCTACAACTTTACAGAAGAAATTTTTTCTAAATTCCAAACAGAAATTATCCGAAATCCACAAACGTGCGATTTTATAGTCTATAAACAATTTTTGATCAAGAATTGTGTCCACCGACACATAAAACGTGTGTTAAACATTTAATGTCACAAAAATACTCTTCCTCCTCATATACTCATATATCCTACATTCATTATAAAAATATCACCATTAATATATTATTAAAATAATATATTTAAATAAATTATTTTATCAGAAAAAGATAAAATATTAATTTTCAACAATTGTCACATTAAAATTTTTCTCCATCTATATCCACATAAAATGAATATTTTCTTTATCATAATAATCAATAATTAATTATTCAAAAATAATATTACAGAATCACAGTACTGACAACCAGGCCGTTCGCAGGATAGAGGAGGCTTTCCAATAAGGATTTCTCCTTACTGGCGCGCAATTAGGTGACCAAACCTCTCCTTAGACAGAACTTTCTAGACATTTCCAATAATGTTATCTGATAATATTATTCAAATAATATGAATTATTGATCTGATAATGGAAAATACTGTGCAGTGACAATTATTGAAACAATAATAATATAAATATTAACGCAACAATTATTGAATCAATAAAATAAAATAATGAACAGTAATTACTGTAACAATTATTGAGTAGTGCCTTCTTACGTATGAATCAATAATTCAACAATACTGTGCAATACCGTGTGTTACTGTGCAACCACGCATATTACTTTATTTTAACCTCCAGGTAACCCAACAGTGTTAACGATAACAATTTACGCCGTTATTTATAAAACTCAATCTTTGTCGTTTTCTTTTATCCAACCGTTTTCCGTTATGGGGCCCACAAATGGCTGCGCCGTCGTACGAAGATTCCCGACAAAAAGAATATTCTATAACCACTTGCTTATTTTGTAAACTTTGCACATTTCACCCATAACCAAAGCATTATATCAAATTAACCCTTATTAATTTAGAATAATAAATAGAGAAAAATTTAATTTATTTATAATAAGTTGGGGTCTTATAACCTCCCCTACTTATAAAATTTTGTCCTCAAAATTAACGTACGTACCTGGTGTTTCGAACAGGTGAGGGTACCTCGCTTTCATTTCCGATTCCAACTCTCATGTCATTTCCTCAATTACATGGTTTCTCCACAAAATCTTAACTTGTGGTATAACCTTCGTGCGTAGGACATGCTCTTTCCTATCAAAAATCTCAACAGGTATCTCCTCGTATATTAAATCTTCAGTTATCTCGTCTGGTTCTAACGCAATAATGTGGTTCGGGTCTTTCACATATTTACGAAGCATAGATATGTGGAATACATTGTGAACACGAGACATACTTGGAGGTAACGCGAGTCTATAGGCTACGTTTCCTATTCAGTCAAGAATCTCAAATGGACCAACAAATCTTGGATTGAGCTTTCCTCTCTTTCCAAATCTTGTAACTCCCTTCCATGGAGCAACACGTAACAATACATGATCTCCAATATTAAACTCCACGTCCTTTCTATGAAGATCAGCATAACTCTTTTGTCGATCTTGTGAAGTTTGAATACGTTGTCGAATCATTTGGATCTTTTCTGTAGTCATGCGTACTAATTCTGGTCCCAACAATGTTGCTTCTCCCACCTCATCCCAGCATACTAGAGAACGACATTTCCGTCCATACAACGCCTCAAATGGAGCCATGCATATACTTTGTTGATAACTGTTGTTGTAAGAGAATTCCACCAGTGGCAAGTACTTATCCCAACTTCCTTTGAAATCTAGAACACAGAGTCTTAATAGATCTTCAAGGGTTTGGATAGTCCTCTCTGATTGTCCGTCCGTTTGAGGATGGTATGCTGAACTGAATCGTAAATCCGTGCCCATAGCTTTCTGCAAACTAACCCAAAATCTTGAAGTGAATCTTGGGTCACGATCCGAAACTAGGGATACTGGCATGCCATGCAATCGCACAATCTCATTCACGTACATACGAGCAAGACGTTCAAGGGAATAAGTTTCTCGTATAGGTAAGAAATGAGCAGACTTGGTTAATCTATCAACAATAACCCAAATCACATCTATGCCTTGAGAAACCTTGGGAAGACCTGTAATGAAATCCATTGAAATGTGTTCCCACTTCCATTCCGAAATCTCAAGTGGTTGCAATGGACCTTTTGGCATTTGATGCTCCGCCTTTACTCGTTGACAAGTTAAACACCTCGAGATAAACTCCGCGATCTCTCTCTTCATATTGTTCCACCAAAATGTATGTCGAATATCATGATACATTTTGGTACTCCCAGGATGGATTGCAAACGGGGTGTTGTGTGCCTCCATCATGATTCTATGCTTCAAGTCAGAATCGTTCGGAACGCAAAGTCGAGAGTTGAATCGAAGTATTCCTTCTTCATCCATTCTTGCTTCCGGAATAGCTCCTTCTTGCACTTTCTTCTTCATACTAATCAGCCCCAGGTCCGTAGCTTGAGCACATTTAACTTTATCGATTAAAGTCGGTTCTACTCGTATATTCGCCATCATCACGTGGGTACGTAGAGTTTTCATCTCCATCTCTATTATTTATAAGTTATACAAAATGAATCTTTGACAATATCTTACTCGTACTCGTATACGATCTTCTACTCAACACGTTAGCTACAACGTTCGCTTTTCTAGGATGGTATGGTCAGAACATGTGCCGAAATGAGTCTCCTCTTGAGTTCTTCGAAGCTCTTCCCACATTCCTCGCTTCATTCGAATTTCGTATCTTTACGAGTCAGCTGAGTTAATGGAGTAGCGATTTGAGAAACTCTTTTCACGAATCTTCGATAATAACCAACTAAGCCTAAAAACCTACGTATTTCGTCTACTAACTTAGGTTGCTCTCAACTGTGACTCATATCTCAATCTTGGATATCACGTCACAATAGCACCTATCAGTTTACTACCGCACGAATATGGCGTCCTCTACGGAGAGTTTGGCTTCGGTGCATTCCACAAAGGAAGTCATAAGATAGAGGCTCGGGTATCAACTTCTATAGTTGGGTTTTTAACTCCTGAAGTTCAATAGGAGCCATTCGATATGAGATTTTAGAAATGGGTTTTGTACCGGATTTAAAGTCGATACAAATTCAATATCACGCTCTGGGAGTAGGCCAAGAAATTCTTCAGGAAATACGTCAGGAAATTCACTAACAACAAAAATATCATTTAAATCTGACGTATTATTGTTCAAGTCCATAACATGGCTAAGAAAGCTTGACATCCGTTTTTCAATAAACGAATAGCTTTATGGCTTGATATGACAGTGACTGATTTTAGTAGTTTAGTGGTTTGAATTCGTATGACAGGTTGGTTAGGAATATGAAAACTAACAACCTTACGAAAACAATCAATTTTGGCATGATGAGTGGTTAACCAATCAATTCCTAAAATCACATCAAAAGTAAGTATCTTTAAAGAGATAAGATCAACAGGTAATGTGATAGTGCCAACTTGGATCATGCAAGATTTATAAACTATAGTTGTAACGAAGGTTTCACCCAACGGAGTTTCAACAGATAAATCAAAATCTAATTTCTCTGGAGTCAAGTTTAAACGTTGAGCACAAGCAGGAGAGATAAAAGAATGGGTAGAACCGGTATCTAGTAAGGTATAAACTTTGCAAGAATTCAAGATTAGCTTACCCGTGATCACCTCGTTTGGGTTCCTCACGTTTTGGCCTGTCACGACAAACGCTCTTCCAGGAACCGCTAATTTCGACTTATCCGGGACAGCCCTTGGAATCACCACTCCCGCTGAACTTGGTTTCGCTATAGTACAATCTCGAGCGATGTGGCCTTCCTTTCCACAGTTGTAACATACCTTGGATTGTTGTGGATAGTTTGGGCTGATATGTCCCTCCTTCCCGAATTTGTAACATCTAACTGGCGGTCGTTCTCCTCCCCTAGAATTTGTTGTTGGTGCTGGTGTTGCTGCTGATGTCTTCCCGTCGTTGTTGAATCTCCTCTTTCTGAAATTTCCACTTGAGTCACCTCTTCTATTATCATGGACACAATTTCCACCTGAGTGGTTACCGCCTTTGTCTGTATTCTTCCCTCCTCGCTGGTTATCATCGTTCTGATGACTGCTGTCACCGATATGACCCTGATAGTGGTCCCTCAGTTGAGTATACTCACTATCTCGCTCTAATAATTGAGCCCTATTTACAACATCTGAATACAGAGAAGATTTATGAGATATAAGACATTGACGAATCTCGGGGTTTAGACCTCTCAAAAACATCCACATCATACGTTCCTCATTCTCCACCAAATGAGGTGCAAACCTGGATAACTCTGTAAACTTCGCCTCGTACTGAGACACTGTCATGTTGTTCTGTTCAAGTCTAATAAACTCTACCTCTTTTATATGACAAATACTTTCAGGAAAGTACTTGACATTGAAAAGTTTCTGAAATCTTTCCCAAGACATGTTGAGTGTGGCTGGCTGGGTACGCTTCACAGATTCCCACCAATAATCTGCTTCACCACGAAACATAAAGGTGGCGAATGGAACCTTCTGTTCCTCCGTGCACCCCAAGACATCGAATATCTTGGTAATTTGCTTGACCCACGTTTCTGCCTTGATCGGATCCGGCTTTCCATGGAAATCTGGTGGTCCCAACTCCTTGAACTGCTTAGCTGTGACAGACTGCGCGTTGCCATCATTTCCACCCGTATTTTGCACACGAGTCTCCCTCGTCTGATTTTGCATGAACTGCAAAAAGTTCCTAAACATTCCATCATTCATCGTTTGCTCGGTAACGTTGTTTACAAGAGGAGTATTGCCTTCCTGTTGCACGTTCTCCTGGTTTGTGACTAAAGGTTGTTCCACCGTCTCATAAACTCCATTGTTAACGCTCTCAGCTGCCATCTTAAATACTGCCATAAAACAAGGGTTAATTAAACAAATTAACATGTCACATAATATCCCTATATTATGACCTGGCCAACAAATAAGCTTAGGTAGGACACGCTATCGAAGGATTTACTCGTCTCTCCCCTCCTAGTTCTATTCCCCGATCTCCGCCAGAGATCATATCCCTAAGCTGTGATACCAACTGTGACGCCCCCAAAATAGGTATACAACACCCATTCTGAGTCGCCAAATACATGGTACAGGAAGCAAACTACAACTTCAATAATACAAATGTCGTGTGAAATACGACAATACATACTGTGAGTTTAAATACAAATATTGTCTTCTAGACAATATCTACGCTCAAATAAGTCCTCATTATAATTATTCAAGCACTATTTTATAGAAATAGTGAGGACTGCTAAAACATCTTCCTAGAACCATCATTCCATACCCCGACTCGATCCTGCTATGTTCTCACCTCCTGAGAAGAAAAATGGAACAAAAAGGAAAGGGTGAGCTCAATTAGCCCAGTAAAAAATATTATGACTAAGATAATATACAACAAATTATCGTTAGTCTTGAACAGGGAAAAATCTGATAAAATATAATAGACAACAAGTTTTAGATCAACAAATGTAGCGAAAACAGCAATCCATTAGAAGAGTCACGTAGAGAATGAATTCTACTTTCTTCTAAGATTTAAAATTCCATCATCAATATTTCATCCCTGTAACAACAATCAATATACATCTTTAATCATCTTTGCACTACAGGCCAAAGATATTCATTTGTATCACCAGTTGGTCATGTTCATCTCAACACCTATTCATCTTTGCACTACGGGCCAAAGAGATTCATCAGTTTAATCATTCATCGTTGCACTACAGGCCAAAGATATTCATCAAGTATCACCATTAAGGACTGAGGATGATGAAAAACATTTTTAAGAACGAATCCAATGAGATAGAAGGACAAATATTAGGGATTCATACAACAGTTTGTCCAAGATCAATAATACTTTATAATAAACAATTTTGAAGCAGAACTCAAAAATAACGATCAAAACATGGATACAATCAAAGATAGTAGCCAAAATAGACATCTTGGACAAAAAGGAAAATTTTCATTTTTCGGTGAATAGTGCCGTATTCGTGAATATTGTCGTATACGTGAATAGTGCCGTATATGTGAATAGTAACCCCGACACAACAAGTTCCAAATTTGATAAAAAGTTCAACCAATATTTTGGCATAATGATATTGAAGAAAATAATATCATTTGCGAAAGAAATAACATCCCTTACCTCAAAATAACCGTACTTCTGACTGAATTTCGGTATAGTGCTGACAGAAAATCGCACCGTATTGTAACACTCAAAGTATACTCACACGAATACGCTCGATAATATAGAGAGAGAAAGAGAGAAAACTTATTTCTGGTGTGATTTTCAATTCTAACTTAGCCCTCTATTTATAGAAAAATGCTAGAACGCCAAAGGAGACTAAATTAATAAAATATTAATACTTACCAAATATTCAAGCCCACCACCAAGGAATCTGATTTCAGCCACCAAGCACATGTTAAAGATGCTCACCAACCTTTGAAAAACGTTTTTCTTGAAAATAATAATTAAAACTTCCAAAAATTAATTATTTCGGAACTTCGGAACTTCAATAATTCACAATAAATAGTCCTTTTATCAGAGAATTCAAATCTCGCAAATTTTTATAGGAATTTCAATTCTCTACATTTTTGCAGAAGAAAATTTTCCAAATTCCAAATAAAAATTATCCGAAATTCACAAACGGACGATTTTACAGTCTATAATCAATTTTCGGTCAAGAATTGTGTTCACCGACACACAAAACATGTGTTAAACATTTAATTCCACAAAAATATTTTTCCTCCTCGTATACTCATATATCCCACATTCATTGTAAAAATATCACCGTTAATATATTATTAAAATAATTTATTTAAATGAATTATTTTATCAAAAAAAAGATAAAATATTAATTTTCAACAATTGTCACATTAAAAATTTTCTCCATCTATATCCACATAAAATGAATATTTTCTTTATCATAATAATCAATAATTAATTATTCAAAAATAATATTACAGAATCACAGTACTGACAACCAAGCCGTTCCCAGGATAGAGGGGGCTTTCCAATAAGGATTTCTCCTTACTGGCGCGCAATTAGGTGACCAAACCTCTCCTTAGACAAAACTTTCTAGACATTGTCAATAATGTTATCTGATAATATTATTCAAATAATATGAATTATTGATCTGATAATGGAAAATACTGTGCAGTGACAATTATTGAAACAATAATAATATAAATATCAACGCAGCAATTATTGAATCAATAAAATAAAATAATGAACAGTAATTATTGTAACAATTATTGAGTAGTGTCTTCTTACGTATGAATCAATAATTCAACAATACTGTGCAATACCGTGTGTTACTGTGCAACCATGCATATTACTGTATTTTAACCACCAGGTAACCCAACAGTGTTAACGGTAATAATTTACGCCGTTATTTATAAAACTCAATCTTTGTCGTTTTCTTTCATCCAACTATTTTTCGTTATGGGGCCCACAAATGGCTGCGCTGTCGTACGAAGATTCCCAACAAAAAGAATATTCTATAACCACTTGCTTATTTTGTAAACTTTGCACATTTCACCCATAACCAAAGCATTATATCAAATTAACCCTTATTAATTTAGAATAATGAATAGAGAAAAATTTAATTTATTTATAATAATTTGGGGTCTTACAATCTAGAGTTGGCAGCTGTTGCCTTTGCACTTAAAATTTGGAGGCATTACTTGTATGGGGAGAAAGTGGAGATCTTGACGGATCATAAAAGCCTCAAATATTTTTTCACTCAAAAGGAACTCAACATGCGACAACTATGTTGGCTTGATGTATTGAAATATTATGATCATACCATCCAATACCATCCTGGAAAAGCGAACGTAGTAGCTGACGCTTTGAGTAGAAGATCATATGCAGGTACGAGTGCGATATTGTCAACGCAAAGGCCCATTTTGTGTGACTTGCAAAGGATGGAAATAGAGATAAAGACTCCAGGGACCCACGTGATGATGGAGAATATACGAGTAGAACCGACTTTGATCGATAAAGTTAAAGCTACTCCAGCTACAGACCTGGAGCTGATGCGTATGAGGGTGAAAGTGCAAGAAGGTACTATGCCAGAAGCAAGAATTGATGAAGAAGGAATACTTCGAGTCAACTCCAGACTTTGTGTTCCCAACGACCCTGATTTAAAGTATAGAATCATGATGGAGGCGCACAACACACCGTTTGCAATCCATCCTGGGAGTACCAAAATATATCGTGATCTTCATCATACATTTTGGTGGAGCAATATGAAGAAAGAGATAGCGTTATTTATCTCAAGGTGTCTAACTTGTCAACGAGTCAAGGTGGAGCATCAAGTGCCAAAAGGTCCATTGCAACCACTTGAAATTCCAGAATGGAAGTGGGAGCACATTACCATGGATTTTGTTACTGGTCTTCCCAAGGTTTCTCAAGGCATAGATGCGATTTGGGTCATTGTTGATAGATTGACCAAGTCTGCTCATTTTTTATCGATACGAGAAACTTATACACTAGAACGTCTTTCCAGCATATACATAAACGAGATTGTAAGGTTACATGGTATGCCAGTATCCATAGTTTCTGATCGAGACCCAAGTCAAGATTTTGGGTTAGTTTGCAAAAAGCTATGGGAACAGATTTACGATTTAGTTCGGCATATCATCCTCAGACAGACGGACAATTAAAAAGGACTATTCAAACTCTGGAAGATTTATTAAGACCCTGTGTCCTTGACTTTAAAGGAAGTTGGGGCAAGTTCTTATCATTAGTGGAGTTTTCCTACAATAACAGTTATCAAGCAAGTATTGGCATGGCTCCATTTAAGGCGTTGTATGGAAGAAAGTGTCGTTCTCCAGTATGTTGGGATGAGGTGGGTGAAGCAACGTTGTTGGGACCGGAGTTGGTACGTATGACTACGAAAAAGATTCAAACGATTCGACAACGTATAAAAACCTCACAAGATCGACAAAAGAGTTATGTTGATCTTCATCAAAAGGACGTGGAATTCGATATTGGAGATCATGTGTTGTTACGTGTTGCTCCATGGAAAGGAGTTAAGAGATTCGGAAAGAGAGGAAAGCTTATTCCTCGATTCATTGGCCCATTTTTAATCCTCGATTGAGTAGGGACTGTAGCCTATAGACTCGTTTTACTGCCAAGTATGTCTCGTGTTAATAACGTTTTTCATATATCTATGTTATGTAAATATGTGAAAGACCCGAACCACATTATTGAGTTAGAACCGGATGAAACAGCGGAAGATTTAACGTATGAAGAGGTTCCTGTTAAAATCTTGGATAAGAAGGAGCATATTCTACGCTCCAAAGTTATAACTCAAGTCAAAGTTTTGTGGAGGAACCATGATGTTGAGGAAATGACTTGGGAGTTAGAATCAGAAATGAAATCAAGGTATCCTTACCTCTTCGACATACCAGGTACGTACCCTAATTTTGAGGGTGAAATTTCATAAGAAGGGGAGGTTGTAAGACCCCAACTTTTATGAATAAAGATGATTTTTCTATAATTATTATTTTTGAATATTATGGAATGAATTTATTATAATGTTATAGTTGTGGGTAGTATTTATAAATTCTGCTAAGTATGCAAGTTGTTTTATTATATTCGATTGGTCGGAGAATATTCGTTTTAGCAGGGAATATTCGTACAACGGCGCAATCATTGGTGGACCCCAACAACAGAATTATTGTGGGATTGAGAAAATGACAAAAATATTTTATGAAAATAATAGCAGAGATTTTATCGTTAATATTGTTGAACTAACCGGTAATAAAAGTACAGTAATACGCGTGATTGCATAGTAGCACACGGTATTAATTATTGATGCTTATGTGAGAAGTCACTCAGTTATACTCAATTATTGTTACAGTAATTGTTGCATCATATCTCTCATATTATTGATTCGATTATTGGCATAGTATCATCTGCATTATATGATATATTATTAAATCAATAATTGAGACGACAAAGTTATTCATATTATTAAATTACAATATTTACAATGTCTAGAAGTTCTGTCAAGGAGAGGTTTAGTCATCTAATTGCGCGCCAATAGGGAGAAATCCTTATTGGAAAGCCCCCTCTTTCCTGGGAACGACCTGGTTGTTAAATATTGTGAGTTATAATATTAATGATGAATAAGTTCGTGTTGATTAAAGATGAATTTTATATTTTCATTGTGTTGAGATTATTTAAAAATTGACATTTATTCCGATTATAATTGATGACTAGAGGTTATATTATTCAATCGGGTATTCGGGACACTTTTCGTGTCAGAGTACTATTCACGAGTTACTATTCATGAGTTACTATTCACGAGTTACTATTCATAAGTTACTATTCATGAGTTATTATTCACGAGTTACTATTTATGAGTTACTATTCATGAGTTACTATTCATGAGATACTATTCACGAGTTACTATTCACTCTAATATTGTGCATTTGGGTATTTGGGTACAATATTATTCCATGAGGAGATGTGCTAATTATTTAGACCGTTGGTTGAATTTATAATAGTGAATTAGTATGGATCGCTGGTTTAAAGTTTTAATAGTGAATCAGTATGGATCGCTGATTTAAAGTTTTAATAGTGAATCAGTATGGACCGTTGCTTTAAGTTTTAATATGAACCGTCCGTTTAAAAGTAAATTAATCTGGACCGTTCAGGAATTAGTTACTATGCATTCCATTCTTCTATAAATAGAAGCTCATTCCTTCATTATTTCTTACGAATTCACTGAAACTCTAGATAGAGAAATTATAGAAAGAAAGAAGAAGAGTTTTCTGCTACTTCACTACTTCTATATCCAGTTTTTTTTACGGTAAGGGATATTATTTGTTGTACCCGTAAGGGGTATTATTCTTTTGTATTCATGAAGGGAACTTCTGTTATTCCATTCTTTATTATTCTGTTGGAATGACCTGTATATGCGGTATACCCTATACTTGGTGAAATTCATTTATTATTCCGTCTCTATTATTCTGTCAGAATATCCTGTCGGTGTGAATTTTACCTGACCTGGTTCCATTATTTATTATTCCGTCATTATTATTCTATTGGAACATCCTGTCAGTGTGAATTTCACCTGACCTGGTTCCGTTAATTATTATTCTGTTGGAATAACCTGTCTATACGAAGTACCACATGCATGATGATATCTTTGTCATTCCATTCTTTATTATACTCAGTTGGTTAAAGTGTTGACTTCTATACTCCATGGAATTAGTAGAATATCCTTGATATTTGAGCTTCATCCAGTATCTTTTCATAGCATTCTTGAATTTTATTTTACAAAGAAGTATCATGTTGAAAATTTGGACGTTATTAGTTCCTGGATAAAATAATTCTTGAATTTGTTTTATTGAATTCTTATATCATTGTCATCATCCTCATGTTTATATTTTTTTTAAAAGTCATCTATGGCCTGTAGTGCATGGATGGACTTGGTATGATTACGACCAAGGATTATTCGGTGTAATCATGACCGTAATGTTATAAATGATGTGGTAAAAGTCCTCATTGGCCCGTAGTGCATTGATGGACAGTTGTTGGCATGATCATGACCATTGATGAATACACAAATTTCCTTGGCCCGTAGTGCATGGATAATTTGTGGTCGTGACCCTGATGAATATCCTTGGCCGTAGTGCGGGGATGATGTGGATTATTTAATAAGCTGAGTCTCAGCGATATAAGTGATGAAAAACCTTTTTAAATCATAAAAGATAGTAGACTTTATTCTCTACTTGACTCTTTTAATGTATTGCATATTCTGCTGCAGTTAAACTTGATGTCTATTGTATATTATCAGTTTTACATTGTTGAGGACTAATGATAATTTATTCTACATTATCTTAGTCATAATATTTCTTGCTGGGCTAGTTGAGTTCACCCTTTCTTTCACTGTTCTCTTCAGGAAATGAGAACGTAGCTGGGACTAGTCGGGGAACGGAGTGATGGTCCGAGATGATAGTATTAGTAGTCCTCACCATTATGTTAAATAGTGTGGCAATAAATGTAATGAGGACTTATTCTGAGAGTGGATATTATCTAGAATACAATATTTGTATTTAAACTCACGGCTCTCTTGTTGTATATTAAAGATTGTAATTGTATTATGTACCATGTATCTGACGACTCAAGATAGGTGATGTATACCTATTTTTGGGGCGTCACAGCTGACGTCTTTCCATCATTATTGAATCTACTCTTCTTAAAATTTCCACATCTATTATCTTGGCCATGATTACCACCTGAGTGGTTACCATTTCTTGCATGTTGATTCCCTCCACGTTTGTTGTCACAGCTTCAATGATTGCTACCACTAGTATTATCGACTTGCTGGCTGCTCTCTCTTGGTTGGGTTAACTCATTATCACGCTCCAATAACTGAGCCCTATTTACAACATCTGAAAACAAACACAGTTTATGAGAAATGAGGTATTAACGTATTTCAGGTCTCAAACCTTATAGAAACATTAGTGTTATTCTCTCCTCGTTATCAACCAAATGGGATGCGAACCGGGACTGATAAACTTAGCCTCGTACTGCGACATGGTCATATTATTTTGCTCCAACTTGATAAATTCCACCTCCTTCATGTGACGAATACTTTCGGGAAAGTACTTGTCATTGAACAGCTCTTGGAACTTCTCCCAAGATATTTTGAGTGCGGCAGGCTGGGTACGCTTTACTGATTCCCACCAGAAATCCGATTCTCCTCTCAACATGAAGGTGGTAAAGGGAACTTTTTGCTTCTCGGAGCATCCCAAGACATCAAATATCTTGGTGATCTGCTTTATCCACGTCTTTGCCTTAAGTGGTTTTGGCTCTCCCCAAAACTCCAATGTTCCCAACTCCTTGAATTGTTTAACGGTGACCATATGTGAGTTGCCAGTGTGTCTACCTGCATTTTGAACAGGAGCCGCTCTCGCCTGATGTTGCATGAATTGCATGAAGCCTCTAAACATCCTATCGTTCATCATTTGATCAGTGTTGTTGTTTACCTGAGGATTATTGTCTTCCTGTTGCACATTATCCTGGGTATTGATCGTTGGTGACTCAACGGTCTCATGTGCTTTATTGCTTATCTCAACATTTTTAGATCTCATTTTCAAATACTGCCACAAAAGAAGGGTTAATTGACATGCCACATATTATCCCTTTACGCTGACCGGCCAATTAAATACCAAATAAACTTTGGTAGGTCATACTAGCGAAGAAATTCCCCGTCTCTCCCCTCCTAGTTCTTATCTCACATCTTAGCCAATGATCATATCCCTAAGCTTTGATACCAACTGTGACGCCCCCAAAATAGGTATACATCACCCATCTTGGGTCGCCAAATACATGCTACTGAATACAAATACAAACTTAATTATACAACATGAGCTAAGAGTTTTTACACGAATATTGTCATCTAGACAATATCCAAACTCAAATAGAGTCCTCATTACATTTATTGGCACACTAATTTATAGAATAGTGAGGACTACTATAACACCATCTCGGGCCATCACTCCATTCCTCGACTAGTTTCGGCTACGTTATCATTTCCTGAAGAGAACAATGGAAGTAAAAAGGTGAGCTCAACTAGCCCAGTAAGAAATATTATAACTAAGATAATGCAGAAAAAGTTATCATTAGCTTTTAACAATGTTAAACTGATAGAATATAATAGACAACAAGTTTAACTACAGCGGAACAAGCAATCCATTAGAAGAGTCAAGTAGAGCATGATATCTACTATCTTCTATGATTTAAAAAGTTTATCATTAACTTTATTGCTAGGACTCAGCTTAATAAATAGATCACATCATTGAATCATCCCTGCACTACGGGCCAAGGATATTCATTAGTATCACGTCCACAAATTATTCTTGCACTACAGGCTAAGAATTATTCGTGTAATCATCAATGGTCATGACTATACCGAATTATACCTGGTCATAATCATATCAATCAACAGTCCATCTATGCACGTAAGCCAAAGATTGCTTTCATCACAATATAAGCATGAGGATGATGACAATGATATAAGAATTCAATAAAACAAGTTCAAGGATAAATTTTTAAAGATTTATAATTTTAATTTATCCAGAAATCAATAACGTCCAAATTTTCAACATGATACTACTTTGTAGAGTAAAATTCAAGAATAATATCCATGTATCAAATATAATTTGGACAGAAAAGAAATAATTTTTTTGGTGAATAGTACCCTATGAATAGTACTTCGGGAATAGTATCCCGTGAATAGTACCCCAACATGAAAAGTGCCCCGAATATCCGAGTGAATAATATTATAGTGAATAGTAAAACTGGGTGAATAGTAACCTATGAATAGTAATTCGTGAATAGTACCCCGTAATGAAAAGTGCCCCGAATACCCGAGTGAATAATATTATAGTAAATAGTAACCCGTGAATAGTAACTCATAAATAGTACTTCAGGTGAAAATATTGATATTTAATAAGAAAGTTCATATCAATATTCCAATAAAATGATACTGGATGAAGCACAAAACTTACGAATATTCCACTAATTTCAAGGATTATAGAAGCAATACTTACCATAGTAAGTTCAGATTTAAGAATATGAAAAGAATTAACATACGAAACTGTAAATAGATTTTCATCTATCATACGGTACGTAATCCGCGTAGACAGGTTATTCCGACATACTAAGGGATGAATACAAAAAATAGTATTCCTTATGAATACGAAAGAAATAATACCCCTTACGAATACAACAAATAATATCCTTTACATTAGTAGAAAGCTGGATACTGCAAAAGTGAAGCAGCAGAATACTCTTCTTCTTGCTCTCTATAGTTTCTCTCTCTATAGTGTCTCTTGTGAATCTCAGTGAATTGGTGAGAATGAAAGAAAAATTAAGCTTCTATTTATAGGAGAATGGACTGAATAGTAACTAATTCATGAACAGTCTAGATTAATTTACTATTAGAACGAATGGTTCATATTGATTACTATTAAAACCATAACCGATGGTCCAGATCGATTTACTTTTAAAACCACCATCGACAGTCCAGATTGATTTACTTTTAAAACTACCACCGACGATCCAGATTGATTTACTTTTAAACCCACCACCGACGGTCCAGATTAATTTACTTTTAAAACCATCATCGACGGTCCAGATTGATTTACTATTAAAACCACCACCGATGGTCTAAATTGGTTTAACTTATTATTGCACTTTAGTACCCCTAAAGTTTTCCAAGTTTGCATTATTCCCCTCTAACTTTTATAATTCACATATCTTCAATAAACACATTCTTAATACTTCAACAATTACTCATCATTAATATTATAACTCACAATATTTAACAACCAGGTCGTTCCCAGGAAAGAGAAGGTTTTCCAATAAGGATTTCTCCTTATTGGCGCGCAATTAGGTGACCAAACCTCTCCTTGACAGATCTTCTAGACATTGTCAATATTGCAAATAATAATATGAATAACTTTATTGTCTCAATAATATAAAATATTATGCAGATAATAATGTGACAATAATTGTTTCAAATAACGTGACATACTATGCAATAATTATTGTAGCAATAATTGAGTATAACTGAGTGACTTCTCACGTAAGTATCAATAATTAATACTGTGTGCTACTATGCAACCACGCGTATTACTGTACTTTTACCACCGGGTAGTTCAATAGTTTAACAGTAAAACTTCCGCCATTATTTTTATAAAATGATATTTCTGTCGTTTTCTAACCACGACAATACTTCCGCTGTGGGGTCTACCAATGATTGTGTCTTCGTATGAATATTCCCTGTTAAAACGAATATTCCCCGACCAATCAAATATTCACTGACACAACAAATATTTTATATTAACTTGCTTACTTTGTAAAATTTTCCAAATATTACCCACAACTATAATATTATATCATATCCACACCATAATATTTAAAAATATATTTCGAGAAAAATTATTCTTTATTCAAAAAAGTTGGGGTCTTATAACCCTCAACATAGATCGGGCGAAGATATTGGAGGAAATATGGAACAAGCCATTTTATGAGCCTTGTACGATGCGCCTGAAGCCCGGAAAGAGGGGTCGAGACAAATATTGTGAGTACCATCAAAGTACAGGGCATACAATGGAGATGTGTAATGATCTGAGGGACTTAATAGAGAAGAATGTCTAGAACGGCCAGCAAATCCAGTATGTGGTTGGTTGGGATAATTCTGAGGCACCAAGGGAGGAAAACAGAGGGCCGGCTCAGGATACACAGCTGAAATAGAACCAGCCAGCCCGAGGTGTGATTGACGTAATTTCAGGTAGTTCTGTAGGGCGTGTGTCCGAGAAGAAGAGAAGTGGACACCTCGAAGCAGTGTTATCAGTGGCGGGTTCCTCACCAAGAAAGGATCGAGCCTTCTCGGGAACATCTCTCTCTTTTTTGGACGAAGATTACCCTACAGATCATATAAAATCGCATAATGGGGCGTTAGTAATAACTGTTCAAGTCAGACCGGTGTACATGAAGAGGATGATGATCGACAATGGGTCCTCGATCGATATATTGTACACTCATGCCTATCAAAGGATGGATCTGGAAGGAAAGAAGATGGAGTTGGGTGGAGAAGGCCCGTTATACGGTTTTAGTGGGGATCCGGTGCATGTATCGGGTACCATTGAATTGCCTATCAGGTTCGGCACAGTGCCCTAGCAGGTAGAAATAATAGTCAAGTTTTTTTCGTCCAGGTGGACTCGACATATAATGAAATCTTGGGAAGGTCGACCCTGGCAGCATTGCAAGTAGTAACATCCATACCACACTTTAAAATCAAGTTTCTAACACCGAACGGGATTAGGGAGGTAAAAGGCAATCTTAATATTACCCGCAGGTGCTATCAGAACACTTTGATTTCTTCGAGGGTTAGGATCAGTAAGAAGAAGCAGACGATGGCCATTAAAATAGAGCCATTCACTGAGAGTATCACAAAACCGCTGGCCTTGCTTGCTGAAGAGACTGAGGATGTGGAGTTGGTCTCGAGGAATACATAGAAGTTGATCAAGATTGGATCGGGGCTGACAGAACCGTTCCGAATGGGACTGATAGATCTACTTCAGGTATATGCTGACATCTTTGCATGGGAACCTAGTGACATGCCTGGGGTAAGTGAGTCGGTGGCCCTACACAGATTACATGTGGACCCGAAGAGAAAACTAGTTATACAGAAAAGAATGATTTTTTCTCCAAAAAGGTAGAGGATCATAGACGAAGAAATCCCCAAACTACTGGAAGCAGGATTCATCTTCGAGATTGACTACCCCGAGTGGCTGGCTAATGTGGTGTTGGTTCTAAAATAGAACGAGAAGTGGAGATTATGCATCGATTACACGGACCTGAACAAGGTATGCCCTAAATATTTCTATCCTTTTGTGAGACCCCAGATTTTATGAATAAATATTCAATTTTCTCGAATTAATTTTTTTAAATATTATGGTGTGGATTTGATATAATGTTATAGTTGTGGGTAGTATTTATAAATTTTGCAAAGTATGCAAGTTGTCATATTATATTCGTTTGGTCGAGAAATATTCTTTTTGTCGAGAATATCCGTACGACGACACAATCATTGGTAGACCCCACAACGGAAGTATTGTCGTAGTTAGAAAATGACAAAAATATTTTATGAAAATAACGGCGGAGGTTTTACCGTTAAAACTGTTGAACTACCCGGTAATAAAAGTACAATAATACGCGTGGTTGCATAGTAGCACACGGTATTGATTATTGATGCTTACGTAAGAAGTCACTCAGTTATACTCAATTATTGCTATAGTAATTATTGCATCATATCGTCATATTATTGATTCGATTATTGTCACAGTGTAATCTGCATTATATGATATTTTATTAAATCAATAATTGAGATGACAAAGTTATTAATATTACTAAATTGCAATATTTACAATGTCTAGAAGTTCTGACAATGAGAGGTTTGGTCACCTAATTGTGCGCCAATAAGGAAAAATCCTTATTGGAAAGCTCCCTCTTTCCTAGGAACGACCTGGTTGTTAAATATTGTGAGTTATGATATTAATGATGAATGTCATTGAAATTAAAGTTATTTTTGGAGTTGAATTTGGAGACGCGGACGTGATATTTGAGTCCGGAACGATGAAATTAGTAAAAATAGACTATAAATACAAAATTTTCCGGTTTATACTATTTGGTCAAAAAGTCAACAGTTGACTTTTTCCGGAAATGTCAAACTTCAAAATTTCAAAATTTATATTTTTGGTAAAAAATAGTTTTATCCGGTTTTTATTGTTTTATTGACAAATCGGGTATTTAACCGGATAAATAAGCAATTGATTGCTATTATGTCACATGATTATAACTATTTATTCAAATGTGTGTACTATTGAGTCACATTCATGTACTATTAGGGGAGTTGGTGCAAGATTGATAATACTTGCATGACTAAGTTAAAAATGGAGGTATAGATGGATGTACTATACTGTAATTCGTATTTTCACATGTCTAGAACTATTTGTTCACATGATTTGCTATTAAATCACATGATTTACTATTAGGGGAGTTGATGCAAGTTTGATAATACTTGGATAACTGAATTAAAAATGAAAGAGAAGTTGGAGGTATTGTACTGTAATTTTCTGAGCCCCAAAACGTGTAATTATCGAAACTATATTTTTCTATAAATAGAAGCTCATTCTTCCTTCATTTCTCACCAATTCACCAAAGCTATAGAGCAATTATTATAGAGAGAAATTATAGAAAGAAGCTATAGAGAGAAAATCTATAGAAGAAAAAAAGTATTCTGCCACTTCCTTACTCTTATATCCAGTTTCTTTTACGGTAAGGGGTGTTATTTCTTTTGTATTCAAGAAAAGAACTTCTGTTGTTCCATCTTTATTATTCTGTTGGAGTAACCTGTATACGTGGTATACCCTATACTTGGTGAAATCCTTTTATTATTCCGTCTTTATTATTGTGTCGGAATATCCTGTCTGTGCTATACGCCGGACCTGGTTCCATCATTTATTATTCTGTCATTATTATTCTGTCGGAATATCATGTATGTGCTATACGCCGGACCTGGTTCCATCTTTTATTATTCTGTCTTTATTATTCGGTCAGAATATCCTATCTGTACGTTTTACGCCGGACCTGGTTCCAATATTTATTATTTTGTCATTATTATTCTGTTGGAATATCCTGTCGGTGTGAATTTCACCTGACCTGGTTCCGTTCATTATTATTCTGTTGGGAATAACATGTCTGTGCGGTCTCTATCGTATGCATGGTGAATCCTTCTGTTATTGCATTCTTTATTATTTTGTTGGAATAACCTGTCTATGTGGATTGGCATATGCATGGTGAATGATCCTTTGTATTCATTCCTTATTAAATTGTGAAAATGATCTGTATACGTGGATTACCGCATGGCGGGTGAAAATCCATTTGCAGTTTCATATATTCTTTATTATACTCAGTTGGTTAAAGTTTTGACTTCTATACTCCATGAAATTGGTGGAATATCCTTGATATTTGTGCTTCATCCATTATCTTTTCATGGAAACATTCTTCTGAGCATTCTTCAATTTTACTCTACAAAGAAGTATCATGTTGACAATTTGGACATTATTGAGTTCTGGATAAATTAATTTATAAACCTTTAAAATTATTCTTGAAATTGTTTTATTGAATTATATGTCATTTTCATGATGAGTTATGTTGGTTATTATGTTAAACATAAAAGTTTCTTAGAAATCACAAAGGGTTGAAAAATCAGATTTTGGTAAAAACAGAACATGAAATTCAATTGACCATATCTCCTATTATATTTTGAATTTTTTAGTGTGGTTAAGTCCTAGAGTTAAATCTATGAGTTTTGTAGCATCTCCAAGTGGAATCACTGTAAAAGGTGTTGTAAATTTTTGTGTGGACTGATTTTAGCAAATAAATCAAAAGCTGTAAAATACCGAAAAGTTGTTGTCCAAAATTTGAAGGGGCTGTTTCGGCCACTTAATTTGTGAGAAAAATTCAGGCCTTTTGGGACATGAAAGTATATGGATAAAGAACCTCCTGTCCAAAAATGAGCTCATTCTGACTTAAAATGAGCAAGTTATGACCATTTCAATATTTAGGTTTTTTCGACGAAAAACGCTATAACTGGAGTTTTATAACTCCGATGACCATGAAATTTAAACTAGAAGCTCATTAACATGTGTAAGATTCTGCCAAGATTTGGGAATTTTTAGAGTTAAACTTGAGGTAGCTAATTTCTTAAGGAATTAATTAGAAATTGATTTTTGAAAAATAGTAAATGAATTTTAAAAATTCCGAGAAAAATATATTTTCATTATGGGACTATATTATGCTAAATCCCAGAAAAGAAATATTTTTGGACTGATTTGGTATTTTTCATGAAAATAGTTTAATTACAAATATATGAGTTAAATATGTTATATGAAGTAACAAAGTTGGAAAATAAGATTTTATGGCTTGGAAATCCTATATAAGGTATATGCATATTGTTGATGAGGAATTTGATCATTGGTGATGAAATCTTATGAGTATGGCATTCTTGAATGATTAAATGCATTAATTGACAAAGTGTAAATAATTAAAATAAATTGTTTATAAGTTTAAGAAGTGATTAAAATATTGTTATGATATTAACAGTATTATATTATGAATTTATTATATGATTAATAATAATTGAATAAATTTAAAGTCTTTAATATTTATCCTTGTTTTCAGTTGATTAAAGTTTATATCATTGTTATCATCCTCATGCTTATATGGTGATAAAAGTTATCCTTAGCTTACGTTCGAAAATGAACTGTTGATTATTGAATGGTATATCTTTGGCTTACGTGCAAAGATGGATTATTAATTACTGGTTTTATTATTGCATATCTTTGGCTTAAGTGCAGAGATGGACTGGGTATGATTGTGATCAGGGATTATTTGGTATACCCATGACAATTGATGATTTAAAGAATATCATTGGCCCGTAGTGCAGGGATGATTCGATGAGGTGGTTCATCTACAGGGATAAAACATTATTGGTGGACTTTTAACATGGAGAAGATAATAGACCTGATGGTCTATTTGACTCTTTTAATGGATTGTTCATTCCGCTGCAGCCATGGTTGAAAAGTTTTATCATCTACCATATGTTCTAAATCTCTGAGTTATTTTTAATGAAAACTATTGATGATGTAATTATCTTTAGTCATGATATTCTTTACTGGGCTAGTTGTGCTCACCCTTTTGCTTCACAATTCATTTCAGGTAATAAGAGTGTAGCTGGTTCGAGCGGTGATAACAGGGGAATAGAACAGTGGTCTATAGCTATTGAGGTTCTCCCTAAATAGTATGGAAATAATTTTATTGTGAACTTTAGATAAGTGTGTCGTATTGTATACGTCATTTGATATTTAATTTTGGTGACCTGAATAGGGTGAGGCGAACCCAACTTTCGAAGAGTGTTTTGTCACTATCATACAAGATGTCTAATGACATACAACCTCGTGTTATCCTAAGACAGGGTTGTGCACATCCACTTGCTGAGTATATCTACGAGCACTACCTATATGATTTTAGAGTTTATTTGAAACATAATTTCCACTTGGAGACAGTGGAGATAGTTATATGCCAAGAGAAGACTCACCATTGGAAAGAAGATGATAGTAATCTTCTCGTGTTTCTTTGGGGTCTATTGGGTAAATCAAGGATAATTTTGTAGACATATGATATCTACCATAACTTAGACGCATGGCCTCCCATGTACGAAGGTTTCATTGAGCACTTTCCAAAGATTTTAAATCCAAAAACAATTTTTTACTATACTTTTATGTAAAGTACCATTGTAAGGTTGTGGTCGAGGCACCATGAGAGTTACATACATTGTATTAAAACTCATAGTTAACTGTGGTCGTATTCTACATGACAGTTCAACAGTTGTATAATTAAGTTTGTATTTGTATTATGTACCATGTATTTGGTGACTCAAGACGGGTGATGAATACCTAATTTTGGGGGCATCACAGTTGGTATCAAAGCTTAAGGATATGATCCCTGGCTGAGACGTGAGATAAGAACTAGGAAGGGAGAGACGGGGAATTCTTTCTCTAGTATGACCTACCTAAGTTTATTTGGTATTTAATTGGTCAGTCAAAATATAGGGATAATATGTGATTTGTCAATTAACCCTTATTTTGTGACAGTATTTAAAAATGGCATCTGAAAATGTTGAGATAAGCAATGGAGAAAAATAATATGATCGTGTCGCAATACGAGGCTAAGGTTACGGAGTTATCTCGATTTGCATCCCATTTGGTCGATAATGAGGAGCGAATAACACGAATGTTTCTAAGAGGTTTGAAACCCTATATACGTCAATACCTCATTCTCATGCTTGTGTTGTGTTGAAAGTCGTCTATGGCCTGTAGTGCATAGATGGACTTGGTATGATTATGACCAGGGATTATTTGGTATAATCATGACCGTAATGTTATAAATGATGTGGTAAAAGTCATCTTTGGCCGTAGTGCATAAATGGACTTGGTATGATTATGACCAGGGATTATTCGGTATAATCATGACCGTAATGGAAAACACGAATATCCTTGGCCCGTAGTGCATGGATAATTCCTGGAAGCATTATCAAACTTGCACCACTTCTCCTAATAGTATATCATGTGAATCAATATTACAATCAAGTAAATCAATAGTTTTATACATGTGAAAATACGAATTACAGTATAGTACCCCCATCTATTCCTCCATTTTTAACTTAGTCATGCAAATATTATCAATCTTGCACCACCTCCCCTAATAATACATGCGTGTGAATAAATATTACACACATGTGAACAAATAGTTATAAGAATGTGAATTAATAGCAATTAATTGCTCAATTATCCAGTGAATTACCTGATTGGTCAATATAACCTACAGACTTTAATTATTATCGAAATAAATGTCGATTTCCACTAACACTAATAATTCTCACACAATGGAACTATCAATTTCATCTTTAATCAACACGAACTTATTCATCTTTAATATTATAACTCATAATATTTAATAATCAGGTCGTTCCCAAGAAAGAGGGGGCTTTTTGATAAGGATTTCTTCTTATTGGCGCGCAATTAGATGACCAAATCTCTCCTTGACAAAACTTCTAGACATTGTCAATAGTGCAAATAATAATATGAATAACTTTGTCATCTCAATTATTGATTTAATAATATAACATATTATGCAGATGATATTGTGACAATAATTGAATCAATAATATGAGAGATATGATGCAACAATTACTGTAGCAATAATTGATTATAACGGAGTGACTTCTTACGTAAGCATCAATAATCAATACCGTGTGCTACTATGCAACCACGCGTATTACTGTACTTTTACTATCGAGTATTCAATAGTTTTAACAGTAACACTTTCACTGTTATTTTTATAAAATGATAATTCTGTCATTTTCTAACTATGACAATACTTCCGTTATGGGGTCCGCCAATGATTGTGCCATCGTACGGATATTTCCCGACAAAAAGAATATTTTATAACAACTTGCTTACTTTGCAAAATTTATAAATACTACCCACAACTATAACACTATCTCAAATCCACACCATAATATTCAAAAAAAATATTTTGAGAAAATTAAATCTTTATTCTCAAAATTTGGGGTCTTACAATCTCCCCTTCTTATGAAATTTCACCCTCAAAATTTACGTACGTATCTGGTATGCCAAAGAGTTGAGGATACCTCGTCAGATTCTAACTCTTGAGGTATAACCTTTGAGTGTCGAATATGATCCTTCTTATCCAAGATTTTAACACATATCTCCTCATCCGTTAAATCTTCTGCTATCTCGTCTAGTTCTAATTCTATAATGTGGTTCGGGCCGTTCACATATTTACATAACATCGATACATGAAAAATGTTATGAACACGCAACATACTTGGCGGTAAAACGAGTCTATAGGCCACAGTTCCTACTCGATCGAGGATCTCAAATGGGCCAATTAAATCAAGGGTTCAGATTTCCTCTCTTTATCGATTATTGTTTCTAGAATAACACCCTCTTGAACCTTCTTCTTCACATTCATCAGCTTCGGTGTGTAGTTTGAGCGGCTTTAACTTTATCAATTAAAGTCGATTCTATTCGTATATTCGTTATCTTCACGTGGCTCCGTAGAGTCTTTAACTCTATCTTCCTCATTTGTAAGTTATATGAAATGGGTTTTTGTGTTAACAACATCGCACTTGTAAACGTATACGATCTACTACTCAACACGTCAGCTACCATGTTTGCTCTTCCATAATGATATTGAATGGTATAGTCATAATCTTCAACAGCTCGAGCCAACGTCTTTGGCGTATTATACGTTTGTTTTGGTTGAAGATATATTTAACGGTTTTAGAAATGGGTTTTATACTGGGGTCAATACAAAATTTGATTTCACGCTCTAGGGGTAGGCTAGGAAGTCTTCAAGAATACGTCAAGAAATTTATTAACGATAAAAATATCATTCAAAATTGTGACTCTCATCCAAGACTTGGATAGTACGTCATATTGATACCTATCAACTTGCCACTGTTATTCACGGCTTCCCCTACAGAAAGTCTGGCTTCGGTACATTCCACACAAGGAAGTCACCAGCGAAAGGCTCAGGGCTCTTTACTTATGGCTTAATATAACAGTGATTGACTTTAGTGGTTTGGTTGCTTGAATTCGCATAATAGGGTGGTTAGGAATATGAAAGCTAATAACCTTACAAAAAGTATGATGAGTAGTTCATCAATCGATTCCTAAAATCACATCAAATGCAAGTATTTTCAAAGAGATAAGATCGACAGGTAATGTGAAAGTGTCGATTTGAATCAACAAGATTTATAAACAGTGGAGGTAACAAAGGTTTCTACTAACGAATTTTCAACCAATAAGTCAAAGTCTAACTTCTCTAGGGTCAAATTTAAACGTTGAGCGCAAGCAAGAGAGATAAAAGAATGGGTAGAACCGGTATCTAATAAGGTATAGACTTCACAAGAATTTATAATTAATTAACCCGTGCTAACTTCGTTTGGGTTACTGGTTTTTTGAGAAGTTACAAAAAATGCTCTCCCTGAAACCACCGACTTTGTTTTGTCCGTATCCACCTTTGGTGCCACTGTCCTAGCTGGACTTGATTTCGCTACAGGACAAAATAAAGCTGTGTCCGTCTTTTCCACAACTAAAACATACCTTCTAAGACTGTGAACAGTTTGGACTTATGTGTCCCTCCTCTCCGCATCTGTAGCATCTAACTGGCGGTCGTTCTCCTCCCCTAGAATTTGTTGCTGGTGTTGGTACTGCTCCCAACGTCTTCCCATCATCGTTAAATCTTCTCTTCTTAAATTTTCCACTTATATTATGTTGGCCATGATTACCACCGAAGTGGTTACCATTCTTGGCATGATAATATCCCCCACGATGGTTATCATTGTTCCGATGGCTGTTGCCACCGGTACGATTATTATCATGTTGTTGGTCGTTGCCTTTTAGTTGTGCTAACTCATTATCGCGCTCCAATAACTGAGCCCTATTCACAACATCTGAATATAAAAAAAGTTTGTGAGAAATGAGGTATTGACGTATATTAGGTTTCAAACCTCTTAGAAACATTCACGTCATTCGCTCCTCATTATCGACCAAATGGGATGCAAACCGGGATAACTCCGCAAATTTAGCCTTGTATTGCGACACGGTCAAATTTTTTGCTCCAACTTGATGAATTCCACCACCTTCATGTGACGAATACTTTCAGGAAAGTACTTGACGTTGAACAGCTATTGGAACTTCTCCCAAGACATCTTAAGTGCGTCAGTCTAGGTACGTTTTACAGATTCCCACCAGTAATCTGCCTCTTCATGCAACATAAAGGTGGCAAAGGGAACCTTTTGCTCCTCGAAGCATCCCAAGACATCAAATATCTTGGTGATCTGCTTTAACCACATCTCCGCCTTAAGTGGTTCTGGCTTTCCCAAAAACTCCGGCAGTCCCAACTCCTTGAACTGCTTAGCAGTGACCAGCCGTGGGTTGCCATTGTTTTCACATGCATTTTGAACAGGAGTCTCTCCCGCCTGATGTTGCATGAATTGCATAAATCTTCTAAACATCCCATCATTCATCATTTCATTGGTGTTATTGTTTACCTGAGGATTATTGTCTTCTGGATGCACATTATCCTAGGTATTGATCGTTGGTGACTCAACGGTCTCATGTGCTTTATTGGTTATCTCAACATTTTTGGATGCCATTTTCAAATACTGCCACAAAACAAGGGTTAATTAACATATCACATATTATCTCTATACTTTGACCGACCAATTAAATACCAAATAAACTTAAGTAGGTCCTACTTGCGAATGAATTCCCCGTCTCAGCCCTCCTAGTTCTTATCTCACATCTCAGCCAGGGATCATATCCCTAAGCTTTGATACCAACTGTGACGCCCCCAAAATAGGTATACATCTCCCATCTCGGGTTGCCAGATACCACACTACAGAAATCAAATACAACTTGATTATACAACAGTCGTGTAAAATACGACAAAACATAATCTAAGAGTTTGAATAAGAATATTGTCATCTAGATAATATCCACGCTCAATGGAGTCCTCATTACATTTATTGTCACACTATTTTATAGAATAGTGAGGACTACTAAAACAACCATCTGGAGCGTCAATCCATTCCCCGACACGTCCCAGCTATATTCCCATTTCCTGAAGAGAATAGTGAAAGAAAGGGTGAGCTCAACTAGCCCAGTAAGAAATATTATGACTAAGATAATGCAGAATAAATTATCCTTAGCCTTCAATAATATAACAACTGATAGAATATAATAGATAACAAGTTTTAGATCAACAACTGCAGCGGAATAAGCAATCCATTTGAAGAGTCAAGTAGAGCATAAATTCTATTATCTTCTATGATTTAAAAAGTTTTTCATCAACTTTATCTCTGAGACTCAGCTTAATAAATAAAATCAAATCATCCCTGTATCACGGCCAAGGATATTCATGTGATCATCAATGGTCATGATTTTACCGAATCATCCCTGGTCATAATCATACCAACAACTGTCCATCAATGAACTACAGGCCAATGAGGACTTTCACTACATCATTCGTCACATTACGGTCATGATTATACCGAATAATCCCTGATTATAATCATACCAAGTCCATCTAAGAATGTAAGCCAAAGATGACTTTCATCACAATATAAGCATGAGGATGATGACAATGACATAATAATTCAATAAAACAAGTTCAAGGATAAATTTTAAAGATTTATAATTTAATTTATCCAGAAATCAATAACGTCCAAATTGTCAACATGATACTGCTTTGTGGAGTAAAATTCAAGAATGCTTAGAAGAATATTTCCATGAAAAGATACTGTATGAAATGCAAATATCCAGGATATTCTACTAATTTCATGGAGTATAGAAGTCAAAACTTTAACCAACTGAGTATGGTAGAATATATGAAACTGCAAATGGATTTTCGGTAATCCACGTAGACAGATCATTTCCACAATTTAATAAGGAATGAATACGAAGGATCATTCACCATGCATGCAGTAATCTACATAGACAGGTTATTCCAACAAAATAATAAAGAATGGAATAACAAAAGAATTCACCAGGAATACGATAGACCGCAAAGACAAGTTATTCCAACAGAATAATAAATAATGGAATAACAGAAGAATTTACCAGGCATGCGATAGACCGCATAGATAGGTTATTCCAAAGGAATAATATAGAATGGAATAATAGAAGAATTCACCAGACATGCGATAGACCGCATAGACAGGTTATTCCAACAGAATAATAAAGAATGGAATAACAGAAGAATTCACCAGGCATGTGATAGACCGCACAGACAGGTTATTCCAACAGAATAATAAAGAATGGAATAACAGAAGAATTCACCAGGCATGCGATAGACCGCACAGATAGGTTAATCCAACAGAATAATAAAGAATGGAATAATAGAAGAATTCACCAGGCATGCGATAGACCGCACAAATAGGTTATTACAATAGAATAATAAATAATGGTATAACAACCCTTACAAATATTGAAAGAAACAACTCTCTGCATGAATACGAAAGAAATAATACCCCTTACTTATAATGGTTGAACCAAAATAATATTCCTTATGAATATTGAACGAAAATAATATTACTTATGAATATTAAATGAATATAATGAATATTAAACGATAGTAATATTCATACAAATACGAAAAATAATATCTCTTCAGAATATAAAAAAATAATAACCCTTACCTCAGAAGAAGACTGGATACTGGAGTAGTGAAGTAGCAGACTACTCTTCTTCTTTCTCTCTATAGCTTCTCTCTATAATAATTGCTCTTGTGAGACTTAGTGAATTGGTGAGAAATGAAGGAAGAATGAGCTTCTATTTATAGGAAAATATAGTTTCAATAATTGCACATTTCGGGGCACAAAGTATTACAGTATAATACCTCCGCCTTTTTCTTCATTTTTAATTTAGTCCTGCAAGTATTATCAAACTTGCACCACCTCCCTTAATAGTATATCATGTGAATCAATAGTACAATCATGTGAATCAATAGTTCTATACATGTGAAAATATGAATTACAGTATAGTACCTCCATCTATACCTCTATTTTTAGCTTAGTCATGCAAGTATTATCAATCTTACACCACCTCCCCTAATAGTACATGCATGTGAATCAATAGTACACACATGTTAACAAATAGTTATAAGCATGTGAATTAATAGCAATTAATTGCTTAATTATCCTGTGAATTACCCGATTGGTCAATATAACCTCCAGACATCAATTATTATCGAAATAAATGTCGATTTCCACTAACACTAATAATTCCCACACAATGGAACTATCAATTTTATCTTTAATCAACACAAACTTATTCATCATTAATATTATAACTCACAATATTTAACAACCATGTCGTTCCCAGGAAAGAGGGGGCTTTCCGATAAAGATTTCTCCTTATTGGCGCGCAATTAGGTGACCAAACCTCTCCTTGACAGAACTTCTAGACATTGTCAATATTTTAAATAATAATATGAATAACTTTGTCATCTCAATTATTGATTTAATAATATAACATATTATGCAGATGATACTATGACAATAATTGAATCAATAATATGAGAGATATGATGCAACAATTATTGTAGCAATAATTGAGTATAACTGAGTGAATTCTTACGTAAACGTCAATAATCAATATCGTGTGATACTATGTAATCACGTGTATTACTGTACTTTTACTACCGGGTAGTTCAACAATTTTAACGGTAACACTTTTGTCGTTATTTTTATAAAATGATAATTCTGTTATTTTCTAACTACGACAATACTTCCGTTGTGGGGTCCACCAATGATTGTGCCGTCGTACGGATATTCCCCGACAAAAAGAGTATTTTATAACAACTTGTTTACTTTGCAAAATTTATAAATACTACCAACAACTATAACACTATTTCAAATCCACACCATAATATTCAAAAAAATATTTCGAGAAAATTAAATCTTTATTCATAAATTTTGGGGTCTTACAGTTTTTATAGTGATACGGCACAAAACCCTAGGGCGGCTAAATATGGCAGGTGGGGCCCGATTCTGGGGAAACATGTAGCATTTCAAAAAATGGGGAAGAATTATTTAGGTTCCCCAGGCAACTCATCATTTGCTGTCGTGACTCTTCGAATTTGTGTATTTTCAAGTCTCTAATTATAAATATATTATAACATGAGACTGAGGGGCAATGTTCGGGAGTACTTTACCAACCTTGAGGTGGGCCGAAGGCCTGATATCAGAAGGGGATTCTAAGCCCATTGGGATGAAGCCCCCACGAACATTTATGGTGATCGGGATCGAGCACCCGAGCCCTTTAGGCCGGAGCCTCGATCCGATTAATGGTGTTCGGGTTCGGGTTCAGGTTCAGGTATCCGAGTCCTTTAGGCTGGAACCCTGATTTAGCGTATGATGTTCGGGGTCGGGCATTCGAGTCCTTTGGGCCGGAGTCCATACCAGTATATTAGATCGGTTAGAATGGGCCTGTACAGTGGGCTAGCTCACGTACGGAGTCTGGAGTCAGAAGGGCTTTAAATGGTTAAGGATCTTAATCCTAGCCATATTCGAATAATAAACTCCAAAGGTAGTGTTTGGGTGGGATTCCACTTGCACCTTTTAAGGAGATTGTGTTGGACCCAAATATTGGTAACAATAATATTTAGGAGTCCTAAAACGATTCGGAGATTGGTTCTAAGGTAGTCGGAATGGCTATAAATATAAGGCTTGGGTTTCATCTAATAGGTAATACATCTTTGAGCACTAAACACTAAAGCCTTCATTGTTAACCTTATGAATGGCATGTACTTATTCTCACACCGGATCTATCCCCCGGCGGCATAAGCCGTCAATCTTTGTGTGTGATCTATTATTGTGCAGGTTCAAGCGCGTGGATTCTGTGATTAGACGGACTCAAAACTTGGCGTTAACACTAATAGATTGAGTGCCTACTTGTTTTGATGTTATATTTTCTCAATATGAGAGGAATAAATTAGCAAAATAGTAACACATTTAAAGTATAAATTTAACTATAACAAAATAACGAATGAACAAAAGCGTGTAACCAAATCCTAGCTCCCATTTGTCGGCGCATACTGAACTCAACTAAAAATATAATGGATATACACAAATTCAATGAATTTGGTCTACTACATTCAACTGAGTTCTTTATTGATACATGGGTAGTGACTGTAGTGATGTGGTCAAACAACTTCAGAATCTATTTTATGGGTAGTGACTGGGCTAGTCAGTCTCTGTCACCCAAAAACTCACACTCTCTCAAGCAATTTCACAAATACTTGATGTTATTGTGCTGCCTTATTATACCCATTGACAAACTACAACGTTTTGAAATGAATTACATATAATAATTGAACTAATTAACAAATTAACAATACAATCATTCAGATTGCAACCCAAATTAGTTCTAAATAACATAATTTCTAATTAAAACCTAATTTTTAGGAAAAATTAACAAGGGAGGAATTAAAATTAAAACCTTCAATTGGGCAATAACGAAGGAGAAGTTAAAGGAGAGGCCACCACTATGTCGTCGCTGCCGCCACCACTACGCCGCCACTATTTCTAGGGTTAAATGGAGTCGAGAGGGAGGAGAATGAGATGTGTTGCATATCTGAGTGTGAGAGTTGAGCCGCAGATCTTGAGCCTTCGATCTATAAGGAGTTAGAAGGAGACATCGTCAGATCTAGAAGTGGTTAAGAGGGAGGTTTTTCTTCTTGTTTCTACACGGCTGGTGAAATGAGAGAGACGGAGTTAGGCAAAGACAACATGCGGGAAAGTACTAAACGGAAAAAAGACAAAATTAATTAGTTAGTTACGACGAAGATAATTGCGATGGATTATTCCGTCGGGAATAGGTTATTTCCGACAAAATTTATTCAGTAGGAAATAATTGCGTGGCAGATAACTATTTTTCTTGTAGTGGGGGAATTTGATGAGTACGAAATATATTATGTTTTTATCCCTTAATGCTTAATTTTTTGTATTTATTTTGTGCCTAAATATATTCATTGTTTTTATATTTTTATTTAAGGTACAATAGAATGGGTTTCGTGATTTTAAAAATAAATTGGAGGAGGTTTAAGGGATTCCTAGCAGATCAAGGATTCAACAATTAGTATCATAAATAGATTTGGATTCAGCTTATTTTCACGCAGCAAGGAGTTTAAGCACATGGCAATTGTGGGATTTAATTCCAATTTGAAATGTGATTTTTAGATTCTAGAGAGTTATTTTTTACAATTATATTGTAATTAGGATTTCTTTAAGACTAAGATTTATTTCCAAATTAGATTTTATTTCTTTATGGAAATTAGTGTGATTTGTAATTCCTTTTAGGATTTGGATTTCTACTTCTCATAGGATTTAGGGACTTGTCTAGCACTATAAATAGAGGATGATAGTCAGTATTTTATTCATTCAATAATCAACTATAATCTATTGGAGTATAGACTCAAGAGCATGTCAGGCTAGTTCTTTTCATTCGGTTCTAAAGGGAGGTGGAACCTTGTTACAAGTAATTCATTAATTGAGAATTATTATTTATTCCTTCTTATATGAAATTTCTACTGATAACCTGTTTTTATTGATTGCATGCATGCTAATTGATCTAATTAATTTGATATGGCCAATTGTGTGACGCCCCCAAAATAGGTATACATCACCCATCTTGAGTCGCCAAATATATGGTACAAAATTCAAATACAACGTAATAATACAGCTGTCGTGTAAATACGACAAAACATAAACTGAGAGTTTTAATAAAAATATTGTCATTTAGACAATATCCACACTCAAAGGAGTCCTCGTTACATTTATTGTCTCACTATTTAACAGAATAGTGAGGACTACTAATACTATCATCTGGACAGTCACTCTGTTACCCGACTAGTCCTAGTTACGTTCTCATTTCCTGAAGAGAACAATGAAAGCAAAAAAAGGGTGAGCTCAACTAGCCAAGTAAGAAATATTATGACTAAGATAATGCATAATAAATTATCGTTAGCCTTCAACAGTGTTAAACTGATAAAATATAACAAACATCAAGTTTAACTGCACTGGAACAAGCAATCCATTAAAAGAGTCAAGTAGAGAATAAAATCTACTATCTTTTATGATTTAAAAAGGTTTTTCATCACTTTTATCGCTGGGACTCAGCTTAATAAATAATCCACATCATCCCTGCACTTCGGCCAAGGATATTCATTAGTATCACAACCACAAATTATCCATGCACTACGGGTTAAGGATATTTGTGTATTCATCAATGGTCATGATCATGCCAACAACTGTCCATCAATGCACTACAGGCCAATGAGGACTTTTACCACATCATTTATAACATTACGGTCATGATTACACTGAAATAATCTCTAGTCATAATCATACCAAGTCTATCTATGCACTACATGCCACAGATGACTTTCAACATAATATAAACATGAGGATGATGATGACAATGATATAAGAATTAAATAAAACAAGTTCAAGAATTAATTTATCCAGTAACTAATAACGTTCAAATTGTCAACATGATACTTCTTTGTAGAGTAAAATTCAAGAATGCTCAGAAGAATATTTCCATGAAAAGATACTGGATGAAGCGCAAATATCAAGGATATTCCACTAATTTCATAGAGTATAGAAGTCAAAACTTTAACCAACTGAGTATAATAAAGAATGGAATAACAAAAGAAATCACCAGGCATGCGAAAGACCGCACAGACAGGTTATTCCCAACAGAATAATAAATAATGGAACCAGGTCATACATAAACGCACAGATAGGATATTTCGACAGAATAATAAAGAATGGAACCAGGTCATGCGTAAACGCACAGACAAGATATTCCAACAGAATAATAAATAATGGAACCAGGTCGTGCGTAAACGCACAGACAGGATATTCCAACAGAATAATAAATAAAGGAACCAGGTCATGCATAAAGCTCAGACAGGATGTTCTAACAGAATGATAAATAATGGAACCAGGTCATGCGTAAACGCAAAGACAGGATATTTCGACAGAATAATAAAGAATGGAATAACAGAATTTTACCATGTATGCGGTACTTCGCATAAACATGTTATTTCAACATAATAATAAAGAATAGAATAACAGAAGAATTTCACCAAGTATAGGGTAGTCCGTGTATACAAGTTATTCCAACAGAATAATAAAGAATGAAATAATAGAAGTTCTCTTCATGAATACAAAAGAAATAATACCCCTTACGAGTACAACAAATAATATCCCTTACGAGTACAACAAATAATATCCCTTACCTTAGAAGAAACTGGATATAAGAGTAGTGAAGTAGCAGAATACTTTTCTCCTTTCTCTCTATAGTTTCTCTCTCTAGAGTTTCAGTGAATTAGTAAGAAATAATGAAGGAATGAGCTTCTATTTATAGGAGAATTGACTGAATAGTAACTAATTCATAAACGGTCCAGATTGATTTACTTTTAAACGGATGGTCCATATCGATTTACTATACAGTATTAATAAAATATTCTAATAAAACAAAATCTTTTAAATAAAATATAATATATTCTACTTATAATCTAATAAAACGAATAACTTTATAAAAGTATTCTGTTTTATATAAAAAAATTTATTATACAAACACTATGCAGGCACTATGCAAATACTATGCATAATAAAATATAATATATTCTAATTATTGTCTAATAAAACAAATAACTTTATAAAAATATTCTATTTTATATTAAAAGATTTTACTATACAAAATATTATGCATAATAGAATATAATATATTCTAATTATTGTCTAATAAAACAAATAATTTTATAAAAGTATTCTGTTTTATATAAAAAGATTTTACAATGCAAAATACTATGCATAATAGAATATAATATATTCTAATTATTGTTTAATAAAACAAATAACTTTATAAAAGTATTCTGTTTTATATAAAAAGCTTTTCTATTTTATTACATTAATAATACAAATAAAATAAAACTCATCCTCATTATTATAATTCACACTATTAATCGATCAGGTCGTTTTCAGGAAAGAGGGGGCTTTCCAATAAGGATTTCCCCCTATTGGCACACAATTAGGTGACCAAACCTCTCCTTGGCAGAACTTCTAGACATCGTTAATATTGCAAATAATAATATTAATAACTTTGTCATCTCAATTATTGATTCAATAATATATAAAATATCGACAAAAATTGAATCAAATAACGTGAGATACTATGCAACAATTACTGTAACAATAATTTAACAAAACTGAGTGACTTCTCATGTAAGCATCAATAATTAATACCGTGTGCTACTATGCAACCACGCGTATTCTTGTACTTTTAACACCGGGTGTTTCAACAGTTAACGGTAAAACTTCTGTCGTTATTTTCATAAAATATTTTTGTCATTTTCTCAATCCGATAATAATTCCATTGTGGGGTCCACCAATGATTGTGTCGTTGTATGAATATTCCTCGACCAATAGAATATTATATAACAACTTGCATACTTTGTAAAATTTATAAATACTACCTACAACTATAACATTATCTCAAATCCATACCATAATATTCAAAAAGATATTTTGAGAAAATTAAATCTTTATTTGTAAAATTTGGGATTTTACAATCTCTCCTCCTTATGAAATTTTGCCCTCGAAATTTACGTACGTACCTGGTATGCCGAACAGATGAGGACACTTTGTCAGATTCTAACTCTTGAGGTATAACCTTTAAACGTAGAATATATTCCAGGATTTTAACAGGTACATCTTCATACGTTAAATTATTCGCTATCTCGTCCGATTCTAAATCAATAATGTGGTTCGGGTCATCCACATATTTACGTAACATCAATACGTGAAAAACGTCATGAACACGCGACATACTTGGCAGTAAAACGAGTCTATAGGCCACAGTTCCTACTCGATCGAGGATTTCAAATGGGCCAATAAAATCAAGGGTTGAGATTTCCTCTCTTCATCGACTCTTGCTTCTAGAATAACGCCCTCTTGAACGTTCTTTTTCGTGTTCATCAGCTCCGGGTCTGTAGCTTGAGCGGCTTTAACTTTATCGACTAAAGTTAGTTCTAATCATATATTCGTTATCTTCACGTAGGTTTGTATATTCGCACTCGTAAACTCATACGATCTTCTACTCAATGCGTCAGCTACCACGTTCGTTTTTCCATGATGATATTGAATGGTACGATCGTAATCTTCAACAGCTCGAGACAACGTCTTTGGCGTATATTATATTCATTTTAGTTGAAGAAATATTTAAGGGTTTTAGAAATGGGGTTTTGTACTGGGGTCAATACAAAATTTAATTTCACGCTCTAGGGGTAGGCTAAGAAGTCTTCAAGAATACGTCAGGAAATTTATTAACAATAGAAATATCATTCAAAACTGTGACTCTCATCCAAGACTTTGATAACACGTCACATTGATACCTATCAACTTGCCATCGTCATTCACAACGTCCCCTACAGAAAGTCTGGCTTCGGTGCATTCCACACAAGGAAGTTAACAACGAAAGGACCGAGGCTCTTTAGTTATGGCTTGGTATGACAGTGATTGACTTTAGGGTTTGGTTACTTGAATTCGCATAACATGTTGTTTAGAAATATGAAAGCTAATAACCTTACGAAAATAATCAATTTTGGCATAATGATTAGTTCACCAATCGATTCCTAAAATCACATCAAATGCAAGTATTTTCAAAGAGATAAGATCGACAGGTAACGTGCGGTTACTGATTTGAATCAAACAAGACTTATAAATAGTGGATGTGATGAAGGTTTCTCCCAACGGAGTTTCAATAGATAAGTCAAAGTCTAATTTCTCCAGAGTTAAATTTAAACAAGCTCAAGTAGGAGAAATAAAAGAATAGGTAGAACCGGTATCAAATAAGGTATAGACTTCACTAGAGTTTATGATAAGCTTACCCGTGATGACCTTGTTCGAGTTCCTTGCTTTCTGGGAGGTCACGACAAACGCTCTCCCTTGAACTACAGACTTTGACTTTTCTGAGATGGCCTTTGATGCCTCCATCCCAGCTGGACTTGACTTTGGTGCACAATAAAATCAGGCTAGGTGACCTTCTTTTCCATAATTGTAACACGATTTGGACTGCATCGCGCAGTTTGGACTGATGTGTCCTTCCTCTCCACATTTGTAACAAACGATTGTCGGTCGTTCTCCTTCCTTAGAAATGGGTGCTGGTGCTGCTGTCTTTCAATCATTGTTGAACCTTCTCTTCTTGAAATTTCCACTCCTATTATCTTGGTCATGATTACCACCGAAGTGGTTACCATTTCAGGCATGTTGATTCCCTCCACGTTTGTTGTCACCGCTTCGATGACTACTACCACTGGTAGTATCGCTTTGCCAGATGCTATCTCTTGGTTGAGTTAACTCATTATCGCGCTCCAATAACTGAGCCCTATTCACAACATCTGAATATAAACACAGTTTATGAGAGATAAGGTATTGACGTATCTTAGGTTTCAAACCTCTTAGAAACATCCGCATCATTGACCAAGTATGACGCAAACCTCTCCTCATTATCAACCAAGTGTGACGCAAACCGGGATAACTCGGCAAACTTAGCTTCGTATTACGACACGGTCATATTGTTTTGCTCTAGTTTGATGAACTCTACCTCCTTCATGTGACGAATACTTTCAGGAAAGTACTTGTCGTTGAACAGTTCTTGGAACTTTTCCCAAGTCATCTTCAGTGCGGCAGGTTGAGTACGCTTTACAGATTTCCACCAGTAATCTGCCTCTGCTCGTAACATGAAGGTGGCAAAGGGAACCTTTTGCTCCTCGGAGCATCCCAAGACATCAAATATCTTGGTGATCTGCTTTATCCACGTCTCCGTCTTAAGTGATTTTGGCTCTCTAAAAAAATTTGGTGGTCCCAACTCCTTGAACTGCTTAGCGGTGACCATCTGAGAGTTACCAGTGTTCCCACCTGCATTTTGGATAGGAGTCGCTCTCGCTTTCATATCATTCATTATTTCATCGGTGTTATTGTTTACCTGAGGATTATTGTCTTCCTGTTGCACATTATCCCGGGTATTGATTGTTGGTGACTCAACGGTCTCATGTGCTTCATTGTTTATCTCAACATTTTTGGATGCCATTTTCAAATACTGCCACAAAAAAGGGTTAATTAACATGTTACATATTATCTCTATACTATGACCGACCAATTAAATACCAAATAAACTTAGGTAGGTCATACTAGCGAAGGAATTCCCCGTCTCTCCCCTCCTAGTTCTTGTCTCACATCTCAGCCAGGGATCATATCCCTAAGCTTAGATACCAACTGTGATTCCCCCAAAATAGGTATACATCACCCATTTTGAGTCGCCAAATATATGGTACAAAATTCAAATACAACGTAATTATACAATAGTCGTGTAAAATACGACAAAACATAATCTAAGAGTTTCAATAAGAATATTGTCATCTAGACAATATCCACACTCAATGGATTCCTCATTATATTTATTATAACACTATTTTATAGAATAGTGAGGACTACTAAAACAACCATCTGGACCGTCAATCCGTTCCCCGACTCGTCCCAGCTATATTCTCATTTCCTGAAGAGAACAGTGAAAGAAAGGGTGAGCTCAACTAGCCCAGTAAGAAATATTATGACTAAGATAATGCAGAATAAATTATCATTAGCCTTCAATAGTATAACAACTGATAGAATATAATAGACAAAATGTTTTAGATCAACAACTGCGGCAGAAAAAGTAATTCATTAGAAGAGTCAAGTAGAGCATAAAATCTACTATCTTCTATGATTTAAAAAGTTTTTCATCAATTTTATCCCTGAGACTCAGCTTAATAAATAAAATCGAATCATTCCTGCATCACGACCAATGATATTCATGTAATCATCAATGGTCATGATTATAACGAATAATCCCTGGTCAAAATCATACCAACAACTGTCCATCAATGAACTACAGGCCAATGAGGACTTTCACCACATCATTCATCACATTACAGTCATGATTATACCGAATAATCCCTGGTCATAATTATACCAAGTCCATCTATGCACGTAAGTCAAAGATGACTTTCATCATAATATAAGCATGAGAATGATGAGAATGACATAATAATTCAATAAAACGAGTTCAAGGATAAATTTTAAAGATTTATAATTTATTTTATCCAGAAATCAATAACGTCCAAATTGTCAACATGATACTGCTTTATGGAGTAAAATTCAAGAATGCTCAGAAAAATATTTTCATGAAAAGATACTGTATAAAGCGTAAATATCCAGGATATTCTACTAATTTCATGGAGTACAGAAGCCAAAACTTTAACCAACTGAGTATAATAGAATATATGAAACTGCAAATAGATTTTCGCCCGCCATGCGGTAATCCACATAGACAGATCATTTCCATAATTTAATAAGGAATGAATACGAAGGATCATTCACCATACATGCGGTAATCCATATAGACAGGTTATTTCAACAGAATAATAAAGAAAGGAATAACAGAAGAATTCACCAGGCATGCTGTAAGAGTTCGGATTTTATGAAATGAAAGTATTCAATTTTTTTATAATTATTATTTTATTTCATAAATGGTTAAATTGATAAAATGTTAAAGTTAAGGGTGATATTTAAAAATTTTGTAAAGTAAGCAAGTTGATATAAAATATTCGTTCTGTCGGGGAATATTCGATTGGTCGGGAAATATTTGTTTTAATAAGAATATTCGTACGACGACATAATCATTGGTGGATCCCACAACGGAAGTATTGTCATAGTTAAAAATGACAAAATTATTTTTTTATATAAATAATGGCGAAAGTGTTACTGTTAAACTTGTTGAACTACCGGGTAGTAAAAGTACAGTAATACGCGTGATTGCATAGTAGCACACGGTATTGATTATTGATGCTTACGTAAGAAGACACTCAGTTATACTCAATTATTGCTACAGTAATAGCTCCATCATATCTCTCATATTATTGATTCAATTATTGTCATAGTATCATTTATATAATATGTTATATTATTAAATCAGTAATTGAGACAACAAAGTTATTCATATTATTATTTTCAATATTGACAATGTCTAGAAGTTCTGTCAAGGAGAGGTTTGGTCACCTAATTGCGTGCCAATAAGGAAAACTCCTTATCGGAAAGCCCCCTCTTTCCTGGGAACGACCTGGTTGTTAAATATTCTGAGTTATAATATTAATGATTAATAAGTTCGTGTTGATTAAAGATAAAATTGATAGTTCTATTGTGTTGGAATTATTAGTGTTAGTGGAAAGCGACATTTATTTCGATAATAATGGATGTCTGGAAGTTATATTGACCAATTGGGTAATTAATCGAATAAATGAGCAATTAATTGCTATTAATTTATATGCTTATAACTATGTGTTCACATGTGTGTACTATTGATGCACATAATTTACTATTAGGGTAGTTAGTGCAAGATTGATATTACTTGTATGACTAAATTAAAAATGAAGGTATAGTTGAAGGTACTATACTATAATTAATTTTTTCACATATTTAAAACTATTGAGTCACATGATTTACTATTGATTCACATGATTTACTATTAGGGGAGGTGGTGCAAGTTTGATAATACTTGCAGGGCTAAATTAAAAATGAAGAAAAAAGAGGGAGGTATTATACTGTAATATTTTGAGCCCGAAAATGTGTAATTATTGAAACTATATTTTTTTATAAATAGAAGCTCATTCTTCCTTCATTTCTCACCAATTCACTAAGTCTGACAAGAGCAATTATTATAGAAAGAAATTATAGAGAGAAGGAAGAAGAGAAGTCTGCTACCTCACTATTCTAATATCCAGTTTCTTCTAAGGTAAGGGGTATTATTTCTTTCGTATTCATGAAGCGAGTTATTTCTTTCAATATTCGTAAGGGTTCTTATACCATTCTTTATTATTATGTTGGAATAACATGTCTATCCGGTCTATCACATGCCTGATGAATTCTTCTGTTATTCCATTCTTTATTATTTTGTTGGAATAACCTATCTGTGCGGTCTATCGCATGCTTGGTGAATTCTTCTGTTATTTCATTCTTAATTATTCTGTTGGAATAACCTGTCTATGTGGTCTATCGCATGCCTGGTGAATTCTTTTGTTATTCCATTCTTTATTATTTTGTTGAAATAACATGTCTGTGCGGTCTATCACATGCCTGGTGAATTCTTCTGTTATTCCATTATTTATTATTTTGTTGGAATAACCTGCCTGTGCGGTCTATCACATGCCTGGTGAATTATTTTGTTATTCCATTATTTATTATTCTGTTGGAATAACCTGTCTGTGCGGTCTATCACATGCCTGGTGAATTCTTCTATTATTTCATTCTTTATTATTCTGTTGGAATAACCTGTCTGTACGGTCTATCGTATGCCTGGTAAATTCTTCTATTATTCCATTCTTTATTATTCTGTTGGAATAACATGTCTATGTGGATTACCACATGCATGGTGAATGATCCTTCGTATTCATTCCTTATTAAATTGTGGAAATGACCTGTCTACGTGGATTACCACATGGCGGGCAAAATTCCATTTGCACTTTCATATATTATATTATACTCAGTTGGTTAAAGTTTTGGCTTCTATACTCCATCAAATTAGTAGAATATTCTAGATATTTGCGCTTCATCCAGTATCTTTTCATAGAAATATTCTTCTGAGTATTTTTGAATTTTACTCCACAAAGCAGTATCATGCTGACAATTTGGACGTTATTGATTTCTGGATAAATTAAATTATAAATCTTTAAAATTTATCCTTGAACTTATTTTATTGAATTATTATGTCATTGTCATCATCCTTATGCTTATATTGTGATGAAGGTCATCTTTGGCATACGTGTATAGATGGACTTGGTATGATTATGATTAGGGATTATTCGGTATAATCATGACCGTAATGTGATGAATGATGTGGTGAAAGTCCTCATTGGCCTGTAGTTCATTGATGGACAGTTGTTGGTATGATTATGACCAGGGATTATTCGGTATAATCATGATCATTAATGATTACATGAATATCCTTGGCTGTGATGCATGGATGATTTAATTTTATTTATTAACCTGAGTCTCAGCGATAAAGTTGATGAAAAACTTTTTAAATCATAGAAGATAGTAGATTTTATATTTTACTTTACTCTTCTAAGGGATTGCTTATTCTACTGCAGTTGTTGATCTAAAACTTGTTGTCTATTATATTTTATCAGTTGTTATACTATTGAAGGCTAAGGATAATTTATCATGCATTATCTTAGTCATAATATTTCTTACTGGGCTAGTTGAGCTCACCCTTTCTTTCACTGTTCTCTTCAGGAAATGAGAATATAGCTGAGACGAGTCGGGGAAAGGATTGACGGTCCAGATGGTTGTTTTAGTAGTCCTCACTATTCTGTAAAATAGTGTGACAATAAATGTAATGAGGACTCCATTGAGTGTGGATATTTTCTAGATGACAATATTCTTATTGAAACTCTTAGATTATGTTTTGTCGTATTTTACACGACTGTTGTATAATTAAGTTGTATTTGAATTTTGTACCACGTATTTGGCAACTCAAGATGGGTGATGTATACCTATTTTGGGGGCGTCACAGTTGGTATCAAAGCTTAGGGATATGATCCCTAGCTGAGATGTGAGACAGGAACTATGAGGGGAGAGACGGGGAATTCCTTTGCTATTATGACCTACCTAAGTTTATTTGGTATTTAATTGATCGGTCAGAGTATATGGATAATATGTGACATGTTAATTAACCCTTGTTTTGTGGCAGTGTTTGAAAATGGCATCTGAAAATGTTAACAATGGAGTGAATGAGACCGTTGAGACACCTTTAATCACTAATCAGGTTAATGTGACGTCAGACGAAGAAGAAATTAGAGATATCATGTGGTGAGTGAAGAACTAATAGTTACACCCGAGCTAGTTGCAGAGGTAGCAGTTGAGAGTGAGGAAGAAGATGAGCCTGAGGAGAATTTATTAGAAGAATTTTATGATCAAAATTTAGAATTACAAAATCGTATTCATGAGTTAGAAGAGCAGGCTGAAGAACGGCAGGCAGTCATGGACCAAAGAGATGTAACAATTCAAAATTGTGTTACCCGATGTGCGATGCTTGAACAGAAGAACTCTTTGGCAGAGTATAAGATATTAGAGCTGGAATCTGAGAATGTTATGATCAAAGTTCTGATGAAAGAAGAAGCAACTGAACGAATGAAAATGGATGATGCATGGGTAAAAGCCGCACGACGCATAGATATTGTAGTAAAAGACGTCTGATCCAATAAGGCCAAAATAGATGAAATGAATTTTGCTTTTGGGAAAATAATTGGGAGAATCCAACATCGAATTCGGAATTACCCTGTGCAGAGCGGTCAACCCCAATTCGATATGGATCGGAGAGTAATGATTCAAATCATGGATCAAGAATGTGACAAAGCAATTAAGGGTGGAATGTACTCTATAACAAAGTCAAATTCGGTAGTTTAAGTGAGAGCGTTTGTCTAGTAACCCAAACGAAGTTAGCACGGGTTAGTTAATTATAAATTTTTACAAAGTCTATACCTTATTAGATACCGGTTCTACCCATTCTTTTATCTCTCTTACTTGCGCTCAACGTTTAAATTTGACTCCGGGGAGATTAGACTTTGACTTATCGGTTGAAACTCAGTTATGAGAAACCTTCGTTACCTCCACTGTTTATAAATCTTGTTTGATTCAAATCGACACTTTCACGTTACCTGTCGATCTTATCTCTTTGAAAATACTTGCCTTTGATGCGATTTTAGGAATCAATTGGTTAACTACTCATCATGTTTTTCATAAGGTTGTTAGCTTTCATATTCTTAACCAACCTATCATGCGAATTCAAGCAACCAAACCACAAAAGTCAATCATTGTCATATCAAGCCATAAGTAAAGAGCCCCGAGCCCTTTACTGGTGACTTCGAAGTCTTGGAATACACCGAAGCCAGAATATCCGTAGGGGACGTCGTGAATAATGGTGGCAAGTTGATAGGTATCAATGTGACATGCTATCCAAGTCTTGGATGAGAGTCACAGTTTTGAATAATATTTCTATTGTTAATAAATTTCCTAACGTATTCTTGAAGACCTCTTAGCCTACCCCTAGAGCGTGAAATCAAATTTTGTATTGACCCCAGTACAAAACCCATTTCTAAAACCCTCAAGTATTTCTTCACCCAAAACGAACGTATCATGCGCCAAATATGTTGGCTCGAGCTGTTGAAGATTACGACTATACCATTCAATATCATTGTGGAAGAGCGAACGTGGTAGCTGACGCGTTGAGTAGAAGATCGTATGTGTTTACGAGTGCGATGTTGTTAACACAAAAACCCATTTTGTATAACTTACAAATGATGAAGATAGAGTTAAAGACTCTAGGGACCCATGTGATGATATCAAATATACAAGTAGAATCGACTTTAATCGATAAAGTTAAAAGCCGCTCAAGCTACACACCTGGAGCTGATGAATATGAAGAAGAACGTTCAAGAGGGCGTTATTCTAGAAGCAAGAGTCGATGAAGAGAGGAAATCTCAACCCTCGATTTAATTGGCCCATTTGAAATCCTCGATCGAGTAGGAACTGTGGCCTATAGAGTCATTTTACCGTCAAGTATGTCGCGTGTTCATAAAGTTTTTTTACGTATCAATGTTACGTAAATATGTGGACGACCCAAACCACAATATTGAATTAGAACTAGATGAGATAGCAGAAGATTTAACGTATGAGTAGATACGTGCTAAAATCTTGGATAAGAAGGATCAAATTCTACACTCAAAGGTTATACCTCAAGAGTTAGAATCTAAGCAAGGTATCCTCACCTCTTTGGCATACCAGAAGCGTACGTAAATTTTGAGGGCAAAATTTCATAATGAGAGGAGATTGTAAGACCCTGAATTTTATGAAATGAAAGTATTCAATTTTCTTATAATTATTATTTTATTTCGTAAATGGTTAAATTGATAAAATGTTAAAGTTAAGGGTGATTTTTGAAAATTTTGCAAAGTAAGCAAGTTGATATAAAATATTCGTTGTGTCGGGGAATATTCGATTGGTCGGGGAATATTCGTTTTAATAGTGAATATTTGTACGACGGCATAATCATTGGTGGACCCCACAATGGAAGTATTGTCGAAGTTAGAAAATGATAGAATTATTTTTTTATAAAAATAACGGCGAAAGTGTTACCGTTAAAACTGTTGAACTACCCGATAGTATAAGTACAGTAATACGCGTGGTTGCATAGTAGCACACGGTATTGATTATTGATGCTTACATAAGAAGTCACTTAGTTATACTCAATTATTGCTACAGTAATTGCTGCATCATATCTCTCATATTATTGATTCAATTATTGTCATAGTATCATCTGTATAATATGTTATATTATTAAATCAATAATTGAGACGGTAAAGTTATTCATTTTATTATTTCCAATATTGACAATGTCTAGAAGTTCTGTCAAGGAGAGGTTTGGTCACCTAATTGCGTGCCAATAAGGAGAAATCCTTATCGGAAAGCCTCCTCTTTCCTGGGAACGGCCTGGTTGTTAAATATTCTGAGTTATAATATTAATGATGAATAAGTTCGTGTTGATTAAAGATGAAATCGATAGTTCTATTATATTGGAATTATTAGTGTTAGTGGAAATCAACATTTATTTCGATAATAATGGATGTCTGGAAGTTATATTGACTAATCGGGTAATTAATCGGATACATGAGCAATTAATTGCTATTAATTCACTTGCTTATAATGTGACGCCCCCAAAATAGGTCCATTCCATCCAACCCATTCAGAGTCGTCAAATACATGATACAGAAATAACTACAACATCATTAATATAATTGTCATGCAAAATACGACAACACAAATACTGTGAGTTTAAATACAAATATTGTCTTTTAGACAATATCCACACTCAGATAAAATCCTCATTACAATTATTGATACACTATTTTACAAAATAGTGAGGACTTTTAAAATAACTTTCTAGAACCATCACTCCATACCCCGGCTAGATCCTGCTATATTCTCACCTCCTGAAGAAAAATGGAACAAAAAGGAAAAGGGTGAGCTCAACTAGCCCGGTAAAGAATATTATGACTAAGATAATATACAAAAAATTATTCTTAGTCTTCAATAGGGAAAAATCTGATAGAATATAATCGACAACAAGTTTTAGATCAACAACTGCAGCAGAAACAACAATTCATTAGAAGAGTTAAGTAGAGAATGAAATCTACTATCATCTATGAATTTAAAAGTCCATCATCAATATTTTATCCCTGTAACAACAATCAATATACATCTTGAATCAAATATTCATCTTTGCACTACGGGCCAAAGATATTCATTTGTATCACCAGTTGGTCATGTTCATCTCAACACCTGTTCATCTTTGCACTATGGGCCAAAGATATTCATCAGGTAATCATTCATCTTTGCACTACAGGCCAAAGATATTCTTCAAGTATCACCATTAAGGATTGAGGATGATGAAAAATATTTTAGAGAACGAATCCAGTGAGACAGAAAGATAAATATTAGGGATTCGTATTTCGGTTTATCCAAATTCAATAATACTCCATAATAACCAATTGTGAAGTATAATTCAAAAATAAAGATCAAAACATGGATACAATCAAAGATAGTAACCATAAAAGACATCAGGGATGAAAAAGAGAAAATTTCATTTTTTGGTGAATAGTTCCATATACGTGAATAGTAACCCTGACATAAAAAGGTAGAAATTACACAATAAAATTTATAACAATATCTCAGCATAATGATATTGAAGAAAATAATATCATTTAAGAAGGAAATAACATCCCTTACCTCAAAGAAACAGTACTTCAGAATGAAATGTTGGATGTGATGCTGAATGAAACTTGTACTGAATAGCAACTCTCAAAGTATCTAAATACTCACAAAATACGCTCGATAATATAGAGAGAAAGAGAGAAAGCTTATGTTTCTGGTGTGATTTTCAATTCTAACTCAGCACCCTATTTATAGGAAAATGCTAGCACACCGAAGCAGACTTGACCTGCTACCTGATGGCTTTACCTGCTACTATTCCCACCCACCACATTTGAAATAAAATTCTAGCACATTTCTCACAACCAAAGGTGGGGTCCACTCAATTCTAAAATTTTCCACCAAAAATCATTTATAAACATAATTTTTAAATCAGTCACCTCTTAAAATTCATAACAAATCATAAATTAATCTTTAACGGTTTGAAATTTGTGGACATATACTCAACTTATATATGTATAACATGTCCAAAAATCACAACGATCGAATTAAAAATTATAATTCACACAATAGAGATTTAAGAACACTGATTTGATTTTTAATACCTCTATTCCAACAAAAATACTGATAAAACACCTCAACATTAACTCCTTCATGTATAACCACAAAAAATAAATATAACCATCAATTATATCCACAAAAATAAATATTTCCTTATCATATAAATCAATAATTATTTATTCACAAATAATATTACAGAATCACAATATTACAACCAGGCCGTTCCAAGGAAAGAGGGGGCTTTCCGATAAGGATTTCTCCTTACTGGCGCGCAATTAGGTGACCAAACCTCTCCTTGACAGAACTTTCTAGACATTTCCAATAATAGTATCTAATAATATTATTTAAATAATATGAATTATTGATCTTAAATGGGAAATATTGTGCAGTGAAAATTATTGAAAAAACAATAATATAAAATATCAACGCAGCAATTATTAAACCAATAAAATAAAATATTGAACAGTAATTACTATAACAATTATTGAGTAGTGCCTTCTTACGTAAGAATCAATAATTCAAAAATATTGTGCAATATCGTGTACTACTGTGCAACCACGCGTATTACTGTATTTTAACCACCGGGTATTCCAACAGTGTTAACGGTAACAACTACGCCGTTATTTATAAAAACTCAAACTTGTCGTTTTCTTCATCCGACAGTTATTCTATTACGGGGCACATAAATGGCTACGACGTCGTACGAATATTCCCCGACAACAAGGATATTCTAAGACCAAATGAATATTCCCCGACAAAATGAATATTTTATAACCACTTGTTTATTTTGCAAAATTTGCACATTTTACCCATAATCAAAGCATTATATCAAATTAACTCATTATTTCAAGATAATAAATAGAGAAAATCTTATTTTATTTATAATAAGTTGGGGTCTTACAACCTCCCTTCCTTATGAAATTTCGTCCTCAAAATTGACGTACATATCTGGTGTTTCGAAAAGGTGAGGATACCTTGCTTTTATTTCTGATTCTAATTCCCAGGTCATTTCTTCAATAGCATGGTTCCTCCACAAAACCTTAACTTGTGATATAACTTTTGTGCGTAGGACATGCTCCTTCCTATCCAAGATCATGACAGGTACCTCCTCGTACGTTAAATCTTCGGCTATCTCGTTTGATTCTAACGCAATAATGTGGTTTGGGTCTTTCACATATTTATGTAGCATGGATATGTGAAACATGTTATGAACACGAGACATACTTGGCGGTCAAGCGAGTCTATAGGCCATAGTTCCTACTCGATCGAGGATTTCAAATGGACTAATAAATCGAATGTTTGAGCTTTCCTCACATCGCCGATTCTCGCTTTTGGAATAATGAATTCTTGCATCTTTTTCTTCATATTCATCTGCTCCAGGTCTGTAGCTTGAGCAGCTTTAAATTTATCGATTAAAGTCGATTCTACTCGTATATTTAACATCATAATGTGGCACCTATTAGTTTACCACCGCACAAATATGACGTCCCCTACGGAGAGTTTAGCTTCGGTGCATTCCACAAAGGAAGTCACCAGATAGAGGCTAAGGTACCAACTTCTATAGTTGGGTTTTTAACTCCTAAAGTTCAATAGGAGCCATTTGATATGGATTTTTGAAAATGGGTTTTGTACCGAGTTCAAAGTCGATACAAAATTTAATATCACAGTCAGCTAGGAAATTCTTCAGGAAATACGTCAGGAAATTCACTAACAACAGAAACATTATTCAAATCTGACGTATTTTTTTTCAAGTTCATGACATGGGATAAGAAAGCTTGACATCAGTTTTTTAATAAACGAATGACTTTATGGCTTGATATGAAAATTCTTGACTTTAGTAGTTTGATTGCTTGAATTCTCATAATAGGTTGGTATGATGAGTGGTTAACCAATCAATCCCTAAAATCACATCAAATGCAAGTATCTTTAAAGAGATAAGATCAACAGGTAATGTGATGGTGCCAACTTGGATCAAGAAAATTTATAAACCATGGATGTAATGAAAGTTTCTCCTAACAAAGTCTCCACAAATAAGTCAAAGTCTATTTTCTCCAGAGTCAAGTTTAAACGTTGAGCACAAGCAGGAGAGATAAAAGAATGGGTAGAACCTGTATCTAATAAGATATAGACTTCGCAAGAATTTATAATTAACTAACCCGTGATACCTTCGTTCGAATTTCTCGCGTTTTAGGCGGTCACGACAAACACTCTTCCAGAAACTGTCGACTTTATTTTGTCCATATCCGCCTTTGGTGCCACCGTCCCTGCTGGACTTGATTTTACTACAAGACAAAATCGATCTATGTGACCGTCTTTTCTACAACTAAAACATACATTGGAAGGCTATGAACAGTTTGGTCTTATATGTCCCTCTTCTCCACATCTATAGCATCTAACTGACTATCGTTCTCCTCCCCTAGAATTTGTTGATGGTGCTGGTGCTGCTGCCGACGTCTTCCCGTCATTGTTATATTTTCTCTTCTTAAAATTTCCACTTGAATTATTTCTTCTATTATATTGGCCATGATTACCACCGAAGTGGTTACCATTTCTAGCATGATAATTTCCTCCACGATGGTTATCATTGTTCCGATGACCGTTGCCACCGGTTCAGTTATCATCGAGCTGTTGGTCGTTATTCTTCGGTTGAGCTGACTCATTATCGCGCTCCAAGAACTAAACCCTATTCACAACATCTGAATATAAACAAAGTTTGTGAGAATTGAGGTATTGACGTATTTCAGGTTTCAAACCTCGCAGAAACATTCGCGTCATTCTCTCCTCATTATCAACCAAATGGGATGCAAATCGGGACAACTCGGCAAACTTAGCTTCGTACTACGACACGTTCATATTGTTTTGCTCCAGCTTGATGAACTCTACCTCCTTCATGTGATGAATACTTTCAGGAAAGTACTTGTCATTGAACAGTTTTTGAAATGTTTTCCAAGATATATTGAGTACGGCAGGCTGGGTACGCTTCACAGATTCCCATAAGTAATCTGCCTCACCACGAAGCATAAAGGTGGCGAATGGAACCTTCTGTTCCTCCGTGCATCCCAAGACATCGAATATCTTGGTAATTTTCTTGACCCACATTTTCGCCTTAATCGGATCTGGCTTTCCCCAGAAATCTGGTGGTCCCAACTCCTTGAATTGCTTGGCCATGACAAACCACGCGTTGCTATCATTTCCACCCGTATTTTGTACATGAGTCTCCCTCGTCTGATTTTGCATGAACTGCAAAAAGTTTCTAAACATCCCATCATTCATCGTTTGCTCGTTAGTGTTGTTTATAGGAGGAATATTGCCTTCCTCTTGCACGTTCTCCTGATTAGTGACTAAAGGTGTTTCCACAGTCTCATACACTCCATTGTTAACGTTCTCAGCTTCCATTCTTAAATACTGTCATAAAACAAGGGTTAATTAAACAAATTAACATATCACATAATATCCTATAATATGATCGGCCAACAAATAAGATTAGGTAGGACACACTAGTGAAGGAATTACTTATCTCTCCCCTACTAGTTCTATTCTCCGATCTCCGCCAAAGACCATATCCCTAAGCTCTGATACCAACTGTGACGCACCCAAAATAGGTTCATTCCATCTAACCCATTCTGAGTCGCCAAATACATGGTACAGAAATAACTACAACATCATTAATACAATTATCGTGCAAAATACGACAACACAAATACTATGAGTTTAAATACAAATATTGTCTTCTAGACAATATCTACACTCAGATACAATCCTCATTACAATTATTGATACACTATTTTACAAAATAGTGAGGACTGCTAAAACAACTTTCTAGAACCATCACTACATACCCCGGCTAGATCTTGCTATATTCTCACCTCCTGAAGAAAAATGGAACAAAAAGGAAAAGGATGAGCTCAACTAGCCTAGTAAAGAATATTATGACTAAGATAATATACAACAAATTATCATTAGTCTTCAATAGGGAAAAATCTGATAGAATATAATCGACAACAAGTTTTAGATCAACAACTGCAGCAGGAACAACAATTCACTAGAAGAGTTAAGTAGAGAATGAAATCTACTATCATCTATGAATTTAAAAGTTCATCATCAAAATTTTATTCCTGTAACAACAATCAATATACATCTTGAATCAAATATTCATCTTTGCACTATGAGCCAAATATAATCATTTGTATCACCAGTTGGTCATGTTCATCTCAACACCTATTCATCTTTGCACTTCAGGCCAAAGATATTCATCAAATATCACCATTAAGGACTGAGGATGATGAAAAACATTTTAGAGAACGAATCCAGCGAGACAGAAGGACAAATATTAGGGATTCGTATTTCAGTTTATCCAAATTCAATAATACTCCATAATAATCAATTGTGAAGTATAATTCAAAAATAAAGATCAAAACATGGATACAATCAAAGATAGTAACCATAAAAGACATCAGGGACAAAAAAGAGAAAATTTCATTTTTTGGTGAATTGTTCCGTATTCATGAATAGTGTTGTATACGTGAATAGTGTCGTATATGTGAATAGTAACCCCAACATAAAAAGGTAGAAATTCCACAATAAAATTCATAACAATATCTCAGCATAATGATATTGAAGAAAATAATATCATTTAAGAAAGAAATAACATTCTTTACCTCAAAGAAACAGTAGTTCGGAATGAAATATTGGATGTGATGCTGAATGAAACTTGTACTGAATAGCAACTCTCAAAGTATCTAAATACTCACAAAATACGCTCGACAATATGGAGAGAGAAAGAGAGAAAGCTTATGTTTCTGGTGTGATTTTCAATTCTAACTCAGCACCCTATTTATAGAAAAATGCTAGCACGCCGAAGCAGACTTGACCTGTTACTTGATGGCTTTACCAGCTACTATTCCCACCCACTACATTTGAAATAAAATTCTAGTACATTTCTCACCAATCAAAGGTGGGGCCCACTCAATTCTAGAATTTTCCATCAAAAATCATTTATAAACATAATTTCTAAATCAGTCACCTCTTAAAATTCATAACAAATCATAAATTAATCTTTAACGGTTCGAAATTTGTGGACATATACTCAACTTATATATGTATAACATATCCAAAAATCACAACGATCCAACGGTCGGATTAAAAATTATAATTCACGCAATAGAGCTTTAAGAACATTGATTTGATTTTTAATACCTCCATTCCGACAAAAATACTGATAAAACACCTCAACATTAACTCCTTCATTTATAACCACATAAAATAAATATATCCATCAATTATATCCACAAAAATAAATATTTTCTTATCATATAAATTAATAATTAATTATTCATAAATAATATTACAGAATCACAATAATGACAACCAGTCCGTTCCTAGGAAAGAGGGGGCTTTCCGATAAGGATTTCTCCTTACTGGCGCGCAATTAGGTGACCAAACCTCTCCTTGACAGAACTTTCTAGACATTATTAATAATGCTATCTAATAATATTATTCAAATAATGTGACACCCCCAAAATTAGGTATACATCACCTATCTTGAGTCGCCAAATACATGGTACAAAATTATAAAATACAACATAATAATACAACTGTCGTGTAACAGACGACAAAACATAAGCTGAGTTCAAACAAGAATATTGTCTTCTAGACAATATCAACTCTCAATGGAGTCCTCATTACATTTATTGTCACGCTATTTCACAAAATAGTGAGGACTACTAATGCTATCATCTGGACCGTCACTCCATTCCCCGACTCGTCCCAGCTATATTCTCATTTCCTAAAGAGAACAGTGAAGGATAGGGTGAGCTCAACTAGCCCAGTAAGAAATATTATGACTAAGATAATGTAGAACAAATTATCATTAGTCTTCAACAATGTTAAACTGATAAAATACAATAGACATCAAGTTTAACTACAGCGGAATAAGCAATCCAATAGAAGAGTCAAGTAAAGAATAAAATCTACTATCTTCTATGATTTAAAATGTTTTCATCAATTCTTATCACTAAAACTCAGCTTAATAAATAAACCACATCATCGAATCATCCCTGCACTATGGGCCAAGAATATTCATTAAATCATCAATGGTCATGACTATACCGAATAATCTCTGGTCATAATCATACCAAGTCCATCTCTGCACGTAAACCAAAGATATACAACAAGCAAACCAATAATCAACAATCTATCTTTGCACGTATGCCAAAGATATACAATTCAGTAATCAACAATCCATCTTCGCACGTAAGCCAAAGATAACTTTCATCTCCATATAAGCATGAGAATGATGACAATGATATAAGCATTAATCAAACTAAAATAAGGATAAATATTAAAGACTTTAACTTTATCCAAATATTATCAATCACATAATAAATTCATAATCTAATATTATTAATATCATAACAATATTTTAATCACTTCTTAAACTTATAAACACTTTATTTCAATTGTTTACACTTTACCAAATAATACATTTAATCATTCAAAAATGTCATACTCATAAGATTTCATCACCAATGATTAAATCCCTCATCAAAAATCTACATATACCTTATATAGGATTTCTCAAGCCATAAAATCCTATTTTCCAACTTTGTTACTTCACATAATATTTTTAACTCATTTGTTTGTAACTAAACTATTTTAATGAAAAATACCAAATCAGTCCCAAAAATATTTTTTTCTGGGATTTAGCATAATATAGTCCCATAATGAACATATATTTTTCTCGGAATTTTTAAAATTTATTTACTATTTTTCAAAAATTAATTTCTAATTAATTCCTTCAGAAATTAGCTACCTCAAGTTTAACTCCAAAAATTCCCAAATCTTGGCAAGATCTTACACATATTAACATGAGCCTCTAGTTTAAATTTCATGGTCATCGGAGTTATAGAACTCCGGTTATAGCATTTTTCGTCAGAAAAACCTAAATATTGAAATGGTCATAACTTGCTCATTTTAAGTCGGAATGAGCTCATTTTTGGACAGGAGGTTCTTTATACCATATACTTTCATGTCCCAAAAGGTCAAAAAATTTCTCATAAATTAAGTGGCCAAAAATTCCCTTTTAAAAATATGATCAGTAGCTTTTTCGAAATTTGTAGCTTTTGACTCCTTTGCTAAAATCAGTCCACACGAAAATCTATAACACCTTTTCCAGTGATTCCACTTGGATAAGTTATATGACTCATAGATCTAACTCTAGGACTTGACCACACTTAAAAATTTGAAATATAATAGGAGATATGGTCAATTGAATTTTATGTTACGTTTTTACCAAAATCTGATTTTTCAACCCCTTGTGATTTCTAAGAAACTTTCATGATTTCACATAATAACCAACATAACTCATTATAACACTTACTAATACTCATATACCCGTGATTTTCATCAGTCCAATACTTTTATTATGACTCTCATCATAATCAACGTAAACCGATCTTTTCCATAATTTAATAAGGAATTAAAATATAAAAGATCATTCATCATGCATGTGGTAACCCACATAGACAGGTTATTCCACAGAATAGTAAAAAATGGAATAACAGAAGGATTCACTATGCACGCGATAGAGACCGCACAAACAGGTTATTCCCAACAGAATAATAAATAACGGAACCAGGTCAAGTGAAATTCACACTGACAGGATGTTCCAACAAAATAGTAAAGAATGGAATAACAACAGAAATCACCATGCATGCGGTACTTCGCATAGACAGGTTATTCCAACAGAATAATAAATAACGGAACCAGGTCAGGTGAAATTCACACCGACAGGATATTCCAACAAAATAATAAATGCAAAATAATAAATAACGGAACCAGGTCAGGTGAAATTCACACCGACGGGATATTCCGATAGAATATTAAATGCGAAATAATAAATAATGGAACCAGGTCCGGCGTAAAGCACAGACAGGATATTCTGATAGAATAGTAAAGAATGAAATAATAGAAGAATTTCACCATGTATGCAGTACTTTGCATATATAGGTTATTCCAACATAATAATAAAGAATGGAATAATAGAAGAATTTCACCATGTATGTAGTACTTTGCATATACAGGTTATTCCAACATAATAATAAAAAAAATGGAATAACAGAAGTTCTCTTTATGAATACAAAAGAAATAATATCCCTTGCGGGTGCAACAAATAATATCCCTTACCGTAAAAGAAACTGGATATAAGAGTAGGGAAGTAACAGAATACTTTTCTTCTTCTATAGATTTTCTCTTTATAGCTTCTCTCTATAATTTCTCTCTATAATAATTGCTCTATAGCTTTAGTGAATTGGTGATAAATGAAGGAAGAATGAGCTTCTATTTATAGAAAAATATAGTTTCGATAATTGTACGTTTTGGGACTCAAAAAATTACAATACAATACCTCCAACTTTTCTTTTATTTTTAATTTAGTCCTACAAGTATTATCAAACTTGCACCACCTCCCCTAATAGTAAATAATGTGATTTAATAGTAAATCATGTGAACAAATAGTTCTAGACATGTGAAAATACGAATTACAGTATAGTACCTCCATCTATACCTCTATTTTTAACTTAGTCATGCAAGTATTATCAATCTTGCACCAACTCCCCTAATAGTAAATGAATGTGACTCAATAGTACACACATGTGAATAAATAGTTATATAAGCATGTGAATTAGTATCAACTGATTGCTCATTTATCCGATAAATTACCCAATTTATCAATATAATCCCCAGACATCAATTATCATTGGAATATATATCGATTTTCACTAACACAAATAATTTCAACACAATGAAACTATTTTTATCAAAAATATAAATTTTAAAATTTTGAAGTTTGACTTTTCTCGAAAAAGTCAACTATTGACTTTTTGACCAAATAGTAAAACTCGGAAAATTTTGTGTTTATAGTCTATTTTTACTAATTTTATCATTCCGGACTCAAATATCACGTCCGCGTCTCCAAATTCAACTCCGAGCACAACTTTAATTTCAATAACATTCATCATTAATATCATAACTCACAATATTTAACAACCAGGTCGTTCCCAGGAAAGAGGGGGCTTTCCGATAAGGATTTTTCCTTATTGGCGCGCAATTAGGTGACCAAACCTCTCCTTGACAGAACTTCTAGACATTATAAATATTGTAATTTAATAATATGAATAACTTTGTCGTCTCAATTATTAATTTAATAATATATCAAATATCGACAATAATTGAATCAAACTGAGTGACTTCTGACGTAAGCATTAATAATCAATACCGTGTGCTACTATACAACCACGCGTATTTTACCACCGATTATTTTATAACAACTTTGCTTACTTTGAAAAATTTTTAAATGTTACCGTTAACTTTAACCTTTATCAATTTAACCATTTACTAAATAGAATAATTATAAAAAAATTGAATACTTTCATTTCATAAAATTCGAGGTCTCACAAATAATATGAATTATTGATCTGATAATGGAAAATACTGTGCAGTGATAATTATTGAAACAATAATAATATAAAATATCAATGCAGCAATTATTGAACCAATAAAATAAAATATTGAACAATAATTACTGTAATAATTATTAAGTAGTGCCTTCTTACGTAAGAATCAATAATTCAAAAATATTTTGCAATACTGTGTGCTACTATGCAACCACACTTATTACTATATTTTAACTACCGGGTATTCCAACAGTGTTAACGGTAACAACTACGCCATTATTTATAAAAATTCAAACTTGTCGTTTTCTTTATCCGATAGTTATTCCGTTATGGGCCACACAAGGCTACGCCGTCGTACGAATATTCCCCGACAACAATAATATTCTAAGACCAAACGAATATTCCATGACAAAATGAATATTTTATAACCACTTGCTTATTTTGCAAAATTTGAACATTTCACCCATAATCAAAGCATTATATCAAATTAACTCCTTATTATTTTAAGATAATAAATAGAGAAAATTTTATTTTATTTATAATAAGTTGGGGTCTTAACATATAACTATGTGTTCACATGTGTGTACTATTGATGCACGTGATTTACTATTAGGGGAGTTGGTGCAAGATTGATAATACTTGCATGACTAAATTAAAAATGCAGGTATAGTTGAAGGTACAATACTATAATTAATTTTTTCACATGTTTAGAACTATTGAGCCACATGATTTACTATTAATTCACATGATTTACTATTAGGGGAGGTGGTGCAAGTTTCATAATACTTGCAGGACTAAATTAAAAATGAAGAAAAACAGAGAGGTGTTATACTGTAATAATTTGAGCCCCAAAATATGCAATTATTGAAACTATATTTTCCTATAAATAGAAGTTCATTCTTCCTTCATTTCTCACCAATTCACTAAGTCTCACAAGAGCAATTATTATAAAGAGAAATTATAGAGAGAAAGAAGAAGAGAAGTCTGTTACCTCACTATTCCAGTATCCAGTTTCTTCTAAGGTAAGGGGTATTATTTCTTTCGTATTCATGAAGAAAGTTATTTCTTTCAATATTCGTAAGGGTTGTTATACCATTCTTTATTATTCTGTTGGAATAACCTGTTTGTGCGGTCTATCGCATGCCTGGTGAATTCTTCTGTTATTCCATTCTTTATTATTCTGTTGGAATAACCTGTCTGTGCGGTCTATCACATGCCTGGTAAATTTTTCTGTTATTTCATTCTTTATTATTCTGTTGGAATAACCTGTCTATGCGGTCTATCGCATGCCTGGTGAATTCTTCTATTATTTCATTATTTATTATTCTGTTGGAATAACCTGTCTGTGCGATCTATCGCATGCCTGGTAAATTCTTCTGTTATTTCATTATTTATTATTCTGTTGGAATAACTTGTCTGTGTGGTTTATCACATGCCTGGTGAATTCTTCTGTTATTCCATTATTTATTATTCTGTTGGAATAACCCGTCTGTGTGGTCTATCGCATGCTTGATGAATTCTTCTGTTATTTCATTCTGTATTATTCTGTTGGAATAACCTCTCTATGCGGTCTATCGAATGCCTGGTGAATTCTTCTGTTATTCCATTCTTGATTATTTTATTGGAATAACCTGTCTATGTGGATTACCACGTGCATAGTGAATGATCTTTCGTATTCATTCCTTATTAAATTTTGAAAAATATTTGTCTACGTGGATTATCGCAAGGCGGGCGAAAATCCATTTGCAGTTTCATATATTCTATTATACTCAGTTGGTTAAAGTTTTGGCTTCTATACTCAATGAAATTAGTATAATATCCTGGATATTTGCGCTTCATCCAGTATCTTTTCATGGAAATATTCTTCTGAGCATTCTTGAATTTTACTCCACAAAGCAGTATCATGCTGACAATTTGGACGTTATTAATTTTTGGATAAATTAAATTATAAATCTTTAAAATTTATTCTTGAACTTGTTTTATTGAATTATTATGTCATTGTCATCATCCTTATGCTTATATTGTGATGAAAGTCATCTTTGGCTTACGTGCATAGATGGACTTGGTATGATTATGACCATGGATTATTCGGTATAATCATGACCATAATATGATGAATGATGTGGTGAAAGTTCTCATTGGCATGTAGTGCATTGACGGACAGTTGTTGGTATGATTATGACCAAAGATTATTTGGTATAATCATGACCATTGATGATTACATGAATATCATTGGTCGTGATGTAGGGATGATTCGATTTTATTTATTAAGCTGAGTCTCAGCGATAAAGTTGATGAAAAACTTTTTAAATCATAGAAGATAATAGATTTTAAGCTTTACTTGACTCTTCTAAGGGATTGCTTATTCCGCTGCAGTTGTTGATCTAAAACTTGTTGTCTATTATATTCTATCAGTTGTTATACTGTTAAAGGCTAAGAATAATTTATTTTGCATTATCTTAGTCATAATATTTCTTACTGGGCTAGTTGAGCTCACCCTTTCTTTCACTGTTCTCTTCAGGAAATTAGAATAAAGCTGAGACGAGTCGGGGAACAGATTGACGGTCCAGATGGTTGTTTTAGTAGTCCTCACAATTCTATAAAATAGTGTGATAATAAATGTAATGAGGACTCCATTGAGTGTGAATATTGTCTAGATGACAATATTCTTATTGAAACTCTTAGATTATGTTTTGTCGTATTTTATACGACTGTTGTATAATTAAGTTGTATTTAAATTTTGTATCATGTATTTGGCGACTCAAGATAGGTGATGTATACCTATTTTGGGGGCGTCACACATGCGATAGACCGCACGGACAGGTTATTCCAATAAAATAATAAAGAATGGAATAACAGAAGAATTCACCAGGCATGTGATAGACCGCACAGACAGGTTATTCCAACAGAATAATAAAGAATGGAATAAAAGAAGAATTTACCAGGCATGCGATAGACCGCACAGACAGGTTATTCCAACAAAAATAATAAAGAATGGTATAATAACCCTTACGAATATTGAAAGAAATAACTCTCTTCATGAATACGAAAGAAATAATACCCCTTACCTTAGAAGAAACTGGATACTAGAATAGTGAGGTAGTAGACTTCTCTTCTTTTTTTTCTCTATAATTTCTCTCTATAATAATTGCTCTTGTGAGACTTAGTGAATTGGTGAGAAATGAAGGAAGAATGAGCTTCTATTTATAGGAAAATATAGTTTCAATAATTATATATTTTGGGGCTCAAAATATTACAGTATAATACCTCCCTCTTTTTCTTTATTTTTAATTTAGTCCTATAAGTATTATCAAATTTGCACCACCTCCCCTAATAGTAAATCATGTGAATTAATAGTTCATTCATGTGACTCAATAGTATAATCATGTGAAAAAAAAACTAATTACAGTATAGTATTTTCAACTATACCTCCATTTTTAATTTAGTCATGCAAGTACTATCAATCTTGCATCAACTCTCCTAATAGTAAATCATGTGAATCAATAGTACACACATGTGAACATAAAGTTATAAGCATGTGAATTAATAGCAATTAATTGCTCATTTATTTGGTTAATTACTCGATTGGTCAATATAACCTCCAGACAACAATTATTATCGAAATAAATATCGATTTTCACTAACACTAATAATTCCAACACAATGGAACTATCAATTTCATCTTTAATCAACACGAACTTATTCATCATTAATATTATAATTCACAATATTTAACAATCATGTCATTCCCGGGAAAGAGGGGGCTTTCCGATAAGAATTTCTCCTTATTGGCGCGCAATTAGGTGACCAAACCTCTACTTGACAGAACTTCTAGACATTGTCAATATTGCAAATAATAATACGAATAACTTTGTCGTCTCAATTATTGATTTAATAATATATATTATGTAGATGATATTGTGACAATAATTGAATCAATAATATGATAGATATGATGCAGCAATTACTGTAGCAATAATTGAGTATAACTGAGTGACTTCTCACGTAAGCATCAATAATCAATACCGTGTGCTACTATGCAACCACGCGTATTACAATACTTTTACTACTGAGTAGTTCAATAGTTTAACAGTAAAACTTCCGCCGTTATTTTTATAAAAAGATAATTCTGTCATTTTTTAACTACGACAATACTTCTGTTGTGGGGTCCACCAATGATTGTGCCGTCGTACGAATATTCCCTGTTAAAATGAATATTTCCGACCAATCGAATATTATATAACCACTTGTTTACTTTGTAAAATTTATAAATATTACCTACAATTATAACATTATATCATATCCACACCATAATATTCAAAAATATATTTCGAGAGAAATTAATCTTTATTCATAAATGTTGGGGTCTTACATGTATGCTAGTTAGAATCTAGTGGAGAGCTTGTTTCATACAGTGATAATCTAAGGAGAATTTTGGATAACAGAGTTTATTGTTATCTAGGGCTAATAGTTTCATTGAAGGGAAAATAATAATAACTTGATTAATTGATTGTTGTACTTGGTGAAACTGAACTGCAGAACTGAAGTTTTTACATATTTGGTTAATTTCATCATTAATTCTTATTCTCTTAGTTTAAAAATAATTTTCAAAAATCCTCATCTTTATTTTTTGTTGAAATAGTAGAATAATTCTAAAACAATTTTACTCTCTATGGGATCGATCCTTACTTGCTATTGTGCTAATTATTATAAATTGTGAAGTGAAAGTGAGATTAAGGGGGGTGTATTCAATTAAGATTTTTAAAGACTTTTAAAGATTTTAAAAGTTTGGTTGTATTCAATCAGGACATTTAAAGAGTTTATAAAAGTTTAGTGGTATTCAATTACAACTTTTTTAATGTCTTTAAAAGTTAGGTGGATAGAATTAAGAATTATACAAAGTCTATAAAAGTATTTTGGTATTCAAAAAGTCATAGACTTTTCAGATTTCCATTAAATGGTAGAGTTTGACAGACTTTAGAAGAAGAATTGTAACTATCAACCCATATCCAAAGTCTGACCTCATCTTTAAAGATTTTTAAAGACTTTTCATATCTCATCTAAATAAACTAAATAAATTTAAAATACAATTCACATGAATCCAATATTTTTAATTACTTCACATGAATCCAATATTTCTAATTACTTTATAATCTAGAATAATTAATACTTCTGATGTAACGACAAAAATTAAATATTTATTTTATTTTTGTAGTCAACGTACAAAATTCAAAATTTTTAAATTTTGAATTTATTTGTTATTTAATAATAAACGCACATTATTATTTCAAAAATAAAAATAAATACACAATATTTTAAAATTTTATAATTTCGTAAATTAACTTAGAATCAGAGTTAAATGAAGAAAAAAAAAGTGAGAGACGAAAAGTAATTTATATAGGAGTACGTACTTTATAGTGATATATAGTTTTATAAAATATATAAGTTCTTCAAACTTTTTATCATAATTTTATTATATGTTACATTACTAAACTAAAAATTTATTAAAAAGAATATAAATAAATAAATATACATGAAACAAGTATATATTATTTTTATTTACAAATTTTGATACTAAGACGATGTAATATTCAAATATTTGAATGGAAATCCATATATATTGCAAATATTTATATTAATTTTTTAATTGCTAGTTACTTAAATAAGTATTGATGACAACTTTTGTAGACTAGAATGAAAAACAATAATTCCAAATAAGCGTACGCATATGCATAAAGTATATATAGCTCAATGAAAAGTGAGTTTAATTTTTGTATTGCGTCTGTAATTTCTAAAGTTTTATTGGTATCCGAGTATCCAAATGTATTATTAAATGAGTAGAATAATATGAACGCTTTCAACATATTTAAAATCTCATGCCACAATAATATAATTAGATTTACTCTAGTTCATGAAAAAAGATGGAGATGTTGTACACATGGACTAATTAACAATTAATATAAGTTGTAAGATATATTAGAAGTATACAAAAGTCTATCACAGTCTTGATAAAAAGTTTATAAAAGTATGTTAATTATTTCATAGAGTCTATAAAAGTCATTTTAAAAAAGTCTTTAAAATCTTTGAAAGTCATTAAAATCCCACAAATTTTACAAAAGTATGTCACTTAAAAAAAGTCTTTAAAAATCTTAATTGAATACACCCCCTAATTTAGGAGTATAAACGATAACTCTCACCTATATATTATCCTATTTAAAGGATATTATCAACAACCCCATTAATTTGAATAGATAATAACTGGATTTAACATGATAAGGCCAAGTTATTTTTTATGAAAATTAGTTTTAATAATTTGAAATGTTAGACTTCTATATAATTTAACTACTTTTCATGTGCCCAATAAATTTATTCTATAATTAATTTATCACTTTCACGAGTCTCAATTAATATATTCCGTAATTAATTAATTTCTTTCATAATTATGAAAAACTCATATCACAAGATTTATGGAAACAATATTGAAAGATAATGAATATTTTAAAACTTATTTTCTAACTGACTCCATCAATTATAGAAAGCTATAAAAAATTACTATTTCAAAAATTACATCCCCAAAAATTAAGAATTGATAAATTAAAAATTAAGATTGAGCCACAAATTTGTTTACTGAAAATTCATAGACTCGTCGGAATCCCCAAACAATATCATGAAAGATTCTTTAATAGGTAAACCCAATATGATATTCCTATAATCAATCATTGTATCATCCTTCTAAAAGGTAAGTCCATTACTATTAGATTCATTTCAATTAACCATTTAACATGGCAACTTTCATATGGAAGGAATTAATTCAATTTTGTCCATTTACCAATTCGAATGAGTAGCTTAGGGATTAATTTGGAAATAATTAAGATACGGTTTTTTAACAAAATATTTTCATATTAATTTTCAAAACCCAATCAATTTATTCCTTTAATTATGGAAAAGTTTTAAAATTAGTTTTTCAAAATTTAACACCAATTAATTAATATTTGATTCTTATTAATTTTGAAAGCTTAATTAAATATTTCCATAATTAATTAACAACTTTAATTTATTAATTAATTAACCACTTTAATTTATTTCATAATTAATTAATGATGCAATGCAATGCAAATCCTAGAGCCTTGATTGAGAAATAATTAAAGGTAGAATCTTACATTTATTTCCTAATGACTCGAGCAATTATTCAAGCCTTCATGTCTTCAATCCTTTAATAAATCAAAGCTTCAAGAATTCTTTTAATATTTTGTAAATGCATGAGTAAACATTTTAGTACATTAAGAAAGTCATCATCAAAACCCAAGGTTGGAATATGACTAAGTCAACAAATGGAAAAAATTGAGAAGAAATTCCCTAAAGTGGAAAAAGATTAAAAGTTTAATTCCCTAATAGAAAAAATTTAGAAGACAATCCCCAAAGTGGAAAAAAATTAAAAGTTTAATCTCCTAATTGAAAAAAATTAAAAAGACAATCCCCAAAGTGAAAAAATATTAAAAATGCAGGGTATTGATCCATATTTAAGCCTAAATTATACCATAAGGGTTTTGGTATTTATGATAAGAGTTTTAATGAATATTTTCTCCGTTTCAAAATCTTAGAGCACACACAATGATATAAAAAAGGGAAATAATATATATATATATCGACAAATATGTGATGAAGTTTGATTGCGACTAATGTGGTAGTCTAACTATGTGATGAAATAAAATAAATTAGGGTGATACCATTCTTAATTTATATTTATCCCATTTATGTACATACGCTGCAATTATAATTCTACTGAAAATTTTGGCAATGAATGACAGACTATATAAAGAATGTAAATTATGTTTAATTAATTTTTCCCTTTAATACATGCATTAAATATCAGAATATGGAGTTAATGCAACTATTGTTCTCACTGTTATTTGTTTGCGAAAACAGCCTAAATTTCATATAATTTTAATGATAATAATGTCATATCATCAACTTTAGTAGTAATTTACTTGGTAATATATCTTTAATTTAATACATAAAGTCGAAGTGTCATTATGTCAACATTTTTTGAAGTCTATTTGGCTTTCAAAAATGTCCTTAAAACTTTTATAAGTGCCTTTGTGGCTTCCAAAAATGGGCTTAAACTTTTATAATAATTTTTGTCTTATTCTTATAACTTCAATTTTACTTCTCTTCTTTTTGTAACTTGTAATTTGTAAATGTGAGTATCTTACTAAAAATCTTCAAACTTTTAACTTTATAGAATTATTTTTCAAAATTAAAATTTTAATGTTTAAAATTAAAAACACGCAAATAAATTACACACGTAACACATGTGTATGCCCGATAGGCTAGTTAAGTCTAATGATCTACTACTAATTAGATTATACGGTCCACTTTTCCTACGAACCTTAAACAAAGAACAAAAAGCAAACCGACTATAGCGACGGTTTTTTGAACTATAACGACTGTTCGAACCGTCACCATAGCTATTGTGTCGGCTTTGTACGCTATAGCAATGGAAAAAACCGTCGCTATAGCCAGTTCGCTTTTAGTTCACTGTTTACGATTCGTTGGAGAAAGAGACCGTTAGATTATATACTGATGGTGTATATATAAGTAATGTTAAAATTATGATTATGACACAACATTAAAATAAAAGAATTTTTGTAAATAAAGTAGAGATTAGAACAATTTACTTAGATATATAAAATGCAATAAAACTAATCACAGAGAGGGAGAGAAACTATTTTTCCTTGGATAATAATATATGAGGATACATGCTTTCAAACATAAAAAAATGATCAACCACTAATCAGGTCCAATCAAATTTTTTGGTCCATTGATCACTAGGAAAAGGGGCATTATTTTCAGCATAATAAAAACCATCAGGCTTTGCTAGCCAATACGTAACACCAGGAACCAAAAATCTTGTTTTGTAGACATCAAAACTCTTGTTTTGTGTTCCCCACCAAAAATGGCAGAAAAAAAGAGTAGTACCAAAAAAATTAGGAGTAAATGACCACGTGAATTCTTGCCCATTATATAGGTTATGATAACCTAGATCATCATCTCCTGAGGCGCAATGAATTCGCAATCTACCTTGAGGGATTCCATCCACGACATGAATTCGCAATCTACCACTGGCATTTGCTGTTAGAAAAATAGCGAGGAAGGAAAAAAGAAGGAGACTTTTCATCGTATAAATATTATAATATTTTGCAGTTCTGAATGATAAAGATGATTTCTAATGATTCATCCGTACTTGATTTATATAGAGATTGGAGAACGTAAAAATGGTATTTGATACTTGAACGTTAGAATATAAGAAATTCATAAATTATAGACCTAAATATGGATTAATACCTTACCCTGAATTTTTATTATTTTTTTATTTTGGGGATTGTCTTTTTAATTTTATTAATTAGAGGATTAAACTTTTTACTTTTTTTAAATTTGGGGATCGTCTTATCATTTTTTTAAATTAGGAGATTAATTTTTAATTTTTTTTCCACTTTGGGATTGTCTTCTTGAATTTTTTTCATTAAAGGATTAAAATCTTTAAAATTTTCTGATTACGTTTAAAGTGATAGTTCCAAATCAAAAAATTGATGACATGACAACGACACATAACCAACAAATACTTTTATGTAATATCGAGTCTCATTTTAACATTTATTCAATTAATTTTTTTACACAAAAAAGGTTAGATGTAAGACCATTATTAACTTTAATTTAAATTTTTTTCATGAAATTTACTTTAAAAAAAATAAATTTAACAAAAAATTAAATTTTAAAAATTAATAATTTATCGAAAGTGTAAAATTATCATTAAATTTATTTTAAAAAAGTTATAATGATTTTATATTAAAATTATAATAATTTACTTTAAAATTAATAATGATCATATATTTATCATTTTTGGTATAAAAAACTTAATTGAATAATTGTTAAAATAAAACGCAATATTACACATAAGTATTTTTTAGTCACGTATCGCTGCAATGTCATCAATTTTCTGATGGGGCACTATCAATTTAGACGTAATCAAAAAAATTTAAAAGTTTAATTATCTAATGGTGAAACTCAAATAGGCATCTTTAGAAGGTGGATTGAATACGTGTGGGAACAATCGATGTCAAATTTTTGCAATTTAAATATTTAGTCAATGATTATTTATATGATCCGTAATTTTAGCAATGTAATATTATATTGCGTTATTTTTGTAATTATGTTGTGTATATTTTATTTTTATAAATACTTTTTAATTGTTGTATATTAGTGTTAAGGAACCTTCATATAATAAATTATGGTATCATCCTCCTAAAAGGTAAGTCCATTACTATTAGATTCATTTCAATTAACCATTTAACATGGTAACTTTCATATGGAAGGAATTAATTCAATTTTGTCCATTTACCAATTCGAATGAGTAGCTTAGGGATTAATTTGGAAATAATTAAGATACAGTTTTTTTAAATAAAAAGTATTTTCATATTAATTTTAAAAACCCAATCAATTTATTCCTTTAATTATGGAAAAGTTTTAAAATTAGTTTTTCAAAATTTTACACCAATTAATTAATATTTGATTCTTATTAATTTTGAAAGCTTAATTAAATATTTCTATAATTAATTAACAACTTTAATTTATTAATTAATTAACCACTTTAATTTATTTCATAATTAATTAATGATGCAATGCAATGCAAATCCTAGAGCCTTGAGAAATAATTAAAGGTAGAATCTTACATTTATTTCCTAATGACTCAAGCAATTATTCAAGCCTTCATGTCTTCAATCCTTTAATAAATCAAAGTTTCAAGAATTCTTTTAATATTTTGTAAATACATGAGTAAACATTTTAGTACATTAGGAAAGTCATCATCAAAATCCAATGTTGGAATATGCCCAAGTCAACAAATGGAAAAAATTGAGAAGACATTCCCTAAAGTGGAAAAAGATTAAAAGTTTAATTCCCTAATAGAAATAATTTAGAAGACAATCCCCAAAGTGAAAAAAAATTAAAAGTTTAATCCCCTTATTGAAAAAATTGAAAAGACAATCACCAAAGTGAAAAAAATATTAAAAATTCAAGGTATTGATCCATATTTAGGCCTAAATTATACCATAAGAGTTTTGGTATATACGGTAAGAGTTTTAATGAATATTTTCTCCGTTTCAAAATCTTAGAGCACACACAATGATATGGAAAAGGTAAATAATATATATATATATCAACAAATATGTGATGAAGTTAAATTGCGACTAACGTGGTAGTCTAGCTATGTAATGCAATAAAATAAATTTGGGTGAGACCATTCTTAATTTCTCTTTATTCCATTTATGTACATACGTTGCAACTATTGTTCTCACTGTTATTTGTTTGCGAAAACAGCCTACATTTCGATATAATTTTAATGATAATATTGTCATATCATCAACTTTAGTAGCAATTTACTTGGTAATATATCTTTAATCTAATACATAAAGTCGGAGTGTCATCGTGTCAACATTTTTTGAAGTCTATTTGGCTTTTAAAAATGTCCTTAAAACTTTTATAAGTGCCTTTGTGGCTTCCAAAAATGCGCTTAAACTTTTAGAGTAATTTTTATTTTATTCTTATAACTTCAATTTTACTCATCTTCTTTTTGTAACTTGTAAATGTGAGTATCTTACTAAAAATCTTCAAACTTTTAACTTTATAGAATTATCTTTCAAAATTAAAATTTTAATGTTTAAAATTAAAAACACGCATATAAATTACACATGTAACACATGTGCATGGCCAATAGGCTAGTTAAGTCTTATGATCTACCACTAATTTGATTATGCGATTCACTTTTCTTGCAAACCTTAAACAAAGAATTAAAAGCGAACCGGCTATACCGACGGTTTTTTGAACTAGAACGATGGTTCGAACCGTCGCCATAACTATGATGTCGGCTTTGTATGATATAGCGATAGAAAAAACTGTTGCTATAGCCAGTTCGCTTTCGTTTCACTGTTTAAGATTTGTTAGAGAAAGGGACTGTTAGATTATATACTGATCCTGTATATATAAGTAATGTTAAAATTATGATTATGACACAACATTAAAATAAAAGTATTTTTGTAAATAAAGTAGAGATTAGAATAATTAGCATACTTAGATATATAAAATGCAATAAAACTAATCACACAGAGAGAATTTATTTTTCCTTGGATAATAATGTATTTGAAGATACATTCTTTCAAACATAAAAAAATTAGCTCCAATCAAATTTTTTCATCCATTGATCACTAAGAAAAGGGGCATTATTTTCAGCATAATAAAAACCATCAGGCTTTGCTAGCCAATACGTATATACCTTTTCAATCGACTTATTATAGACCTCAAAGCTCTTGTCTTGTGTTCCCCACCGAAAATGGCAGAAATAAAGAGTAGTACCACAAAAATCACTAAATCAGGATTAAATTTCCACATGAATTCTTGCCCATTATATAGGTTATGATAACCTAGATCATCATCTCCTGAGGCGCAATGAATTTGCAAGCTACCTTGAGGGATTCCATCCACGACATGAACCTCGAAGTCACCACTGGCATTTGCTGTTAGAAAAATAGCAAAGAAGGAAAAAAGAAAGAAACTTTTCATCGTATAAATGTTGAATAAAATTATACAGCAACGTGCTATTGCATAGAATAAAATAGAAATTAATAATCATAATAATATTAAATACTTACATGAATTGAGAGCAAATGGCAGAAAACTCCAATTCCAAATCTGATTTTTGGATTCTAGAAAATTAGTTTTTACAATTCTATTATAATTAGTATTTTTTTAGACTAAGTTTATTTCCAAATTAGATTTTATTTCTTTATAGAAATTAGTGTAATTTGCAATTCCTTTTAGGATTTAGATTTTTACTTCTCATAGGATTTAGGGACTTGTCTAACACTATAAATAGAGGATGATAGTCAGAGTTTTATTCATTCAATAATCAACTGTCATCTAATAGAGTACAAACTCAAGAGCATGTCAAGCTAGTTCTTTTCATTCAATTCTAAAGGGAGGTGAAACTTTGTTACAAGTAATTGATTAATGGAGTATTATTATTTATTCCATTTCTTCTGATAATTTGTTTTCATTGATTGCATGCTAATTGATCTAATTAATTTGATATGACCAATTGAGCTAATTTGATCATTATCATCTTCTAGATTAAGATTGGTATTATGTGTAATTGATATCTGTCTTCATCATAAGTAGCAACTTGGTAATACTAATTATGGACAAGTTTTTGTGTATTTCTAAGATTATCAGAAAATAAGTTAAACAAATTGAACTTATGTGTTTGTTGCTTGGATTTGCCTAATTCTCTATTTCTTAATGCTTCTATCATATTAAATCTAGAGAGTTTGTTGTAGGTTGTATGCTAGTTAGAATCTGGTGGAGAGCTTGTTTCATACATTGATAATCTAAGAAGAATTTTGGATAACAAAGCTTATTGTTATCTAGGGCTAATAGTTTTATTGAATGAAAAATAATAATAACTTGATTAATTGATTGTTGTACTTGGTGAAACTGAACTGCAGAACTGAAGTTTTTACATATTTGGTTAATTTCATCATTAATTCTTGTTCTCTTAGTTTAAAAATAATTTTCAAAAATCTCCATCTTTATTTTCTGTTGAAATAGTAGAATAATTCTAAAACAACTTTACTCTCTATGGGATCGATCCTTACTTACTACTGTGCTAATTATTATAAATTATGAAGTGAAAGTGGGGTTAATTTAGGAGTGTAAACGACAGCTCCCAAATTTTGGCGCCGTTACCGGGGAGTAATTTGTCGTTTTGTTTTTATTCTATTATTTGTTTTGTTCTTGTTTTATGACTCGATCTTCTCAGGCTACTATATTAAATTTTTATCCAGAGATTGAGAAAACTACAAGGAGGCTAAGGAAGGAAAAACGTAAAGTTTAACAGTCTTCTGCAGATATAGAAAAGGCTTCTGCATCATCACCGGACCTCAACTTAGCTTTGGAATTATTATCCAACGAATTATCCACCAAATCCAATAAAGAAGAAGAGATGGCAATTCAAAACAACAATAAAACTCTCAGGAAGTTGGCAACTCCTAATTTAAATCCGCAACCACTATGCATTGAATATCCTAATTTAGGAGCTTCAATTAATGTTATGCTTCCTTAAATCTCGGTCCTTTGAAAAATACTGGTGTGATTATTCAATTGGTTGATCGTACTAACACTTACCCTCGAGGGGTAATTGAGGATGTCTTAGTATAGGTGAATGAACTAATCTTTCCTGCATATTTTTATATTGTGGACATGGAGGATGATACATCACCAAACCCTTCCCACATCTTGTTAGGAAGACCATTCCTAAAAACAGCAAGAACCATGATTGATGTGCACAATGTGACCTTGACAATGGAATTTGATGGGGAAAAGATTCAGTTTAATATTTATGAAGCCATGAGATATCCTAGTGATGTGAATTATGTTTTTGAGATTGATGTGTTTGACTCTTTAGTGCAGGAAAGTTTTGAACATTTGCACAAGGACAACTTGGAGGTTGTTATCACCAACAGTTTGGACATGGACATGGAAGATAACATAGAATGGCATCAGGAATTGAAGGAAATTGTGGCTGTCTTACCCTTGCTACCAAAATATTCAGATAAGTATAGAATTTTGTTGGATGACGAAACTAAGCCCACAAGGAATGCACAAAGAAGGTTGAATCTACCGATGATGAAGGTTACAGAATTGCTTGATGCCGGTTGAGAAAAAATGCATGACGTCGAGCCAAAGACGTTAAACAAGGGTAGCTAATTGGGGGGCAACCAAGTACTCAGATTTGATATTTCTATCACTTTATTTTATTTTTTTAGTTGCATGCTAGCTAGTAGTTCTTTCTTCTGTGCATGATTTTCTTACATTGGGGACACTGTAAGATTTGAGTGTGGGGGGGGGGGGGAGATTTAGGTTTTATTTTATTAGGAATTAAAAATAATCCAATTTTGATGGGAAGCTAAAAAAATCTTCTTTTTTTGAAAACTTGGGTTCCATGGTTCTATTTGGCTACGTGTTTAAAAGGTTACAATAAAAAAATTGAGAATTAATACTGAATTTTAGAATCTATTTAATGCTTAGTTGGTTAATGAATGATGACAACTAAGTCATGATCCATAGTAACTGATTTGAATTGAATTTGCGATACATAAGTACTTGAATATACGAAGCATGTTTATTTGGCTAAGTTTTTTATGGATTTGTCTATGTGCATTGATTTCGTAACTTAGAACTATTTAACATGCTTATGCTTATTGCAGAACCATGTGGAAAAAAGTTGAAAAAAAATGTTGAATGAAAAAAAAGAAGGAAAAAATGAAAATTGAAAATCTGCTTCAATGTTCATTGTGCGAAATAACTGGGTATCCATGTAAGACCCCAACTTTTATGAATAAAGATTAATTTTTCTCGAAATATATTTTTAAATATTATAGTGTGGATTTGATATAATGTTATAGTTGTGGATAATATTTATAAATTTTGCAAAGTAAACAAGTTATTATAAAATATGCGATTGGTCGGGGAATATTCGTTTTAACAGGGAATATTCGTACGACATCACAATCATTGGTGGACCCCACAATGAAATTATTGTCGGAGTTAGAAAATGACAGAAATATCTTTTTATAAAAATAACGGCGAAAGTTTATCGTTAACTATTGAAATATCCGGTAATAAAGGTACAGTAATACGCGTGGTTGCATAGTAGCACACGATATTAATTATTAATGCTTACGTGAGAGGTCACTCAGTTTATTTCAATTATTGCTACAGTAATTGTTGCATAGTATCTCACATTATTGATTCTATTTTTATCACAGTATCATCTGCATAATATTTTATATTATTAAATCAATAATTGAGATGACAAGTTATTCATATTATTATTTATATTATTGACAATGTCTAGAAAGTTCTATCGAGAAAAGGGGTTTGGTCACCTAATTACGCGCCAATAGGGAAAAATCCTTATCGAAAAGCCCACTCTTTCCTGGGAATGATCTGATTGTTAATATTACAAGTTATATTATTGATGAATAAATGTTGTTAAAAATATTGAGGGAATTTTTATGAAGTATTTGTTGTAAATTTTATTTATTATATTGACCCCCCACTTACCTATTTTTCAAAACTGTCGGTAGAAGTTATCTCAGTTTTATTATATATATATATATATATATATATATATATATATATATTGGGTGGGTGGGTGGGTGGGTGGGGTGGGGTGGGGTGGGGGGGAAATGGGATGAGCACGTGAGGGAGTACTGTATTATTATTATTATTATTATTATTATTATTATTATTATTATTATTATATATATATATATTATAATAAGTTTTGTTTTTTTATGAAAAATAGAATATATTATATTTTATTATGCATAGTGTCTGCATAATGACTGCATAGTAAAATCAAAAATTTTAGCCAATTTTCGTGACCCTTACTGTTCAGTCCTTGATTTTTTCTTTACTGTGCATCCAAATAGTATCCTTCCATTCTCCTATAAATAGGATGCTTAGTATAGAATTGAAATTCACACAAGAATCAGAGAATTCTTCTTCTATAATATTGAGCGTATTTCTTTATAATTTAAGGAAGCTTTGAGTGTAGAAAATAGTGTTAGTTTTCTTCAAGAATATCCCCGCTATACCAGTTAGAATACTCTTCTTTTAAGATAAATGATATTATTTTTGTTCAATATTCGTATGAAATAATAATTTCTTCCATACTCTGTAGTATGTAAGTAATATTATTTTATTTCAGATTCTGAATTCTACACTCATTTTCTTAAAGTATTGCTTCTATACTCTATGAAATTAGTAGAATATCCTTAAAATTTACGCTTCATCCAGTATCTTTTCATAGAAATTTTATTCTGAGCATTCTTGATAATTTTTAATCTTTTCATGTCGGAGTACTATTCATGAGGTACTATTCATAAAGTACTATTCACAGAGTACTATAAACTCGGGTATTATTCACCCGGGATACTATTCATGACAAAAATTGATTCCTTTTCGGTCCAAATCGTTTTTGATACAATATTATTCTTGAATTTTACTCCACAAAGCAGTATCATGTTGACAATTTGGACAATTATTGAATTTCGAATAAATTGAATTATAAATCTTTCAAAGTTATCTTTTGCTTTCATTTAATTCAATTCTTATATCATTGTCATCATCCTCATGCTTATATTGTTATAAAAGTCATCTTTGGCCAGTAGTGCATAGATGAACTGTTGATTGGTATGATTATGATCAGAGATTATTCGGTATAATTATGACCTATAATGTTAGAAATGATGTGGTAAAAGTCTTCATTGGCCCGTAGTGCATTGATGGACAATTGTTGCCATGATCATGACCATTGGTGATAACACGAATATCCTTGGCCCATAGTGCATAGATAATTCGTGGATGTGATACTAATGAATATTATTGGCCCGTAGTGCATTGATAATTTAGTTATGTGGATTATTTATTGTGCTGAGTCTCAGCGATAACATTGATGATAAACTTTTTAAATCATAGAACATAGTAGATATTATGCTTTACTTGACTCTTTTAATGGATTGCTTGTTCCGCTGCAGTTAAACTTGTTGTTTATGGTATTTTATCAGTTTAACACTGTTAAAGGCTAACGATAAATTATTTTGCATTATCTTAGTCATAATATTTCTTACTGGGCTAGTTAAACTCACCTTTTTGCTTTCATTGTTCTCTTCAGGAAATAAGAACGTATTCGGGACTAATCGGGGAATGGAGTGACGGTCTGAGATGGTGGTTGTAGTAGTCATCACTATTTTATAAAATAGTGTGATAATAATTTTAATGAGGACTCCATTTGAGTTTGGATATTGTGTAGAAGACAATATCCGTGTCAAAACTCTCAGCTATGTTTTGTCATATTTTACACGACAGTTGTATAATTAAGTTTGTATTTAAATTCTGTACCATGTATTTGGTGACTCAGAATGAGTGATGTATACCTATTTTGGGAGCATCACAATCCAAGCCTCGGGAATCATCGATATTCACGTTGAAAAGTGTGATGAATAAAAATAGTTTGACTAGTCAACTTTTGTGGCCTTTGTTGTGACGCCCCCAAAATAGGTTCATTCCACCCAACCCATTCTGAGTCGCCAAATACAAGATACAAAAATAACTACAACTTTATTAATACATTTGTCGTGCAAAATACGACAACACCTAAACTGTGAGTTTAAATACAAATATTGTCTTCTAGACAATATTCACACGCAAATAAATCCTCATTATTGATACACTATTTTACAGAATAGTGAGGACTACTAAAACAGCCATCTAGAACCATCACTCCACACCCCGACTAGTTTCTGCTATAATCTCGCTTCCAGAGAAGAAAAATGGAAAAGGAAAGGGTGAGCTCAACTAGCCCAGTAAAGAACATTATGGCTAAGATAATATACAACAAATTATCGTTAGTCTTCAACAGGGAAAATTTGATAAAATATAATAGACAACAAGTTTTAGATCAACAAATGCAGCGAAAACAGCAATCAATTAGAAGAGTCACGTAGAGAATGAATTCTACTGTCTTCTAAGATTTAAAAGTCCATCATCAATATTTCATCCATGTAACAACAATCAATATACATCTTTAATCATCTTTGCACTACATGCCAAAGATATTCATTTGTATCACCAGTTGGTCATGTTCATCTCAACACCTATTCATCTTTGCACTACGGGCCAAAGATATTCATCATAGAATCATTAATCTTTGCACTACAGGCCAAAGATATTCAATAATATCATCATTTAGGACTGAGGATGATGAAAAATATTTTAAAGAAAACGAATCCAGTGAAACAAAAGAATAAGTATTAAGGATTCGTATTTCAGCTATTTCATGTTCAAAAATACCTCATAAATAATCATAGTGAAGTAAAATTCAAGAATGATCAAAATATGGATACAATCAAAGCTAGTATCCAGAATAGATATTTTGGACGAAAATAAAAAAATTTAATTTTTCTGTGAATAGTATCGTATTCGTGAATAGTGTCGTATACATGAATAGTAACTCCGACACTAAAAGATAGAAATTTCATAAAAAAAATTATCATGCTTCGTGAATAGTACTCGTGAATAGTAACTCGTGAATAGTAACTCATGAATAATAACTCGTAAATAGTAACTCATGAATAGTAACCCCAACATTAAAAAGTTCCAAATTTGATAAAAAGTTCCAACCAATATTTTGGCATAATGATATTGAAGAAATAATATCATTTTCGAATAAAATGACATCCCTTACCTCGAAAGACAGTACTTCTAGTTGAAACACCGGATATAGGCTATGACTTGAACTTGCACCGTATAGCAATACTCAAATATACTCAAAATACTCACAAGAATACGTTCGATAATATAGTGAGAGAAAACTTCAGTTTCTGGTGTGATTTTTAATTCTAACCTAAGCACCCTATTTATAGGAAAATGCTTAGAACACCAAAGTAGAAAATTTAATAAATTAATAATAATTATCAAATTTTGTCTACGCCCACTTTGAATTTAGATTTTCAACATGCTTAACAACACATGAGCCCACCAACCCATCACAAAAATGTTTTTGTTATTTTAAACAATTAAAACTTTCAAAAATCAATTATTTCAGAACTTCGGAACTTCAATAATTCACAATAAATAGCCCTTTTGTCAGAAAATTCGAATCTTGCGTCTTTATATAGGAAATTCAATTCACTACAACTTTACAGAAGGAAGTTTTTCCAAATTCCAAACAGAAATTGATCGAAATCCACAAACGGGCAATTTTACAGTCTATAATCAAATTTCAGTCAAGAAATGGGTCTACCGACACAAAATCTGTTTTTAATATTTATTGCAACAAAAATACTCTTTATCCTCATATACTCATATATCCCACATTCATTGTAAAAATATCACCATTATTATATTATTAAAATATAATAATATATTTAAATGAATTATTTTATCAGAAAAAGATAAAATATTAATTTTTTAACAATTGTCACTATAAAAATTTTCTCCATCTATATCCACATAAAATCAATATTTTTCTCATCATATAAATAAATAATTAATTATTCATAAATAATATTACAGAATCACAATACTGACAACCAGGCCGTTCCTAGGAAAGAGGGGGCTTTCCAATAAGGATCTCTCCTTACTGGCGCGCAATTAGGTGACCAAACCTCTCTTTCAACAGTATTAACGGTAACAACTACACCGTTATTTATAAACAGTTTATTCTTGTCATTTTTTTCCTCCAATCGCTTTCCGTTATGGGGCCCACACATGGCTGCGCCGTCGTACGAATATTCCCTGACAGTACGAATATTCCACGACCAAACAAATATTCCCCGACAATAATGAATATTTTATAACCACTTGCTTATTTTGAAATATTTGCGCATTTTACCCATAACTAACCACATTAATCAAATCAACCCTTACTATATCAAAATAATAAATAGAAGAAATTTTAATTTCATTAATAAAAAATTTTGGGTCTTACATTTGTTACTTGAATAAGTAAGCCCTAGGGGTGTCTCTACACCCAGAGCCCTAAGATCATCTAGTTTGGGAGTCCTTGGTGGAAAGTTCACTACATGGGTAAGTCTAAAAAGCCTAAAAAAGGAGACATTGCACATGTCAAGAAAAGAAAAAATATGAGATAAGCATGAAAATACATTCATCTGTGCTAAAAAGAAGGTTCTATGAAAAAAAATTGAAAAGCAAGGAATTTTTTTCTTGGTTGTGAGTCAGTGTGCACAATTTTTGCTCCATGGTAACAAAGTTGAGTAAGTATGAAGATTTTGGGAAAGTTACTTATGTGACTACATTTTGATTTAAAGAAATTCATTGGTGAAATGATAAGGTTGTTCATTGTGAAATAACTAACGAGGCATTGATTAGATTTATGTAAATTTAGTGTTAATAGTCATGATTTGTACTTTCAAATCTTTTGACATGATGGTTGAATAGAATTATTTTAGAAATCAAACTTTTGGTTTACACGAGGACGTGTAAAAAGATAAGCGTGAGGGAATTTGATGAGTATGAAATATATTATGTTTTTATCCCTTAATGCTTAATATTTTGTATTTATTTTGTGATTAAATATATTCATTATTTTTATATTTTTATTTTAGGTAAAATTGAAGGGTTTCCATGATTTTGAAAATAAATTGAAGGAGGTTTACGGGATTCCTAGCAGATCAAGGATTCAATAATAAGTATCATAAATGGGTTTGGATTCAGCTTATTTTCACGCAGCAAGGAGTTTAAGTACATGGCAATTGTGGGATGTAATTCCAATTTGAAATCTAATTTTTGGATTCTATAAAATTAGTTTTTACAATTCTATTGTAATTAGGATTTCTTTTAGACTAAGATTTATTTACAAATTTGATTGTATTTCTTTATGGAAATTTGTGTGATTTGTAATTTCTTTTAGGATTTGGATTTCTACTTCTCATAGGATTTTGGGACTTGTCTAGCGCTATAAATAGAGGATGATAGTCAGAGTTTTATTAATTCAATAATCAACTATCATCTATTGGAGTACAGATTCAAGAGCATGTCAGGCTAGTTCTTTTCATTCAGTTCTAAAGGGAGGTGGAACCTTGTTACAAGTAATTGATGATTAATTAAGTATTATTGTTTATTCCTTCTTATATGAAATTTCTTATGATAATCTATTTTTATTGATTGCATGCTAAGTAATCTAATAATTTGATATGGCCAATTGAGTTAATTTGATCATTATCATCTGCTAGATTAAGATTGGTATTACGTGTAGTTGATATCTTTCCTCATTATCAGTAGCAACTTGGTAATACTAATTGTGGACAAGCTTTTGTGTATTGCTAAGATTATCAGAAAACATGTTAAACAAATCGAGCTTATGTGTTTGTTGCTTGGATTATCCTAATTCTCTATTTCTTAATGCTTCTATCATATTAAAGCTAGAGAGTTTGTTCTAGGTTGTATGCTAGTTAGAATATGGTGGAAAGCTTGTTTTTTACAGTGATAATCTAAGGAGAATTTTGGATAGCAGATCTTATTGTTATCTAGGGCTAATAGTTTCATTGAAGGAAAAATAATAATAACTTGATTAATTGATTGTTATACTTGGTGAAACTGAATTGCAGAACTGAAATTTTTACATATTTGGTAAATTTCATCATTAATTCTTGTTTTTTTAGTTTAAAAATAATTTTCAAAAATCCCCATCTTTATTTTCTGTTAAAATAGTAGAATAATTCTAAAACAACTTTACTCTTTATGGGATCGATCCTTACTTGCTACTATGCTAATTATTATAAATTGTGAAGTGAAAGTGAGATTAATTTAGGTGTGTAAACGACATCTCCCAAATTTTGGCGTCGTTGCTTGGGAGTAATTTCTCGTTTTGTTTTTATTCTATTATTTGTTTTGTTCTTGTTTTATGACTCGATCTTCTCAGGCTACTATATTAGATTTTAATCCAAAGATTGAGAAAACTGCAAGGAGGCTAAGGAAGGAATAACTTAAGGCTCAAAAGTCTTCTGCAGATATAGACGAGGCTTCTACATCATCACCAAGCCTCAACTTAGCTTTTGAATTATTATCCAACGAATCACCCGCCGAATCCAATAAAGAAGAAGAGATGGCGATTCAAAACAGCAATAGAACTCTAACGGAGTTGGCAACTACAAAATTCATAGAGATAACTCTAGGACATGACCACACTCAAAAATTCACAATATAATAGGAGATATGGTCAATTGAATTTCATGTTACATTTTTATCAAAATCTGATTTTTCAACCCTTTGTGATTTCTAAGAAACTTTCATGTTTTCACATAATAACCAACATAACTCATCATAACACTTACTAATACTTCATATACCCATGATTTTCATCAATCCAATACTTTTATTATTATTCTCATCATAATCAACGTAAATAAATATTTTTCACAATTTAATAAGGAATGAATACAAAGGATCATTCACCATGCATGTGGCAATCCACATAGACAGGTTATTACAACAGAATAATAAAAAATAGAATAACAGAAGGATTCACCATGCATGCGATAGAGACCGCACAGACATGTTATTCCAAACAGAATAATAAAAAACGGAACCAGGTCAGGTGAAATTCACACTGACAGGATATTCCAACAGAATAATAAATGCAGAATAATAAGTAATGGAACTAGGTCAGGTGAAATTCACACCGACAGGATATTCCAACAGAATATTAAATGCGGAATAATAAGTAATGGAACCTGGTTCGGCGTATAACATAGACATGATATTCTGACAGAATAATAAAGACGGAATAATAAATAATGGAACCAGGTCCGACGTATAACACAGACAGGATATTCCGATAGAATAATAAAGATAGAATATAAAAGGATTTTACCAAGTATAGGGTATACAGCGTATACATGTTATTCTAACAGAATAATAAAGAATGGAATAGCAGAAGTTCTCTTCATGAATATGAAAGAAATAATACCCCTTACGGGTGCAACAAATAATATCCCTTACCTCAAAAGAAGACTGGATACTGGAATAGTAAGGGAGCAGACTTCCCTTCTTTTTTCTCTCTATAACTTCTCTCTATAATTTCTCTCTATAATAACTTCTCTATAGATTTGGTGAATTAGTGAGAAATGAAGGAAGAATGAGCTTCTATTTATAGGAAAACATATTTTCGATAATTGCACATTTTGGGGCTCGAAAAATTACAGTACAATACCTCCAACTTTTCTTTCATTTTTAATTCAGTCATCCAAGTATTATCAAATTTGCACCAACTCCCCTAATAGTAAATCATGTGACTCAATAGTAAAATCATGTGACTCAATAGTAAATCATGTGACTCAATAGTTCTAAACATGTGAAAAAAATTAATTACAGTATAGTACCTCCATCTATACCTCCATTTTTAACTTAGTCATGCAAGTATTATCAATCTTGCACCAACTCCCCTAATAGTAAGTGAATGTGACTAAATAGTAACTCGTGAATAGTAACTCATGAATAGTAACTCGTGAATAGTACTCTAACACGAAAAGTGCCCTGAATACCCGATTGAACAATATGATCTCCAGATATCAATTATTATCGAAATAAATAGTAACTCGTGAATAATAACTCATGAATAGTAACTCGTGAATAGTAATTCATGAATAGTAACTCGTTTTAATCCCCTAATTAAAAAAATTTAAAAGACAATCCCCAAAGTAAAAATATATTAAAAATTCAGGATAAGGTATTAATCCATATTTAGGCCTATAATTTATTACGAATAAACTAGTTATGACTTTCTTATATTCTAACGTTCAAGTATCAAATCTACTTAATCATGAAGTTACCATTTTTACACTCTCCAATCTCTATATAAATCAAGTACTGATTAATCAATAGAAATTATCTTTATCATTCAGAATTGCAAAATATTATAATATTTATACGATGAAAAGTCTTTCTTTTTTCCTTCCTTGCTATTTTTGTAACAGCAAATGCCAGACCTGCATGCCAGATTCATGTCGTGGATGGAATCCCTCAAGGTAGCTTGCGAATTCATTGTGCCTCAGGAGATGATGATCTAGGTTATCATAACCTATATAATGGGCAAGAATTAATGTGGTCATTTAATCCTGATTTTTTTGGTACTACTCTATTTTTCTGCCATTTTTGGTGAGGAACACAAGACAAGAGTTTTGATGTCTACAAAGGGATGGTTCCTGAACTATATACATATTGGCTAGCAACGCCTGATGGTTTTTATCATTCTGATCATAATGCCCCTTTTCCCAGTGATCAATGGATGAAAAAATTTGATTGGAACTAATTAGTGGTTGATCATTTTTTTATGTTTGAAAGCATGTATCTTCAAATACATTATTATCCAAGGAAAAATAATTTCTCTCTCTCTCTATGTGATTAGTTTTATTGCATTTTATATATCTAAGTAAGCTAATTATTCTAATCTCTACTTTATTTACAAAAATACTTTTATTTTAATGTTGTGTCATAATCATAAATTTAACATTACTTATATATACATGAACAGTATATAATCTAACACCTTTTCTCCAACAAATCTTAAATAGTGAACCGAAACCGAACTGGCTATAGCAACAGTTTTTTCTATCGCTATAGCATACAAAGCCAACAATATAGCTACGGCGACGGTTCGAACCGTCGTTATAGTTCAAAAAACTATAACCGGTTCATTTTTGGTTCTTTGTTTAAGGTTCGCTGGAAAAGAGGACCGTATAATTTAATTTGCGGTTGATCATTATACTTAACTAGCTTATCGGGCATGCAGATGTGTTACGCGTGTAATTTTTATGTATATTTTTAATTTTAAACATTAAAATTTTAATTTTGAAAGACAATTCTATAAAGTTAAAAGTTTGAAGATTTTTAGTAAGATACTCACATTTACATGTTACAAAAAGAAGATAAGTAAAGTTGAAGTTATAAGAATAAAACAAAAAATACTATAAAACTTTAAGCGCATTTTTGGAAGTCACAAAGGCACTTATAAAAGTTTTAAGGACATTTTTGAAAGCCAAATAGACTTCAAAAAATGTTGACACGATGACACTCCAACTTTATGTATTAGATTAAAGATATTACCAAGTAAATTGCTACTAAAGTTGATGATATGACAATATTATCATTAAAATTATATCGAAATTTAGGTTGTTTTCGCAAAACAAATAACAGTGAGCACAATAGTTGTATTAACCCCATATTCTGATATTTAATGCATATATTAAAGGGAAAAATTAATTAAACATATATTACATTCTTTATATAGTCTTGTCATTCATTGCCATAATTTTGAGTAGAATTATAATTACAACGTATGTACATAAATGGGATAAGTAGGAATTCAGAATCGTCTCACCCTAATTTATTTTATTTCATCACATAATTAAACTACCACGTTAGTCGCAATCCAACTTCATTACATATTTGTCGATATATATTATTAACCTTTTTCATATCATTGTGTGCGCTCAGAGCCGACCCTGGACAAGGGCTAACAGAACTACCGCCCAGGGCCCACGGTTGAGGGGGGTCCAAATTTTTTTATAAGCTTATGTATTATTGTGTATAAAAAAATAAAAAAATAAAAATATTAGCGATATTATACATTAAAAATGATATGTTAGAAAATATTAAATATGATAGTACAATCGATGAATTTGCATCTAAAAGTGCAACAAGAAGATATTTTAAATGATATTTTGTGGTTCAGATTTCATTGCTATTTTTAGTTTGTAGATACATGTGATGATTCTTTCATAGGCCGAACTAGGGGGGTCTAGGGGGTCATATGACCTTGGAATTTTCGGGTATTATTTGTTTTTCTTTTCCTTCCTTTTTTTATGTATTTCCTTTTCTCCTTTAGTTTTTTTTTACTTTATCATCAAAGTGAGGCAAAAAAATGGTAGAAATTCTCTTCGTAAACTAATTAAAAATAAAAAGCTAAAGAAATAAAATAATTTTTTTAGATCCTACTATAGTGACCATAAGTTCGGGTTAAATGCTTTTGAAGTCACTCTACTATAGGTCAACTTACAAATGGGTCATTAAACTTTTTTTTCTTACAAATGGGTAATTTAACTCTTATTTACTTACAAACCGTTAAAAATCCGTTAATTTTAAATGGTTTGCCACGTAAGCAGCTGACTTGTAAAAGAAAGAAGCTTATGTGGCAAGAATTATCCCATGTAGCCTTGATGTAAATTTGGAAAAATTTATGGAGTAAATAAAAAAATTATTTTAAAGTAAAATATAAATTAAAAATAAATAAAAAATATATTTAATTATTTTAAAATTAATCTGTTACTTTTTTTATTAAAAAAATTGTGTTTTTTTTATTAAAAAATGTATTTTTTTTATTTTTATTAAAAAAAGTGTAGGTACAATCCAAAAGGAAAGCAAGGTAGTCTAATATCTTCGAATATCAAGTACGTACATAAATTTCGAGGGCGAAATTTCATAAGGAGAGGAGATTGTGAGACCCCGAATTTTATGAAATAAAAATATTCAATTTTTCTATTTTAGTAAATGGTTAAATTGATAAAAGGTTAAAGTTAAGGGTGATATGTGAATTTTATTTTAAGTAGACAAGTTGTCATAAAATACCCGATTACTATTCACTCTAGTATTATTCACTCAGGTATTTGGGACACTTTTTTGTGTCGAAGTATTATTCACGAGTTACTATTCACGAGTTACTATTCATCCAAATTACTATCCAACTTTTAATTTTTTACTATTCATGATGAGTAGGTTTTATACCTATGAATCTGATATTATTAAACTTAATTATTGTTATATTTAATTGTTTTTTAGGATCTTTTTATGTGTTTTGTGTTTATTTGTTGTAGGTTGGAGCTGGAGGGACAAATTGGACATTTCGGAGAAGAAAAAGGTCAAAAATCATGAAAATTAAAGCTGAGTGGCATTTCTGTAAATATGAGGTCCTGGCCAAGCGCCTAGGCACTTGGAATTGCACTATGATGAGCGCCTAGGCGCTCTAGAGCGTAAAAAGTTGCGTTTTTCAGTTGTCAAGTGGGTTTTTGAAGCCAAAGAGGAGTCTGAATGAGGGCTGAGACCAATACAAGTAGGAGAGGACTCTAGAAAACCAAAGGAGAACGAATTTTGCTTGGAATCAATCAATTCTTCAAGAGATTTGCAGAGAGAACAAGGAAGAAAAACACGAAGGAGAATTGCAAAGGCTGAAGATCTAAGAGAGAGTTTTAAGAGCAAATTCAGAGTTTCTTCTTCTCTTCTCTAGTTTTATCTTTTGTAACTATCTGGGATGTTTGGATTATTTATCTGGATGATGTTTTTCTTTATTATTATCATGAACTAAATTTTAATTAAGATTGCAACGGAACTTGGTATGTAGTTTAAATTGCAAGCTTCCCATTGAATGACAGTTAGTTTTTATTGAATTGTTTATTATATCTTATGCTTATTGATTAATTGCCTGATCAACAATTACTGTGATAATCTATATAAAATTGGAAGATGGAGTATAGATTGAGATCTGGATATGATAACATCTGTTCATATAATCTGAATAGGGTTAATATGATTAGCATGTAGGATAGGAATATACCTATGTGTCTTTTGTATCCATTAAAAGAATTTGTGCATAAACCCTAATTAACTTGATTCACATAGGAATATAGTGAGTTGATTAATTGGGGTGTTCCTTGTAATTCTGCTTCTTAAGGATTGGATTTAGGAGGATTTGTTCATGTGTCTTTGGAAGAAGTGCATGAATATTTATAAAGCATTCTTGGATAACAATTCATATTAATTGATTTATTTTAAATGGGAAGTAAGTTAGTTTAAATGAAATACCAAGGAAAGTTGTAATCTTAACCTGTTAAATCTGCAGTTATTCTTGTGAAATTTTGATTTTTAATTATTAGTTTGTTAAGTTTAATTTTCAAATCTCAAACAAAATTTTCTTAGTTTAAAATAGGATTAATTGCATTAGAGTTAGTAATTGATAAATATTAGTCTATTTCCTCGTGGGAACGATATCCTTGCTTGCTGAATATTACAATTGAACGCGTATACTTGCGTGGTAAAGTGTTATTAAAAAATTAGGCAACAAGTTTTTGGCGCCGCTGCCGGGGAAATTAGTTTAATATTTTGTCATTATTGATTTTTATAGCGTTAATCTTAATTTAAACTTTTTTCTATTCTGTTCTATTCAGGTGCTTTTGACTAGTTTATGCAAACGCGATCGAAGAAGCCAGATTTATTGCCTCACGAGGACGACATCGAGAAAAGATTTCAGCGGTTGCGTAAGTGGGTTAAGGAAACCAAAGAAGCATTTGATAAGGAAGATACTATGGCTGAAGAAGAGCAAAAAGCGCTGCGGGATTATGCTACACCGCGGGTTACTGAAATTCAGTCTAGTATTACGAGACCTGCCATTACTGCTACAAGTTTTGAGATAAAACCGGGGACAATACAGATGATTCAAAATTCATGTCAATTTGGAGGGTTACCAAACGATGATCCGAACGATCATATAGTCAGCTTTATAGAAATCTGCGATACTTTCAAGTACAATAATGTGTCAGAGGATGCAATAAGGCTAAGGCTATTTCCATTTACTCTCAGAGATAAGGCTAAGAGTTGGCTCCATTCACTACCACCAGGCTCGATCACTACATGGAATGATCTAGCCCAGAAATTTCTTGCAAAGTTTTTCCCGCCTGCAAAAACAGCAAAGTTGCGGAACGATATCTTCTCTTTCGTTCAGCACGATTCAGAATCACTATATGAAGCTTGGGAGAGATTCAAAGATTCATTGCGAAAATGTCCACACCATGGGATTCCTAAATGGCTTCAGGTGCAAACTTTTTATAATGGTTTATTCAGCATAGTGAGATCGAGTATAGATGCTGCAGCATGAGGAGCTATTATGGCCAAGAATTGTGATGAGGGATATCAGTTGCTTGAAACCATGGCAGCTAATAATTATCAATGGCCAACAGCAAGAACAACTCCGCCAAGGACAGTCGGAGTGTATGAAGTGGATGCGATGACAGCATTGTCAGCTCAAATGACAGCTCAGATTTCTGCTCTTACAAAGAAGATAGATGCACTTGGGGTACAACCAGTTCAGAAAATGGAAACGATATGTGAAATATGTGCGGGTAACCACTCAAGTGATCAATGTGCAATAAATCCTGAATCAGTCCATTTTGTTTCCAATTATAACAGGCAGCAGGGCAGTTATTCAAACAACTACAATTCAGGAGTGAGAAACCACCCGAATTTTTCTTGGAGTAATAATCAGTCACAAGCTCAAGCTCCAAGGCAAACATATCCACCTGGATTTCAGCCACAGCAACAAACTCAACAACCTGATAAGTTATTACAAATGGAAGAATTGCTGGCAAGATTTGCAACTCAGTTGGAAACCACAACGAAAAACCAATCAGCTGCAATAAAGAATCTGGAGAATCAAATGGGGCAAATGGCTAATGCTTTGAATAATAGAATTCCAGGTTCTTTACCTAGTGATACGGAGAAAAATCCAAGGAATGATGGAAATGAGCATTGTAAGGCAGTTACACTCAGAAGCGGGAAGGAGTTGACTACAGATTTGGACGGACACAAGAAAGTAATTTCTGCTGAGGATGGTGAACAAGAGAGTGGAAATTCAGAAAGTAAATCTGGGGAAAAAGTTGTTTACAAGACAACAAAACAACAAGAAGATAAGCAAACAACAGTTGTACCACCTGTGCCGTTTCCTCAAAGATTTCAAAAGCAGAAATTAAATCAACAATTTTCAAAATTTTTAGAAGTGTTCAAAAAGCTGCAAATCAACATTCCATTCGCAAATGCTTTAGAACAAATGCCTAGTTATGCAAAATTTATGAAAGATATTTTAGCAAGAAAGAGGAAGCTAGGGGAGTTCAAAACAGTAGCATTGACAGAAGAATGTAGCGCAATTCTGCAAAGAAAGTTACCACCGAAGTTGAAGGATCCGGGTAGCTTTACAATACCGTGCACTATTGGGCCCCAGTTCTTTAACAGATGTTTGTGTGATTTGGGGGCAAGTATTAACTTGATGCCACTTTCGATCTACACTCAGTTGGGATTACCAGCCCCAAAGCCAACAAATATCTCTCTACAGCTCGCAGATAGATCAGTGACATACCCTAGAGGCATTGTGGAAGACATATTAGTAAAGGTGGACAAATTCATATTTCCAGCAGACTTCATTGTGTTAGACTACGAAGAGGATAAAGACATACCCATTATCCTTGGAAGACCGTTTTTAGCCACTGGAAGGACATTAATTGATGTACAAAAAGGAGAGTTAACAATGAGAGTTCAAGATGAAGAAGTAACTTTTAATGTTTTCAAGGCTATGAAATTTCCGAAGGAAGAGGAAGAGTGCTTAAGAGTTGATCTAATTGAAGAAGCAACTGAAGAGGTATTTGGTGAATCTATGATTGAAAACCCTCTTGAAACCGCATTGGTTAGTGAAAAATTATTTGATGATTCAATGGTGATAGAATGGGTCCAAATGCTAGATTCAACTCCGAAGTTCATACGATGTCTACAAAAATTTGAACCTCTGGATTATGGGGGAAAGATAGATGAAAAGGTGACACCATCCGTAGAAGAACCGCCTACCTTGGAACTTAAGCCATTGCCTAACCACCTCCGGTACACCTACCTTGGTTCTTCTTCTTCCTTGCCAGTCATTATTTCTGCATCACTTGACAAGGTTCAAGAAGAAAAGCTACTAAGGGTACTTCGACAATACAAGACCGCTCTTGGATGGACTATTGCAGATATCAAGGGGATAAGCCCATCAATTTGTATTCATAAGATTTTGTTGGAAGACGAAGCGAAACGAACTGTTGAACAACAACGAAGACTCAATCCCATCATGAAGGAAGTTGTTAAAAAGGAAATCATTAAATGGTTGGATGCTGGAATTATCTACCCTATCTCAGATAGCTCATGGGTAAGTCCGGTTCAATGCGTGCCAAAGAAAGGGGGAATGACAGTAGTTGCGAACGAGCAGAATGAATTGATCCCAACGCGAACAGTTACTGGTTGGCGGGTGTGTATGGATTACAGAAAGTTGAATAAGGCCAATCGTAAAGACCATTTTCCTCTACCATTCATAGATCAGATGTTGGATAGGCTTGCAGGGCACGAGTATTATTGCCTTTTGGATGGATACTCGGGCTATAACCAGATTGCCATTGCACCTGAGGATCAGGAGAAAACAACATTCACATGCCCATATGACACCTTTGCTTTTCGCAGAATGTCTTTTGGGTTATGTAATGCGCCAGCGACATTTCAACGGTGTATGATGGCTATTTTTTCAGATATGGTTGAACAAAATCTTGAGGTATTTATGGATGATTTTTCAGTTTTTGGGGATTCGTTTGATTATTGCTTGGAAAATCTCACTCTCGTGCTCAAACGGTGTATGGAAACGAATTTGGTTTTAAACTGGGAGAAATGTCACTTTATGGTGCAAGAAGGGATAATCTTGGGTCACCGAGTATCATCAAAAGGAATTGAGGTTGATAGAGCAAAAATCGAAATCATTGAGAACCTGCCACCACCAATTTCTGTAAAGGGTATTCGAAGTTTCTTGGGACACGCTGGTTTCTATAGACGATTTATAAAAGACTTCTCCAAAATCACAAAACCACTTTGCAATCTTTTGGAGAAGGATGTCTCATTCAACTTTGATCAAGCATGCCTGGAAGCTTTTGATGTGTTAAAGAAGAAATTAGTTACCGCACCTGTAATCATAGCACCAGATTGGACTATACCGTTCGAATTAATGTGTGATGCTAGCGACTATGCGATTGGTGCAGTTCTTGGCCAACGAAAGGATAGGATTTTTCATGCTATATACTATGCTAGTAAGACATTGACGGATGCTCAACTGAATTATACCACTACCGAGAAGGAGCTATTAGCAGTTGTTTATGCATTTGATAAATTTCGCTCATATTTGATTGGGACAAAGGTGATTGTGTTTACAGATCATTCGGCAATTAAGTACTTAATAGCAAAGAAAGACGCGAAGCCGAGATTAATTAGATGGGTATTATTGCTACAAGAGTTTGACTTGGAGATCCGGGACCGAAAAGGAACAGAAAATCAGGTTGCTGATCATTTATCACGGTTAGAGAATTCAGAACTAAAGAAAAATGACACAACAGTGATCAACGAATTTTTTCCGGATGAACAGCTATTTGCGGTAAGGATGGATACACCATGGTATGCAGATTATGTAAATTTCATTGTCAGTAAGGTGTTTCCGCCTGATTTGACAAGCCAGCAGAAGAAGAAATTTCTCCATGACGTGAAACAGTATTTATGGGATGAGCCATTCTTATTTAAACAATGTGGCGATCAAGTAATAAGAAGGTGCATCCCGGAAGTTGAAATGGAGAGTATTCTACACCAATGTCATGCATCTGACTATGGTGGACATTTTGGGGGAGAAAGAACGGCAGCTAAAGTGCTTCAATGTGGGTTTTTCTGGCCAACACTCTTCAAAGATGCCCGTGTGTTTTCATTAAAATGTGACAGATGCCAAAGAGTTGGTAATATATCAAAGCGACACGAGATGCCACTTAATATGATCCTGGAAGTAGAATTGTTTGATGTTTGGGGAATTGACTTCATGGGACCATTTCCACCATCTTTCTGTAACTCCTATATACTTCTAGCGGTGGACTACGTTTCGAAGTGGGTAGAAGCTATAGCATCACTTACCAATGACGCGAAGGTTGTGATTAAGTTCATTCGGAAGAACATTTTCTCTAGATTCGGCACTCCTCACGCAATCATTAGTGATGAAGGAACACATTTCTGTAATAAGCAGTTTTCAGCTATCCTTGCTAAATATGGAATCACTCATAAGATAGCTACTGCTTACCATCCACAAACAAGTGGTCAAGCCGAGGTATCTAACCGAGAAGTGAAACGAATCCTCGAGAAGATAGTGAATCCTAGTCGGAAAGATTGGTCTAGCAAGTTGGACGATGCTCTATGGGCATACCGTACAGCTTACAAAACTCCGATAGGGATGTCTCCATATAGGTTAGTTTATGGGAAGGCATGCCATCTTCCAGTTGAACTCGAACACAGTGCTTATTGGGCAATTCGGAAGTTAAACCTTGATATATCTGCTGCGGGAGAGAAGCGCCTCTTACAATTGAATCAAATGGATGAGTTCAGACTCCAATCGTATGAGAATGCGAAGTTATATAAAGAAAAGATTAAGAGGTGGCATGATGAGAAAATTCTGGAAAGAAAGTTTGAAGCAGGTCAAACTGTGTTATTATACAATTCGAGGCTTAAACTGTTTCCTGGAAAGTTGAAATCTCGATGGTCTGGGCCATTTATAATTTCAAAAGTCTATCCTTATGGAGCTGTAGAAGTGGAAGACCCGTATTCAAAACGTAATTTTAAAGTCAACGGTCAAAGATTGAAGCACTACTATGGGGGTTGTTTTGATCGTGAAAAGACATCGGTCAACCTTGCCGATTAGAACAAAGGAGAAAGTCAGGCTGAAGACTATAAACCAAGCGCTAACTGGGAGGCAACCCAGGAAGTTTTATTGTTATTCGATATTTCTTTACTCTTATTAATTTACTTTACCATTAGTTTATTTAGTGGTTAAACTTTGCTAGTTTAGGATTTGATGCATACCTTGTTCTCTAACAGAAATTCAATTGATTGCAGGAAAGGAAAACACGTACAAGTTTAAGATTGGGGATATTTGACGAGGATTGGGACAAAAGTTACATGGATCGACGTTTGGAGTGGCTAGATTCGCGTTTTCGGTTTGCCATTTACAAAGAAGTCACTTCAGAGCCAATTTGACCATAGCTTCGGATATTATTTCGTGAAACTTCAAGAATAAAAGTTGTAGATCTACTCTTCCTCTTTCCAGAACATCTTGAATCATCTAAATCGGAGTTCGGACGAAGAAGTTATGGCCATTTTCCCAAAGGACGTCAGAGCAGAGAATGTTGGAAAAGGACCAAGCGCCTAGGCGCTCCCCTTCAAGCCATTTCAAGCGCCTAGGCGCTCAAAGTCAGTAGCTCTTTTCCTCCCCAAGCGCCTAGGCGCTCCCCCTCAAGCCATTTCAAGCGCCTAGGCGCTCAAAGTCAGAAAGTGTTGCCCAGACCAAGCGCCTAGGCGCTCCAACAGTACATACAACAAGCGCCTAGGCGCTCCAATGTAAAAAAAAAAAATTTTTTAAAGCCCCAATTCGGGCAACTCCTCTCCCATTCCAAATCAAAGCCTCTCTTACTCTCCTACTCCATCTCTAACCTTCCACAACTCTAAACCCTCATCTAATCTAGCCTAAACACCCAATCTTTCTCTTCCAAATCCTAATCAAACACTACATCTCTACCCAAACCAAGGCAACTAAGTTCCATATTGACATCCTTCTTCACCAATTCGGGATTCCACTTGCATTCAAGCCACATCTACTTAAAGTAAAGGTGCAAAGCTCAAATTGCTCATCCAACTTTGATTGAACATCAAGATTTGGCTATACCCAAGTAAGTACACAAGGTTTTATTGCAAATTCTTTGGATTCACTTGGATAATAGTTAGGTTAGTACTTTGAAGCTAGTTTCTATCATTGTGTTGGCTCAATTGGGTGTGGGTATTTTTTAATTGTTGCTTGAATTACCTTGGATGTATAGTGTGTTCAGTAATTGCAACAATTGGTGAAAATTAAGTTTGGGGGAGTGCATACCAATAGTGTTCCAAATTTGTGCACACAAAGTGTTTGATAAATTGTCACAACAAAGATTTTGGCTCTCCTAAGTCTTTGAGTATCATTTGGGTTAGCAAGAAGTTAGTACATAAGACTATGGCTAGTAAGAGACAAAGAGGAGAGACTTCGGGCACTTCGCAAAAGTATGACAAAAAGCGATTCACAAGTGCTAAAGCGTCCGACAGATATTACAATGTACTTTCTAACAAAGCACTAATTCCCGAGCGTGGACTATTGCCCGATATAGAAGATGGGGAATTATTACAGATGATTGGGAGTAGACGATGGGTGAACTTCACAGCTCAACCGGATGCATCTGTTGTTAAGATTGTTAAGGAATTCTACGCAAATGCAATAGATCATGTTGGTAACGTAATTTGGGTTCGAGGTAAATCTGTGGAGGTCAGTTTTGGGTCAATAAATGCTTATTATGGTTTGAACACGATACCCAACAATGGATACATGCAATATCTACAACATGAGCTAGACTACAGTGAGATTATTCAAGCCTTGTGTGTGCCTGGAACGACATGGAAATTAACAGATCAACAAGAAGCTGTGTTGTTCCCCGCATCCAAACTAAGCAATTATGGGAAAGCATGGCATGCATTTATTTATGCCAAGATGATGCCATGTCGGCATATGAGTGATGTTGTAAATCAAAGGGCAGCACTGCTTTTCTGCATTGCATCAGGAAAAATTATAGATGTGGGCCAAGTTATTCATGATTCCATTGACAAAGCAATTAGAGGAGGGACCTCAGGTGGATTACCACACCCATCTTTGATCACAGGACTATGCCAACAAGCTGGGGTGAAATGGGATGCCGAGGAAGCTATACAGCCTCCTTTAGCTGCAATTGACCACTCGCTTATTAAGAAGTACAAAGTATGGGGTGGGGGGATACCACACCCGAGAGGATTAGGATTCATTATTGCTCCGGCCGAGACTGCAGCCGAGCCTAGTCACCAATTGCACGAGAATCCTCCTGCAGCTGGAAGTTCTGAGCAACCACCAAATTTTTATGAAGATATCCGTCGGGATTTGAGGAATCAAACTCGAAGGATCGACATGGTGGCTACTCGAGTCCAGGAAGGTTTTGATCGAATGGAAAGAAATCAGGATAGTTTAGCTCAGCAGCAAACGGAAGTGTATCAGAATTTTAGCGCAGCATTCCTTGAAATGTTTGCCCGCATGAATCCAGGTGCCGCTCCTTACCAATTTCCACCATTGTCTGCATACCCCCCAGATGAAGAAGATGAAGAAGAGGAAGAAGATTCTGACGAGGAGTAAAGCTTCTATCTTTCAGGGAAGTCCTCAGTGCTTAAATTCTTAAATTTTATTTTTTATATACAATGAGGACATTGCATCGATTACGTTTGGGGGTGTAATTTTCCAGCTCTAGTTCATGCATGTAGTATTCCTATAGTGCATTCATATAGTATTCAGTTAATAGTTTTTCGTGTAGTTTTGCATTCATGTAGTTTTCATTTTTAATTTTCTATAAAAAAAAAAATAAAAAATAAAAAATTAAAAAAAATTTCAAGCATTTGCATGTTTCCAGCTGTTAAATAGTTTAAGTCTGTTTTGGCCAGTGATGAGATTGGAATTGAGTAGACAAGTATAGTATTGTCTGTTAAGACTTTAATGTGATTTCTTGTCATGGTTTGAATCTTTACCTGTTTGAAACTGATATAATAAGGATAGCACAGTAAAAACAACCATGTTGACTGATTGAGTTTAAATTGACACATAATGGACGTCTAGAGGATAATGCTAGTTTGGATAAATGAAAGACATGAATAGGCAAAGATGACTGAAGTTAGATAAAAACTTAAGTTTGGGGGAAAAATTTGGGATATATAAGCTTTAAAAAAAAAAATAATAAGAAAAAAATAAAATAAAAATTTCCGTGACTAGTTTTGTTTCGGGGCCTTTGTTACTTGAGCAAGTACGCCCAAAGGGGGATCTTAAAACCTAGCGCCCTAAGGTCTTATATGGTCTGGGAGTCGTTGGTCGAAAGCTCGCTAAGGGGTAGCACTGTTAGCCTAATGGAATGAGACATTGCACAGTCATGGTTAAAATATATATATATGAAAAAAAAAACAATAAAACGGGAAAAGAGCAAAAAGCCCCCGTAAAGAAAAAAAAAAGCATAAGTATCCCGGATTGGACTCTTAAATTTTGGTGGATATTTGTCTTTAGTTGGTTCTAGCTTGTTCGTGAATTTTGTGAGTTTACACTGTATAATTCCTTTAAAGAGATTTATTATGTGTTGTATTTAGCATCATATCAGTTAGCATGGATGTTAAGCACACACACACTATATCAATAATAACAGGTTAAGATTTGATGATTGACGTTGAAATTATTAATCTGTTTTGATATGATGTACTATCATGTTTATTGTGATTTCTCTGAGGCTTGATGAATAGATTTTGTTCTGTTTGACTGCTGGAATGTAGGCATTTAGATAGCTGCATTTGCATTGCATGTTTAGCTATTGCATTGTGTTGTGTTGCTTGGGGACAAGCAATTGGTTAAGTTTGGAGGTATTTGATGAGTAGGTTTTATACCTATGAATCTGATATTATTAAACTTAATTATTGTTATATTTAATTGTTTTTTAGGATCTTTTTATGTGTTTTGTGTTTATTTGTTGTAGGTTGGAGCTGGAGGGACAAATTGGACATTTCGGAGAAGAAAAAGGTCAAAAATCATGAAAATTAAAGCTGAGTGGCATTTCTGTAAATATGAGGTCCTGGCCAAGCGCCTAGCCGCTTGGAATTGCACTATGATGACCGCCTAGGCGCTCTAGAGCGTAAAAAGTTGCGTTTTTCAGTTGTCAAGTGGGTTTTTGAAGCCAAAGAGGAGTCTGAATGAGGGCTGAGACCAATACAAGTAGGAGAGGACTCTAGAAAACCAAAGGAGAACGAATTTTGCAAGGAATCAATCAAGTCTTCAAGAGATTTGCAGAGAGAACAAGGAAGAAAAACACGAAGGAGAATTGCAAAGGCTGAAGATCTAAGAGAGAGTTTTAAGAGCAAATTCAGAGTTTCTTCTTCTCTTCTCTAGTTTTATCTTTTGTAACTATCTGGGATGTTTGGATTATTTATCTGGATGATGTTTTTCTTTATTATTATCATGAACTAAATTTTAATTAAGATTGCAACGGAACTTGGTATGTAGTTTAAATTGCAAGCTTCCCATTGAATGACAGTTAGTTTTTATTGAATTGTTTATTATATCTTATGCTTATTGATTAATTGCCTGATCAACAATTACTGTGATAATCTATATAAAATTGGAAGATGGAGTATAGATTGAGATCTGGATATGATAACATCTGTTCATATAATCTGAATAGGGTTAATATGATTAGCATGTAGGATAGGAATATACCTATGTGTCTTTTGTATCCATTAAAAGAATTTGTGCATAAACCCTAATTAACTTGATTCACATAGGAATATAGTGAGTTGATTAATTGGGGTGTTCCTTGTAATTCTGCGTCTTAAGGATTGGATTTAGGAGGATTTGTTCATGTGTCTTTGGAAGAAGTGCATGAATATTTATAAAGCATTCTTGGATAACAATTCATATTAATTGATTTATTTTAAATGGGAAGTAAGTTAGTTTAAATGAAATACCAAGGGAAGTTGTAATCTTAACCTGTTAAATCTGTAGTTATTCTTGTGAAATTTTGATTTTTAATTATTAGTTTGTTAAGTTTAATTTTCAAATCTCAAACAAAATTTTCTTAGTTTAAAATAGGATTAATTGCATTAGAGTTAGTAATTGATAAATATTAGTCTATTTCCTCGTGGGAACGATATCCTTGCTTGCTGAATATTACAATTGAACGCGTATACTTGCGTGGTAAAGTGTTATTAAAAAATTAGGCAACAGTTATAATATTAATGATGAATAAGTTCGTGTTGACTAAAGATGAAATTGGTAGTTCCATTGTGTTGGAATTATTAGTGTTAATGGAAATCGATATTTATTTCGATATTAATTGATGTCTGGAAGTTATACTGACTAGTCGGGTAATTAATCGGATAAATGAGCAATTAATTGCTATTAATTCACATGATTATAACTATTTGTTCACATGTGTGTACTATTGATTCACATTCTTGTACTATTAGGGGAGTTGGTGCAAGATTGATAATACTTGCATGACTAAGTTAAAAATGGAGGTATAGATGGAGGTACTATACTGTAATTCATATTTTCTCATGATTATAACTATTGATTCACATGATTGAACTATTGATTCACATTATTTACTATTAGGGGAGGTGGTGCAAGTTTGATAATACTTGCAGGACTAAATTAAAAATGAAGAAAAAGAGGAATGTATTATACTGTAATATTTCGAGCCCCAAAATGTGAAATTATCGAAACTATATTTTTTTTATAAATAGAAGCTCATTCTTCCTTCATTTCTCACCAATTCACTAAAGCTATAGAACAATTATTATAGAGAGAAACTATAGAGAGAAAGAAGAAGAGAAGTCTGTTACCTCTCTACTCCAGTATCCAGTTTCTTTCTAAGTTAAGGGATATTATTATTATAGTAAGGGGTATTATTTCTTTCATTTTCATGAAGAGAGCTATTGTTATTCCATTCCTTATTAATATGTTGTAATAATTTGTCTATGCGAAGTACCGCATACATGGTAAAATTCTTCTGTTATTCCTTTCTTTATTAATCTGTTGGAATATCCTGTCTGTGCGTATTATGCATGACCTGGTTTCACTATTTATTATTCTGTTGGAATAACCTATCTATGCGAAGTACCACATACATGGTAAAATTCTTCTGTTATCCGATTCTTTATTATTCTGTTGGAATATCCTATCTGTGCGTATTAAGTATGACCTGGTTCCATTATTTATTATTCTGTTGGAATAACCCGTCTGTGCGATCTATCACATGCCTGGTGAATTCTGTTGTTATTCCATTCTTTATTATTCTGTTTGAATATTCTGTTTGTGTGGATTTTGCAAGACCTGATTCCATTCTTTATTTTTCTGTTGGGAATAACCTGTCTGTGCGGTCTATCGAATGCATGGTGAATTCTTCTGTTATTCCATTCTTTATTATTCTATTGGAATAACCTGTCTATATGGATTACCACATGTATGGTGAATGATCCTTTGTATTCAGTCCTTATTAAATTATAAAAATGATATGTCTACGTGGATTACCGCATGGCGGGCGAAAATCCATTTGCAGGTTCATATATTCTATTATACTCAGTTGATTAAAGTTTTGGCTTCTATACTCCATGAAATTAGTAGAATATCCTGGATATTTGCGCTTCGTCCAGTATCTTTTCAAGGAAATATTCTTCTGAGCATTCTTGAATTTTACTCCACAAAGCAGTATCATATTGACAATTTGGACAATTTTGATTTCATGATAAATTAACTTATAAATCTTTAAAATTTATTCTTGAACTTGTTTTATTGAATTATTATGTCATTGTCATCATCCTCATGCTTATATTGTGATGAAAGTCATCTTTGGCTTACGTGCATAGATGGATTTGGTATGATTATGACCAGGGATCATTCGGTATAATCATGACCTGTAATGTTATAAATGATGTGGTAAAAGTCCTCAGTAGCCTGTAGTGCATTGATGGACAATTTTTTGTATGATTATGACCAGGGATTATTCAGTATAGTCATGACCATTGATGATTTAATGAATATCCTTGGCCCGTAGTGCATGGATGACTCGATGATGTGGTTTATTTATTAAGCTGTGTCTCAGCGATAAATTGATGAAAACTTTTTAAATCATAGAAGATAGTAGATATCATGCTCTACTTGACTCTTCTAATGGATTGCTTATTCCACTGCAGTTAAACTTGATGTCTATTGTATTTTATCAGTTTAACATTGTTGAATACTAATGATAATTTATTCTGCATTATCTTAGTCATAATATTTCTTACTGGGCTAGTTGAGCTCACCCTTTCTTTCATTGTTCTCTTTAGGAAATGAGAACGTAGCCAGGACTAGTCGGAGAACGGAGTGACGGTCCAGATGAAAGCATTAGTAGTCCTCACTATTCTGTTAAATAGTGTGACAATAAATGTAATGAGGACTCCATTGAGTGTGGATATTATTTAGATGGCAATATTCTTATTAAAACTCTTAGATTATGTTTTATCGTATTTTACACGATTGTTGTATAATTAAGTTGTATTTGAATTTTGTACCATGTATTTGAAGACTCAAGATGGGTGATGTATACCTATTTTGGGGGCGTCACAGTTGGTATCAAAGCTTAGGGATATGATCCCTGGCTGAGATGTGAGACAAGAACTAGGAGGGGAGAGACGGGGAATTCCTTCGCTACTATGACCTACCTAAGTTTATTTGATATTTAATTGGTCCGTCAGAGTATAGGGATAATATGTGATATAATAATTAACCCTTGTTTTGTGGCAGTATTTGAAAATGACATCCGAAAATGTTGAGATAAGCAATGAAGCACATGAGACCGTTGAGTCACCACAGATTAATGCCCAGGATAATGTGCAATAGGAAGACAATAATCCTCATATAAACAATAACACCGAAGAAATGGTGAATGATGGGATGATCAGAGGCTTTATGCAATTCATGCAACATCAGGCGAAAGCGGCTCCTGTCCAAAATGCAGACAACTCTCGGACTGTCACCGCTAAGTAGTTCAAGGAGCTGGGACCACAGGATTTTTTGGAGAGCCAAAACTACTTAAGGCGGAGACGTGGATAAAGCAGATCAATAAGATATTTGATGTCTTGGGATGCTCCAATGAGCAAAATTTTCCCTTTGCCACCTTCATGTTGTGAGCAGAGGCAGATTACTAATGGGAATCTGTAAAGCGTACTTAACCTGCCGCACTGAAGATGTCTTGGGAGAAGTTCCAAGAACTGTTCAACGACAAGTACTTTCCTGAAAATATTCGTCACATGAAGGAGGTAGAGTTCATCAAGCTTGAGTAAAACAATATGACCGTGGCGCAGTAAGAAGCTAAGTTTATCGAGTTATCTCGGTTTACGTCCCACTTGATTGATAATGAGGAGAGAATGACGCGGATGTTTCTATGAGGTTTGAAACCTGAGATATGTCAATACCTTATCTCTCATAAACTGTGTTTGTATTCAGATGTTGTGAATAGGGCTCAGTTATTGGAGCGCGATAATGAGTCAACCCAACCAAGAGAGAGCAACCATCAGGTTGATAATACTAGTGGTAGAAGTCATCGAAGCGATGACAACAAACGTGGAGGGAATCAACATGCCAGAAATGATAATCACTTCGATGGTAATCATGGTCATGACAATAAGAGTGGACATTTCAAGAAGAGGAGATTCAACAAGGATGGAAAGACGTTAGCACCAACACCTATTGTTAAGGAAGAAGAACGACCACCGATCGTATGTTACAAATATGGAGGGGAAGGATACATAAGTCCAAACTGCACGATGCAGTCCAAAGCGTGCTATAATTGTGGAAAAGAAGGTCACCTAGCCCCATTTTGTCGTGCACCAAAGTCAAGTCTAGCTGGGAAGGAGGCATCAAAGGGTGTCCCAGACAAGACAAAATCGGTAGTTCAAGGGAGAGCGTTTGTCGTAACCTCCCAAAAAGCGAGGAATCCGAACTAAGTGATCACGGGTAAGCTAATCATAAACTCTAGCAAAGTTTATACTTTATTTGATACCGGTTCTACCCATTCTTTCATTTCTCCTACTTGCGCTCAATGTTTAAATTTAACTCCGGAGAAATTAGACTTTGACTTATCCGTTGAAACTCCATTGGGAGAAACCTTCATTACATCCACTATTTATAAGTCTTATTTGATTCAAATCGGTAACCGCACATTACCTGTTGATCTTATTTCTTTGAAAATACTTGTATTTGATGTGATTTTAGGGATTGATTGGTTAACTACTCATCATGCTAAAATCAATTGTTTTCGTAAGGTTGTTAGCTTTCATATTCCTAACCAACCTATTATACGAATTCAAGCAACCAAACCACTAAAGTCAATCACTGTCATATCAAGTCATAAAGCTATTAGTTTATTGAAAATGGATGTCAAGCTTTCTTAGCCCATGTCACAGATTTAAATAAAGATACGTCAGATTTGAATGATATTTCTATTGTTAATAAATTTCCTGACGTATTCCCTGAAGAACTTCTTGGCCTACCCCAGAGCATGAAATTGAATTTTGTATCAACCTTGAATCCGGTACAAAACCCATTTCCAAAGCCCCATATCGAATGTCTCCTATTGAACTTCAGGAGTTAAAAACCCAACTATAGGAATTGTTAGACATCGGTTTCATTTCTCCTAGCACGTCTCCTTAGGGTGCTCTTGTTCTATTCGTGTAGAAGAAAAATGGAAGTATGCGACTTTGTATTAATTATCCGGAGTTGAATCATGTCACCATTAAAAATAGATACCCGTTGCCTCGCATTGATGACCTGTTTGACCAGTTGCAAGGAGCCAAATTCTTTTCAAAGATTGATCTTCGTTCCGGATAGCATCAGTTGAAGATTAAAACTAATGACATTCCAAAGACTTCTTTCAAAACTCGGTATGGGCATTATGAATTCCTAGTCATGTCTTTTGGATTGACTAATGCTCCTGCTGCCTTCATGGATATGATGAATCGAGTATTCAAGGAATATTTGGATCACTTTGTGGTCGTCTTTATTGATGACATCCTCATATACTACAAAACCCGCGAAGACCATGAGCAACATTTGAGGCTGATACTCCAAAAGCTTTGTGAAAATAAACTTTATGCCAAGTTGAAGAAATGCGAGTTCTGGCTTGAGGAAGTTGCATTCTTTGGGCACGTGATATCAAATCATGGAATATCTATCGACCCGGCAATGATTGAAGTAATTCAAAACTGGGAACAACCTAAGTCAGTGGCTGAAATATGTAGCTTTCTCAGCTTAGCTGGTTATTATCAGAGATTTGTTGAAGGGTTTTCTCGAATCGCTACTCCATTAACTCAGCTGACTCGAAAAGATACAAAGTTTGGTTGGAGTGAGGAATGTAAAAAGAGTTTTTAAGAACTCAAGAGGAGACTCATTTCAGCACCTGTTCTGACAATACCATCTGGCTCGGAGGGATTTGTCATCTACAGTGATGCTTCAGGCAAAGGGTTAGGATGTGTTCTCATGCAACATGGGAAAGTCATAGCCTATGCCTCACGACAACTCAAAGAATATGAGATGAATTATCCTACTAATGATCTAGAGTTGGCAGCAGTCATTTTTGTGCTTAAGATTTGGAGGCATTAACCTGTATGGAGAAAAGGTGGAGATCTATAGGGATCATAAAAGCCTCAAATATTTCTTCACTCAAAAGGAACTCAACATGCAGCAACGATGATGGCTTGAGTTGTTGAAAGATTATGATCATACCATCCAATACCATCCTGGAAAAGCGAACGTAGTAGCTGACACATTGAGTAGAAGATCATATGCGGGCACGAGTGCAATATTGTCAATGCAAAGGCCCATTTTGTATGGCTTGGAAAGGATGGAAATAGAGTTAAATACTCCAGGGACCCATGTGATGATGACAAATATACGAGTGGAACCGACTTTAATCGATAAAGTTAAAGCTGCTCAAACTACAGACCTGGAGCAGATGAGTATGAAGAAGAAAGTGCAAGAAGGTCTTATTCCGGAAGCAAGAATCGATGAAGAAGGAATACTTCAAGTCAACTCCAGACTTTGTGTTCCTAACAATTATGACTTGAAGTATAAAATCATGATGGAGGCGCACAATACACCGTTTGCAATCCATCCTGGGAGTACCAAAATGTATTGTGATCTTCGACATACATTTTGGTGGAGCAATATGAAGAGAGAGATAGCGTTGTTTATCTCAAGGTGTCTAACTTTCCAACGAGTCAAGGCGGAGCATTAAGTGCCAAAAGGTCTATTGCAACCACTTGAAATTCCAGAATAGAAGTGGGAGCAAATTACCATGAATTTCGTTATTGGTCTTCACAAGGTTTCTCAAGGCAGAGATGTGATTTGGGTCATTGTTGATAGATTGACCAAGTCTGCTCATTTCTTACCGATACGAGAAACTTTTACACTTGAATGTCTTGCTAGTATGTACATAAACGAGATTATAAGATTACATGGTATGCTAGTATCCATAGTTTCTAATCGAGACCCAAGATTAACTTCAAGATTTTGGGTTAGTTTGCAAAAAGCTATGGGCACAGATTTACGATTCTGTTCGGCATATCATCCTTAAACAGATGAGCAGTCGGAAAGGACTGTTCAAACTCTTGAAGATTTATTAAGACTCTGTATCCTTGACTTCAAGGGAAGTTGGGATAAGTTCTTACCATTGGTGGAGTTTTCCTACAACAACAGTTATCGAACAAGTATTGGCATGGCTCCATTTGAGGGGTTGTATGGAAGAAAGTGTCGTTCTCTAGTATGCTAAGATGAGGTGGGTGAAACAAAGTTGTTGGGACTGAATTTGGTACGTATGAATACGAAAAAGATTCAAACGATCCGACAACGTATAAAAACCTCACAAGATCGACAAAAGAGTTATGTTGGTCTTCATCGAAAAGACATGGAATTCAATATTGGAGATCATGTGTTGTTACGTGTTGCTCTATGGAAATGAGTTACCAGATTTGGAAAGAGAGGAAAGCTCAATCCTTGATTCATTGGCCCATTTTTAATCCTCGATCGAGTAGGAACTGTGGCCTATAGACTCGCCTTACCGCCAAGTATATCTCGTGTTCATAACGTTTTCCACATATCTATGTTACGTAAATATGTGAAAGACCCGAACCATATTATTGAATTAGAACCAGACGAGATAGGGGAAGATTTAACGTATGAAGAGTTACCTTTTAAAATCTTGGATAAGAAGGATCATATTCTACGCTCTAAAGTTATACCTCAAGTCAAAGTTTTGTGGAGAAACCATGATATTGATGAAATGACCTGGGAGCTAGAATCTGAAATGAAATCAAGATATCTTCACTTCTTCGATATACCAGGTACGTACCCAAATTTCGAGGACGAAATTTCATAAGAAGGGGAGGTTGTAAGACCCCAACTTTTATAAATAAAGATTAATTTATCTTGAAATATATTTTTTAATATTATGGTGTGGATATAATATAATGTTATAGTTGTGGGTAATATTTACAAATTTTGCAAAGTAAGCAAGTGGTTATATAATATTTGATTAGTCGGGAAATATTCATTTTAACAGGGAATATTTGTACGACGTCACAATCATTGGTGCACCCCACAACGGAAGTATTGTCGTAGTTAGAAAACAACATAATTATCTTTTTATAAAAATAATGGCGGAAGTTTTACCGTTAAATTGTTGAACTACCCGGTAGTAAAAGTACAGTAATACGCGTGGTTGTATAGTAGAACACGGTATTGATTATTAATGCTTACGTGAGAAGTCACTCAGTTATACTCAATTATTGCTACAGTAATTGTTGCATCATATCTCTCATATTATTGATTCGATTATTGTCACAGTATCATCTGCATAATATGATATATTATTAGATCAATAATTGAGGCGACAAAGTTGTTCATATTATTAAATTGCAATATTTACAATGTCTAGAAGTTCTGTCAAGGAGAGGTTTGGTCACCTAATTGCGAGCCAATAAGGAGAAATCCTTATCGGAAAGCCCCCTCTTTCCTGGGAATGACCTGGTTGTTAAATATTATGAGTTATAATATTAATGATGAATAAGTTCATGTTGATTAAAGATAAAATTGATAGTTCCATTGTGTTGGAATTATTAGTGTTAGTGGAAATCGATATTTATTTCAATATTAATTGATGTCTGGAAGTTATACTGACCAGTCGGGTAATTAATCGGATAAATGAGTAATTAATTGCTATTAATTCACATGATTATAACTATTTATTCACATGTGTGTACTATTGATTCACATTCTTGTACTATTAGGGTAGTTGGTGCAAAATTGATAATACTTGCATGACTAAGTTAAAAATTGAGGTATAGATGGAGGTACTATACTGTAATTCGTATTTTCACATGATTATAACTATTGATTCACATGATTGAACTATTGATTCACATTATTTACTATTAGGGGAGGTGGTGCAAGTTTGATAATACTTACAGGACTAAATTAAAAATGAAGAAAAAGAGGAAGGTATTATACTGTAATATTTTGTGCCCCAAAATGTGCAATTATCGAAACTATATTTTTCTATAAATAGAAGCTCATTCTTCCTTCATTTCTCACCAATTCACTAAAGCTATAGAGTAATTATTATAGAGAGAAATTATAGAGAGAAAGAAGAAGAGAAGTCTGTTACCTCTCTACTCCAGTATCCAGTTTCTTTCTAAGGAAATGGATATTATTATTATTATAGTAAGGAGTATTATTTCTTTAATTTTCATGAAGAGAGCTATTGTTATTCCATTCCTTATTATTATGTTGGAATAACCTGTCTATGCAAAGTACCGCATACATGGTGAAATTCTTCTGTTATTCCATTCTTTATTATTCTGTTGGAATATCCTGTCTGTGCATATTACGCATGACCTGGTTCCACTATTTATTATTCTGTTGGAATAACCTATCTATGCGAAGTACCGCATACATAGTAAAATTCTTCTGTTATTCGATTCTTTATTATTTTGTTGGAATATCCCGTCTGTGCGTATTACGTATGACATGGTTCCATTATTTATTATTCTGTTGGAATAACCTGTCTGTGTGGTCTATCGCATGCCTGGTGAATTATGTTGTTATTTTATTCTTTATTATTGTGTTGGAATATCCTGTCTGTACGGATTTCGCATGACCTGGTTCCATTCTTTATTATTCTGTTGGGAATAACCTGTCTGTGCGGTCTATCGCATGCATGGCGAATTCTTCTGTTACTCCATTCTTTATTATTCTGTTGGAATAACCTGTCTATGTGGATTACCATATGCATGGTGAATGATCCTTTGTATTCATTCCTTATTAAATTATGGAAATGAGCTGTCTACGTGGATTACCGCATGGTAGACAAAAATCCATTTGTAGGTTCATATATTCTATTATACTCAGTTGATTAAAGTTTTGGCTTCTATACTCCATGAAATTAGTAGAATATCCTGGATATTTGCGCTTCATCCAGTATCTTTTCATGAAAATATTCTTCTGAGCATTCTTGAATTTTACTCCACAAAGTAGTATCATGTTGTCAATTTGGACGTTTTTGATTTCAAGATAAATTAACTTATAAATCTTTAAAATTTATTCTTGAACTTATTTTTATTGAATTATTATGTCATTGTCATCATCCTCATGCTCATATTGTGATGAAAGTCATCTTTGGCTTACGTGCATAGATGGATTTGGTATGATTATGACCAGGGATCATTCGGTATAATCATGACCTGTAATGTTATAAATGATGTGGTAAAAGTCCTCAGTAGCCTGTAGTGCATTGATGGACAATTTTTTGTATGATTATGACCATGGATTATTTAGTATAGTCATGACAATTGATGATTTAATGAATATCCTTGGCCCGTAGTGCATGGATGACTCGATGATGTGGTTTATTTATTAAGCTGTGTCTCAGCGATAAATTGATGAAAACTTTTTAAATCATAGAAGATAGTAGATATCATGCTCTACTTGACTCTTCTAATGGATTGCTTATTCTGCTGCAGTTAAACTTGATGTCTATTGTATTTTATCAGTTTAACATTGTTGAAGACTAATGATAATTTATTCTGCATTATCTTAGTCATAATATTTCTTACTGGGCTAGTTGAGCTCACCCTTTCTTTCATTGTTCTCTTTAGGAAATGAGAACGTAGCAGGGACTAGTCGGAGAACGGAGTGACGGTCCAGATGATAGCATTAGTAGTCCTCACTATTCTATTAAATAGTGTGACAATAAATGTAATGAGGACTCCATTGAGTGTGTATATTGTCTAGATGAAAATATTCTTATTAAAACTCTTAGATTATGTTTTGTCGTATTTTACACGACTGTTGTATAATTAAGTTGTATTTGAATTTTGTACCATGTATTTGGCGACTCAAGATGGGTGATGTATACCTATTTTGGGGGCATCACAAGTATAGTTAAGCTAGTTTTCATGTGTTTAATGTAGACATATCTATATATATCTGTGTAATAGATGTGAGCTAATACATGGTTTTTGTTCAAGAAAAATTTAGGAAATATTCTTCATCCTGCAGCGCCAGACAATAGGCTGTAACCCATGCCGCGGCGCCAGGACCAAGCCATGCTCACTGCTATTTCGCATCGTGGCACCACGGAACAAAGGCTGGTCGCGCCACAACACAAAAAGAAAGTACACCTTACTGTTAAATGGCGCCGCAGCGCCACCCAACGAAGAACACCTCGCGCCGCGGCGCCAGTAGCGAAAAGTTGCCTTTTAAATGCAGTTTTAGGCCAGCAATCAAGCTACATCCCACCATCTCTCTCGGTAGTTACCAGAACCGAACGCTCAACCCAGTTGCCTCACTCCCACAGAACCCTAAGCCTTCGATTAATTATACTTACAATAAAGAAATTCTTATGTCCTTCCCGAAAGCCCCAAGCCCGTGCATGCAAAAAAAGGTGACAGAATCAAACTAGGGTTTCAACTCAAGGTATTTTTGTTGGATTTCATTCAAGCAAACATATTTTTGGTTTTATTGTGGTTTTTGTGCAAGTCTTGTTATCTGTTTGTGTGATTTCCACTTCCGGAAATCTGGTTAGAGCACTCACAATCAAAGGGTTGTCCTAGTTAATTTCTCAAAGCACACAAAAGGTGTTCGATAAATTTCCTGAGAGAAAAGTTTGACTATTTTGGCTTAAAATCACTGGGATTTCATTGGGGAGTTGCTGTGCATTGTTTTAAGGGTCGTTTCTACAGAGTGTAGCAATGTTTAGGGACTATTTTTGAACCTCATCAACTGAAATTTTGACATGGCACCCAAAAGGCAACGACTTAGTGTTGGAGGGTCATCGTCCACAGCACCACCAATGAAATGGGAAAACATCAAATTCGTGAATGAGGAGGCATGGAAAAGATACAAAAGCTCCTTTGCCGTGCGAAATCTGATTCCTGAGCGGTGTTCAGGCCGGAGAAGAAGAGGATGGTGAACTAACCACCATGATACTTGAGCGCAATTAGATTCACTTCACAAAACCACCTGGGTCCGCTGTTGTATCTGTGGTTCGGGAGTTCTATGCCAACGCCAATCCCGAAGGCCCTATTGTTATCTATGTTCGAGGGAAGTTAGTGACATTTAGTAGTCAGGCCATAAATGCTTTGTTGGCCACACCCAACTATGATGGCAGGGACTATCTGGAGCCGAGACTTTGCAGCTATGATCTAGAGGATATCATTCGGCAGCTCTATAAGCCCGGGACTACGTGGAAGAAAAATGACTACGTGGGTAAAAAGACCAGTTTCCCGGCGTCAGCACTCAATCGCTATGGGAAGGCGTGGTTTAGCTTCATATGTGCCAATATGATCTTGACCTGACATCTGAGCGACGTGACGAAGGATAGGGCGATTCTGCTATTCGCCATTGTCATGGATCTAAATGTGGATATTGGTGTGCTTATTCACGACTCCATTTTGAAGGCAATTAAGAGCAATGTCGCTGCAGAACTTTTACATCCGTCATTGATCACCCGCTTGTGCAAGTAAGAAGGTATTCAGTGGGGACCCGAGGAGATAACCTTGCCACCCATGACAGTCATAGACCATCTAACCATCAAACGCTACTATGAGTGGGACGTGGCAGAGTCTCATGTTAAAGGCAAGGGATACGGGCCACCTATCGTGCCACCTCCTACAGCAGAGGCCGAGCCCTCGCAGCCTATAGACGCTGCTCCAGACGTAGGCCCAGCTAGCTAGGGACTACTGGCTGACATCATGACATCTCTCACCCTGCTGCATCAAAAGCATGACACCGAGGATCGGAGGTAGCAGAGGCACATCGCAGCAGTGGCGCAGTACCAGCGGAGCTGGTGAACACCATACTGAGCATTTACATCGACTACTATGGCGAGAACGCTGAGTTCACGCCATACCAGTTTTCGGAGCCTCCTGTCTTCCCACCATACCCTCCGCCATCACTACCCGCTGAAGCTGATCAGGACGATGTTGATGCTGAGTGAGCGCTCTTCAGGGAAGCCCTCTTGTATCAATTGTTATATGTTTAGCAATGAGGGCATTGCTCACCTTAAGTTTGGGGGTGTTAGGGTCATTATCTGTTTATTTCTGTCGAATGCCATGTTAAGTTGATTATTTAGTACTTGGCTTTGGTTTATTTTCAGTATTGTGTTGCAGTCATTTTTGAACTGCGGGATGATATTTTGGATTTTTTATTATTATTATGGATGCCATAAACTACTTTTGGATATTATTTATTAATGCTTTGATTATTATCAGTATGGTTTGTGGGTTATAGCCATCTTTTTGGGGCTTATACAGATTGATATGCTTGTGCCATGTTAATGGCACTTTTACCCAATTTTGAGCTGCTTTTAAGCAAAGGTTTTATACATTATCAATTTTTAATTGTGGATATGACTAGCGCCAAATGAGTATGTCTCTCTTAGAGTCGTGTCAAGCATGTATGTACTAGGGGTTTGTTAGATGATAATTTGAGACTGTTATTGATTTATTCTTCTAGCAAGCATCGACCAACTGTGTTAAGTAGTTATTTTTTTGAATTTAGTTCGCATGTTTATTGCTTTGAGAGTTTGTTCACTCTTATAAACTTTCATGTTTACAAGGTAATAAAAGACTTAGATGTTTATACAGTTTTGGAGCTTGGATTCGTGCATGTTTATATATATATATATATATATATATATATATATATAAGAATAAAATGATAATGAAGATTGGATATCGAAAGTCTTATGGTGGGTCGAGATGGAGCGTAAAATGCACTCGCCCATAAACGCAGGACCGATATTGAGATGGAGCATAAAATGCACTCGCCTAATAATCTTCGGTTCTCGTAAAGTCTAATTTGGCTTATGTTGATTACGTGGCCTTTGTTGCTCGAGTTACTAGATTCTTAGGGGTGTTCTACACCTAGTGCCCTAAAGTTGTCTGGCTTGGGAGTCACTGATTAAAAGCTCATTAATGGGTAGTTCTATTTAGCCTAAGGTAATTAAGGACTGTCCGAGTCTGATTTTACTGTCTTCATGCTAGAAGTTTCTGATCCTTTACTGCACTTGTGTCTTATTCTTAATGCTTGTTGAATGTTTAAGTTACAGAGTGTGCATATTAGTATAAACAATCAACTGTACGAACTTATTTGAGCTATGATTAGTCAGGACGGTTGGTCTTCACACACACATAAAATGGATTTAATACAGTCTTATGCTTGAAATAGAATGAACCCTTACTCATGGCTGTGTTTGCCTTGTTATTTGGGAGTAGCTTTGATTGAGATTCGTAGCCACGATGCTAGTATATAGTTTTATATTCCTTTCGCGTGTTAAATTGCTACTGTTATTTTTATGTTAAATAGTTTCCTCGAGGACAAAAAAAGACTTACGTTTGGGGGTATTTGATGAGTGGGATTTATACCCACGAATCGAATACTTTATGAATTAAATAATTGCCTGAATTCATAGTATTTATATAGTTTTATATGAATATAGTGTTATTGTGCTTAACTGATGTATTGCAGGGCTTTACAGTACTTTTCCAACTTTAAAGGGGCAAAACAGTCAAATTCTATACACTGGCGCCGCAGCGCCAATGCCAAGGCTATATCTCGCGCCGCGGTGCCGCCCCTTGTCTAGCCTGACGTCACCATGGCGCCGCAGCACCACTGACCCTTCTTAGGCTCGCGCTGCAGCGCGAGCTGTAATATCCCAAGTGTTTATGATAACGATCCTTAGCAAATGAAATGAATGGGTTAAAGAGTATATTATTCAAAATATAATTGAGTTCAAGTGAAAGTTATGAAATAAAGCCTAGAATTTGTTGAAGTAATGAATGTAGTAGGAAATATAAAATCTATATTAAGGTAATGTAATGAAGATATTCAACGATGATTTTTTTAAAAGAAATTTGGTAAAAACTGAGTAAGGGAGGTTTCGTTGATTCCGAGGACGGAATCCTTATAAGGAGGGAAGGATGTGACAACCCGAATTTTTCATAAGTTATTAAAATAAGAATTTAATAATTAAAATTCTTATTGCGATGTGATTAATGTAACAATCCAGAATTTTAATTGTAATTATAAATATTTATTGAATTATATAAATATTTAATGGATGTGGTTATTGTTGAATAAATATTTAATTTGATTTGACTTGATTAGTTAATTATTTGTTAAGTAAATAATTAAGGAGCTAAGAAAATTAATTGTTTTGAGATAATATTCTAATTTAATTTAATAATTCAGTTAGAGAGTTTATAATGATTAAATGATTTATTCAATAAATTGTTATTAGAATTAATTAAATTAAGTATGAAAACTTAATTAAATAAAGTGTGATAAATAACTATATTATAAAGGAGTTTAATTTAGTTTTGTCAAACAAGGCTTAAATATATTAAGTCATTAATTTTTAAAGAATTTTGCTAAACAGAGCCTTATGGCTTCTGGATTTCTAAATTTTGAATTTTAATAATATAAATTGAATAAACAAAATATTAATAATATATATTAAGTTTGCTAACTGATAAAATTAATAGGGGCAATTATTATAACGTCGGTTTTTAAAATGTTTGAAAAATCGTGCGTTGGTTTTTGTTTTGATTTTTACGTATAGTGTATTTGGTTTATACTGATAACTAATAAAGGAAAGGAGTTTACAGAGGTTTGATAGAGTCTGAGAGAGAATCAAGAAAGAGAGAGAGAGTTCCTGAGCCTTTTAAATAGTTAACTGTGGTTAACAAGGATTTCTTAAGCAACAAAAGGTATGTTACATAACCTTAACATATATGTTTTACGTTATAATCTCTAAGTCTCTGTGTTTTTGAATTTGATGGTAACATAAAATTCTTTACAAACTTTTTGTTAAACCATGATTTTATAATTGATTAGGAAATTATGTGTTTTTGTAATTTTAATGGTCATACTAGCATATATATATATATATATATATATATATATATATATATATATATATATATATATATATATATATATGGTTGTAATGTTTAACAGATAGATAAGATTGTATGCTAAATTAAGTCTACAAGAAAAGAAATTGGTTTTACATTGAAAACATGTATGAGCGTGTTTTGTAGGATAACAAAAAAAATTAGTATTGAATTTTGAGCTATTATGTGAAATTGAACTATGGCTATGTTAATTAGTTTGTTAAGAATTACAAAGAACATAGTTTAAAAGCATCAAATTGGTTTATCATTAGCATTTACAGTGTCATTGTGTAAAAGAAATATCAAACATGGAGTTTTGGGCTTTAATCTATGGTTTCAAGGATTTAAATTTTCTGAAATTATTGTTTGATTGCTTTAAAATTGATATATGTATGATAAGTAAATGTTTATGAGTAATCTATATAAGTTTTACGTCTTAATTTAGATGTTAATAGTAGTAATTACTCTAGAATTTAGTTATTCTATTCTTCGTGGTTGGGTGTTCTGTACTTCGGAGCCCAGCGCCAAATTTCGCGCCCCAGCGCCAAATTTCGCGCCTCAGCGCCAAAAAATGGAACAGAAGTTCGCGCCCCAGCGCTGGAATTCGCGCCCCAGTGCTGGAATTTGTGCCCCAGCGCTGGAAAAGTTGTCTGGGTCGGACAGTTTTGACATCCTGTAGTAAAATAGCCATAACTTTTGCATACGAACTTCGATTGAGGTGATTCAAGATGATCCGGAAAGAGGACGAATAGACCTACAAGTTTAGTTCTTTAAGTTTTTCAATTTGAGGTCGGGAACAGGGGTCATAATGGTCATTTGTGTAACTGATATGTATTAGGAGGCAATCGGAGGGCGTCGGGAATTCACATATGCAAATGTAGTGCTTTTGACGATAAAAGATGTTGTTCTAACTTATAAAACATGAGTATTATTAAATATAATGATGCTTAACATTAATAAATGATGTATTAGATAAGTTGTATAAGCATTCTAAGCACACACGTGAGAGACGAATCGGGCGTATGACAAAAGAACATCGAAAGGCCATGCTAAGTTTTGATGAACTTAAAAAGTGTTTCAATTCAATTGAAATGAATATTATAAGATATAGAATGGATTTAATATAAAACTAATAAGTAGTCTTAGCAAGACTTAAGCACTTGAATGAACTTCGAGTTTGACTAAGAAGAAATATAGTGAGTTATAAGTCTAAAGTTAACACAATCAAATTGAACATTATGTATTGATTAATAGGAAGAGTTATAAGATGTAGATTAAAGTTTACATTAGAACTACTATGCGTTGCTATATGACTAATAGTTGATGTGAATGATTATATAACTGTGTAGGGCACGTGAAGTATAGATAACTGTAAGTTGTTAAACTATTATTGGTAAACAACGATCAAGGCAAGTCTTTCAGTTCTTATTTGCTATGTGAATTTGATCTTTATTGCAAAGAGCATGATGTGTTATATATATGTTGAATGTATGAAATGTTAAAGTTAATTTATGACTACGTTGTTTGACTAAAGCATGCTGATTGAGTAATGAACTCAATCTTTATAATTGTTATATGAATTGTAGCATGTATGTTATGTTAGTCCGATGTTTATGAGATATATGTTGAGAATGTTATTATGTGCTATGTGATGCATAAAAACTGTTAGATTTTGCTGGGCTGTCGAGCTCAACCTTGCAAATAACCACTTTTGCATGTTCAAGATTCAAGGTAAAGTTATGTCTTACTTGATAGATATGAATCAGATGTGATTCTTGAAGAATTATATACTTTGGTTGAGTTATGATTATTTGAACCATGTTTAAGGTTCTGAACAATGTATAAATGTTGAACTGTAATAACGTTTTACGATGTAAACTATTATAGTATTAAAATGATTATGAGATATTTAGATGTAAAGGTTGAAGGTTTTGGGAACGAGGATAGTTTGTAATAGAAAATTTTAATTATTCCGCAAATTTCAATGGTTGTATTATTGTTTAATGATGTAAAATTAGATGTTGAATGTATTATTAACGGCCGAAATCGAGAATTAAATTGTATGAATTTTGGGGTTATTTCAGTTGGTATCAAAGCTGTAGGTTATAAACCTTAGGTAGGAGTACCGTAGGCTATAACCTTAAAGAAGGAATGTGAAGATAAAGAAAGAATAAGCTCAAGTAGAGTTTGAATAATAAGAAGTAATTTAAGAAATTTATAAAGAAGGGATTAAAACATGCGTGAAAGGATTCAAAGAAGAATCTCGCGGAGTTATAAGGAATATGAAAGTGGGGTTACCCAACTCCAATAATAAGGATGTAAGGTGATAATAAATAGGAAATGTCTATAAGAAGAGAATGATGAAGAAGTTAAGAATCAAAAGATTATATTTAAGTATGGTACAATTGTACTCTTTAATAGTTGATGTATGGTATCTGGGCTAAACGATTCCTTCATAGAGCGGAGGTATATACGAACTAGCAACTCGGAACCTAGTTTGTTGGTTGTTTGTGGGAAACCACTCAGCGTACCATATTGAAACTGTTAGAGACTCGATATGTACCAAGTATAGAAAGTGGATACGTATGATGAAAATGTGGAACTTAACTGAAATGTTGAGCAATGTAAATGAAGTTAGAAATCCTTAAAGGAAGAATTGTTTATAAACAAGAGAATTCAAATAAGAATCTTGAAGAAATATAAAGATAAGACATGGGAGTTGCCTAACTCCAATAGCCAAGATAACGAATAATGATGAATATACAAAGCCTGTAAGATTAAAAGCGTAAACAAAATCGTAAATGATGAAAAAGGAAATAAAGATGATCGTAAAACAAAACGATCATGAGTTAAGAAAAGAAATTTAAGGGAGATGTTTATAGAATAGGATCACGACGTGATCTGTTTAAGTTATAAAAGAAAGATGGTCTATAATGTTTGAATACTTATAGCTTGATGCTATGAAGGTAATGTATTATGATATAGTACAAGATAACTCACGAGGAGTTATAGATGATGTGGTACGAAAAATTCGTATTGAGCAAAGAACAAGTTAGGATTAAGATAAAGTTAGGTGGGATTTCAATTGAGGACTCATGTGATGGCTAAGTTGTACAAATCTTTGTATGGGCGAGGGTTTTGTGCATGCACTCAATTTATTACATTGATAATCATTGGAATGTTGGTGTCGCACTATCAATGCATATGTGGTGAAAAGGTGATTCTTTTCTTATGTGTATATTTGATATTTAGAATCTATTAAGATTAATCGGATATTATTAGGATTAGGTGTGGTTCTTAAAACTAATGCATATGGTAAGTTCGTGACTCATAATAATATGGTATGTTTTGAACCCCTCAGCGAATGGACGCCTATGGTCTGACTAGGATAAGTTCTTAAACTCATATTATTGTGGCAAGTTCCTGAACTTCCAATGTGCAGTAAGTTTGATGAACTAGGGTATAATTAAGTGTGAATGGAGTATTGAGGACCATAGGAATAGATAGACCTATTAAGCCATGGATCATTATAGAAAGTGGAATTGATAGAGAAAATTAGGTATTCCTAATCTTCTAGCTTTGCTAGATTTTTGAAATTTATTGACTTCATGCCGATGGTTATACTTTTGATTTTTGGAAAAAAAATGTGTTGGGTCACACTAGTGAACCAAAGAATTTTTAAAAACAGTGTTATTATTCGTATGTCTATGCTAATTGCTTTGGCTAGACAAAAATGATTTGAAATATATCAAAATAAATATTTTATTTATATATCATCAATGCATCATGGAACCTGGTGCAGAGATGATAAAAATGATGGAGTCATCAATGCAGTATTACTTAGTGTTGGATGTGATCTAAGGATCGTCAGCCCACTATGGAATGATGTAGTATGATAAAATCACCAAATGACAAAATCCTCAAATGGACTGTAAATGCGGTGCGGTATCATAACGTCATAAAAAGATTTTTGAGATTTCTTTAAGATATGAGAATATATATATATATATGTATGTATATGTATATTTCTATTGATGTTTTAATTGTTGTAGAAGTCTATGATATTTGATTCAGCTAGACGATTATTGAAAGATGTTCATGAAATTCAAGCGTTTATTGAAAAGTTATGGCAAACCAAATTGTTTTGGTGCGGATTCAGATGTTGAAAAGCTGAGGTGAACAACCCTATAAGGGGACATGTTTTCGGGGACAATGGTTCCGAGCGTAACACATATAGTCGTTACAAAACACTACGTTGCGGTCCAACGTAGTGGTACAATAGGCTGACCACCTAATGTATGTATGGAGGGTGTTTTCACTCTTTGTGATTGATAAACACTCTGGTTTGCAGTGTGAAGGATTGAGTTGAAGCACTAGTAAACCGAGAATAGAGTTCACGGTCTTGTGACCCCTCAACATGATTTGAAATCTTTGAAATTCCTGTTATTCTTATCGCTTCCCAATTATCGAGCAACTGTGGAAAATTCTTATTATTCTGAAAGGTGAAAGTGAAAAGGATGAGAAAATTAAGCAAAACATAATAATTTCAAGAAATAATTGAAACTCCAGAAAGAAGAGAAATGTGAAACTCTTAGAAGAGGAAGATGTGAGGAATATGATGATCTTAGAAAGATCATTAGAGAAAGAATTTGGTTGCAGAACCAAATGAATAAAGTATTAACATAAAATCTATTTTGATAGATTGAATGAATAAAGATTAATAGATAAAATTTTGAGGACGAAATTCTTAGAAGAATGGGTGAATGTAATATCCCGAGTGTTTATGATAACGATCCTAAGCAAAGAAAATGAATCGGTTAAAGAGTATATAATATTCAAAATATAATTGAGTTCAAGTGAAAGTTATAAAATAAAGCCTAGAATTTGTTGAAGTAATGAATGTAGTAGGAAATATAAAATCTATATTAAGGTAATGTGTTGAAGATATTCAACGATAATTTTTTTAAAAGAGATTTGGTGAAAACTGAATAAGGGAGGTTTCGTTGATTCCGAGGAAAAAATTCTTATAAGGAGGGAAGGATGTGACAACCTGAATTTTTCATAAGTTATTAAAATAAGAATTTAATAATTAAAATTCTTATTGCGATGTGATTAATGTAACAATCCAGAATTTTAAGTGTAATTATAAATATTTATTGAATCATATAAATATTTAATGGATGTGGTTATTGTTGAATAAATATTTAATTTGATTTGACTTGATTAGTTAATTATTTGTTAAGTAAATAATTAAGGAGCTAAAAAAATTATTTATTTTGAGATAATATTCTAATTTAATTTAATAATTAAGTTAGAGAGTTTATAATAATTAAATGATTTATTCAATAATTTGTTATTAGAATTATTTAAATTAAGTATGAAAACTTAATTAAATAAAGTGTGATAAATAACTATATTATAAAGGAGTTTAATTTAGTTTTGCCAAACAAGGCTTAAATATATTAAGTCTTTAATTTTTAAAGAATTTTGCCAAACAGAGCCTTATGGCTTTTGGATTTCTAAATTTTGAATTTTAATAATATAAATTGAATAAACAAATATAAATAATATATATTAAGTTTGTTAAATGATAAATTTAATAGGGGCAATTATTATAATGTCGGTTTTTAAAACGTTTGAAAAATCGTGCGTTGGTTTTTATTTTGATCTTTATGTATAGTGTATTTGACTTATACTGATAACTAAGAAAGGAAAAGAGTTTACAAAGGTTTAATAGAGTCTGAGAGAGAATCAAGGGAGAGAGAGAGAGTTCCTGAGCCTTTTAAATAGTTTGCTGTGGTTAACAAGGATTTCTTAAGCAACAAAAGGTATGTTACATAACCTTAACATATATGTTTTACGTTATAATCTCGAAGTCTCTGTGTTTTTGAATTTATCTGTAACATAAAATTATTTACAAACTTTCTGTAAAACCATGATTTTATAATTGGTTAGGAAATTATGTGTATTTGTAATTTTAATGGTTATACTAGCATATATATATATATATATATATATATATGGTTGTATTCTTAACATATAGATAAGATTGTATGCTAAATTAAGTCTACAAGAAAAGAAATTGGTTTTACAGTGAACACATGTATGAACGTGTTTTGTAGGATAACAAAAAAAAATTAGTAATGAATTTTGAGCTAATATTGGAAATTGAACTATGGCTATGTTAATTAGTTTGTTAAGAATTACAAATAACATAGTTTAAAAGCATCAAATTGGTTTATCATTAGCATTTACAGTGTCATTGTGTCAAAGAAATATCAAACATGGAGTTTTGGGCTTTAATCTATGGTTTCAAGGATTTAAATTTTCTGAAATTATTATTTGATTGCTTTAAAATTGGTATATGTATGATAAGTAAATGTTTATGAGTAATCTATATAAGTTTTACGTCTTAATTTAGATGTTAACAGTAGTAATTACTCCAGAATGTAGTTATTCTGTTCTTCGTGGTTGGGTGTTCTGTACTTCGGAGCCCGGCGCCAAATTTCGCGCCTCAGCGCCAAAAATGTAGCAGAAGTTTGTGCCCCGACACTGGAATTCGCCCCCCAGCGCCACTGTCTCGCGCCCCAGTGCTGGAAAAGTTGTTTGGGTCGGACAGTTTTGACCTCCTGTAGTAAAATGGCCATAACTTTTGCATACGAACTCCGATTAAGGTGATTCAAGATAATCCGAAACGAGAACGAATAGACCTACAAGTTTAGTTCTTTAAGTTTTTCAATTTGAGGTCGGGAACAAGGGTCAAAATGGTCATTTGTGTGACTGATATGTATTAGGAGGCAATAGGAGGGCATCAGGAATTCACATATGCAAATGTAGTGCTCCTGACGATAAAAAATGTTGTCCTAAGTTATAAAACATGAGTATTAGTAAATATAATGATGCTTAACATTAATAAATGATGTATTAGATAAGTTGTATAAGCATACTAAGCACACACATGAGAGACGAATCGGGCATGTGACGAAAGAACGTCGAAAGGCCGTGCCAAGTTTTGATGAACTTAAAAAGTGTTTCAATTCAATTGAAATGAATATTATAAGATATAGAATGGATTTAATATAAAACCAATAAGTAGTCTTAGCAAGACTTAAGCACTTGAATGAACTTCGAGTTTGACTAAGAAGAAATATAGTGAGTTATAAGTCTAAAGTTAACACAATCAAATTGAACATTGTGTATTGATTAATAGAAAGAGTTATAAGATGTAGATTAAAGTTTACATTACAACTACTATGCGTTGCTATGTGACTAATAGTTGATGTGAATGATTATATAACTGTGTAGGGCACGTGAAGTACAGATAACTCTAAGCTGTTAAACGGTTATTGGTAGAGATCGATCAAGGCAAGTCTTTCAGTTCCTATTTACTATATGAATTTGATCTTTATTGCAAAGAGCATGATGTGTTACATATATGTTGAATGTATGAAATGTTAAAGTCAATTTATGACTACGTTGTTTGATTAAAGCATGCTGATTGAGTAAGAAACTCAATATTTATAATTGTTATATGAATTATTGCATATATGTTATGTTAGTCCGATGTTTATGAGATATATGTTGAGCATGTTATTATGTGCTACGTGATGCATGAAAACTGTTAGATTTTGCTGGGTTGTCAAGCTCAACCTTGCAAATGACCACTTTCACAGGTTCAATATTCAAGGTAAAGTTATGTCTTACTTGAAAGATATGAATCAGATGTGATACTTGAAGAATTATATACTTTGGTTGAGTTATGATTATTTGAACCATGTTTAAGGTTCCGAACAATGTATAAATGTTGAACTGTAATAACATTTTGTGATGTAAACTATTGTAGTATTAAAATGATTATGAGATATTTAGATGTAAAGGTTGAAGGTTTTGTGAACAAGGATAGTTTGTAATAGAATGTTTAATGACGTAAAATTAGAGGTTGAATGTATTATTAACGACCAAAATCGAGAATTAAATTGTATGAATTTTGGGGTTGTTACACGAGTTCCGTGTCTTTCATACTAATGTGGCGCCACAGCGCCAACCACAGCTTATTTGCCCATGCTGCAGCGCGAGCTCCGGTGCCCAGGTAGAGAGGGCTTGTGTTTGACCTAGTAAATAAAGTGAACTAATATAAAAAAAAGAAAAGCCTCTGTATTTCATAATCGAATAGATCATATCTAATAACACAGATCAGAGAATAGTATAGGATAGCTTAACTTAGTTTAGTTTTCTTATTCTGTATTTTCTCTTTCTAGTTCGTAGTTAATATCTATAAATATAGATTAGGGAGAAGTTTGGATTTTCCTTGGAGCAACACGAGTAATGAGCGACACGGATTGGAAAGCTTGATTTGAGCGGAATGCTTAAGGATTGAAGGGCTTTGACAGAGTTTCTTCTTATCTATTTATTGTCTCTGATTTTGTAATCCATAAATGTTGTCTTTATTGCTACTTATATTTTGTTCAATAACTATGAACTGAGTATTTGCTCTAAGTTTATAATGGAACTCTTTGTTATTTAAATTGACTGTCTTATCGCTTTGGTTGGCATTATATGATTTGGTTTAATATATTTATGCTTAATGATTCTCGCTAAGACATTAATGATGATTTTGGTAATTTACATGATATCAACAGAAGGATTGTAGATTTACACTGTAATATATTGGCATGTGATTATGGGTTTCGACTGCATAAGTTGTGCGTAGAATAGGCATATATCTGTGCGCCACGTGCGACCTATTTGAGAACTTGTGCTTAAATCCTTATTATGATCAATTCACATAGACAAATGTAGGATTGTATCTAGCTTGGATGTTCTTTTCTGTTCTATTCCCTGTCGGGTGGATCAGGAAAGGATATGTTTGTGCATATCTCGACAGAGGTGTATGAGCACTTGTGTGTTCTCGGTCGACAAATTGTTGTAACCATTAAGACCAGAGAGAGAAGGGTAGGTAGTTTGGTGAAACATAGCACGCCAGATGTTCGACAGAATGCCTGAGTGGGGTGAAGTTGTAACCTTAGCTTCTAATTCTTTTGTTTTCCATTCGTTATACATTTACGTGCTTTTATAATTAGTTATGCTTAGATTAATCACACTTTCATTTATTGCTGTTTGAATAAGACTTTAGTGATACAAAGTCGGTACTTGGTAAATATTAGTGATAGTTCCTCGTGGGTTCGACACTTTTCTTATCACTGTTTTAATAGTTAGACCACGTATACTTGTGCGTGTTTAGTGATCGGTTTTCTGACCAACACTTATGTTGGTAAATCTCTATGTATGTTATGTGTGAAGTAACATGCGTAGTAAATATTAATTGATTATGAATGCATTAACTGAATATGCTATTATATGCTATGTGCTGCATGAAAACTGCTAGAATTATTGGGCTGTTTAGCTCACCCTTGCAAATAACCACTTTTACAGGTTAAGAATACACGGTAAAGGTTACGTGCTACTTGATTGATAAAGTCCAATAGTAATCAAAGGAGATTGATTTATTATTTAAATAGATGTTCTTGAACTATGTTTAGGTTCTAGGAGATGTACATGATAGTAGTTTACGATGTATAATACATGTTAAGTTGTAAAGTTGTATTAGGCGGTACTTAGAGGAATTCGAATTGAGATGTAAAAATTTATACGAAAATTGAATATAGTGAATCATACAATAATTTGATTCAGAGATTTGTAATTGATTCGAGTTAAGATATCAATAAAAGATTTATTTTTTAAAGGATATTAAAAAAGTTTAAATTATTCCGCATATTTGTATAACATCGAATATAATATAAGACAGGAATGGTAATGATCAAGATTTGAAACTTATAAAAGTTTGGGGTCATTACGTAGATCCTGGAAATGAAAAGAATTTATTTTCTAAATTGTAATAAGTAAAGTTATATTCATTAATTTATGAATAAAAGATATAAATAGTTGGACGATAGTAGTATCGTGGCGGACCGGATCCGAGGTTCGAAGGGACCCAGATTTGGGGGCGTCACAGGTTGGTATCAAAGTTGTAGGTTATAAACTTTAAGTAAGTGTACCTTAGGCTATAACCTGAGAGAGAAAAAGATAATGATTAATATATATGTGAATATTCAAAAATGAATCTTGAAGTATCTTAGAGAATGAGAATTCATGAGTTTCTTAACTCCGGTAATAAAAAATATTAAGGTGGTGTCTATATGATAATGAGAATGAACTCGAGTAGAGTTTTGTTGATAATAGGGAAGAACCCTAAGGTAAATTGATGATCACGACGTGATCGGATTGAGCTATGAAGTGATAAATAGTCTGTAATGACTCAGTATGTATAGCTTGATGCTATAAGCGAATGTACTATAAAATGGTACGATATAAACTCGTGAGGAGTTGTATATGATGAGATACGAAGAATTCGTATCAAGTAAAGAGCAAGTTAAGTGTGAGATAGAGTAAGGTGGGATTTCAATTGAGGACCCATGTCAGTAGCTGAGTTGTATAATTCTTTGTTATGGGCGGGGAATTGTATTTGGTGTAAAAACCACTTAGTTTCTGGCACTGATAATCATTGAAATATCTATGTCGCACTATTTGTTATATACCTGTTGAGAAGGTGATTCTTTTCTCATGTGTAGAACAGATAGATAGGTTACAGTTAGAGAATATAAGGTTAAGTTACGAGTTCTTAAAACTTATACGTATGGTACATTCATGACTCATAATTATATGAAAATTTTTTGAATCCCTCAGCGAATGGATTTCCTAGACTATGACTAGGGTAAGTTCCTAAACTCATATGATTATGGAAAGTTCTTTGATTTCAAAAGTGTGGTAAGTTTGATGAACTATATCGTGTATATATATGTTATGAAATTAGAAATTTTGGTATAGTGAGCATTGATGGTGTTAAAATGAAGCAATGGAGTAAAGATTGAAGTTGATGGAGAAACATAGATTTTCTAAATCTTCTAGCTCTTCTAGATTTCCAAAATTTATTGAATTCATGCTGAAGTTTGTATCTCTATTTTCTCAAAAAACTTTGGATCATGTGATTGAACCAATGATGTTTAAAAAAAATACCGTTATTCATACGTCTATGCTAATTGTTTCGGCTAAGACAAAAATTATTTGAAAATTTTCAAAATGTATTTTTGACCATTTACATCATTTGATATGGTGTAGAAATGGTAAACGATGGATTCATCAATGCAGTTGAACCTAGTGTTGGTTGTAATCGAAAGATTGTCAGTCCACTATGGTGTGATGTAATATGACAAAGTCACATAATGGAGGAATCCTCAACGTACTACTAATCTGGTACGGTATCATGACGTCATAAAAGAATTTTGGTTTTCTTTTAAGTTATAAAGAAGGTCAATTAAGTTGGCTAAATTATTTCGATTGATGTCAGAATTGTTGATAAAAGTCTAAGCTATTTGATTCGACTAGACGACTGTTGAAAAATATTTGTGGAATTCAAGCATTCTTGAGTATTTATGCCAAACCAGATTGTTCTTGTGAGTATTCAGATGTAGAAAAGCTGAGGTGAACAACCTTATTAGGGGACATGTTTTCGAGGACAATGGTTCTGAGCGTAACGCATGTAGTCGTTACAAAACACTACGTTGCGGCCCAACGTAGTTGTACAGTAGGGTGGCCACCTAGTCTACGTGTGGAGGGTGTTTTCAGTCTTCGTGATAGATAAACACTTTGGTTTACAGTGTGAAGGATTGTGTTGAAGCACTAGTTCACGGTCCTGTGTGACCCCTAAGCATAAATTGGAATCTGAGTTATTTATACTACTTTTCGATTATTGAAAAATTGTGGAAGACTATTATTCTTCTGTGCGATGAATGTAGTCAGTATAATGTTCCTTAGAAAGGAGAATGTGGTAGAATGCAAGTGAGCAAGTTATAAAAAAAAACTTCTAAAAATAGAATGGATAAAATTATTCAAAAGAATATGCAATATTCAGAATAGCATCGAGTAGAGGAGGTTTCGGTGATTCCGAGAATGGAATCCTTATAAAGGGGAGAGGATGTAAGAACCCGAATTTTTAGAAAATATTAAAATAAGAATTTAGTGAATAAAATTCTAAAAGCATGAGATGGGTTCGAACAAGAATATAAATGTGTTACGAAGTATGTGGTATTGTGTTACATAGGGTAATATGAACTATGTAATAAGTGATGTTATGTTTAATGAATATATATCATTATTATATATTTGTTATAAATTGTAGAAATGAATTAGTAAGAAGATGGATAAAAATTTATCTATTGATATTAAATAATTTATGTGAAATTATTTTATAATAGTAAGTTGGTGACATTAAAACATCTTTGATAATCACCAATTTCTTGACTATGTGTACGAGTAAGTATTAAGTCTAAGGTAGTGCAACCGTACTCTTTAATGGTGGATGTATAGGAGTTGGGCTAAATAATTCCTTCAGAGAACGGAGGTATATACGAATTAGTAACCGATCTAACTCACTGTGAAAACAGTGTAGACGAGAAAAAAACAAATTTGTTGGTTGTTTGTGGGAAACCACTCAGTGTACTATAACCTCCAGACATCAATTATTATCGAAATAGATGTTGATTTCCACTAACACTAATAATCCCAACACAATAGAAATATCAATTTCATCTTTAATCAATACGAACTTATTCATCATAAATAATATAACTCATAATATTTAACAACCAGATCATTCCCAGGAAAGAGGGGCTTTCCGATAAGAATTTCTCCCTATTGGCGTACAATTATGTGACCAAACCCCTTTCCTCGACAGAACTTTCTAGACATCGTCAATATTACAAATAATAATATGAATAACTTTGTCGTCTCAATTATTGATTTAATAATATAAAATATTATGCATATAATACTGTGATAATAATTTAATCAATAATATAAGAGATATTATGCAACAATTACAGTAGCAATAATTGAGTATAACTAAGTGACTTCTCACGTAAGCATCAATAATTAATAACGTGTGCTATTATGCAACCACGCGTATTACTGTACTTTTACTACTGGGTAGTTTAACAGTTTAACGGTAAAACTTTTGCCGTTATTTTTATAAAAAGATATTTTTGTCATTTTCTAACTACGACAATACTTTCGTTGGGGGGTTCACCAATGATTATTTCGTCGTATGAATATTTCCTGTTAAACGAATATTCCCCGACACAATGAATATTTTATATCAACTTGCTTACTTTGCAAAATTTTTACATATCACCCTTAACTTTAACCCTTTCTCAATTTAATCATTTACTAAATAAAATAATAATTATAAGAAAATTGAATATTTTCATTTCATAAAACTTGGGATCTCACAATCTCCCCTCCTTATGAAATTTTGCCCTCGAAATTTATGTACCTGGTAGTTCAAAGAGATGAGAATACCTTACTTTCTTTTTGGATTGTACCTTCTCGGTTATTTCCTCTCTATCATGATTTTCCCATTTCTCATCTCCTGTATTTCAGTTATCATTCTAGAATATAGTTTCAAAATAAGGGTTAATTGACATGCCATATATTATCTCTATACTCTGATCGACCAATTAAATAACAATTAAACTTAGGTAGGTCATACTAACGAAGTAATTACCCGTCTCTCCCCTCCTAGTTCTAGTCTCACAACTCAGCCCGGGATCATATCCCTAAGCTTTGTTACCAACTGTGACGCCCCCAAAATAGGTATACATCACCCATCTTGAGTCGTCAGATACATGGTACTAAATACAAATACAAACTTAATTATACAACATGAATTGAGAATTTTTACACGAATATTGTCTTCTAGACAATATCCAAACTCAAATAGAGTCCTCATTACATTTATTATCACACTCTTTCTAAGACCCTAACTTTTATGAATAAAGATGATTTTTCTATAATTATCATTTTTGAATATTATGGAATGAATTTGTTATAATGTTATTGTTGTGGGTAGTATTTATAAATTCTGCAAAGTATGCAAGTTGTTATATTATATTCGATTGGTCAGAGAATATTCGTTTTAGCAAGGAATATTCATAAAATGGCGCAATCATTGGTGGACCCCACAACAGAATTATTGTCAGATTGAGAAATTGACAAAAATATATTTATGAAAATAACGGCGGAAGTTTTACCGTTAATACTGTTGAACTACTCGGTAGTAAAAGTACAGTAATACGCGTGGTTGCATATTAGCACACGGTATTGATTATTGATGCTTACGTGAGAAGTCACTCATTTATACTCAATTATTGCTACAGTAATTGCTGCATCATATCTCTCATATTATTGATTCGATTATTGTCACAATATCATCTGCATAATATGTTATTTTATTAAATCAATAATTGAGACGACAAAGTTATTCATATTATTAAATTGTAATATTTACAATGTCTAGAAGTTTTGTCAAGGAGAGGTTTGGTCACCTAATTGCGCGCCAATAAGGAGAAATCCTTATTGAAAAGCCCCCTCTTTCCTAGAAACGACCTGGTTGATAAATATTGTGAGTTATAATATTAATAATGAATGTTATTAAAATTGAAGTTGTGTTCGGAGTTGAATTTGGAGATGCGGACGTGATATTTGAGTCCGGAACGATGAAATTAGTAAAAAAGTCTATAAACATAAAAATTTTCGGGATTAACTTTTTGGTCAAAAAGTCAACAGTTGACTTTTTTGGGAAAAGTCAAACTTTGAAATTTCAAAATTTATATTGTTGATAAAAATAGTTTCATTGTGTTGGAATTATTTGTGTTAGTGAAAATCGACATTTATTTCGATAAAAATTGATGTCTGGAGGTTATATTGACCAATCGAGTATTTAACCGGATAAATGAGCAATTGATTGCTATTATTTCACATGATTATAACTATTAGTTCACATGTGTATACTATTGTTTCACATTCTTGTTACTATTAGGGGAGTTGGTGCAAGATTGATAATACTTGCATGACAAAGTTAAAAATAGAGGTATAGATGGAGGTAATATATTGTAATTCGTATTTTTACATGTCTAGAACTATTGATTCACATGATTTACTATTGAATCACATTATTTACTATTAGGAGAGGTGGTGCAAGTTTGATAATATTTGCATGACTAAATTAAAAATAAAGGAAAAGTTGGAGGCATTGTACTGTAATTTTTCGAGCCCCAAAATGTGTAATTATTGAAACTATATTTTTCTATAATTAGAAGCTCATTCTTCCTTCATTTCTCACCAATTCACTAAAGCTATAGAGCAATTATTATAGAGAGAAATTGTAGAGAGAAAATCTATAGAAGAAGAGAAGCCTGCAACCTCACTATTCCAGTATCCAATTTCTTCTGAGGTAAGGGGTATTATTTCTTTCTTTCGTCTTCATGAAGAGAACTTCTGTTATTCCATTTTATTATTATGTTGGAATAACCTATCTATGCGAAGCACCGCGTACTTGGTGAAATTCTTCTGTTATTCCATTCTTTATTATTTTGTTAGAATATCCTGTCTGTGCATTTTACGACGGACCAGGTTCCGTCTTTATTATTCTGTTGGAACATCATGTCTATGCTTTATGCATGACTTGGTTCCATCTTTATTATTCTGTTGGAATATCCTGTCTGTGCATTTTACGGGTGACCTGGTTCCGTCTTTATTATTCTGTTGGAATAACCTGTCTGTGCGGTCTATCGCATTTTTTGTGATTTCTTTTGTTATTCCATTCCTTATTATACTCAGTTGGTTAAAGTTTTGACTTCTATACTCCATGAAATTAGTAGAATATCCTTAATATTTGCGCTTCATCCAGTATCTTTTCATGGAAATATTCTTCTGAGCATTCTTGAATTTTACTCAACAAAGAAGTATCATGTTGACAATTTGGACGTTATTAGTTCCCGGATAAAATAATTCTTGAACTTATTTTATTGAATTCTTATATCATTGTCATCATCCTCATGTTTATATTTTGTTGAAAGTAATCTGTGGCCTGTAGTGCATAGATGGACTTGGTATGATTATGACCAGGGATTATTCGGTGTAATCATGACCGTAATGTTACAAATGATGTGGTAAAAGTCCTCATTGGCCCGTAGTGCATTGATGGAAAGTTGTTGGCATGATCATGACCATTGATGAATACACGAATGTCCTTGGCGCACAACACACCGTTTGCAATCCATCCTGGGAGTACCAAAATGTATCGTGATCTTCGACATACATTTTGGTGGAGCAATCTGAAGAGAGAGATATTGGGGTTTATCTCAAGTTGTCTAACTTGTCAATGAGTCAAGGTGGAGCATCAAGTGCCAAAAGGTCCATTGTAACCACTTGAAATTCCAGAATGGAAATGGGAGCAGATTACCATGGATTTCGTTACTGGTCTTCCCAAGGTTTCTCAAAGCATAGATTCGATTTGGGTCATTGTTGATAGATTAACCAAGTCTGCTTATTTCTTACCGATACGAAAAACTTATTCTGTAAGACCCCAGTTTTTATAAATAAAGAGGAATTTTTATAATTATTATTTTTGAATATTATGGAATAAATTTGATATAATGTTATAGTTGTGGGTAATATTTATAAATTTTGTAAAGTACGCAAGTTGTTATAAAATATTCGTTTGGTCGGGGAATATTCTTTTTGTCGGGGAATATTTGTACGACGGCACAATCATTGGTGGACCCCACAACGGAAGTATTGTCGTAGTTAGAAAACGACAAAATTATCTTTCTATAAAATAACGGCGGAGGTGTTACCGTTAAAACTGTTGAACTACTCGGTAGTAAAAGTATAATAATACGCGTTGTTGCATAGTGGCACACGGTATTGATTATTGATGCTTACGTGAGAAGTCACTCAGCTATACTCAATTATTGCTACAGTAATTGCTGCATCATATCTTTTATATTATTGATTCAATTATTGTCACAATATCATCTGTATAATATGCTATATTATTTAAACAATAATTGAGACGACAAGTTATAAATAATTAATAATTGTTGAAAGATTAAATGTGTGTTGATTAAAAATAAAATAATTTATGGTAATATTTATTCAATCCTTGATATAGAGTCTGTTATGAGACGTTTGTGGTAAGGTTGGTTATTTTATGGGGGGCCATATGCCATCATCTAAGAGTCTCTTTCGTCAATAGTAATTACCTTCGTCAATAGTAATTATTTTCGTCAATAGTAATTACCTTCGTTAATAGTAATTACCTTCGTCAATAGTAATTACCTTCGTAAATAGTAATTACCTTTACCAGATGTCAAACCACTTGCCGTTTCATATTACAAGCGTCGAACCACTTGTCGTTTCACATTACAGGCGTCGAACCAATTGTCGTTTCACATTACAGGCGTCAAATCACTTTTCTTTTCACATCACCAGTCGTCAAACCACTTGCCTTTTCACATGGAAAGTGCTAAGCTAGAAATCTTCTATAAATAGAGGCCTAGTGCTTCATTATTTTTCACGAATTCATTCAAGCTATAGAGAGAGAAAGTATAGAGAGAATAAGAGACGAAGAAGAAGAGTATTCGGTTACTACACTACTGCAGTATTCAATCTCCTAATAATGTAAGGGGTGTTATTCTTTCTTCTTGAAGAGAACTTATGTAATTTCATTCTTTGTTATTCTGTTGGAATAACCTGTAAAAGTGGCATACCCTATACATGACCTGTATACGCGGTATACCCTATACTTGGTGAAATCCTTATGTTATTCCATTCATTATTATTCTGTTGGAATAACCTGTATACGCGGAATACCCTATACTTGGTGACATCCATTTACTATTCTGTCTTTATATTTCTGTCGGAATATCCTGTCTGTGCTATATGCCGGACCTGGTTCCATTTACTATTCCGTCTTTACATTTCTATCGGAATATCCTGTCTGTGCTATACGCCGGACCTGGTTCCATCATTTACTATTCTGCATTTATTATTCTGTTGGAACATCCTATCGGTATGAATTTCACCTGACCTGGTTCCGTTATTATTATTTTGCCGAAATAACCTATTTGTGCGGTCTCTATCGCATGCATAGTGATATCTTTTGTTATTGTATTCGGTATTACTCAGTTGATTAAAATTCTGACTTCTATACTCCATGAAATTAGTGGAATATCCTTGATATTTGCGCTTCATCCAGTATCCTTTTATGGAAATATTCTTTTGATCATTCTTGAATTTTACTCTACAAAACAGTATCATGTTGACAATTTGGACGTTTATAATTTCTGGATAAAATAATTCTTGAACTTGTTTTATTGAATTCTTATATCATTGTCATCATCCTCATGTTTATATTTTGTTGAAAGTAATCTGTGGCCTGTAGTGCATAGATGGACTTGGTATGATTATGACCAGGGATTATTCGGTGTAATCATGACCGTAATATTAAAAATGATGTAAAAATTAAAAATCTTCATTGGCCCGTAGTGCATTGATGGACAGTTGTTGGCATGATCATGACCATTAATGAATACACAAATATTCTTGGCCCGTAGTGCATGAATAATTGTGGTCGTGATACTAAAGAATATCCTTGGCCGTAGTGCAGGGGTGATTCGATGATGTAGAATATTTATTAAGCTGAGTCTCAGCTATAGCAGTGATGAAAAACCGTTTAAATCATAAAAGATAGTAGATTTTATTTTCTACTTGACTCTTTTAATGGATTGCTGATTCTGTTGCAGTTAAACTTGATGTTTATTATATTTTATCAGTTTAACACTGTTGAAGGCTAATGATAATTTATTCTGCATTATCTTAGTCATAATATTTCTTACTGGGCTAGTTGAGCTCACCCTTTCTTTCACTGTTCTCTTCAGGAAATGAGAATATAGCCGGGACGAGTTGGGGAACGGAGTGATGGACCATAGAATAATATTAGTAGTCCTCACTATTCTGTTAAATAGTGTGACAATAATTGTATTGAGGACTCCTTTTGAGTTTGTATGATCTCTAGTAGACAATAATTGTATTCAAACTCACAGTTATATTTTGTCGTATTGTACACGACAGTGGTATTAGTAAGTTGTATTTGAATTCTGTACCATGTATCTGGCGACTCAAGATGGGTGATGTATACCTAATTTTTGGGGCGTCACAGTTGGTATCAGATCTTAGGGATATGATCCCTGGCTAAGATGTGAGAATAGTAGTAGGAGGGGGGAGACGGGGAATTCCTTCGCTAGTATGACCTACCTAAGTTTATGTGTTATTTTACTGGTCGGTCGGAATATAGGGATAATATGTTACATGTCAATTAACCTTTTGTTTTGTGGCAGTATCTGAAAATGACATCTGAGAATGTTAAGAATAGCAAAGGAGCACAGGCGATCGTTGATTCACCACATATCAATAATCAGGATAATGTGCATCAGGAAGGCGACAATCCTCATGCAAACAACAACACTGACCAAATGATGAATGATCAAATGTTCAGAGGTTTTATGCAATTCATGCAACAGCAGGCGAGAGCGACTCCTGTCCAAAACGTAGATGGAAACACGGGAAACTCTCGGGCGGTCACCGCTAAACAGTTCAAGGAGCTGGGACCACCGGAGTTTAAGGGAGAGCCAAAACCACTTATGGCGGAAACATGGATAAAGCAGATCACCAAGATATTTGATGTCTTGGGATGCTCCGAGGAGCAAAAGGTTCCCTTTGCCACCTTTATGTTGCGCGAAGAGGCAGATTACTGGTGGAAATCGGTAAAACGTACTCAACCTGCTGTACTGAAGATATCTTGGGAGAAGTTCCAGGAGCTGTTCAATGACAAATACTTTCCCGAAAGTATTCGCCACATGAAGGAGGTGGAGTTTATTAAGTTGGAACAAAATAATATGACCGTGTCGCAATACGAGGCAAAATTTGCAGAGTTATCACGGTTTGCGTCCCACACTTGGTGGATAATGAATGGAGAATGGCGCGAATGTTTTTAAGAGGTTTGAAGCCGGAGATACGTCAACATCTTATTTCTCATAAACTGTGTTTGTATTCAGATGTTGTAAATAGGGCTCAGTTAGTGGAGCGCGATAACGAGTCAACTCAACTAAAAGAGAGCAGCCGACAAAATTATAATACCAGCGAGAGTGGTCATTGAAGCGGTGACAACAAGCGTGGAGGGAATCAGCAGGACAGAAATTGTTACCACTTCAGTGGTAATCAGGGCCAAAACATTAAGAATGGACATTTCAAGAAGAGGAGATTCAACAATGATGGAAAGACGTCAGCACCAGCACCCGTTGTTAAGGAAGGAGAAAGACCACCTATCATATGCTTCAAATGCGGAGGGGAGGGACACATCAGTCCAAATTGCGCGATGTCGTCCAAAGCATGTTATAATTGTGGAAGAGAAGGTCACTTAGCCCGATTTTGTCGTTTACCAAAGACAAATTCAGCTAGGATGGAGGCACCAAAGGCCGTCCCAGAAAGGTCAAAGCTGGTAGTGCAAGGGAGAGCGTTTGTTGTGACCTCCCAGAAAGCAAGGAACCCGAATGAGGTCATCACGGGTAAGCTTATAATAAACTCTAACGAAGTCTATACTTTATTTGATACCGGTTCTACCCATTCTTTTATTTCTCCTACTTGCGCTCATCGATTAAATTTGACTCCGGAGAAATTAGACTTTGACTTATCTGTGGAAACTCCGTTAGGAGAAACCTTCATTAAATCCACTGTTTATAAGTCTTGTTTGGTTCAAATCGGTACCCTCACATTACCTGTAGATCTTATTTCATTGAAAATACTTGCATTTGACGTGATTCTAGGGATTGATTGGTTAACTACTCATCATGCAAAAATTGATTGTTTCCATAAGGTTGTTAGCTTTCATATTCTTAATCAACCTATTATGCGAATTCAAGCGACCAAACCATTAAAATCAATCACGGTCATCTCAAGCCATAAAGCTATTCGTTTATTGAAAAACGGATGTCAAGCTTTCTTAGCTCATGTCACAGATTTAAACAAAAATACGCCAGTTTTGAACGATATTTCTATTGTTAATGAATTTCCTGACGTATTCCCCGAAAAACTTCCTGGCCTACCCCCAGAGCGTGAGATTGAATTTTGTATCGACCTTGAACCCGGTACAAAACCTATTTCTAAAGCCCCATATCGAATGGCTCCTATAGAACTTCAGGAGTTAAAAACCCAACTGCAGGAATTGTTAGACATTGGTTTTATTCGTCCTAGTACTTCTCCTTGGGGTGCTCCTGTTCTATTCGTGAAGAAGAAAGATGGGAGTATGCGACTTTGTATTGATTATCGGGAGTTGAATCATGTCACCATCAAAAATAGGTATCCGTTGCAACGTATTGATGACTTGTTTAACCAGTTGCAAGGAGCCAAATTCTTTTCAAAGATTGATCTTCGTTCCGGGTATCACCAATTGAAGATTAGAACCGATGACATTCCAAAGACGGCTTTCAGAACTCGGTACGGGCATTAAGAATTCCTAGTCATGTCCTTTGGATTGACTAATGCTCCTGCTACCTTCATGGATATGATGAAACGAGTATTCAAGGAATATTTGGATCACTTTGTGGTCGCCTTTATTGATGACATCCTTATTTATTCCAAAAGCCGTGAAGATCATGAGCAACACTTGAGGCTGACACTCCAAAAGCTTCGTGAATATAAGTTTTATGCCAAGTTGAAGAAATGCGAGTTCTGGCTTGAGGAAGTAGCATTCCTTGGGCACGTGGTATCAAATCATGGAATATCTATTGACCCAGCAAAGATTGAAGCTATTCAAAGTTGGGAGCAACCTAAATCAGTGACCGAAGTACGTAGCTTTCTCGGTTTAGCTGGTTATTATCGGAGATTCGTGGAAGGATTTTCTCGAATCGCTACTCCATTGACTCAGCTGACTCGGAAAGATACAAAGTTCGATTGGAGCAAAGAATGTGAGAAGAGTTTTCAAGAATTCAAGAGGAGACTCATTTCAGCACCTGTTCTGACAATACCATCTGGCTCAGAGGGTTTTGTCATCTACAGTGATGCTTCGGGCAAAGGGCTGGGATGTGTTCTCATGCAACATGGAAAAGTCATAGCATATGCCTCGCGATAACTCAAAGAATATGAAAAGAATTATCCTACTCATGATCTAGAGTTTACAGCTGTTGTCTTTGCACTTAAAATTTGGAAGCATTACTTGTATGGGGAGAAAGTGGAGATCTTTACGGATCATAAAAGCCTCAAATATTTCTTCACTTAAAAAGAACTCAACATACGACAACGACGTTGGCTTGAACTGTTGAAAGATTATGATCATACCATCCAATACCATCCTGGAAAAGCAAACGTGGTAGCTGACGCATTGAGTAGAAGATCACATGCAAGTACGAGTGCGATATTGTCAACGCAAGGGCCCATTTTGTGTGACTTGCAAAGGATGGAGATAGAGTTAAAGACTCCAGGGACGCATGTGACGATGGCGAATATACGAGTAGAACCGACTTTAATCGATAAAGTTAAAGTTGCTCAAGCTATAGACCTGGAGCTGATGCGTATGAGGAAGAAAGTGCAAGAAGGTGCTATGCCAGAAGCAAGAATCGATGAAGAAGGAATACTTCGAGTCAACTCCAGACTTTGTGTTCCTAACGACCCTGATTTAAAGTATAAAATCATGATGGAGGTAAAAAATACACCGTTTGCAATCCATCCTGGGAGTACCAAAATGTATCATGATATTCGTCATATATTTTGGTGGAGCAATATGAAGAGAGAGATAGCGTTGTTTATCTCAAGGTGTCTAACTTGTCAACGAGTTAAAACGGAGCATCAAGTACCAAAAGGTCCATTGTAACCACTTGAAATTCCAGAATGGAAGTGGGATCACATTACCATGGATTTCGTTACCGGTCTTCCTAAGGTTTCTCAAGGCATAGATGCGATTTGGGTCATTGTTGATAGATTGACCAAGTCTGCTCATTTCTTACCGATACGAGAAACTTATACACTTGAACGTCTTGCTCGTATGTACATAAACGAGATTGTAAGACTGCATGGTATGCCGGTATCCATAGTTTCTGATCGAGACCCGAGATTTACTTCACGATTTTGGGTTAGTTTGCAAAAAGCTATGGGCACAGACTTACGATTTAGCTCGGCATATCATCCTCAGACGGACGGACAGTCGGAGAGGACTATTCAAACTCTTGAAGATCTATTAAGACTCTGTGTCCTTGATTTCAAGGGAAGTTGGGACAAGTTCTTACCATTGGTGGAGTTTTCCTACAACAACAGTTATCAAGCAAGTATTGGTATGGCTCCATTCGAAGCGTTGTATGGAAGAAAGTGTTGTTCTCCAGTATGTTGGGATGAGGTGGGTGAAGCAACGTTGTTGGGACCAGAGTTGGTATGTATGACTACGAAAAAGATTCAAACGATCCGACAACGTATAAAAACCTCACAAAGTCGACAAAAGAGTTATGTTGATCTTCATCGAAAGGACGTGGAATTCAATATAGGAGATCATGTGTTGTTACGTGTTACTCCATGGAAAGGAGTTACAAGATTTGGAAAGAGAGAAAAACTCAATCCTCGATTCATCGGTCCATTTTTACCGCCAAGTATGTCTCGTGTTCATAACGTTTTTCACATATCCATGTTACGTAAATATGTGAAAGACCCGAACCACATTATTGAGTTAGAACCGAACGAAATAGCGGAAGATTTGACGTATGAAGAGATTCCTGTTCAAATCTTGGATAAGAAGGAACATATTCTACGCTCCAAGGTTATACCTCAAGTTAAAGTTTTGTGGAGAAACCACGATGTTGAGGAAATGACTTGGGAGTTAGAATCTGAAATGAAATCAAGGTATCCTTACCTCTTCGACATACCAGGTACGTACCCTAATTTTGAGGGCGAAATTTCATAAGAAGGGGAGGTTGTAAGACCCCAGTTTTTATAAATAAAGAGGAATTTTTATAATTATTATTTTTGAATATTATGGAATAAATTTGATATAATGTTATAGTTGTGGGTAATATTTATAAATTTTGTAAAGTACGCAAGTTGTTATAAAATATTCGTTTGGTCGGGGAATATTCTTTTTGTCGGGGAATATTCGTACGACGGCACAATCATTGGGGGACCCCACAACGGAAGTATTGTCGTAGTTAGAAAATGACAAAATTATCTTTCTATAAAATAAAGGCGGAGGTGTTACCGTTAAAACTGTTGAACTACTCGGTAGTAAAAGTACAGTAATACGCGTTGTTGCATAGTGGCAATCGGTATTGATTATTGATGCTTACGTGAGAAGTCACTCAGCTATACTCAATTATTGCTACAGTAATTGCTGCATCATATCTTTTATATTATTGATTCAATTATTGTCACAATATCATCTGTATAATATGTTATATTATTTAAACAATAATTGAGACGACAAGTTATAAATGATTAATAATTGTTGAAAGATTAAATGTGTGTTGATTAAAAATAAAATAATTTATGGTAATATTTATTCAATCCTTGATAAAGAGTCTGTTATGAGACGTTTGTGGTAAGGTTGGTTAATTTATTGGGGGGGGCCATATGTCATCATCTAAGAGTCTCTTTCGTCAATAGTAATTACCTTCGTCAATAGTAATTACCTTTGTCAATAGTAATTACCTTCGTCAATAGTAATTATTTTCGTCAATAGTAATTACCTTCGTTAATAGTAATTACCTTCGTCAATAGTAATTACCTTCTTAAATAGTAATTACCTTTACCAGATGTCAAACCACTTGCCGTTTCATATTACAGGCGTCGAACCACTTGTCGTTTCACATTACAGGCGTCGAACCAATTGTCGTTTCACATTACAGGCGTCAAACCACTTTTCTTTTCACATCACCAGTCGTCAAACCACTTGCCTTTTCACATGGCAAGTGCTAAGCTAGAAATCTTTTATAAATAGAGGCCTAGTGCTTCATTATTTTTCACGAATTCATTCAAGCTATAGAGAGAGAAAGTATAGAGAGAATAAGAGACGAAGAAGAAGAGTATTCGGTTACTACACTACTGCAGTATTTAATCTCCTAATAATGTAAGGGGTGTTATTCTTTCTTCTTGAAGAGAACTTATGTTATTCCATTCTTTGTTATTCTGTTAGAATAACCTGTAAAAGTGGCATACCCTATACATGACCTGTATACGCGATATACCCTATACTTGGTGAAATCCTTATGTTATTCCATTCATTATTATTCTGTTGGAATAACCTGTAAACGCGGAATACCCTATACTTGGTGACATCCATTTACTATTCTGTCTTTATATTTCTGTCGGAATATCCTGTCTGTGTTATACGTCGGACCTGGTTCCATTTACTATTCTGTCTTTACATTTCTGTCGGAATATCCTGTCTGTGCTATACGCCGGACCTGGTTCCATCATTTACTATTCCGCATTTATTATTCTGTTGGAACATCCTGTCGGTGTGAATTTCACCTGACCTGGTTCCGTTATTATTATTCTGCCGAAATAACCTGTTTGTGCGGTCTCTATCGCATGCATGGTGATATCTTTTGTTATTGTATTCGGTATTACTCAGTTGAATAAAATTCTGACTTCTATACTCCATGAAATTAGTGGAATATCCTTGATATTTGTGCTTCATCAAGTATCCTTTCATGGAAATATTCTTCTGATCATTCTTGAATTTTACTCTACAAAACAGTATCATGTTGACAATTTGGACGTTAATAATTTCTGGATAAAATAATTCTTGAACTTGTTTTATTGAATTCTTATATCATTGTCATCATCCTCATGTTTATATTTTGTTAAAAGTCATATGTGGCCTGTAGTGCATAGATGGACTTGGTATGATTATGACCAGGAATTATTCGGTGTAATCATGACGTAATATTACAAATGATGTAAAAATTAAAAATCCTCATTGGCCCGTAGTGCATTGATGGACAGTTGTTGGCATGATCATGACCATTAATGAATACACACATATTCTTGGCCCGTAGTGCATGAATAATTGTGGTCGTGATACTAAAGAATATCCTTGACCGTAGTGCAGGGGTGATTCGATGATGTGGAATATTTATTAAGCTGAGTCTCAGCTATAGCAGTGATGAAAAACCTTTTAAATCATAAAAGATAGTAGATTTTATTTTCTACTTGACTCTTTTAATGGATTGTTGATTCTGCTGCAGTTAAACTTGATGTTTATTATATTTTATCAGTTTAACACTGTTGAAGGCTAATGATAATTTATTCTGCCTTATCTTAGTTATAATATTTCTTACTGGGCTAGTTGAGCTCACCCTTTCTTTCACTGTTCTCTTCAGGAAATGAGAATATAGCTGGGACGAGTCGGGGAACGGAGTGATGGACCAAAAAATAGTATTAGTAGTCCTCACTATTCTGTTAAATAGTGTGACAATAATTGTATTGAGGACTCCTTTTGAGTTTGGATGATTTCTAGTAGACAATAATTGTATTCAAACTCACAGTTATATTTTGTCGTATTGTACACGACAGTGGTATTAGTAAGTTGTATTTGAATTCTGTACCATGTATCTGGCGACTCAAGATGGGTGATGTATACCTAATTTTGGGGGCGTCACATATTCACTTGAACGTCTTGCTAGTATGTACATAAACGAGATTGTAAGATTGCATGGTATACCGGTATCCATAGTTTCTGATCGAGACCCAAGATTTATTTCAAGATTTTGGGTTAGTTTGCAAAAAGCTATGGGCACAGATTTGCGATTTAGTTCGGCATATCATCCTCAAACGGATGGGCAGTCAGAAAGGGCTATTCAAACACTTGAAGATTTATTAAGACTCTGTGTCCTTGACTTCAAGGAAAGTTGAGAAAAGTATTGACATGGCTCCATTTGAGGCGTTGTGTGGAAGAAAGTGTCATTCTCCAGTATGCTGGGATGAGGTGGGTGAAGCAACGTTGTTGGGACCGGATTTGGTACGTATGACTACAAAAAAGGTTCAAACGATCCGACAACATATAAAACCTCACAAGATTGACAAAAGAGTTATGCTGATCTTCATTGAAAGGACATGGAATTCGATATTGGAGATCATGTGTTGTTACGTGTTGCTCCATGGAAAGGAGTTACGAGATTTGGAAAAAGAGGAAAGCTCAATCCTCGATTCATTGGCCCATTTTTAATCCTCGCTCGAGTAGGAACTGTGGCGTATAGACTCACTTTACCGCCAAGTATGTCTCATGTTCATAACGTTTTTCACATATCCATGTTACGTAAATATGTGGAAGACCCGAACCACATTATTGAGTTAGAATCAGACGAAATAGCGGAAGATTTGACGTATGGAGAGGTTCTTATTCAAATCTTGGATAAGAAGGAACATATTCTACGCTCCAAAGTTATACCTCAAGTCAAAGTTTTGTGCAGAAACCACGACGTGGAAGAAATGACTTGGGAGTTAGAATCTGAGATGAAGTCAAGATATCCACACCTATTTGACATACTAGGAACGTACCCTAATTTCGAGGGCAAAATTTCATAAGAAGGGGAGGATGTAAGACCCCAATTTTTATGAATAAAGATGATTTTTCTATAATTATCATTTTTGAATATTATGGAATGAATTTGTTATAATTTTATAGTTGTAGGTAGTATTTATAAATTCTGCAAAGTATGCAAGTTGTTATATTATATTCGATTGGTCGGAGAATATTCGTTTTAGCAGGGAATATTCGTAAAACGGCATAATCATTGGTGAACCCCATAACAGAATTATTGTCAGATTGAGAAAACGACAAAAATATATTTATAAAAATAACGACGGAAGTTTTACCGTTAATACTGTTGAACTACTCGGTATTAAAAGTACAGTAATACGCGGTAGTTAAATTATTGGTTTCGTCTTTATTATTCTGTTGGAATAACCTGCCTATGCGGTCTACCGCATACTTGGTGGTTTTTTTTGTTATTCCATTCCTTATTATACTCAGTTGGTTAAAGTTTTGACTTCTATACTCTATGAAATTAGTGGAATATCCTTGATATTTGCGCTTCATCCAGTATCTTTTTATGGAAATATTCTTCTGAGCATTCTTGAATTTTACTCTATAAAGAAGTGTCATGTTTACAATTTGAACATTATTAGTTACTGGATAAATTAATTCTTGAACTTGTTTTATTGAATTCTTATATCATTGTCATCATCGTCATGTTTATATTTTGTTGAAAGTCATCTGTGGCCTGTAGTGCATAGATGGACTTGGTATGATTATGACCAGGGATTATTCGGTGTAATCATGACCGTAATGTTACAAATGATATGGTAAAAGTCCTCATTGGCCCGTAGTGCATTGATGGAAAGTTGTTGGCATGATCATGACCATTGATGAATACACGAATGTCCTTGGCCCGTAATGCATGGATAATTTGTGGTCGTGATACTAAAGAATATCATTGGCCGTAGTGCAGGGGTGATTCGATGATGTGGATTATTTATTAAGCTGAGTCTCAGCGATAAAAGTGATGAAAACCTTTTAAATAATAAAAGATAGTAGATTTTATTCTCTACTTGACACTTTTAATGGATTTCTTGTTCCGTTGCAGTTAAACTTTATTTCTATTGTATTTTATCAGTTTAACATTTTTGTAGACTAATGATAATTTTTTATGCATTATCTTAATCATAATATTTCTTACTGGGCTAGTTGAGCTCACCCTTTCTTTCACTGTTCTCTTCAGGAAATGAGAATATAGCTAAGACGAGTCAGGGAACGGAGTGATAGACTAGATGATAGTATTAGTAGTCCTCACTATTCTGTTAAATAGTGTGACAATAAATGTAATGAGGACTTATTCTGAGAGTGGATATTATCTTGAAGACAGTATTTGTATTAAAACTCACAGCTCTCTTGTTGTATATTAAATATTGTATTTGTATTCTGTACCACGTATTTGACGACTCAGAATAGGTGATGTATACCTATTTTGGGGGCGTCACACTATTTCATAGAATAGTGAGGATTACAAAAGCCACTTATCCTTGACCATCTCTCTATTCCCCGACTCGTCCCAGCTATATTCTCATTTCCTGAAGAGAACAATGAAAGAAAAAGGTAAGCTCAACTAGCCCAGTAAGAAATATTATGACTAAGATAATGCAGAATATATTATCATTTGCCTTTAATAGTATAACAACTGATAAAATACAATAGACAACAAGTTTTAGGTCAACAACTGCAGCGGAATAAGCAATCCATTAGAAAAGTCAAGTAGAGCATAATATCTACTATCTTCTATGATTTAAAAAGTTTATCATCAATTTTACCCATGTAATACCCATTAACAGTTCTTTATTATACCTAAGACAAAGAGAACTTTCATCACCTGTCTTCACCTGAACCACCAAAGATTTTAATTAAATTCACAATTCATGTTTATAATAATGTGAATCAACAGATTCTCATTGCCACAAAGGCTTAATAGAACATTCATTCAATATCTTTACCCCAAATGCTAAAGACATTCAAGTGTAATAACAATGATTGTACCAATCAGTTGTCTATCTTTGCACTACGGGCCAAAGATATTCAACTATAAAACCAATGGTCATGATCATACCAATCAATTGCATATCAGTGAACTACGGCCAAAGACATTCAACTGTTAACTAATGGTCATGATCCTGTCAATCACATCATCGAATTATCCATGCACTACGGCCAAGGATATTCGTTAGTATCACTAGTGGTCATGATTATGTCATACACCTCTGCATCTTTGCACTACGTGCCAAAGCTATGAATCAACAGTTCATCTTTGCACTACGACCAAAGATATCAATCAACAGTTCTTCTTTGCATTACAGACCAAAGACATACAACTGTAAAACCAATAACCAACAGTCCATCTATGCACTACGGGCCAAAGATGACTTTCAACGCAATATAAACATGAGGATCATGACAATGATATAAAAATCAATCAAGTGAGATAAATGATATTTATTAAATATTTATAATTCAATTTATCCAGAGTTCAAGAAAATCTAAATTGTCAAAATGATCACCAATTCTGGTGTAAAATTCAAGAAAAATATTCACGTATCAAAAATAATTTGGATAGAAAAGAATCAATTTTTCACCGTGAATAGTACCCCGTGAATAGTACTTCGTGAATAGTATCTCCGAGTGAATAATACCCTCTTAATAGTACCCTGTAAATGATACTCCGATGAATAATACCGGAGAGAATAGTACTCCGTAAATAATACCTTGAGTGAATAGTACCCCGTAAATAATACCCCGAGTGAATATTATGAAATAATAACCTTTACGAATAAGAAATAAATAACATCCCTTAAAACTGTTGAACGAAAATAATACTCCTTACGAATATTGAACGAAGATAATATTCCTTATGAATATTGAACGAAAATAATATTCCTTGTGAATATTGAACGAAATAAAATTTCTTATGAATACAAAAAAATAATATCGTAAGCGAATATAAATAAATAATACCCCTTACCTTAGAAGAAGACTGGATACTGGAATAGTGAAGTAGCAGACTTTTCTTCTTCTTTCTCTCAATAGCTTCTCTTTCTAGAATTGCTCTTGTGAGTTTTACTGAATTGGTGAGAATGAAGGAAGAATGAGCTTCTATTTATAGGAAAATATAGTTTCAATAATTGCACATTTTGGGTCTCAAAATATTACAGTATAATGCCTTCATCTTTTCCTTTATTTTTAATTTAGTCCTGCAAGTATTATCAAACTTGCACCACCTCTCCTAATAGTACATCATGTGAATCAATAGTATAATCATGTGACTCATTAGTTCTATACATGTGAAAAAAATAATTATAGTATAGTACCTTCATCTATACCTCCATTTTTAATTTAGTTATGCAAGTATTATCAATCTTGCACCACCTCCCCTAATAGTACATGCATGTGAATCAATAGTACACACATGTGAACAAATAGTTATAAGAATGTGAATTAATGGCAATTAATTGCTCATTTATCTGATTAATTACCCGATTGGTCAATATAACCTCCAGACATCAATTATTATAGAAATAGATGTCGATTTCCACTAACACTAATAATCCCAACACAATAGAAATATCAATTTCATCTTTAATCAACATGAACTTATTCATCATAAATATTATAACTCACAATATTTAACAACCAGATCATTCTCAGGAAAGAGGGGGCTTTTCGATAAGGATTTTTCCCTATTGGCGCGCAATTAAGTGACCAAACTCATTTCCTCGACAGAACTTTCTAGACATCGTCAATATTATAAATTATAATATGAATAACTTTGTCGTCTTAATTATTAATTTAATAATATAAAATATTATGCAGATGATATTGTGACAATAATTGAATCATTAATATGAGAGATATTAGGCAGTAATTACAGTAGCAATAATTGAGTATAACATAGTGATTTCTCATGTAAGCATCAATAATTAATATTGTGCGCTACTATGCAACCACGCGTATTACTGTACTTTTACTACTAGGTAGTTCAACATTTTAAAGGGAAAACTTTCGTCGTTAATTTTATAAAAAGATATTTCTGTCGTTTTTTAACTACGACAATTTAATACTCGGAAAAAAATAATAATTTTGTTTTAAAACATATTAATTGGGCTTTGTCATTTATTGGGTCAAACTACTTATTTAATTTATGTGGGCTAATAAATATTAGTAGGTGATGGATAAATTAAATTAGTAAAAATTGGACTTTAAACTAAGTGGGTCTAATTTAGAATTTTGTAATATTAAAATTCTATTTAAATTAGGAGAGTTCTTCAATTATATAAATAAATAGTTAAACCCTAATCTATCTCACGTACCTCAGATAATTGACTGAAAAAAAAGGAGACCGCAGCCTCAGTCGCACAAAGGGAAGTTGATAAATTGGATCAGGTAAGAACTAGTTTTTTTATTGAATAAAAAGCTTTCTTCTTCGGTATGGCCATATGAATTGTCTACAGCTTATACTTGACTACTTGTCCCAATATAGGAGTCCTGTGTAAATCAAAGTGACTGAACTGACTTGAAGAAATCATTATTACATGTATATATATATAATAAGTTAATTTATAACGGAGGTTTTATACATTTGTAAGCTTTAGGAGTTGAGATTTAACTCTTATACATATATATATATACATAATTATATCTTTTTGAATGGTCAGGGTATGAAGAATATATGTATATGGATGGTCAATGCAGATAAAATTAATAATAATAAAGATAAAATTAATAATAATAATAATAATAAGTTAATTAACGGGTTAAAAATTGGGAATAATAATTTTTGTAAATATACTTACATTTATTTGTATTATATGTAATTAGATCGAATTGAGGAAGTCTAGCGGATGACGTTTGGAATTGGTGAATTATTTTGGTACTATTTTAAGGTACGGATTCCGTACTCTTTCAGCGATACTTTTGTTACATTTGATTTATTCGTTTTATTTCTCGTTTCAAATTCTATTATTATTTCACATAATTGTTTCTTGTGAAATTCATATAATTGTTTCATTTTGGAGTTGACACATTGGACTCGTAATTTTACTCTTTGAATTAGGATATCATGTTCAGTATTTATTTTTGATAATTGTAGAGCGGTACATGTTGTTACCTTCTTTTGAGACCTTGTGACCATAATTTGATTTGGTTTAACATGTACATATAGAACCCCTTTTGTTGGTATTATGTCGCATGTGTTGTGACATGGTATTTTGTTAGAATATACTGTAGGGTATACCTGAGCTATAACCACCTGTGGGGGTACCATAGGCATGTCGTCTTGGCACGAGAGGCATGACACTTCCGTGGCGGTGTGATTTGTCCACGGCGTCTCCGTTTTGGGCTCTGGAGGAAGTGGGCCGTTTGGTGTTTTGTTGTGGGAGGCGTATGGGTTAACCCTAGTTTTCTGTTCTGCGGATTGGTGATGTTGTGCCAAACACACCTATCCGATTTTCATACATTTGGATTCGCGGTCCAATGTATGATTTGCCTGTGCGGCATTATTTTGACTTGCCTGTGTGGCATGGTTTTGACTTGCTTGTGTGGCATCATTTGACTTGCCTGTGTGGCATGGTTTTGACTTGCCTGTGTAATATTGTTTTGACTTGCCTATGTGGCAAGGTATATTTCTGAGCTCAATAGGTATGAAATAACCTCAGCCATTTGTTTCAGCCTATTATTTTATTGTATTAGTTGTTGGCTTCTGTTCAGTTCAATTCATCGGATTAGTTACTTCAGTTCGTTATTTCTTTAATATTCTGTCTGTTTCATTAATTCTGTTGGTTCAAATGTATTCTATTCAAATCTTCAGAGATTTTATTTTGTTAGAGGCAATATTTTGTCTCAGTTGATTTTGTATTTTAGTTTTATATCTTTTGTATCTTTATATCCGTACTAGGCAATTGGCTCATGCTGTGTTTTCTTCCGGCAGGTTTGCAGGAGTGATTCAGGGCTAGCTAGTGTGATGAGAGAGTTGCCTTTGACCATCTAGGTTGTTTTGAATTTTAAGTTTTGATTATTTTGACTCTATTTGGAGAATTTTATTTAGTACGCTATTAATGGATCACCACTATTAATGTTTTGAGGTTATTAGTGCTCTGTTTTCTTATTTTGAGGTTTGTTGTGCTTTGCACGTGACCTCCCTTTCCTATTTGGGAAGGGGGTGTTACAGACAATACTTTCATTTTGGGGTCCACCAATGATTATTCCATTTTACGAATATTCCCTGACCAATCGAATATTCCCCGACACAACGAATATTTTATATCAACTTGCTTACTTTGCAAAATTTTCACATATCACCCTTAACTTTAACCCTTTCTCAATTTAACCATTTACTAAATAAAATAATAATTATAAGAAAATTGAATATTTTCATTTCATAAAATTTGGGATCTCACATGATGTATTCTTTCGCTGTGTCTTAGGCCAATGTTATCCTCGCTCGAGCCGTTTTGCCTTTTGCCTATGCCATCAAAAAGGAGGCTCAGCTAAAGACGGATGTGGAACTGCTTGGGGCTGAGGTCCAGGGTCTTCGGTCGGATCTAAAGAAGGAGAATGATCTTCACACCGAGACTCGAAATAAAGTTACCAAGGTCGAACATCAGGCTGATGAACTAAATGAGTCATATTCCTTACTTTAGCAGGAGTTTGTTGGCCTCGATAATCACGCCAAGAAGCTCATCCAGGAGAGAGATCATCTGTCAGAAGAAAATAAGGATTGGGAAAAGGCCTTTCACCCCCTTGATGAGAAATTTGTCGAGATACATGTCAAGATGATGCACTTGATCTGGGAAAATAACTCTTTAAGGGAAGAACGTACTGAAGCCACGCAACGAGCCATAAAAGAGTATGAAGAATCTCTCACCTTGACCGAGAAGATCATGTCTAAGTTTGCTGAAGGCTATGAAGCTTATCGGGAAAAGGCCCAGGAGAAGATGAAGGTTGCTGGTTTCTATGTCATCGTCCTTGATTCTTCTGACGAGGAATTCGAAGATGCAGATGAGGGTCATCAAGAATAGCTTCTTTTAGGACTTGTAATTTTTGTAGTCTTTATTTCTTTTCTTTATTTGTAACTTTCTCGATCAGTTATGCTTGTAACTTTACCGATAAGTTATGTTGTTTATAACTTTCTGATCGATTTTTGTTTGAAGCTTATCTGACCGGATTTTGTAAAAACTTATAAATATGAATGAAGTAAAAAAAAATTCTTTACCTGTAATTTTTCTGATCAGTTATACTTATGACTTTCACCGATCAGTTATGTTGTTTCTAACTTTCTAATCGGTTTATGTCCAAAGCTTGTCTGATCAGATTTGTAAAGGCTTATGAATATAAATGAAGTACAAAATTCTCCCGGAGAGAAATTCTCATTTATTTCATTGATAAATAGCATGATTTACATAAATAAAGGAAAGAATGACATTACTTGTACTAGTAATATTTTTTAAGTCTTCCATCATGTCATGTATTCTTTACTTCCGACCCATCCATTGTTCAAAGCTGGTAAGTACCTGGCTTCGGCATCTCTACTACTTCATAAGGTCCCTCCCAGTTCGGTATCAGTTTGCTAGTGTTCTGGGGGGTCAATGCTTCTGACTCCCGAAGTACCAAGTCCCCAACCTCAAACCTTCTTTGTTTCACCTTCTAGTTGTAGTGTCGGGCAGTTCTCTTTTCGTAGATAGTTAACCTTATCAGAGCTGAATCCCAAACTTCCTCTAAAAGATCCAAGTTTAGTCGTAGGCCGTCTTCATTATACAAATCTTTATATTGACTGACCCAAAGTGTAGGAGATCCGATCTTAGCAGGTATGTGTGCATCGATCCCATAGGCCAATCTGAACGGTGAATCACCAGTTTTCGTTCTCGGGGTAGTCCGGTAGGCCCACAAAACAGTGACTAATTCCTCAAGCCATCGACCCTTCAATTTATCCAACCTCCTTTTGATACCGTTAAGTAGAGTTCGGTTGGTGAATTCCACTTGACCGTTTGACTGAGGGTGAGCAACTGAAGTCTTTCTGTGCTAGATCCCCAACTCTTTCAAAAAGGATTCAAATTTTGCTCCCACAAATTTTCTGTCATTGTCCGAGACCAATGCCATCGGGATACCGAATCGATAAACAACACCTTTAAAAAATTTGAGACATTCCTGTTCGGTAATCTTCTGTTGAGGTTTGGCTTTGACCCACATGGTCATATAGTCGATGGCTACGATCACAAAACTTACTTATCCCTTGGCCTTCGGTAGAGGCCCCAAGATGTCGATTCCTCATCTAGCAAACGAATTCGGGGATAAGACCGAATATAGCTCTTTGGGAGGCTGATGAGGGATGACGCTGTTTAGTTGACATTTGGGACATTTTTTACAAAGTCTTTGGCTTCCTGATAGATGGTCGGCCAATAGTATCCCTGACTCAAAATATTATATAACAGTGACTTGACCCCCATGTGATCCCCACAAATACCTTCGTGCACTTCCCGAAGTGTGTAATCTGCTTCCGATGGTGTCAAACACTTAAGCAATGGAAAACTAAAGACCCTTCGGTATAGATCTCCATCAATAAGAATAAAGTTTGAGCTCATGTGCTTGATCTTTTTTGCTTAGATGCGATCCGAAGGTAAAACTCCATCGGCCATGTAAGAGATGTACGACGTAAGCCAACAGTCAAGCTGATCCAAAGCTAACACCTCCACCTTCGGAACGCTTGGTCGTTCCAACACCTCTAGATATACCGAACAGTTGAAGGAACTTGCTTCGGTGGTTGTCAATCAAGCCAAGGCATCTGCTACTGTGTTTTCTGACCGATCAACTCCCTGACAACTGTGCGAAGTGAAGTATGCGAGTTTTTCCTTTACCTCGGCTAGGTACCTTATCATTCTTGCCCCCCAGAGCCTTATATTCCCCAGATATCTGTTTGACAACCAATTGGGAATCATTGTAGATAACTAACTTTTGCACTTCAAGGCTTTGGGCCAACCGAAGTCCAACTAGTATGGCTTCATATTCTGCTTCATTGTTTGTGGATTTGAATTGAAACTGAATAGCTTATTGGACTTTGAAATATTTTGGACTTGTCAGAATAACCTCTGCTCCGCTGATGTCCAAAGTTGATGACCCATCCACATAGAGAGTCTATGACGTTTGCACCTGTTGTGTATCAGTAACCGACCCCACATCTGGTTCCGTGAATGAACATTCTACTATGAAGTCTGCCAGAGCCTGTCCTTTGATTGTCGTTCGGGGATGGTATTCCAAAGCAAACTGAGTCAATTCCACCGCCCACGCAGCTAGGGGTGCTCATCGGTAAAAAACCAAACCAGGACCGAAAAAACTGAACCGGAACTAAATCAAAAAACCCAAAAAATCAAGAACCGATATCGGTTCGGTACAAACTCGGTATCGGTTTATTTTTGTTCGATTTTCAGTTATACCGCAATATTTAAATAATTTTTTTATATAGTAACAAATTTTTGATTTAGCTTATTTTTTACTGTCATATATTTATAAACATGCATGCAGCTCATTCACTGTTGTACTTGACAAACTTCATATTCAGTAGCAGACACCATTCTTGTTTGTGCTCCAAAGTTTGAACAAGCTTGAGATCAATTATATATGCACCCATATTATATTAACAGAGAACATATATATATATATATATATATATATATATTGTGACACAAAAATTTGTCCGAGTAGACATGCATGCACATTAAACAATTATCCATATTTGTATTAATTTACAGAATATGCTATTGCATCATATGATAAATGATAATTATGAATAATTAATACTATATTTAATATTATAAAATCATTTCCTTAATAAATTTATGTGCATATCTCTGGAAGCTAGTATTAGGAGAAGAAGAGAACAAGAATTACACAGTAATCCATAAACATAGGGAACCGCACACGGCATGCTTCAAGTTGAAAACTATCAAACTCTCCTCCTGATCTCTTCATATTCCCCTGGGTTATGCACAAAAGAACTTTTCAATTTTTCAATATTTTTGGTTTTTTTGGGTATTTACCTAATTCAAAATTTTCATTACCGCTACCGGTACCGAAAAGTATAAAAAAATCAAAAAACCGGTACCGAAAAAACTAAAACAAAAAAACTGGTACCGTTGGTACCGGTTTCAATCGGTTCGGTAAAAAACTGAAAAAACTTAATTTTTTTGAGCACCCCTACACACAGCCACCCGAGACTTCTGGTCTATATAGTACCTTCTTTAATGGTTGATCTGTATACACCACTACCAACTGACCTTGAAAATGATGTCGAAGCTTTCTGCTTGCAATGATCAAGGCGTAGGCAAACTTTTTCAGGTTCGGGTACTGGGTCTTTGTATCTCAAAGAACGTGGCTGACATAGTATACTGGGAACTGCCTTCTCCCTTATCCCATACTAATGTCACCCCTACTGCCAACGAGCTTGTAGCCATATATAAATATAAGGATTCCGAAGGGATCGACTTCATCAATAGTGGTGTCGATGACAAATATCGCTTGATCCCTTAGAATGCGTCTACATACTCCGAAGTCTACTGGAAAATTTTTCATGTTTTGCCCCTTCAGAGTATCAAAGAATAGCAGGCATCTTTCGACTGATCTTAACACAAATCTCTGAAGGGCAACAATCTGACCCGTCAACCTCGGAACATCTTTGTACGTCTTTGGGGATTTCATGTCTAAGATTGCCTGAATCTTCTCCGGATTTGCTTCGATGCCCCTCTTACTAATTAAATATCCCAGAAACTTTTTAGACCCCAATCCGAAGGTACACTTTATCGGGTTCAATCTTAATTTATGTTTTTTGACTGTCCCAAAGCATCTTTCTAGGTCCTCCAGATGATCCCAGACTGACATGTTTTTCACAATCATGTTGTCCACATAAACTTCTATGTTACGGCCTAGCTGCCTTGTGAACATGAAGTTCATCATTCGCTGATATGTTGCCCCGATGTTTAACAGTCCAAAGGTCATCTTTTGATAAGCATAAATAGCACGATGTGTGATAAAACTGGTCTTTGAAATGTCCTCCTTATTCATCGAGATCTGATGGTATCCTGAGAAGGCATCCATGAAGCTTAGCATACCATACCCCGAGGTGGCGTCGATCAACTGGTCTATGTTGGGCAAAGGATAGAAATCTTTCGGGCATACCTTGTTCAGGTTCGTGTAATCGATACATAAACTCCACTTCCCGTTCTGCTTCTAAACCAAAACCACATTAGGCAGCCACTCGGGGTAATCAATTTTGAAGATAAATTCTACTTCCAAGAGTTTTGCGATCTCTTCATCTATGATTCTCTGCCTCTTTGGAGAAAACATTCTTCTTTTTTGTATGATTGGCTTCCTCTTTGGGTCCACATATATTATGTGCAGGGCCACCGACTCACTTACCCCGGGCATGTCACTAGGTTCCCATGCAAAGATGTCGGTGTATACCCGAAGTAGATCTATCAGCCCTGTTCAGAACGGTTTTGTTCTCCCCGACCCGATCTTAATCAATTTCTCTTTATTCCCCAGGATCAACTCCACATCCTCTGTCTCCTCGGCAGGCAGGGCAAGCGGTCCTGTGCTACTCTCAGTGAATGGCTCTATTTAAATGGCCATTGTCTGCTTCTACTTGCCGACCCCGACCCCCAAAGAAATCAAAATATTCCGATAACACCTTCGGGCAATGTCTAGATCACCTTTTACCTCCCCAACCCCGTTCGGTGTTAGAAACTTGATTTTGAAATAAGGTATAAAGGTCACTGCTTGCAAGGATGCCAGGGTCGGCCTTCCCAGAATTGTATTGTATACCGAATAAACCTGGATTACAAAAAATCTAACCATTATCTTTACCTACTGAGGTGTTGTGCCGAACTTGACATGCAACTCAATGGTGCCCGACACATGCACCGGATGTGACGCCCCCAAAATAGGTCCATTCCATCCAACCCATTCTGAGTCGCCAAATACATGGTACAGAAATAACTACAACTTTATTCATACATTACAACATACAAACTGTGAGTTTAAATACAGATATTGCCATCTAGACAATATCCACATACAAATAAATCCTCATCATAATTATTGATACATTATTTTACAAAAATGGTGAGGACTACTAAACAACTCTCTCTAGAACCATCATTACATCCCCCGACTCGTACTCGCTACATTCTCGTCTCCTGAGAAGAAAATAGAACAACAAGAAAAAGGGTGAGCTCAAGTAGCCCAGTAAAGAATATTATGACTAAAATAATATAAAAAAAATTATCGTTAGTCTTCAACAGGGAAAAATCTGATAGAATACAATAGACAACAAGTTTTAGATCAACAACTGCAGCGGAAACAATAATTCATTAGAGGAGTTAAGTAGAGAATGAAATCTACTAACATCTATGAATTTAAAAGTCCATCATCAATATTTTATCCCTGTAACATCAATCAATATATATCTCAAATCAAATCAAATATTCATCTTTGCACTACAGGCCAAAGATATTCATCAGTCGGTCATGTTCATCTCAACACCTGTTCATCTTTGCACTACTGCCAAAGATATTCATCAATTGTTCATGTTCATCTCAACACCTGTACATCTTTGCACTACGGGCCAAAGATATTCATAATAAAATCAACCATCTTTGCACTACAGGCCAAAGATATTCAGTAACACCATCATTTAAGACTGAGGATGATGAAAAATATTTTAAAGAAAACGAATCCAGTGAAACAAAATAACAAGTATTAAGGATTCATTCTTAAAACAATCCGAGTTCAAAAATACTTCATAAATAATCATACTGAAGTAAAATTCAAGAATGATCAAAACATGGATACAATCAAAGCTAGTATCTAAAATAGATATTTTGGACAAAAAGAAGAAATTTCATATTTTTTGTGAATAGTGTCGTATTCGTGAATAGTGTCGTATACGTTAATAGTGCCGTATACGTGAATAGTAACTCCGACACCAAAAGATAGAAATTTCACAAAAAATATCATCATGCTTCGTGAATAGTACTCGTGAATAGTAATTCGTGAATAGTAACACATGAATAGTAACTCATGAATAGTAACCCCGACATGAAAAAGTTCCAAATTTGATAAAAAGTTCCAACAAATATTTCAACATAATGATATTGAAGAAATAATATAATTTGAGAAGAAAATAGCATCCTTTACCTCGAAAGGCAGTACTTCTGGTTGAAACACCGGATATAGGCTATGACTTGAACTTGCACCGTATAGCAATACTCAAAGTATACTCAAAATACTCACAAGAATACGCTCGATAATATAGAGAGAGAAAACTTCAGTTTCTGGTGTGATTTTCAATTCTAACCTAAGCACCTTATTTATAGAAATTGCTTAGAACATCAAAGCAGAAAATTTAATATAATATTAATATATTATATAAATTCCTATGCACCCAATTTTTGCCCAACATCAGCCACCAACCCACATGTTAAATGAGTTCAACAATGAAAAAAATGTTTTTTATATTTAAAATATTTTAAACTTCCAAAAATCAATTATTTCGGAACTCCGAAATTTCAATAATTCATAATAAATAGCCCTTTTATCAGAAAATTTGAATCTCGCGATATTTTATAGGAAATTCAATTCTCTACAACTTTGCAGAAGAAAATTTTTCCAAATTCCAAACAGAAATTGACCGAAATCCACAAATAGACGTTTTTACAGACTATAATCAAATTTCAGTCAATAAATGGGGTCCACCAACATGAAAAACATGTTTTAAATATTTTTGGTAACAAAAATACCCCTCCTCCACATATACTCATATATCCCACATTCATCGTAAAAATATCATCATTATTATATTATTAAAATAATATATTTAAATGAATTATTTTATCAGAAAAAGATAAAATATTAATTTTTAACAATTGTCACATTAAAAATTTTCTCTATCTATATCCATATAAATCAATATTTTCCTCATCATATGAATCAATAATTAATTATTCACAAATAATATTACAGAATCACAATATTGGCAACCAGGCCGTTCCCAGGAAAGAGGGGGCTTTCCAATAAGAATTTCTCCTTACTGGCGCGCAATTAGGTGACCAAACCTCTCCTTAGACAGAACTTTCTAGACATTTCCAATAATGTTATCAAATAATATTATTCAGATAATATGAATTATTGCTTCGATAATGGAAAATACTGTGTAATGACAATTTATTGAAACAACAGTAATATAAAATATCAATGCAGCAATTATTGAATCAATAAAATGAAATACTGAACAGTAATTACTGTAACCATTATTGAGTAGTGCCTTCTTACGTAAGAATCAATAATTGGTGCAATACCGTGTGTTACTGTGCAACAACGCGTATTACTGTGTTTTAACCACCGGGTATTCCAACAGTATTAGCGGTAACAACTACGCCGTTTTTTATAAACAACTTATGCTTGTCGTTTTCTTCATCCAATCACTTTCCGTTATGGGGCCCACAAAAGACTGCGCCGTCGTACGAATATTCCCCGACAGCAAGAATATTCCACGACCAAACGAATATTCCCCGACAACAATGAATATTTTATAACCACCTGCTTATTTAAAATATTTGCGCATTTTACCCATAACTAACCAGATTAATCAAATTCACCCTTACTATTTCAAAAGAAAAAAATAAAGGAAATTCCTTTTTATTTAAAAATTTTCGGGGTCTTACACCGGATCTCTACTGAACCCGTACAGAGGGCCTTTTCCACCCAACTCTATCTTTTTACCTTCTAAGTCCATCCTTTGATAGGCGTGAGTGTACATTATATCAACCAAGGAACTGTTGTCTATCATCATCCTTCTCATGTCCATTGGCCCGACTTGAGTTATTATTACCAAATCCCCGTCATGCGATTCTATAAGGTCTATGGTATAGTCTTCGTCAGAGAAAGAGAAAGATGTTCACGGGAATGCCTGATCCTTCCTTGGCGAAGACCCCATGACTAATAATGCTGCATCGAGGTATCCACTTCTTTTTTTCCAATTACACGCCCTACAGAACAGCCTGAAATCACATCAATAATGTCCCAGGCTAGCTGGTTCTGTTTCGGCTATGTATCCCTAGCCGATCCTCTGTTTTCTTCCCTCTGTGCCCCCGCATTCTCCCGACCTGCCACATACTGTAGTAGTTGGCCATTCTACACATTTTTCTCTTTCAGGTCCTTCAGATCATTACGCATCTCCTTTGTATGCCTGAGACTCTGATGATATTCACAAAACTTATCACGACCCCTCTTGTCGGGTTTCAGATGCGTCGAGCAAGGCTCGTAAAATGATTTCTTTTGTGTCTCCTCCAATATCTTTGCCCGTTCTGTATTGAGGGGGTGTAAACTTTGTTGACACTTCGGTTTGGGAAGGGTGGTCGACCACTACCCGATCCTCCACCATTGTAGTTCTTCTTTCCAGAATTATCTGTCCTCCCCTGGTTGTTGTCCGAACGCTGATAATTCTGTTTGTACGGGTCCTTGGATTTGTCGTAGGATTGAGAGTGTGGTTTGAAATTTCCCATAGCCTCCTCTATGGAAATGAATCCTTCGGCTAGATGGAAGGCTTCGGTTAGGTCGGTAGGAGGGTTGATCACCTGATCCTTCATTAATTTCTTTGACCATCCAATGTCCAGACCCATTGTGAAAAATCCCAGAGCCTGAGAGGAGTTTAGCTCTGTCACCGATCCCACCGCCTCTCGAAACCTCGTGACGTATTGACCAAGGATTTCATCTAAACGATGTCTCACCTGCATGAGGGAAGTAGTGATCTTCCCTCTTCTTCTGTTACTCCCGAACCGAGCATGAAACTTTTTCCAAAGGTTATTCCATGAACTGATTGATCCTGCTGCCAAAGTTCCCTGTAAGACCCCAGTTTTTATAAATAAAGATGAATTTTTATAATTATTATTTTTGAATATTATGGAATAAATTTGATATAATGTTATAGTTGTGGGTAATATTTATAAATTTTGCAAAACGCAAGTTGTTATAAAATATTCGTTTGGTCGGGGAATATTCTTTTTGTCGGGGAATATTCGTACGACGGCACAATCATTGGTGGAACCCACAACGGAAGTATTGTCGTAGTTAGAAAACGACAAAATTATCTTTCTATAAAATAACGGCGGAGGTGTTACCGTTAAAACTGTTGAACTACTTGGTAGTAAAAGTACAGTAATACGCGTTGTTGCATAGTAGCACACGGTATTGATTATTGATGCTTACGTGAGAAGTCACTCAGCTATACTCAATTATTGTTACAGTAATTGTTGCATCATATCTCTTATATTATTGATTCAATTATTGTCACAGTATCATCTGTATAATATGTTATATTATTTAAACAATAATTGAGACGATAAGTTATAAATGATTAATAATTGTTGGAAGATTAAATATGTGTTGATTAAAAATAAAATGATTTCTGGAAATTTTTATTCAATCCTTGATGTATATAAAGAGTCTATTATTAGACGTTTGTGGTAAGTTTAATTATTTATGGGGGGCCATATGTCATCATCTAAGATTCTCTTTCATAAATAGTAATTACCTTCGTAAATAGTAATTACCTTTGTAAATAGTAATTACCTTCGTAAATAATAATTACCTTTGTCAATAGTAATTACCTTCGTAAATAGTAAATACTTTCGTAAATAGTAATTAATCTTCTATAAATAGAGGCCTAGGGCTTCATTATTTTTCACGAATTCGTTCAAGCTATAGAGAGAGAAAGTATAGAGAGAATAAGAGAGAAAGAAGAAGAGTATCCGGTTACTACACTACTGCAGTATTCAATCTCCTAATAAAGTAAGGGGTGTTATTCTTTCTTCTTGAAGAGAACTTATGTAATTCCATTCTTTGTTATTCTGTTGGAATAACCTGTAAAAGTGGCATACCCTATACATGACCTGTATACGCGGTATACCCTATACTTGGTGAAATCCTTATGTTATTCCATTCATTATTATTTTGTTGGAATAACCTGTATACGCGGAACACCCTATACTTGGTGACATCCATTTACTATTCTGTCTTTATATTTCTGTCGGAATATCCTGTCTGTGCTATACGCCGGACCTGGTTCCGTCTTTATTATTATTCTGTTGGAACATCCTGTCTGTGTGTTTTACGCCGGACCTGGTTCCATTCTTTATTATTCTGTTGTAATATCCTATCTGTGCGTTTTACGCCGGACCTGGTTCCGTTATTTATTATTCTGTTGGAACATCCTGTCGGTGTGAATTTCACCTGACCTGGTTCCGTTATTATTATTCTGCTGGAATAACCTGTTTGTGCGGTCTCTATCGCATGCATGGTGATATCTTTTGTTATTGTATTCGTTATTACTCAGTTGATTAAAATTCTGACTTCTATACTCCATGAAATTAGTGGAATATCCTTGATATTTGCGCTTCATCCAGTATCCTTTCATGAAAATATTCTTCTGATCATTCTTGAATTTTACTCTACAAAACAGTATCATGTTGACAATTTGGACGTTAATAATTTCTGGATAAAATAATTCTTGAACTTGTTTTATTGAATTCTTATATCATTGTCATCATCCTCATGTTTATATTTTGTTGAAAGTCATCTGTGGCCTGTAGTGCATAGATGGACTTGGTATGATTATGATCAGGGATTATTCGGTGTAATCATGACCGTAATATTACAAATGATGTAAAAATAAAAATCCTCATTGGCCCGTAGTGCATTGATGGACAGTTGTTGGCATGATCATGACCATTAATGAATACACAAATATTCTTGGCCTTAGTGCATGAATAATTGTGGTCGTGATACTAAAGAATATCCTTGGCCGTAGTGCAGGGGTGATTCGATGATATGGAATATTTATTAAGCTGAGTCTCAGCTATAAAAGTGATGAAAAACCTTTTAAATCATAAAAGATACTAGTTTTTATTTTTACTTGACTCTTTTAATGGATTACTTGTTCCGCTGCAGTTAAACTTGATGTTTATTGTATTTTATCAGTTTAACACTGTTGAAGGCTAATGATAATTTATTCTGCATTATCTTAGTCATAATATTTCTTACTGGGCTAGTTGAGCTCACCCTTTCTTTCACTGTTCTCTTCAGGAAATGAGAATTTAGCTGGGACGAGTCGGGGAATGGAGTGATGGACCAGAGAATAGTATTAGTAGTCCTCACTATTCTGTTAAATAGTGTGACAATAATTTTATTGAGGACTCCTTTTGAGTTTGTATGATCTCTAATAGACAATAATTGTATTCAAACTCACAGTTATATTTTGCCGTATTGTACACGACAGTGGTATTAATAAGTTGTATTTGAATTATGTACCATGTATCTGGCGACTCAAGATGGGTGATGTATACCTAATTTTGGGGGCGTCACATTCCCATCCATTCTCGGGTACTCTTCTTCAAAGTCATAGCAAACATATGGCATTTGGCAGCATATGAATACCCGTAGTAAGTCATCAGCTGGTTATACCCATCAGAGTAATCGTATGGGTCCCCCAATCCATTATAAGTCTCCATCGGGGGCATTTTCTTCTTCAGGTTGGCCGTGACCTGATTGATTTCGCGGGAGAATGGTGAACTGGGGCAACCCTGAGGTGTTCCTATCAGGCTTTTTGCCACCAGTAGCTTCACCAACTCCTCAACCTTTCGAGTGAGGGGATCGGACTCCTCTTTATGAGGTGACGATCTATGCATGTCCTTCTTGTATTCAGGAGACGCGACCCTCCTTCTCTGTCCTGATCTGCCCTAGTATTCAGACTTTTTCTCTACCGAACAACTCCTCCTTTAGCTTCTGCCTTCCAGAGAGCGACTCCTGGGTCTGCTCTTTTCTCTTTCTGCCTCCTCCCGGTGAGGTAACCGAGATATGCTTCGATGTCTTCGCCTCTTGGATGAGGCTTCCTGCTCTCCTGTAATTTTAGCCATCTGCTCCTCAAGCTTCTCTTGCTGAAGGCATAGTGCCATCATGGCATCTTAATTTTGCTGCATCTTTTTCTGTAGAATGAATTGACGCTGGTCTTGGCTACCCCCGGTCTTATCTTTCTCTCTCCTATCGTATGCCCAAGACTGGTTGTCGTCGGCATGACTGACGGGGATGGGGGTATGCTGACTGGTCAAAACAGTCATCGCTGGACAAATTGGGTGTGTGCAGCATCGTCTCCATGATCTTTAGAACCCAACCTGTCCTTCATCGACCCCCTCACTTGAGTGGTGTGGTGGGTTTTTACTTTTTCATGGTTTGAAGCACTATTATCCCTGCTTGCCATGGCTTTATACCGAAAAAGTAATATAAAGATTATTGATGCACTAGAGCCCTGCTTCTAGCGCCAATATTAACGCCAAGTTTCGCAGATGCATCCAATCACGAAATCCACGCACTGAATCCTGCACAATAACAGGTCACACACTAAGCTTGATGACTTGTGCCGCAAGGGGATAGCTTCGGTATGAGAATAAGTACAGGTTGTTCACAAGGTTTAACAATGGAGGCTTTTGTGTTTAGTGCTCAAAAGTGTATTACCTGTTAAACTGAAGTTTAGCCTTATATTGATAGCCATTCTCACTGCCTTAGAATCCACTTCTGAGTCGAATTAGGACTTCTAAATATGACAGTTACCATTATTTGGGTCAAACACAATCTCCTTGAAAGGTCCAAGTTAGAACCAATCCAACTACTACCTTTGGAGTTACCTTATACAAATATGATTAGGACTAGAATCCTTAACCATTTAAACCCCTTATGACTCCAGACTCCATACGAGGGCTAACCCACTGTCTAGGCCCAAACCAACCGAACCCATATGCATTGGTCTGGGCTCATGCCCAAAGGACTCGGATGCCCGACCCCGAACGCCATAAATTCAAATAGGACTCCGGCCTAGAAGACTCGGATGCTCGACCCCGAACGCCATAAATTTGAATAAAACTTCGGCCAAGAGGACTCGAATGCCCGAACCCGATCACCATAAGATAGAACAGGACTCTGGCCCAGAGGACTCAGATCCCAGAGCCCGAACACCTTCAACATCCCTGTTGGCTTCGGACCAATGTGTGAGATCCTGAATTTTATGAAATGAAAGTATTCAATTTTCTTATAATTATTATTTTGTAAATAGTTAAATTGATAAAAGGTTAGCAAAGTATGCAAGTTGTTATAGAATATTCTTTTTATCAGGGAATATCCGTACAATGGAACAATCATTGGTGGACCCCACAACGGAAGTATTGTCATAGTTAGAAAATAACAGAATTATCATTTTATAAAAATAACGGCAAAAGTGTTACCGTTAAAACTGTTGAACTACCCAGTAGTAAAAGTATAGTAATACGCGTGGTTGCATAGTAGCACACGGTATTGATTATTGATGCCTACGTAAGAAGTCACTCAGTTATACTCAATTATTGCTATAATAATTGCTGCATCATATCTCTCATATTATTGATTCAATTATTGTCATAGTATCATCTTTATAATATGTTTTATTATTAGATCAATAATTGAGATGATAAAGTTTTTCATATTATTATTTGTAATATTGACAATGTCTAGAAGTTCTGTTAAGGAGAGGTTTGGTCACCTAATTGCGCGCCAATAAGGAGAAATCCTTATCGGAAAGCCCCCTCTTTCTTGGGAACGACCTGGATGTTAAATATTATGAGTTATAATATTAATGATGAATAAGTTTGTGTTGATTAAAGATGGAATTGATAGTTCCATTGTGTTGAAATCATTAGTGTTAGTGGAAATCGATATTTATTTCGATAATAATTGATGTCTGGAGGTTATATTGACCAATCGGGCAATTAACTGGATAAATGAGCAATTAATTGCAATTGATTCACATGATTATAACTATTTGTTTACATGTGTTTACTATTGATTTACATTCATTTACTATTAGGGAGTTGGTGCAAGATTGATAATAATTGCATGACTAAGTTAAAAATAGAGGTATAGATGGAGGTACTATATTGTAATTCATATTTTCACATGTCTAGAACTATTGATTCACATGATTTATATTAGGGGAGATGGTGCAAGTTTGATAATACTTGCAGGACTAGATTAAAAATGAAAGAAAAGAGGAAGGTATTATACTGTAATATTTTGAGCCCCAAAACTTGCAATTATCGAAACTATGTCTTCCTATAAATAGAAGTTCATTCCTTAATTATTTTTCACCAATTCACTAAAGCTATAAAGTAATTATTATAGAGAGAAACTATAGAGAGAAAGAAGAAGAGAAGTCTGCTACCTCAATATTCCAGTATTCAGTCTTGTTTTGAGGTAAGGGGTATTATTCTTTCGTATTCATGAAGAGAGTTATTTTCTTTCAATACTCGTAAGGGTTGTTATTCCATTCTTTATTATTATGTTAGAATAACATGTCTATGCGAAGTACCGCATACATGGTGAAATTCTTCTGTTATTCCATTCTTTATTATTCTGTTGGAATATCCTGTTTGTGCGGATTACGCATGACCTGGTTCCATTCTTTATTATTCTGTTGGAATATCTTGTCTGTGCGGATTACGCGTGACCTGGTTTCGTTCTTTATTATTCTATTGGAATATCCTGTCTGTGCAGATTACGCATGACCTGGTTTCGTTCTTTATTATTCTGTTGGAATAACCTGTCTGTGCGGTGTAATAACCCCATATCCGGGTCCCAAATCACTATGGATCTGGTATTCTATTTCTATAACTATTGCGGAAGACATAAACATAAATTTTATATATATTAAACATTACACACTATCCCAAAGGTCGAGAACCTTCACATAATACTTAAATCAATATCCTATCTGACATACAAAGTTATTATCATACATTACTGTTACAAATTTAGTTACACATATAATCCAAAGCAGACATATCTTTGACTTTTCCTGTATCTGACGTATTCGTCCTAATCTGCAATGTTTATCATGATATAGCAAGGGTGAGCAACAATTTTGCCCAGCAAGTATAAGTTCAATTAAGGATATATCATGATTGAAAGAATTGAACAATAAACTGGTTAACTTTTTACAATATAAACATTGTGAAAGAGCATAAATAAATTTTCATAGTTGAACGAATAATGAACATCAATAAATTAACTAGACCAAATGGTAATAAAGATGATCAGCCTTTCATACCAGATGAATACATGTAATGTACACAAAGTGAGAATCAATAATTCATAGACATGGTATAATCGGTAATGATTAACCCCAAGCATTTTTCAAAAATATCAACTCGAGGTTGAGTTAAAGAACTTGCCTGTACTGTTGATTACCGTTACACAACCTATATCGCTTTGTCTGAAGACCTAATATAGATAATACCGATCTCCAAATATTAGAATAATATCATTACAGTATAGTACTGTTAAATACAATTATAATATAACGTAACAAATTACCACATAATCCTATCAGTATATAAAATACCTAAAATTCGGTATCAAGTCAAACTATTTCAGTCTGAGTTGAATTTGGTACAATTTCTGACATCCCCACGGTTTAGTCGGATAATTCATGAGTCTAATTTCTATAAGACTTTGCCTAAATGCTTTACATTTACCTTAGATAATTTCATTTTCAGTCAAAATATTTTTCAATGACTTATAATAATTTTCAGATAATTATTATCATTTATCATGATTTTTTTAATCATTAATATCATATTTAAATGATTTAAATACCACAATATTCCTTTATTATTAATATTTATTTTATATCAAGTATTAATGAAAATCATGACATAATATTATAAATCATTTATAATATCTCAAATTATTTTTAATACCTTAATAACACATTTAAATGATTTTAAAACAGTTAAAATCATTATCAAATAACTGCCATTAATATTAAAATATTAGTGTTTTCATGATAAAATATCAAAAGTTATATTTTATAACTTCAAATATTTCTCTAACCCTTAAATCATTTTTATATAAATTTTAAAACATTAATTCTAATTTTCCATAATTTATTTAATATATTTATTAAATAAACCCATTATCATTAATATTAATTTATTAATGAAATTCATCACAAAATATTAAAAGTCATTAAAAATAACTTAAAATATTTCCTTACACTTTAATATAATTTCAAATTATTTTTAAAGTATTAAAATTATTTTTAAGTAATTTATTTAATATAATAATTAAATAAATTAACTATCATTAGTATTTAAAAATATTAAAATATTAATGAAATATATTCTAAATTATTAAAAACCCATTTTTAGGCTTTAAAATAATTTTTATAAATTTATTATGAATTTCTAATATTTATTTTCTATTTATTCTATAATTTTCATTTAAAGTTAGGGTCCTCCACAGAAACACTTGTAGACTGTAATCTACAAGTCCGATTTGGCCCCACTTGGTATCGTTAGTACCGTGACTTCCCAAGCTACGTTTTAGGCACAAGAAATGGTCCATTTGGCCCAGTATAGCACCCTGAAAAAGGCCACTACCGACTGACCATTACATGCCTTGTAAACATTTTCAGTTTTGGAGTCTTTTACAGAAACGCTTGTATTACGAGATCCAAAACTCCGATTGAGGCCCAATCAGACTCATTGGATCCGTATCTTCTTGAACTACAGTTTTTAGTAATCAAACACCAAATTCCAATCTGTCTAAGTCCCGGAAAACAGTCCCAAAGTGATTGGTCAGCAAGGTTTTCTTCAACAGTTGGTTCATTTTTCAGATTTGGGGTCCTTAACGGAAATGCTTATAAAACAAAATCTACAAATCGGATTTAGGTCCAATAGGTATCGTTGGATTCGTACTTTCCCGAAATACAGTTTCCATGTATCAAACATCTATTTTGGTTCTGTTTTGGTCCTGGAAAACTGGACAGAAATGACTGATCAGTAGCTTGTGTTCAACAGTTAAGGTTGTTTGGGATTTAATTCATAACTTGCTCATTTCTTAACATATTTGAGTGATTCCAAAGGGTTTTTGCCCTTAACTCATATATCTAGCATGCTAACATGTTTTAAACCATTTACCACATGAACCCAATGAATCTAGCATAAAAATATATATAGCATACAAAGGAAAGCTTTTTCTTAAACATTTTGGTATAAAACTTGATTTTCTCACTTTGGATCTAACTTTTGATTTCAAAAATACTTTGACACACATATAAAATACCAATACTCATGTAAATCATGAGTTTTTTTAAAGATTCAAAACAAAAGTTGCTTGGTTCATAAAGATCTACAAAAGAGAGCACAAAAATTATAAATTTTCAAATTTTCTTCTTGCAAGCCTTCTTGATTTTTTTTTCTCCTTTCTTCTTTTTCTCCATCAATGGCATCCTTCTTCCACTTATACTCTCTTCTTCTCTTTGTTCTTAGTTTAGTCATAGGTTTAGAAATCTAGTATAACTTAATGTATATATAATATACATGTAACACTTATAATTATAGAATATGTAACTCCCAATATAATTACATATACTAATTATCAATTTAATATATAAGTTATAAAAGTAGAAATTTAAAAGCCCTAAGGCTTGTTTGGCAAAACCATATTATTTTAAAATCAGATTTTAATAGTTAAGGTCTTGTTTGGATAAAACAGGTTTAAAACAAAAGTAAGGCCTTGTTTAGGAAAACGATTTAAAAAACTCTTTTAACTCTTTTAATAGATCCTTTAACACATATTCTTAATGTTATCCTTTAATTAATTAAATCTTAACATTAATTTAATTAATTAAAAGTGTAATATCAATTAATCACATAAAATTGTCACATTATAATTACTCGCTAATTATAACTTCATGTAACAATTACCACATCACTACATTATCTCAATTAAAATAAAACTATAACATAAAATCATTACATATTAATTAAATATTAAATAATCATTTAATTAATATAATACACTTAATTACATTACTCCATATTAATCACATAATCTCAATAAATAATTCAATTAAAATATTTATTTACTTCAATAAATATTAAATTAACATTTAAATTGTCTTCACACCAATTCACATATTTCACAATATATAACACATATACACATACTCGTACTTAAACATCTTAAAATAAGAATTTTATTTATTAAATTCTCATTTATTAATTCTTAAAAATCTGGGATGTCACATGCGGTTTATCTCATGCCTGGTGGATTCTTTTGTTATTCTATTCTTTATTTTTTTGTTGGAATAACCTGTCTATGATCCTTCGTATTCATTTTTTATTAAATTGTGTAAATGATCTGTCTACATGGATTACCGCATAGCGAGTAAAAATCCATTTGTAGTTTCGTATATTCTATTATACTCGTCTCAGATATCATTTCTTTTGTACTCGTCATGGAATATCATTTTCTTTGGTGTTTTTTTATGAGTTACTATTCATGGGTTACTATTCACTCTGGTATTATTCACTCGGTTATTCGGGGCACTTTTCGTGCCGGAGTACTATTCATGAGTTACTATTCACCCGATTACTATTCACTCTAGTATCATTCACTCGGGTATTCGGGACACTTTTTGCGTCAGGGTACTATTCACAGGGTACTATTCCCGAAGTACTATTTACGGGATAATATTCACCCGAAAAATATATTTCTTTTCTGACCAAGTTATTTTTGGTACATGAATATTATTCTTGAATTTTAATCTACAAAGCTGTATCATGTTGACAATTTGGATGTTATTGATTTCTGGATAAATTAAATTATAAATCTTTAAAATTTATCCTTGAACTTATTTTATTGAATTATTATGTCATTGTCATCATCCTCATGCTTATATTGTGATGAAAGTCATCTTTGGCTTACATGCATAGATGGACTTGGTATGACTTTGACCAGGGATTATTCGGTATAATCATGACTGTAATGTGATGAATGATGTGGTAAAAGTCCTCATTGGCCTGTAGTTCATTGATGGACAATTGTTGGTATGATTATGACCAGGGATTATTCGGTATAATCTTGACCATTGATGATTACATGAATATCCTTGGCCGTGGTGCAGGGATGATTCGATTTTATTTATTAAGTTGAGTCTCAGCGATAAAGTTGATGAAAAACTTTTTTAATTATAGAAGATAGTAGATTTTATGCTCTACTTGACTCTTCTAATGGATTGCATATTTTCGCTACAGTTGTTGATATAAAACTTGTTGTCTATTATATTTTATCAGTTGTTATACTGTTGAAGGCTAAGGATAATTTATTCTGCATTATCTTAGTCATAATATTTCTTACTTGGCTAGTTGAGCTCACCCTTTTTTTCATTGTTCTCTTCAGGAAATGAGAATAAAGCTGGGACAAGTCGGGGAATGGAGTGATGGTCCAGGATAAATGGCTTTAGTTGTCCTCACTATTCTACAAAATAATGTGATAATAATTATAATGAGCACACCATTGAGTGTGGATATTGTCTAGATGACAATATTCTTGTTTAAACTCTCAGCTATGTTTTGTCGTATTTTACACGAATGTTGTATAATTAAGTTGTATTTGAATTTATGTAAAATATAACTGGCGACTCAAGATGAGTGATGTATACCTATTTTGGGGGTGTCACAGTTGGTATCAAAGCTTAGGGATATGATCCCTGGCTGAGATTTGAAATTAGAACTAGGAGGGGAGAGTCGGATAATTCCTTCGCTAGTATGACCTACCTAAGTTTATTTGGTATTTAATTGGTCGGTCAGAATATAGGGATAATATGTGGCATGTCAATTAACCCTTATTTTGAAACTATATTCTAGAATGATATTTGAAATACAGGAGATGGGAAATGGGAAAATCATGATAGAGAGGAAATAACCGAGAAGGTACAATCCGAAAAGAAAGCAAGGTATTCTCATCTCTTCGAATATCAGGTACGTACGTAAATTTTGAGGGCGAAATTTTATAAGGAGGGGAGATTGTGTGATCCCAAATTTTATGAAATGAAAGTATTCAATTTTCTTATAATTATAATTTCGTAAATGGTTAAATTGATAAAAGGTTAAAGTTAAGGGTGATATGTGAAAATATTACAAAGTATACAAGTTGTTATAAAATATTCTTTTTGTCGGGGAATATCCATACGACGGCACAATCATTAGTGGAACCCACAACAGAAGTATCGTCGTAGTTAGAAAATGACAGAATTATCTTTTTATAAAAATAACGGTGAAGTGTTACCATTAAAACTGTTGAACTACCCGGTAGTAAAAGTATAGTAATACGCGTGGTTGCATGGTAGCACACGGTATTGATTATTGATGCTTACATAAGAAGTCACTCAGTTATACTCAATTATTGCTACAGTAATTGATGTATCATATCTCTCATATTATTGATTCAATTATTATCATAGTATCATCTGTATAATATGTTATATTATTAGATCAATAATTGAGACGATAAAGTTATTCATATTATTATTTCTAATATTGACAATGTTTAGAAGTTCTGTCAAGGAGAGGTTTGGCCACCTAATTGCGCGCCAATAAGGAGAAATCCTTATCGGAAGGCCCCCTCTTTCCTGGGAACAACCTGGTTGTTAAATATTGTGAGTTATAATATTAATGATGAATAAGTTCGTGTTGATTAAAGATGATGAATAATTGATGTCTGGAGGTTATATTGACCAATCGGGTAATTAACCAATAAATGCGCAATTAATTATTATTGATTCACATGATTATAACTATTTGTTCACATGTATATACTATTGATTCACATTCATTTACTATTAGGGGAGTTGGTGAAGATTGATAATACTTACATGACTAAGTTAAAAATGGAGGTATAGATGGAGGTACTATACTGTAATTCATATTTTCACATGTCTAGAACTATTGATTCACATGATTTACTATTGATTCACATGATTTATATTAGGGGAGATGGTGCAAGTTTGATAATACTTGCAGGACTAGATTAAAAATGAAAGAAAAGAGGAAGGTATTATACTGTCATATTTTGAGCCCCAAAACGTGCAATTATCGAAACTATGTATTCCTATAAATAGAAGCTCATTTCTTAATTATTTTTCACCAATTAACTAAAGCTATAGAGCAATTATTATAGAGAGAAACTATAGAGAGAAAGAAGAAGAGAAGTCTGCTACCTCACTATTCCAGTATTCAGTCTTGTTTTGAGGTAAGGGGTATTATTCTTTCGTATTCATGAAGAGAGTTATTTTCTTTCAATACTCGTAAGGGTTGTTATACCATTCTTTATTATTATGTTGGAATAACCTGTCTATGTAAAGTACCGCATACATGGTAAAATTCTTCTTTTATTCCATTCTTTATTATTCTGTTAGAATATCCTGCCTGTGCAGATTACGCATGACATGGTTCCATTCTTTATTATTCTATGGTAATATCATGTCTGTACAGATTACGTATGACCTGGTTCCGTTCTTTATTATTCTGTTGGAAAATCCTGTCTGTGCGGATTACGCATGACCTGGTTCCGTTCTTTATTATTCTATTGGAATAACCTATCTGTGTGGTCTATCGCATGCCTGGTGAATTCTTTTGTTATTCCATTCTTTATTATTCTGTTGGAATAACCTGTCTATGTGGATTACCGCATGCATGGTGAATGATCTTTCGTATTCATTCTTTATTAAATTGTGTAAATGATCTGTCTTGGTGGATTACAGCATGGCGAGTGAAAATCCATTTGCAGTTTTGTATATTCTATTATTCTCGTCTGAGATATCATTTCTTTTGTACTCGTCATGGAATATAATTTTCTTTGGATTTTTTTTATGAGTTACTATTCACCCAGTTACTATTCACTCTGGTATTATTCACTCGGGTATTCAGGGCACTTTTTGTGTCGGAGTACTATTCACGAGTTACTATTCACCCAATTACTATTCACTCTAGTATCATTCACTCGGGTATTCAGGACACCTATTCGCGTCGGGGTACTATTCCCGAGGTACTATTCACGGGGTATTATTCACCCAAAAAATATATTTCTTTTATATCCAAATTATTTTTGGTACATAAATATTATTCTTGAATTTTACTCTACAAAGCATTATCATGTTAACAATTTGGACGTTATTTATTTCTAGATAAATTAAATTATAAATCTTTAAAATTTATCCTTGAACTTGTTTTATTGAATTAATTTGTTATTGTCATCATCCTCATGCTTATATTGTGATGAAAGTCTTCTTTGGCTTACGTGCATAGATGGACTAGGTATGATTATGACCAGAGATTATTCGGTATAATCATGACTGTAATGTGACGAATGATGTGGTAAAAGTCCTCATTGGCCTATAGTTCATTGATGGACAGTTGTTGGTATGATTATGATCAGGGATTATTCAGTATAATCATGACCATTGATGATTACATGAATATCTTTGGCCGTGGTACAGGGATGATTCGATTTTATTTATTAAGCTGAGTCTCAACGATAAATTTGATGAAAAACTTTTTAAATCATAGAAGATAGTAGATTTTATGCTCTACTTGACTCTTCTAATGGATTTCTTATTTCTGCTGCAGTTGTTGATATAAAACTTGTTGTCTATTATATTCTATCAGTTGTTATACTGTTGAAGGCTAAGGATAATTTATTCTGCATTATCTTAGTCATAATATTTCTTATTGGACTAGTTGAGCTCACCCTTTCTTTCATTGTTCTCTTCAGGAAATGAGAATATAACTGGGACGAGTCGAGGAATGGAGTGATGATCCAGAATAAATGGCTTTAGTAGTTCTCACTATTCTACGAAATAATGTGATAATAATTGTAATGAGGACACCATTGAGTGTGGATATTGTCTAGATGACAATATTCTTGTTTAAACTCTCAACTATGTTTTGTCATATTTTACACGACTGTTGTAAAATTAAGTTGTATTTGAATTTATGTACCATATATGTAAGGCCCCAACTTTTATGAATAAAGATAAATTTCTCTCGATATATATTTTTGAATATTATGGTGTGGATTTGATATAATGTTATAGTTGTTGGTAGTATTTAGAAATTTTGCAAAGTATGAAAGTTGTTATATAATATTCGATTGGTCGGAGAATATTCGTTTTAACAGGGAATATTCGTACGACGGCACAATCATTGGTGGACCCCACAACGGAAGTATTGTCGTAGTAAGAAAATGACAGAATTATCTTTTTATAAAAATAACGGCGGAAGTGTTACCGTTAAAACTGTTGAACTACCCGGTAGTAAAAGTACAGTAATACGCGTGGTTGCATAATAATACACGGTATTGGTTATTGATGCTTACGTGATAAGTCACTCAGTTATACTTAATTATTACTACAGTAATTGTTGCATCATATCTCTCATATTATTGATTCGATTATTGTCACAGTATCATCTGCACAATATGTTATATTATTAAATCAATAATTGAGACGACAAAGTTATTCATATTATTAAATTGCAATATTTACAATGTCTAGAAATTCTGTCAATGAGAGGTTTGGTCACCTAATTCCGCGCCAATAGGGAGAAATCCTTATTGGAAAGCCACCCCTTTCCTGGGAACAACCTGGTTGTTAAATATTGTGAGTTATAATATTAATGATAAGCTCGTGTTGATTAAAGATGAATTTGATAGTTTCATTGTGTTGGGATTATTTATGTTAGTAGAAATCGACATTTATCTCGATAATAATTGATGTCTGGAGGTTATATTGTTCAATCGGATATTCAGGGCACTTTTTGTGTCGGAGTACTATTCACGAGTTACTATTCATGAGTTACTATTCACGAGTTACTATTCACAAGTTACTATTCATAAGTTACTATTCATGAGTTACTATTTATGAGTTATTATTCATGAGTTACTATTCACGAGTTACTATTCATAGGATACTATTCACCCGAAAAATATATTTCTTTTCGGTCCAAATTATTTTTGAGTACAATATTATTCCATGAGGAGATGTGCTAATTTTTCAGACCGTTGGTTGAAATTATAATAGTAAATCAATATGGATCGTTGGCTTAAAGTTTAATAATGAATCAGTATGGGTCGTTGGTTTAAAGTTTAATAGTGAATCAGTATGGATCGTTTGTTTAAAGTTTAATATGGACCGTCCGTTTAAAAGTAAATCAATCTGGATCGTTCATAAATTAGTTACTATTCAGTCCATTCTCCTATAAATAGAAGCTCATTCCTTCATTATTTCTTACGAATTCACTGAAACTCCTGAAAGAGAAATTATAGAGAGAAAGAAGAAGAGAAGCCAGCTACCTTTCTTTTCCAATATCCAGTTCTTCTAAGGTAAGGGGTGTTATTCTTTCGTATTCATGAAGAGAACTTCTGTTATTCCATTCTTTATTACTCTATTGGAATAACCTGTATACGTGATTTCCCCTATACATGGTGATCTTCTTTTGTTATTCCATTCCTTATTATTATGTTGGAATAACCTGTTTATGCGAAGTACCGCATACATGGTGAAATTCTTCTATTATTCCATTCTTTATTATTCTGTTGGAATATCCTGGCGGTGCGAATTTCGCCTGACTTGGTTCCATTATTTATTATTTCGTATTTATTATTCTGTCAGAATATCCTGTCTGTGCATTTTACGCCAGACCTGGTTCCATTATTTATTATTTCTCATTTATTATTCTGTCGGAATATCCTGTCTGTGCGTTTTACGCCGGACTTGGTTCCATTATTTATTATTCTGTCAGAATATCTTGTCTGTGCTTTTACGCCAGACCTGGTTTCATTATTTATTATTCTGTCAGAATATCCTGTCTGTAAGCGTTTACACCGGACCTGGTTCCATTATTTATTATCTTATTAGGAATAACCTATTTGTGCAGTCTCTATCGCATGCATGGTGAATTCTTCTATTATTCTATTCTTTATTATTCTGTTGGAATAACCTGTCTATGTGGATTACCACATGCATGGTGAGTGATCCTTTGTATTCATTCCTTATTAAATTTTGGAAATGATCTATATACGTGGATTACCGCATGGCGGGTGAAAATCCATTCGCAGTTTCATATATTCTTTATTATACTCAGTTGGTTAAAGTTTTGACTTCTATACACCATACAATTAGTGCAATATCCTTGATATTTGCGCTTCATCCAGTATCTTTTCATGGAAATATTCTTCTGAACATTCTTAAATCTTACTCTATAAAGAAGTATCATGTTGACAATTTGGACGTTATTAGTTCTTGGATAAATTAATTCTTAAACTTGTTTTATTAAATTATTATGTCATTGTCATCATCATCATGCTTATATTGTAATGAAAGTCATCTTTGGCTTACGTGCATAGATGGACTTAGTATGTTTGCTACACTTGTGGGTCCAAGGATCACTTTGCTCGTGAGTGCCCTAAGAAGAAAGCTGGAGAAACAACAGGAAGCAAGGGACGTAGTACTGGAAATACTTGGGCCATTACTGGGCCAACGACATCAAACAAACCCACAGCCAGAACATTTAACATGACTGTGCAAGATGCTATGCAATCAAAGGATGTGGTGTTAGGTATTATCCCAATCAATGATATTGATGCTTATGTATTATTTAATTTGGGTGCTACTTGCTCATTTATATCTGATGAATTTTCTATGAGATTAGGATTGCCTAGTGAAGAATTGAATTTCCCTTTAAACATAGAAATTGCGAATAAGGAAGTAATTCATGTTAGGTTCATATACAAGAACTGTAGGGTGAATATTAAGGTAAATATTTTGATGGTAGATTTAATTCCGATTAGGCTTGGAGAGTTTGATGTTATTTTGGGAATGGATTGGTTGTTCAATTGTGGAGCGATAATTAAGTGCCAAAAGAAATGTGTAAACCTTATGACTCTGTCAAAGGTAGTTTTCAATGGTAGCAAATCACCTAGACAAATGAAATGTCTGACAATTATGTAGGCCAAAAAGTTGTTAAGGCTATGTGGGTTATTTAGCTTACATAGTCGATACTCAGAAGAAGGGTGTGAAACTAGAAGAAATACTAGTAGTTAGGGAATTTATGGACGTGTTTTCGGAGGATTTACCAGGACTTCCACCTGACAGAGAAATTGAGTTCGTGATCAACTTAGCGCCAGGAACCGCTCCGATATCGAAAGCCCCATACAGAATGGCTCCGTTAGAGATGAAGGAACTGATGGTACAACTGCAGGAGCTGTTGGACAAGAAATACATTCAGCCGAGTGTGTCATCGTGGGGAGCACCGGTGTTATTCATAAAGAAGAAGGATGGGTCAATGCATCTTTGCATTGATTATAGGGAATTAAACAAAGTCACTATTAAGAATAAATATCCATTGCCGAGAATAGATGACTTGTTTGATCAGTTAAAGGGTGCCAGATATTTCTCTAAAATAGATTTGAGGACTGGGTATCACCAACTGAAAGTGAGGAAGGAGGACGTTCCGAAGACGGCATTCCAAACTCGGTATGGACATTACGAGTTTTTGGTGATGTCTTTTGGTTTGACAAACGTTCCTGCAGCGTTCATAGATTTGATGAACAGGGTGTTTAAACCATTTTTAGACAAGTTTGTGGTGGTGTTTATCGATGATATTCTGGTGTACTCTAGAACTCAAGAAGAATACGTGGAACACTTACGTCTAACGCTGGAGGCGCTAAGAAAGGAAAAGTTGTACGTAAAATTCTCTAAATGTGAATTCTGGTTAGAACATGTACAATTTCTTGGGCACGTAATCGACAAGGATAGAATTTCAGTGGATTCATCAAAGGTCGAAGCTGTGATAAATTGGGAACAACCAAGAACTCCATCAAAAGTAAGAAGTTTCTTGGGATTAGCAGGGTATTATAGACGGTTTATTCAGGATTTCTCCAAGATTGCCACTCCGTTGATAAATTTGACGAGAAAATCTGTAAAATTTGTTTGGACAGAGAAGTGTGAAGGAAGTTTCCAGGAATTGAAAAAGAAGCTAAGCATGGCACCTGTGTTGTCATTACCAGATAATACAAGAAATTTTGTGGTGTACAATGATGCTTCACACAAAGGATTAGGGTGTGTCCTTATGCAGAATAGAAAAGTCATCGCGTATGCATCAAGGCAATTGAACGACTACGAAAAAGGGTATCCAACTCATGATTTAGAGTTGGCGGAAGTTGTGTTCGCACTAAAGATATGGAGACACTATCTCTACGGAAATAATTTGTGATCTACACAGACCATAAAAGTCTGAAGTATATTTTCACTCAAAAAGACTTGAACATACGTCAAAGGAGATGGATGGAATTGACAAAGGATTATGATTGTGAGATCTTTTATCATCCAGGCAAAGAAAACGTGGTTGCAGATGCCTTGAGTAGGAAAGGTAGAGAAACGTTGATGCTGTTAACTGATAAGGAGGAGCTTATTACAGCAATGTCAAGATTAGAGTTGGAAATCAAATTTCCAAAAGAATCCGATAAGAAATTGTACCAGATGGAAGCCAGTCAAACGTTGGTGGACAAAGTGAAGAACGCTCAACTGCAGGATGAGGAATGCAAAAAAATAAGAGAAAGTGTGGTCGAGGGAAAAGAAGTGAAATACAAGGTTGATACTGATGGAATGCTGAGATTCGGGGGACGAATCTGGGTTCCATCAGTACCAGGCATTAAAGAGGACATCTTGACAGAAGCCCATAGCTCGAGATATTCGATTCATCCAGGAAGTATGAAGATGTATCAAGATTTGCGACGACATTTTTGGTGACCAAATATGAAAAGAGACGTTGCAGAATGTGTTGCAAAGTGCTTAACATGTCACAGAGTCAAGGCCGAGCATCAAAGACCAAGTGGGTTACTTCAACCGTTGGAGATACCGGAATGGAAATGGAAACATATCACAATGGATTTTGTGGTAGGTCTCCCAACGACTCAGAAAGGATATGATGCGATTTGGGTGATAATGGACAGATTGACAAAATTTGCACACTTTTTGCCAATAAAGATTAGATTCAATCTTGATCAGCTGGAAAAACTATATGTTAAAGAGATCATTGCAAGACATGGAGTTCCAATGTCAATTGTGTCAAATAGAGATCTCAGGTTCACATCAAACTTCTGGAAGAGACTACAAAAATGTATGGGAACACAGTTTCGATTGAGTACGGCATATCATCCGTAAAAAGATGGCCGAAGCGAACGAATGATTCAGACATTGGAAGATATGTTGAGAGCATGCGTCATGGATTTCAAAGGAAGCTGGGATGAACAAATATCGTTGGTTGAATTTGCCTACAATAACAGTTACCACGCAAGCATCGGCATACCGCCTTACGAAGCATTGTACGGCAAGAGGTGCAGAACTCCACTGTGCTGGGATGAAGTCGGTGAACGTCAACTGTTAGGACCAGAATTGGTACAACAAACTGCTGAGGTTGTCAAACTCATCAGGACAAGATTGATAGCTGCTCAAGACAGGCAAAAGAAATATGCTGATCAACACAGACAAGATCGTGCATTCAATGTAGGAAATTATGTTTTCCTAAAAGTTTCTCCTTAGAAAGGAAAAATTCGATTTGGTAAAAAGGGGAAACTAAGCCCGAGATTTATTGGACCCTTCGAAGTACTGTGAAAAGTTGGAGAGTTGGCTTACGAGGTAGCTCTACCTCTAGAATTGCAAAACATTCATAATGTTTTTCACGTTTCGGTGTTACGACCATATAAGTCCGATTACAAGCATGTGATCGAGTACGAACCATTGCAATTTGAGAAAGAATTATCCTATTAAGAGGTTCTTATCCAGATAGTCGACAGGAAAGAAAAAGTGCTCAGAAATAAAGTGATACCTTCTGTGAAGGTGATATGGAGGAACCACAATGTCGAAGAGGCTACGTGGGAACTCGAAGCTGAAATGATGAAAAATTACCCTGAGTTATTTGTTTAATCTATGTCTTCGATTCTGGGGACAGAATCTTTGTAAGTATGGGAGAATGTGACGAATGAATTGTTTGAATTGTGATTCTAAGGACAGAATCCTTGTAAGGAGGGAATGATGTAACATTTCAGAATTTTTAATTGTTATATTAAATATTTATTGATTTATTTAAGTATTTAATGGATGTGTTTATTGTTGAATAAATAATTGTTCAAATTTGATTCAATTTGGTTAACTATTTGTTAAATAAATAATTAAGGAAATTAATTATTTTATGCTAATTTAATTTAATTATTAAGTTAAAGAGTTTTGATTAATTGAATTGTTATTCTTTTTATTTGAATTTGTACTTAAAAGGATGTGTTAGTTGATTAAATAAAGTTATAATTATATAGAAAATTATAATGTTGTGGTATTGATTTATGTGATGAAGTAATTTAATAAATTGTTATTAGAATTAATTTAATTTAATAAAATTATGACAAATAATCTTTTATAAGTAGTTATGAAAATAACTTAAAGGAGTTTTAATTCAGTTTTGCCAAACAAGGCCTAATGCCTATTAAGTCTTTAATCTAATTGTGTTTTACCAAACAAGGCATAAGGATTAATTGATTATTTTTTTAGTGGTTAGCCAAACAAGCCTTATGGCTTTTGGTTTTCAAAATAAAAATAATTGATGTCAGTTAAGTTAGTATTATATTATATAATTCATATATATTATATCTTATATGCGTTATATTCTAAGACGTAAGAATAGAGGAGGGAGGTAAGAGAGAAGAAAAGAAAAACTCAGAGGAAGAAGAAGAAGAAGAGAAGAAGAAAAGTGAGAGAATCCTAGAGAATTGGGAGTGAAGAAGAAAAAAGTTTGACAATCAAAGAGATAGTGTCATCATCTTCTTCAAGGTATAATCTTACTCTTTTAGTTTTTAATGGTTTAGTTTTTCTCTTCCCTAATTCTCTGTAAAATCCTTGTGTAAGGATAAATTATATGTTATGTATGTGATTTTATATGATAATCTATTGTTGTTAAACTATTTTCTTAAGCTACAATTGAGAATAGTCCATGAATTTATATTATGTATATGGTTGTGAAGAAAAACTATTTTTTTTACAGAGTTTTTGTGTATATATATATTGTTTGGTTTAAGGTAGAAATTAAGGGTTTATTTGTTGTTTAGTTGATAAATTAATTATTGAATGTGGTAGAGTATGTATAAACTTTGATAAAGTGCTTTAAATTAACTGTTTTGGTTGAAAAACAAAATCAGTGTTTATTTTCATTTAAAACATCAAAAAGTGAGTTTTTATTAAAAATAGTGAAATTTGATGTTTTAAATTTGTTGTTTATGTTGTTGTATGGGTAGAAACATGTTAGGAATTCTTGAATTATGTTTACATGAAGTCTTTATATGAATTACATATGAATTAGACTGTTAGAAAGGAGCTTGTAGGCCAAAATTGGCTTTTGTTCATACTGTTGCCGAAGCTGTCAGTCGAAGACTGCAGTTTTGCGTCGCAGCGCTGCTTGGCAGTATTAATCTCGCGTCGCAGTGTCGGATCCACGCCGCAGCATGACCTGGTAGTATTATTGTCACGCCGCAGCGCCATATCCGCGTCGCAGCGCCGCACCACAGTATAAACTGTGGCGCCACAGCGCGAGTTAGCAGAATGGTCTGACAGTGTACTTTTTGTACTCGAAATTTGAAGGAATTGTTATGGGATAATAGTAGGACTGTAAAATGTTAATTTTAGTATTTCTATACTATGAATAAGCATGTTATCAACGATTAACTTGTGTTATAACTTGATTATGTGATTAAATAATCAAACCTACATGATGAATATAGTTAGTTAAGTTTGTAAAATGGTACTGACTAATTATGTCATGATGACATATGTTTATAGGATATTGTGATTTGAATTGTTCGGTTTAGCTCACGAGCAAGGCAAGTTCTCTAATCTATTTTCTTATTCAAGCAATTATTGTTTCCAATTTGATTACCTTATAAATGATGCAAGTTTTCTAATCTATTATCTTTTTGAATCAACTATTGTTTCCAATATAATAATGCAAGGTTTCTAAACTTTGATTTTGATATTGAACAAGTTATTCTTGTATTTAACTTGTTGTTTAGTATGCCCAAATATATTTGAATATTTTTATCGTTCATATTGCCATGCATGCTTAGTATTCAATTCTAAATAACATTGGCTTAATATTGTTCAAGCAAGGTGTTTTATAGTTATTCAAGTTGTATGCTATTAGATTATTCCTAAAGCATGACTTTAATTTACCATGTTGATTCAATTACGATTATTCTATAGTATGATGTTATTGGTTTCATTTAACTAATCCTTAGTTGATGTTCATTGAATTCCAAATTACCCTGAAATGTATCCAAACCAAACTCACTTTGGTGCGGACTTGTACTATAAATACTGAGATGAACAACCCTATTATTAGGGGTAACTTACGCTTAGCGTTGAAATATTTGTGCACAATACATTGTACGAAAGGCTGATCCCCCTAAGTACGAAAAGTCCCTATAGTCTTATGATTGTTAAAGTTTAAGTTGAAAAATTACTTATAACTATGGATATAGTTCGTGGTCTTAGGACCCTCAGTTATATACTTCAAAATGTTGATAAATCATATTGTTGAATTCTTTCGATCCTCTTATTTGACAGTTGTTGTAAAGATTTTCGTTCCTTATTGTTTCAAGTGAGCTTTGTTTGCTCACTCTTGCTTCTATAACTATTACAGTTAAAGACGAGAAGGTTGATGTACCTAGCACCAGTAAGGGAAAAGGAAAGATGAACAAGTGTTGAAGACTTATAATATGTTCATATTTGATTATCAGATTTTAAATTAAATGGTTGTAATGAAGTTTATTTATTTAATTTTCCGCATTTGAATGATTGTGTTTAAAGGTTAGATAACCTGGGAGATTTTTATTATGTAACCCTTTAATGGGAAAGGTTTTATTTATCCAGTTTTATTGTGATGGGTAGTTAGATATGAATGTTTGATTTAGTGAGCACCAAATCCTGTGGGAATGAAGTACCTGGGTTTGGGGGTGTCAAAAAATTAATTCTTGAACTTGTTTTATTGAATTATTATGTCATTGTCATCATCATCATGCTTATATTGTAATGAAAGTCATCTTTGGATTACGTGCATAGATGGACTTAGTATGGTTATGACCAGGGATCATTCGGTATAATCATGACCTGCAATGTTATAAATGATGTGGTAAAAGTCCTCAGTGGCCTATAATGCATTGATAGACAGTTTTTGGTATGATTATGACCAGGGATTATTCGGTATAGTCATGACCATTGATGATTTAATGAATATCCTTGGCCCGTAGTACATGGATGATTAGAAGATGTGGTTTATTTATTAAGCTGAGTCTCAGCGATAAAAGTTGATGAAAACATTTTTAAATCATAGAAGATAGTAGGTTTTATTCTCTACTTGACTCTTCTAATGGATTGCTTATTCCGCTACAGTTAAACTTGATGTCTATTATATTTTATCAGTTTAACATTATTGAAGACTATTGATAATTTATTCTACATTATCTTAGTTATAATATTTCTTACTGGGCTAGTTGAGCTCACCCTTTCTTTCACTGTTCTCTTCAGGAAATGAGAGTATAGCTGGGACGAGTCGGTGAAAGGAGTGATGGTCCAGAAGATAACATTAGTAGTCCTCACTATTCTGTTAAATAGTGTGACAATAAATGTAATGAGGACTCTTTTGAGTGTGGATATTGTCTAGATGACAATATTCCTATTAAAACTCTCACTTTATGTATTGTCGTATATTACACGACGCTTGTATAATTAAGTTTGTATTTATATTTTGTACCATGTATTTGGCGACTCAAGATGGGTGATGTATACCTATTTTGGGGGCATCACAGTTGGTATCAAAGCTTAGGGATATGATCCCTGACTGAGATGTGAGATAAGAACTAGGAGGGGAGAGACGGGAAATTCCTTCGCTAATATGACCTACCTAAGTTTATTTGGTATTTAATTGGTCGGTCAGAATATAGGGATAATATGTGATATGTTAATTAACCCTTGTTTTGTTGCAGTATTTGTAAATGGCATCCAAAAATGTTGAAGACCATTGAGTCACCAACGATCAATGCCCAGGGTAATGTGCAACAATAAGACAATAATCCTCATGAAAACAATAACACCGATGAAATGGTGAATGATGGGATGGTCAAAGGCTTTATGTAATTCATGAAATAACAGACGAAGGCGGCTCCTGTACAAAATGCAGGTGAAAACAATGACAACTCTCGGACGGTACCGCTAAGCAGTTCAAGGAGCTGGGACCACCGGAGTTTTTTGGAGAGCCAAAACCACTTAAGGCGGAGACATGGATAAAGCAGATCAACAAGATATTTGATGTCTAAAGATGCTCCGAGGAGCAAAAGGTTCCCTTTGCCACCTTCATGTTGCGTGTAGAGGCAGATTACTGGTGGGAATCTGTAAAGCATACTCAACCTGCCGCACTGAAGATGTCTTGGGAGAAGTTCCAAGAGCTGCTCAACGACAAGTACTTTCCTGAAAGTATTCGTCACATGAAGGAGGTAGAGTTCATCAAGCTTGAGCAAAACAATATGACCATGGCGTAGTACGAAGCTAAGTTTGCTGAGTTGTCTCGGTTTGCGTCCCACTTGGTTGATAATGAGTAGAGAATGACGCGGATGTTTCTAAGAGGTTTGAAACACGAGATACGTCAATACCTTATCTCTCATAAACTGTGTTTGTATTCAGATGTTGTTAATAGGGCTCAGTTATTGGAGCGCGATAATGAGTCAACCCAACCAAGAGAGAGCAACCGACAAGTCGATAATACCAGTGGTTGCAGTCATCGAAGCGGTGACAACAAACGTGGAGGGAATCAACATGCCAGAAATGATAACCACTTCGGTGGTAATCATGGCCAAGACAATAGTAGTGGAAGATTCAAGAAGAGAAGTTTCAGCAAAGATGGAAAGACGTCAGCACCAACGGCCATTGTTAAGGAAGGAGAATGACCATCGGTCGTATGTTACAAATGTGGAGGGGAAGGACACATAAGTCCAGACTGAACGATGCAGTACAAAGCATGTTATAATTGTGGAAAAGAAGGCCACCTAGCCCAATTTTATCATGCACCAAAGTCAAGTCCAGCTGGGATGGAGGCATCAAAGGGTGTCCTAGACAAGACAAAATCGGTAGTTCAAGGGAGAGCATTTGTCGTAACCTCCCAAAAAGCGAGGAATCCGAACGAGGTGATCACGGGTAAGTTAACCATAAACTCTAGCGAAGTTTATACTTTATTTGATACCGGTTCTACCCATTCCTTTATTTCTCCTACTTGCGCTCAACGTTTAAATTTGACTCCAGAGAAATTAGACTTTGACTTATCTGTTGAAACTCCATTGGGAGAAACCTTCATTACATCCACGGTTTATAAGTCTTGTTTGATTCAAATCGGTAACCGCACGTTACCTGTCGATCTTATTTCTTTGAAGATACTTGCATTTGATGTGATTTTAGGGATTGATTGGTTAAATACTCATCATGCTAAAATCGATTATTTTCGTAAGGTTGTTAGCTTTCATATTCCTAACCAACCTATTATGTGAATTTAAGCAGCCAAACCATTAAAATCCATCACTGTCATCTCAAGCCATAAAGCTATTCATTTATTGAAAAATGGATGTCAAGCTTTCTTAGCTCATGTCACGGATCTAAACAAAAATACGTCAGTTTTGAATGATATTTTTATTGTTAATGAATTTCCTGACGTATTCCCTGAAGAACTTCCTGGCCTACCCCCAGAGCGTGAAATTGAATTTTTTATCGATCTTGAAACTGGTACAAAAACCATTTCCAAAGCCCCATATCGAATGGCTCCTATTGAACTTCAGGAGTTAAAAACCCAACAACAGGAATTTTTAGACATAGGTTTCATTCGTCCTAGTACGTCTCCTTGGGGTGCTCCTATTCTTTTCGTGAAGAAGAAAGATGGAAGTATGCGACTTTGTATTGATTATCGGGAGTTGAATCATGTCACCATCAAAAATAGGTACCCGTTACCTCGTATTAATGATCTGTTTGACCAGTTGTAAGGCGCCAAATTCTTTTCAAAGATCGATCTTCGTTCTGGATATCATCAGTTGAAGATTAAAACTGATGACATTCCAAAGACTGCTTTCAGAACTCGGTACGGGCATTATGAATTCCTAATCATGTCTTTTGCATTGACTAATGCTCCTGCTGCCTTCATAGACATGATGAACTGAGTATTCAAGGAATATTTGGATCACTATGTGGTCGTCTTTATTGATGACATCCTCATATACTCCAAAACCCGTTAAGACCATGAGCAACACTTAAGGCTAATACTTCAAAAGCTTCGTGAAAACAAGCTATATGCCAAGTTGAAGAAATGCGAGTTCTGGCTTGAGGAAGTAGCATTCCTTGGGCACGTAGTATCAAGTCATGGAATATCTGTTGACCCAGCAAAGATTGAAGCAATTCAAAGCTGGGAGCAACCTAAGTCAGTGACCGAGGTACGTAGCTTTCTCGGCTTAGCTGGTTATTATCGGAGATTCGTAGAAGGGTTTTCTCGAATCGCTACTCCATTAACGCAGCTAACTCAAAAAGATACAAAATTTGTTTGTTTAGAGCGAGGAATATGAGAAGAGTTTTCAAGAACTTAAGGGTAGACTCATTTCAGCACCTGTTCTGACAATACTATCTGGCACGGAGGGATTTTTCATTTACAGTGATGCTTCAGGCAAAGGGTTAAGATGTGTTCTCATGAAACATGGGAAAGTTATAGTCTATGCCTCACGACAACTCAAAGAATATGAGAGGAATTATCCTACTCATGATCTAGAGTTGGCCGCTGTCATTTTTGCGCTAAAGATTTGGAGGCATTACCTGTATGGAGAGAAGGTGGAGATCTATACGGATCATAAAAGCCTCAAATATTTCTTCACTCAGAAGGAACTCAACATGCGGCAACGACGTTGGCTTGAGCTATTGAAAGATTATGATCATACCATCCTGGAAAAGCAAACGTAGTAGCTAACGCATTGAGTAGAAAATCATACACGAGTGCATTATTGTCAACGCAAGGGCCCATTTTGTATGACTTACGAAGGATGGAGATAGAGTTAAAGACTCCAGGGACCCATATAATGATGGGGAATATACGAGTAGAACTGACTTTAATCGATAAAGTTAAAGCTGCTCAAGCTACAGACCTGGAGCTGATGCTTATGAAGAAGAAAGTGGAAGAAAGTACTATTCCGAAAGCAAGAATCGATGAAGAAGAAATACTTTGAGTCAACTCCAGACTTTGTGTTCCTAACGATTCTGACTTGAAGTATAAAATCACGATGGAGGAGCACAACACACCGTTTGTAATCCATCCTGGGAGTACCAAAATGTATCGTGATCTTCGTCATACATTTTGGTGGAGAAATATGAAGAGAGAGATAGCATTGTTTATCTCAAGGTGTCTAACTTGTCAATGAGTCAAGATGGAGCATCAAGTGCCAAAAGATCCATTGCAACCACTTGAAATTCCAGAATGGAAGTGGGAGAACATTACTATGGATTTCGTTACTGGTCTTCCCGAGGTTTCTCAAGGCATAGATGTGATTTAGGTCATTGTTGATAGATTGACCAAATCTGCTCATTTTTTACCGATATGAGAAACTTATAGACTTGAACGTCTTGCTAGTATGTAAATAAATGAGATTGTAAGATTGCATGGTATGCCAGTATTCATAGTTTTTGATAGAGACCCAAGATTCACTTTAAGATTTTGGGTTAGTTTGCAAAAAGTTATGGGCACGGATTTACGATTTAGTTCGGCATATCATCCTCAGACGAACGGACAATCAGAGAGGACTATTCAAACTCTTGAAGATTTTTAAGACTCTGTGTCCTTGACTTCAAGGGAAGTTGGGACAAGTTCTTACCATTGGTGGAGTTTTCCTACAACAACAGTTATCAAGCAAGTATTGGCATGGCTCCATTCGAGGCGTTGTATGGAAGAAAGTGTCATTCTCTAGTATTCTGGGATGAGGTGGGAGAAACAACCTTGTTGGGACCGAATTTGGTACGTATGACTACAGAAAAGATTCAAACGATCCAACAACGTATAAAAACTTCACAAGATCGACAAAAGAGTTATGTTGATCTTCATCGAAAGGACGTGGAATTCGATATTGGAGATCATGTGTTGTTACGTGTTGCTCAATAGAAAGGAGTTACAAGATTTGGAAAGAGAGGAAATCTCAATCCTCGATTCATTGGCCCATTTATAATCCTCGAACGAGTAGGAACTGTGGCTTATAGACTCGCCTTACTGCCAAGTATGTCTCGTGTTTATAATGTTTTTCACATATCTATGTTACGTAAATATGTGAAAGACCCGAACCACATTATTGAATTAGAACCGGACGAGATAGAGGAAGATTTAACGTATGAAGATTTACTTGTTAAAATCTTGGATAAGAAGGATCATATTTTACGTTCTAAAGTTATACCTTAAGTCAAAGTTTTGTGGGGAAACCACGACGTGGAGGAAATGACCTGGGAGTTAGAATCTGATATGAAGTCAAGATATCCTCACCTCTTCGATATATCAGATACGTACCCTAATTTCGAGGACAAAATTTCATAAGAAGGGGAGGTTGTAAGGCCCCAACTTTTATAAATAAAGATAAATTTCTCTCGATATATATTTTTGAATATTATGGTGTGGATTTGATATAATGTTATAGTTGTGGGTAGTATTTAGAAATTTTGCAACGTATGAAAGTTGTTATATAATATTCGATTGGTCGGGGAATATTCATTTTAACAGGGAATATTCGTACGACGGCATAATCATTGGTGGACCCCACAACGGAAGTATTGTCGTAGTAAGAAAATGACAGAATTATCTTTTTATAAAAATAACGGCGGAAGTGTTACCGTTAAAACTGTTGAACTACCCGGTAGTAAAAATACAGTATGGACCGTTGAAATTAAAATAGCAAATCAATATGGATCGTTGGTTTAAAGTTTAATAGTAAATCAGTATGGACCTTTGGCTTTAAGTTTAATAGTGAATCAGTATGGACTGTTGGTTTAAAGTTTAATATGGATCGTCCGTTTAAAATTAAATCAATCTGGAGCGTTCATGAATTAGTTACTATTCAGTCCATTCTCCTATAAATAGAAGCTCATTCCTTCATTATTTCTTACGAATTCACTGAAACTCTTGAGAGAGAAATTATAAAGAGAAAGAAGAAGAGAAGTCAGCTATCTTTCTTTTCCAATATCCAGTTCTTCTAATGTAAGGGTGTTATTCTTTCGTATTCATGAAGAGAACTTCTGTTATTCCATTCTTTATTACTCTATTGGAATAACCTGTATAAGTGGACTCCCCTATACATGGTGATCTTCTTTTGTTATTTCATTCCTTATTATTATGTTGGAATAACCTGTTTATACGAAGTACCGCATACATGGTAAAATTATTCTATTATTCCATTCTTTATTATTCTATTGGAATATACTGTCGGTGCAAATTTCACCTGACCTGGTTCCATTATTTATTATTTCGCATTTATTATTCTGTCGAAATATCCTGTCTATGTGTTTTATGCTGGACCTGGTTCCATTATTTATTATTTCGCATTTATTATTCTGTCGAAATATCATGTCTGTGCGTTTTATGCCGGACCTGGTTCTATTATTTATTATTCCGCATTTATTATTCTGTCAGAATATCCTGTTTGTGCGTTTATGCCAGACCTGGTTCCATTATTTATTATTTCGCATTTATTATTCTGTCGGAATATCCTGTCTATGCATTTACGCCGGACCTGGTTCTATTATTTATTATCCTGTTAGGAATAACTTGTCTGTGCGGTCTCTATCGCATGCATGGTGAATCTTTCTGTTATTCCATTCTTTATTATTCTGTTGGAATATCCTGTCTATGTGGATTACCACATGCATGGTGAATGATCCTTTGTATTCATTCATTATTAAATTATGAAAATGATCTGTATACGTGGATTACCGCATGGCGGGTGAAAATTCATTTGAAATTTTATATATTCTTTATTATACTCAGTTGGTTAAAGTTTTGACTTCTATACTCCATGAAATTGGTGGAATATCCTTGATATTTGCGCTTCATCCAGTATCTTTTCATGGAAATATTCTTCTGAGCATTCTTAAATCTTACTCTATAAAGAAGTATCATGTTGATAATTTGGACATTATTGGTTCTTGGATAAATTAATTCTTGAACTTGTTTTATTGAATTATTATGTCATTGTCATCATCCTCATGCTTATATTATAATAAAAGTCATATTTGGCTTACGCGCATAGATGGACTTAGTATGATTATGACCAGGGATCATTCGGTATAATCATGACCTGCAATGTTATAAATGATATGGTAAAAGTCCTCAGTGGCCTGTAATGCATTGATGGACAGTTTTTGGTATGATTATGACCAGGGATGATTTGGTATAGTCATAACCGTTGATGATTTAATGAATATCCTTGGCCCGTAGTACAGGGATGATTAGAAGATGTGGTTTATTTATTAAGCTGAGTCTCAGCGATAAAAGTTGATGAAAACATTTTTAAATCATAGAAGATAGTAGGTTTTATTATCTACTTGACTCTTCTAATGGATTGCTTATCTCGCTGCAGTTAAACTTGATGTCTATTATATTTTATCAGTTTAACATTGTTAAAGACTATTGATAATTTATTCTACATTATCTTAGTCATAATATTTCTTACTGGGCTAGTTGAGCTCACCCTCTCTTTCACTGTTCTCTTCAGGAAATGAGAATATAGCTGGGACGAGTCAGGGAAAGGAGTGACGGTCCGGAAGATAGCATTAGTAGTCCTCACTATTCTATTAAATAGTGTGAAAATAAATGTAATGAAAACTCTTTTGAGTGTGGATATTATCTATATGGCAATATTCCTAATAAAACTCTCAGTTTATGTATTGTCATATATTACACGACGGTTGTATAATTAAGTTTGTATTTATATTTTGTACCATGTATTTGGCGACTCAAGATGGGTGATGTATAACTATTTTGGGGGTGTCACAATGTATCTGGAGACTCAAGATGGGTGATGTATACCTGTTTTGGGGGCGTCACACAATGGCTTAACATCCCCTTCTGGTGCCAGGCCTTCAGCCCAAATTAAGGTCAGTAAAATGCTCCCGAACATGACTCATAAATAGTATATAAGCATTTCACTTATTCAATCACCTTCCCCATTATCTCTTTATTTTTATTAGTATAACTTTAATTTCTTATCAATATCTGAATTAATCATTATATCTTAGACATTGAGTCTTTCTTTAACATCTTGAAGCTTGTTCAAACAGTTGTTTGGATAGTCATTCTTATTTTCTTAAGTCATCTTGCTTTTTCCAATTTGTTAAATGCTTATTGAGTTAACATGTCCTTGTTTTAGGAATAAATGGAAATGTTTAACAATCAAGGAGTAGAGCTTATCCCTTTTTGGTAGTCTGCAGATACACTCTACGATCTGGGCTTAGAGCTCTACGATTGTAAGGTTAAGCTCTACAAATGTGTAGTTTTGGGTCACTCTACGATTCATTAGAATGACTCTGGAATCATACAAAGTTACTTTATGAATATATGGAAGTGTTATCCACTTTGTGCCATCACTCTACGATTTGGTGGAACTGTTCTAAGCTCGTCTCTGGCACCCTAGATTTGACTCTACGACTTGCAGGAGTCACTCTATGATCTTGCCTGACACTCCACGATTTGACACTATGATCAGACATTTCACTCTACGATTTGATCAACCACTCTACGATCGACCAATCTAGTTAGTCGACGATCGACAGGTTCAACCACTCTATGATTGAGGTTCATTCTACGATTCTTAATTGAGGAAAACTTATGACTTCCATTTTAAAATACATTCTTTGGCTGATCATTTCAAAATTATAATCTATTATTTAAACTGACTTATGAACATTAGATTAAGCATGACTTAGAACATGGTTTACTAACTCAAGGAATAAAGATTTAAGAAGTCACAACAGCTTTTTCAACATTTGATGGCTGACACAGAACAATCTTGGGTCTATCACTCTACGACAGGCCTTGAACACTAGTTTGTTTGTTTAGGAAGCTAAAACCAAGAAAACTATACAATTTAGAGGTATTGAGACATGGTATAGACATCAAGTCAGACATAGATCCTTCTTGTGTTTATAATGCTTTTCCATAATGCATTCATTTTTAATTTAGGTTAGAGTTTAACTCACTTATTAGGTTACTGATGAAAGTAGTATGCCCTCAAGCAAATCACATTGGATGTGATAAGCATTTACTTTGTAATATTATTCATTTATTAATAAGAGAATTTATTTAATACAAAAGACATTCTTTATCCATGTTAATTAGTTGAATTTATAATTGTGATAAACTTGTAGTTTTGGAGCAATAAGAATCACGATGATGATCATGCTAATGAGATCTAAATTCTAGATAACTCTTAAACTAAAATATTCATAATCGTATGGATAACTAATGTGGGATTACTAATTTCGGATAGATTAGTACATACTATACTTTCTCTGTTGATGAAGAGGGTGATTGATCTCATAATCATTTGTGTGGAGACACTAAAGCTAGTATGTAGGTGCTTATTGGAGATTAAGTTCACTGAATGTGACTTGTATAAAGGAACCCTAATGGAGTTTTACTTGTCTGTCCATAGGCGTTAGTAAAGTGATAGTAGTGCAAATGATCATTGGACTTGAGATCATCATAGTATCTTGTATATACTGAGTTATGTTTTGACATATTACTTAATACTATAGGGTATGTTGTATGGTATGCTCGGATATAATAAAGTATATATGGAGATAAGTGAATGATCAACAAAAGATCTACCACTTCTAGTAAAGCGAGAGAATGTTCTATATATGTGATTCGATAAAATGACAACTCGGAAATCCCTGGTCTGGATTGAATGGAAATTAGAAAAGAGTTTCTAATTTACATTACCTTTTGTGCATTTTAGAATCAGAATACATATAATCAAAAAAATAAAATTTGACAGTAATTCTATGTTTTATATTTGATTGAGACATTGTATGGTAGAAGGATTAAACTGTACGGTAACTATTCACGGAATATGTTCTTTGTATTATTTATGTTAATCCACAGATTAAACGTTGAATTCATATTATCCGAATAATCATGATACATTATTTATAAGGTGACACTCATGATACAGAATAAATATTATTTATTTATATTTAAATTAAAGGAGTTTAATTCATTATAAATAATATTAGAATGATTCTAATTTATTTATTCTACTATTGATTTAATATTGAACATAGAGGGTCACACCATAAAAGAGAATAATATGATTTTAGAAGCGATTGACTTAATAGTAATAAGTTAAATGTATTTAATTTATTTGCAGAATAAATTAAATAATTTAATATTTATATTAATTTAGTATATAGAGGAATACTAATTATAAATTAATAAGAGGAATATTATTATTATTTATTATTATTAATGTTTAGTTCCTTGGGAATTAAATTAAAACCCCAACTCCAAAAAGGTTGAGGAGATATGGTTATTCTATAAATAAAAGTAGTCTTATTGTAGGACATACTATACATCTTTTGCTACTTGCATCTCTCTTGCAATCATTCTCTAAACCCTAAGGAGTTAGGATAGAGAGAATTAAAGTTGGCCACCCAAGATCTAGTAGAATCTAAATTCACATCTTAAATCAATTATTCTTGGTGGATCACCTCTTTGGCGTTGCATAACATTGTAGCGAACATTGGATCCGAGGATTGGAAGTATATATCACGAAGGAGAAAAGAATTCGAGTTTGAAGAACACATCAAATGGTTGATCATCTTCAAGGGTATATCTTTTATCATTCCTCAATTAATAATATTGCATAAAGTGATTCTTTGGACTGTAGAAAATTTTTAAATACGATTTATTTCATGTTTCCACTGCTATTACAATTTTGATTGTATGTATGTCTTGTTTCTAGAAACCAACAGTAGTGTCAGAGTCATCCTTATAATACTTTTTAATTGTTTTAGTTCAATATGTTTGTTGATGTGTTTAGAACAATTTTATTGGGTATAATTATTAATATAGAATTATGTTTTTTGAAACGAAATAGCAAAAATATGATTTGGACTGAAAAATTGCAAAGAAAAACTGGAACATGGACGTATCGTCGCGGCTCTGCCTAGCAGCGCTGGCCTATAGCACCGAAAAGCTAGACCAGTGTTCCAGGCAGAGTTGCAACACTGTTATCTGGTGTCGCGACACTAGCCTTCTTTTTCGTTCAATTTTTTTATTTTTCAAAAATTGAAATAAAGGAGTTTATTTTGATTAATAATTGAATTTTAATAAAAGAGTTTCTTATACTTAGAATATGATTCCATGTTTCCTAAAATAAATGAGTTTATTTGTGATTTGGAAATGGATTTCATGTTTCCTAAAATAAAAGAGTTTATTTTGATATGTGTTGGGTCATGATATTTCCCCTCTTTGGGCCAAGTAAGTTGGGCTTACTTGTTAAATTAATCCATTGGGCCTTCATTATTGAACCTTGAAAGTCACTGGGCCTAGTCATCATATTATTTCTATTTAACCCTGTAAGACCGGGTTGGTTCGTTAGATTAACCCATTGGATCATTTAATATCTATTACATTGACTTGTAATGATGAAAAAGCATGACAGTTGACTAAGGCACCTGCCATGCATTAATGTGGATGGGATTATAGCCGGCCGGTGGCATAAACAGTGGCTAAAGGTAATGAGTAGACTCACGACAGACGGCAGGACCCATCAGATCACGGGGGCTGTGTTAGAAGTAGTGGGTGACACGGTAAACCGGGCAAAGAGAGTACAACATATCAACTAAGTCTTTACAAACAGGTACATACACACACATATTCTCATTCATATTCATATTCACATACACACAACTGAGAATTATTATCTCTCTCAATACACTAGACATTACATCCTCCATTGTTAACCTTGTGAACACGTATACTGACTCTCACGCCTGAGCTATCCCCCGGCGGTCCGGCCATCAAGCTTGTGGTGTTTATCGTGTTTACTGTGCAGGATCAGGGCGTCTTATGTGATTGGGGCATTGGAGAAGATCCTGGCATTAATATTAGTGCTAGAAGGAGGGCTGAGTTCTAGTGTCCTGAGTATTTTTCAATCACAAACTGTGTTTGTTCTACATCAGTATTCATGGTAAAAAGCAAAACACCTACACCCGAAGGACAGCCGATGGCTGTCAGTAAATCAGTACCACGAGTGTCTGCCAAAGATCATTTGGGACCTACAATAAGTGTTCACGCTAGCACAACGTCCAAACGTTCACCCGAAGATTCTCGGCCAAAGGCGGTGGGCAAAGCCAAACGTAAGCTAGTCTTTACGGCAGAAAAGGGGTCTGGCCATGATCGAAAATAAGTAGAAGGCACCTCGCCTAGAACTCAATACGGAGATGACCAGGACGCAAAGGCCTCCCGGTTGGCTAAGATGGTAGATGAAGCAGATACAGCTATGGAAGTACTTGTGAAGCAGCGACAGGATATAGCTGAGAAAATGACTCGAATGGCAGAGATAAGAGATGAAGAGTTTAGTTATATTCAGTCCGAAGAGCGAGGGCATCGGAGTGAGAAGGAACCTGCTCATTCAGGACGTGAATCACGCGGCCGAACCCGAGAAAGAAGAAGATCTCGAAGCCCTACTCCTCAAAGATCGAAGAGGGAATTTCACCCTATCGATTCTAAGGAGCAAGGTCGAAGCGAACGAAGAGGTCGATCCAGAGATCGCACTCCTGAAAATGCAATGAAGGCACTTGTTGTTTCACATTCTCACCATAGCGCACGAGTTCAGAGACGAAGTATGTCTAGAGGTCACACTCCCGAGAGTCTACTGAGGGAACACCACCCTGTGGATGCTCGTCGTCGGAAAAGACCCTCTAAAGTTGGAGGTTTTGTTGTAAGAAATCGATCCATTCAGAAAAAGGAGTCAGCGAAAAAAGAAGCATCATCTCAACCAGAAGGTGTGGAGTATCTGGTTAAAGAATTAAAGGAACTTCGGAAGTAGCTTGCCGAAGTACAAAAAACAAAAGATACTTCGGGAAAGAAGGCATCCCCTTTTTCCGTGGATATTCTAAAAGAAAAAGCTAACCCCACTAAGAAGCTGCCCCACATTGAAAGTTATGATGGATCGGGGGACCCCTACGATCACAGTCAGGCATTCGACCGACTGATGGATTATTACGACTTTAGCGATGCTACTAAGTGTCATACTTTTGTCACTACGCTCAGAAAGGACGCTTGACAATGGATGGAAACTTTGCCCTCGGATTCAATTTCATACTGGGCAGACATGTGCAGTAAGTTTCATGCTCGATTTGGGAGCAAAAAAAGAAGGGGAAAACCAACTGGTTCGTTGGCTCAGGTTCGACAGTATTAAAATGAGTCTTTGGGCCAATATGTGAAGCGGTTCCGTGAATCATTCGGCCAAGTGACAGACCTGAATGATCTATAAGCTGTTGGCCTATTTTAGAATGGGTTAGATTTGGTTAAATCGGAGAAGTTGGTGAAGAAGTTAATGTTTCACCACCCGAAGAGTCTCGTTGAAGCCTTTGACAAAGTTGAAGGCTATATCGTGGTGGAGGAAGCCATGAACAGCCTCAAACGTCCTTCTTCAGACCGGCTTAGGGAGACAGATCGTGATAAAACAGATAAGGACCAGAAGAAAAATGAGGGGAATAGAGACCGTTATGAAGGCGGGTCGAAGAAATATAACAATTAGAGACAGGGTGGAGGACGTTCGTCCGCTCCAACCAAGAGAGTAAATAGGACGTACACAGCACTTAACACTGATAGGGCTGTTATCTTGGATCAGATTAAGAACCAACCTATCTTTGAGCCACCTCGAGATAACATTAAGCCCGAAAAAGGAAATCCTCTTAAGTATTGTGATTACCATCAAGCCTCGGGCCACGATACGAATGACTGTGCTAGTTTAAAAGATTTCATTGAAATAAATGTACAAGGCGGGGCTTTAGTCCAGTATGTGGCTGCCATGACAAATCTACAGCAGGATAGAGGACCTATTCCGGCAGCTCAACCAGTTCAGCAAGCATTGCCAGCTCCGGAACAGCCTACAAGGCATGTGATAGATGTCATCACTGGGGGTACTTCTGGCAAACTTGTTGGAAAGAAGTGCCGAAGTTATTTAGATTCGGTCATGTCAATGGCGGGCACCCTCCCGAAGATTGATAGATCTTATCCAAATACGGTAATTTTCTTTACTGATGAAGATTATCCTTCGAAAACCATCGAACCACATGAGGGATCATTGGTGCTGACTGCGCAAGTGGGTTCGGTGGATATGAAGTGAATGATGGTAGATAATGGGTCTTCTGTAGATATTCTGTATGCCCACGCTTATCAGAGGATGCATCTAGACGGGCGGAAGATGGAAATAGGGTAGGAGGCTCCTTTGTACGGTTTTAGTAATGATCCGGTCAAGGTGGCTGGAACCATTGAACTACCGGTTATCTTCGGAACGGCCCCTCAACAGGTAGAAATTATTTGCAAATTTTATGTTGTGCATGTAGATTCTGCCTATAATGCTATTTTGGGGAGACCTACTTTAATTGCTTTACAACCTGTGACCTCAATCCCTCATTTCAAAATCAAATTTTCTACGCCTCATGGGGTTGGTGAGGTAAAAAGAGATTTGGATCTGGCCAGAAGATGTTATAGAAATGATGTGATCACTTCGGGAGTGGGGTTATAGAAACAAAAGAAGACCATGGCGATAGAGATCGAACCCTTCACTGAGAGTAGTTCTGAACCATTGGTCATGCCAGCTGAAGAAACAAAAGAGATAGAACTCATCATAGGCAAGGTGAACAAGACAGTGAAAATAGGTTCGGGTCTGCCGAAACTTCTCCGGACGAACCTCGTGGAGCTCCTGCGATGCTATGTTGACATCTTCGCATGGGAACCTTAGGATATGCCGGGAGTAAGCAATGAAATTGCTGAGCATCGGTTGGAAGTAGACCCATCAAAGAAACCAGTTCGACAGAAGAGGAGGATATTTGCACCTGAACGTCAGCGGATCATCGATGAAGAGATTGCAAAACTGTTAGCAGCTGACTTCATTTTTGAGATCGACTACCCGCAGTGGATGATACCGAACCAGCTGCTGGTTGACCCCATATCTGGAGTATCTAGCAGATGGCATTTTACCATCGGATGGGATGCTAGCCAAGAAAATTAAGTACAAGAGTGCTAATTTTGTTCTAATTGATGGGGATCTGTTCCGAAGGGCCTTCTCATCTCCACTACTGAAATGTTTGACTCCATCTGAAGTTGAATATGCTCTCCGGGAGGTACGTGAAGGCATCTGTGGTGACCATATGGCTGCTAAGTTATTAGCCTACAAAGTACTTCATCAGGGATACTACTGGCCTACCATCTTCAAGGAAACGGCTGAATACGTCAAGAAGTGCGAGAAGTGTCAACTCAATAGTCCAATACCACATCAGCCACCAGAAGAGCTATACTCAATCTTATCTCCTATACCCTTCGCTGTCTGGAGGGTTAATATACTGGGTCCACTACCGAAAGCAAAAGGTCAAGTCAGTTTTGTTATAGTTGTCATCGACTATATGACCAAATGGGTAGAAGCAAAATCACTTAGATTAATAACGGAACAGGAATGCTTGAAATTTTTGAAAGAATCAGTTGTATTTCGTTTCGGAATTCCTAAGGTGGTAATATCGGACAATGGGCGCCAATTTGTGGGATTGAAATTTGAAGCATTTTGGACAGTCAAACGGACAAGTCAAAGTGACCAATAGAATGTTGTTGAATGGGATCAAGCGCAGATTGGACGAAGCCAAGGGAAGATGGCCAGAAGAGCTGCTCAGTGTGTTATGGGCCTATCGGACTACTCCAAGGACTACAACAGGGGATTCACCTTTCAGACTGGTCTATGGTACTGATGCCTTAGTCCCAGTTGAAATTAGATCTCCAAGTTTTCGAGTTAGCCAATTCAAAGAGATCTACAATGAAGAAGGACTGAATGCCAATCTTGATTTGCTTGAAGAAGTCAGAGAATCAGCCTTAATCAAATTGGCAGCCTATCAGCGAAGAGTGGTCAAGCATTATAACAAGGGGGTAAAGCTTTGCAGATTCGAAGTAGGAGACTTTGTCCTCGGAGAAGCCGAAGCATCTACACCTCAGAATCTGGGAAAGCTGATGCCGAACTGGGAAGGACCGTATGAAGTCATTGAAGTGCCGAAGTCAGGGACTTATCAGTTGAAGGCATTAGACGGGTCAGCAATTAAAAATACTTGGCACGCCGGCAGGCTTAGGAAGTACTTTCAGTAAAAATGATGTCAATACATCAGAAGTTTTTAAATATTCATGTCATCATCAATAAAAGTTCCTTTATTTCTCTCTCAAATAAATCTTGTCTTTGTTGTTGATCAGTTCAGTGGTGTAAGGAGGTTCGGGGGGACTCACTGACCATTCGATGGCAGCCTCAATGGCAGGTGGACCTTATGGGTTTGTCAGGCCCTTCGTGGTAGGAAAACGCCATCCTTAAGATGTTGTCAGGCTCTGCGTGGTAGGCAATTGTCGACACTTAGACCTTGTCAGACCCTTCGTGGTAGGCAAGTGTCATCCTTAAGACGTTGTTAGGCCCTGCGTGGTAGGTAATTGTCGACACTTAAACCTTGTCAAGCCCTTCGTAGTAGGCAAGTGTCATCCTTAAGACGTTGTCAGGCCCTGCGTGGTAGGCAATTGTCGACACTTAGACCTTGTCAGGCCCTTCATGGTAGGCAAGTGTCATCCTTAAGACGTTGTCAGGCCCTACGTGGTAGGCAATTGTCGACACTTAGACCTTGTCAGGCCCTTCGTGGTAGGCAAGTGTCATCCTTAAGACGGTGTCAGGCCCTGCGTGGTAGGCAATTGTCGAAACTTAGACCTTGTTAGGCTCTTCAGGGTAGGCGAGCGTTGTCCTTTAGACTTCGTCAGAACCTTCGTGGTAGATGAATATCATCTTTTGGTTTTGTTAGGCCTTTTGGGGTAAACAAATTCCCAATGAAGTAGATCCCCTCACACTTCGGTAACTAAATAAGTATTTCCTTACTTTTTTACCTAAATTTTTTTTAAGTGTCGAGTTCGGAATGCCTCATTCTTTAACTTCATCTTATCTGTTATATGACATGCTTAGTTGTTAATTAACAGTTCAACTTGAGTCCATGAAAGAGTTTGTACATATTTCCAGTTGAATTAATATTGAAGTATTGGCAGAAAGTAAATGCACCGAAGTCATAAGGGAGGAGACCACTTTTCATTAATATTTAATTTGATTACAAAATTAGAAAATTTTTACACAAATCCTATAAATTTTTCACAAATATTCTTAAATAAAACTAAGGAAAAACATGAGCATTCGCTTCAGCCACCATCCTCGTCATCTGAAGAGTCGAGCAAGGATGGAACCACGTTGGCTTTGATCAACTTCTCCTTGCCATGACTCCGGCATAGCTCATAGCTTTCAGAATATATCTTCATGATTTCCCCGTTAATTTCATCCGAGTTCCGATACTCTTCACAGATTTGTTTGCGAAGGTCATCGGTTAAAGGGGGCCCAAGGTCCCGAAGAGTCTTGAGTTCTCGGATTTCTTCTTCGAGTTTCTGGCGTTTATTCAGATGACGAGTTTCTGCTAACTCCAGCTTCTGGATCGTTTTAGTCAAGAGCTTAGCATCAGCCTTTAGCTCTTCGATCTTCTCTATCCTTATTTCGTTCCTCTGAACCAAGTCAACATTCATTTTGACAATCTCCTCATATCGTGCTTTAGTTGACTTTAGTTCTTCATTGGAGGTCTTAGCATCTCCTTTAGCTTGGGCCAACTCTTTTCGAAGACCCTCATTCGTGTGCAGAACGCCCTCACGTTAAGTTTTTTCCTGAGCCAGAGCCGACTTTAGGATGGCATTCTCCTTCCTCAAGGCCTCTTCTTCAGATTCAGCTTCGATAGACCTTGGACGCAGACGCCCGAATACAGCATTGGCCTATACATGACCAGTATTATTTGATCCATTTCAGATGTATAAGTATGAAGGTAAAAACAAAAATATAGGAGATAACCATTTACCTTCGCCAGGTAGCTCATGCCTTCGCTAAGCAAATCCCCGTTTGAACTGTTCCCAAATCGATGGTCATCGGTTTCACGGACGAAGGTATCGAACAGTTGGAATGGGAAGTTGGCGTTGAATCGAGGCCACATGGTTGGAGAAGCAATAGCGTCATGCTGAAACTCGGAGGTCGACTATCTTAGAGGAGAAGACATGGATTTATTGCGGACTGGCGAGGAATCCACATGTATATTCTCTGAAGAAGGAAATCGAACATGAATAGGTTCGGGGACTGATGAAGGATCAGAGAATGAACCTGGATGGCCATCTGACAATTGTTTCCTTTTTTGAGATAAGATGGAGACAGATTCAACCCGCTCATCATCAGGTGTTTGAGTTTCAGTTGGGACCGGTGGGGGAATGACAGTCGAAGATGGAGGAACTCGAAGCTCATCGACAGTCAATGGTGTAATCTTCGTCCTTACCTTCTTAGCACGAAGGACCTTCGCCCGATCGTGTATAGGTATGTCAAGCAAGCTCCTCTTAATCGGGGCAGATTTGGAAGGTGCAGAGCTAGGTTTGGATGAAGGGGTTGCTTGTGGAATTATTTCGGGAATTATTTCTGAATCACTTTCAGGATTTGTCTCCGGATGAATGGATTTGGACTTCTTGGCGGCTTTTTACCTTCGACGAGGTCTGAGGGATTCTTCGGGAACGACGGGTTCGTCAGTTTGGGGTTCTTCGTTCTGTAGGGAAAAGGTTGGTGGATCGGTGACGGGGGGATCGGTTCGGGAAGATTCTTCAGTCGGAGGCTCTTCACTCGCATCCGTAATCTTCCCTGCAAAAAAGTCATCCATTTCTTTTACTTCCGAAGAAGTTGGTTTGATCAGAGACACTGCAGATAACAATACATCAGAACCCATGTCACTTAAATATCTCAAAAACTGTGTTACAAAGTTGTTCGAAACTTACATTTATGGTCATATAGCCACGCTTGCTTGGTCAGAAGTGTAAAACTCCATTCCTTTGGAGGAATTTTCTTCAAAAAATCTGCCATCTCCTGCAAACGCTCTTCGGGGATATCTCCAAAGTCAGCAGAGATCCGGTCAGAGATAGTCCAATCTGGAAGAGAAGAGATTTCGGGTCCCGTAATAAAGAACCACTTTTCCTGCCAACCCTTGTTGCTTGAAGGGGTATCCATCAGGGGTCTCTTCTCAAATTTGGAGTTGGGTCGAGGAGACTGTTTGCTCAATATTTTGAAACCTCGTTCTCGGGACCTGCCGGCTGAGAAGAGGGTGAAGAAGATGTCTACAGAAGGAGGAATCCCTAACTCATGACAGAAGGCAATGAATGCCAGGATGTGGATATAGGAGTTAGGGACCAACTGGGCAAAACACATTCCTATGAACCCTAGGAGGGTAACAACGAAGGCATGAAGGGGTAGACGAATCCCATTTTCAAGGAAAGTAACTGGCATAGTGACCCAACCATCTGGTCGCTGGTACATACGTTCCTCAGGAGCTGGAGCCCTTATAGCATACATATCCAGAATCTGATAGCGAGTCCGGAGGAAACATATCTCAGATTCTGTAATAGTGGAGGGGGTATTGGCATGAGGAAACTGTTCCCCATCCTTGAAGAAGTCGGAAGGAGGCAGAGAATGGATCTGGGGCGGATTCTTCCCCATGGTTGCTGTGGATTGGGGATTTGAGCTCGAACCCTCTTGGTTAGGGTTTGGATTGGGGGAAGCGGTGCTAAAGGGAGTCACATGAAGAGGGGGATTTTAGCTAGAGTTCACAGTCACCATTGTTGGGATTTCGTAAAGCGAAAAAAGAAGTTTTGGGAAGGAGAAGAAAGCTCAAAGGTTCAAAATTCAAATTGGCATGTAAAATCGTCGAAATTGGTAAAGTGTATCTTTTATACTGACGGTTACACGGTGTACGAGGCCGGCACATTAAATGTTAGTAATGATGAGAATTCGAAGGGGAAGCGTCCGGATCAATTCTTAGATATTTTGTCAGATTGGGCCTCTCGGTTGGACTTCCGGTTTTTAGGCCATCTATTTCAATTTCAATCCTTTATTGACTGGGCCTTTTACTCTGAACATTTAGCCATTCCCCGTCTCATCTTATGGATCAAATTGGGTATGTCTCAATTACTTCCTGTTATGGGCCTTTATTAAATTCTAATATCATGGACCATTTATAGTTTTCTATCAAACATTCTGTTCAATAAAAAACTAGGGGGAAATGTTGGGTCATGATATTTCCCCTCTTTGGGCCAAGTAAGTTGGGCTTACTTGTTAAATTAATCCATTGGGCCTTCATTATTGAACCTTGAAAGTCACTGGGCCTAGTCATCATATTATTTCTGTTTAACCCTGTAAGACCAGGTCGGTTAGTTAGATTAACCCATTAGATCATTTAATATCTATTACTTTGACTTGCAATGATGAAAAAGCATGACAGTTGACTAAGGCACCTGCCATGCATTAATGTGGATGAGATTATAGCCGGCCGGCGGCATAAACAGTGGCTAAAGGTAGTGAGTAGACTACAGACAGACGGCAGGACCCATCAGATCACGGGGGTTGTGTCAGAGGTAGTGGGTGACACGGTAAATCGGGCAAAGAGAGTACAACATATCAACTAAATCTTTACAAACAGGTACGTACACACACATTCTCATTCATATTCATATTCACATACACACAACTGAGAATTATTATCTCTCTCAATACATTAGACATTACATCCTCCATTGTTAACCTTGTGAACACGTATACTGACTCTCACGCCTGAGCTATCCCCCGGCGGTCTGGTCGTCAAGCTTGTGGTGTTTATCGTGTTTACTGTGCAGGATCAGAGCGTCTTACATGATTGGGGCGTTGGAGAAGATCCTGGCGTTAACAATATGGAATAAGATTTCATGTTATCCAAAATAAAGGATTTTATTTTGATAAGAAATTGGATTCTATATATTTTGTTTTTCCAAAAACAATTTTAAAAGTTAAAATAAAAAAATTTAATGAATACCATTTAAATTAATAAATAAAATTTAAAGATATATTCAATCCCCTCTTTCTAAATCTTCTCGTGCCTTTGGAAAGCAGTTAGAGGTTAACAAGTGTCTTATAGTCATTCTCATAGGATATAAGCACCAAAAATCAATCAAATTTTGTGATTTGCAGTCATTGTGTGTTTCTAAGAAAAGATTTAGGGGGGGTGTTTGTTACATGTCATGATGAATACGTCTAAACATAAATTATTGGGTATTTAATTATTGGTAATAGAAAATTATCATAGCGTATAATTTTTCTTCAGTAAAAGATATGTGATTACCGATAATTACTATTGTGAGTATTTGGTATGAATTCAATATTATTGAGTATATTTTTATTAATATTGATCTTTTACTAAATTAAATATTATTGTACTAATTTTAGTTGAATGATTCACCCGTGCAAATGGTTATTGTCAAATGTAATTATCGAACAACCATCAAAGTACTATCAAACTAATTAATTCAATATTGTTTAGTAAATCGTATTTAAATTTTTAATATTTTTATAAAATAACAATTAATGATTTATTTAATTATTAAGCACAAAATTTGTAAGTATCTCGATAATACATTAAACATTTAATAATAAATAACAAACAACACCAAATACTTTGTATGGACAGTAAATTATTTTAGTTAAACTAAATATGTCGACAAAAAAATTAAAAAAAATAAATTATATGATTAATAAGGATATTTATATCTTAATTATTAAATATAAAGAATATTTTTGTCTAAATAGAATTTTCAAAGATGACCACTATGTGGTAATATCATATTATCATCTATTTTTTGGTCATTTGATTACCGAGAATCTTGACACTTTATCAGGTAATCAGAATATAAAATTACTAGTGTAACAAACACGATTTATAAAAATGATCAGCCACATTATCGAGTATTTAAAATGACCTGTAACAAACGTCCACTTTTGATAATGCAACATATGTTAAGACATTTTTTGTGAGTATACATATCAATTTATTTATAAATCATATTATTATATCTACTCGCAATAATAATTGATATATATTTTTTCACAATATATAAAAAGAATCTTTGCATGACTAATTAAATCAAATTAGAATGGGACCAATTTTTGAATTCTAAATCCGCGAACTAATAATTCAAATTAAATTTTAAGTTCGAAACAAATCACAACGTATCAAAACGAATTTTTTGTTATATTAATCACTCATCTAAAAATAATAATTGAAAGTACTATTTTTGTTCTATGTTTGCTCCTACACCTAAATTTATAGTATATTTAATTTAATAACAGTAATAAAAATATAATAATAATTTTAGTATATTGTGTTATTTTAAATTATTTTGAATCAAAAAATTAATAACTAAAAACTCTTTTTATAAAAGGTAGTCCTTTCATGGAGATTATGCGGAAAGGGAATGGGAGTCAATTATGTGCACGGGATTAGGCATGCAGGCCATTTCTGGGAAAGGGAATGGGAGTCAATTATGTGCACGTGATTCGGCATGCAGGCAATTTCGTGCTCATTTGTACTTGAAACAGAATCAAATTATACGTACCCATCTAGTTTTGTATTGAAATTGATAAAAAGAGACGAGAAAAAGACAAAATAAAAGAGAATAAAATAAAGTAGATTTGGAGTTTTACTTAAAAAGATAAGAATAAAAAAAAGAAAATAATAAAGAATACTTCTTCCGTCCTTTAATATAAGTCATTTTAGAGTTGTGCACAAGTATTGAAAAAATAATTGTATAACATTAAATATAATATCAATTGTCTATATCGTCCTTGTATTAAAAAAAAGAGTTATTTATTGGGCAAAAAATAGTGAGAGAACCAAAATTATATTTAATACTTTGGGTAATATTGAAAACTAAGTAATTACTGCTTACTTGAAATTCTCAAATGACTTGTATTAAAGAATAAAAATATTTCTCTAAAACGACTTATATTAATAGACGGAGGGAGTAAATGATCATAAAAAAGACAAGTTCTTGAAGCAATAGATGGCATATATATGGTATTATGTCCATTAATGATAGTTGAGGGAATGATATTGATTGGGTAAGTATTTATGTATGTGGGGGTGAAAGTAGAATTAGTCATTTTAAAAGCAACTTAGTTGAGATTCTTGTTACTAAATTGATGTAAATTAGTCTGGCACAACATGCGGATTTCAAGGTATTTTTTCTTCTTTTGGTTGACCTTTCACAACAAACTTGTACTTTGGCCTATAAATATTTGTTGCCTATGTAACCAGACAGCCAAATCTTTTGTTCATCTCTTTTTCGAATGTGATTTCTCACAGTATATATATATTGAGAAAAGTTCTTGCTCATCATAGTGGTTGGTTTGGGATACCTTTCAGCTGTGATCAACTAATCATTCATCTCAATTTCACTTGTGTTAACGCCAAGATCTTTTACGTCCTAATCACGTAAGACGCTCTGATCCTGCACAATAAACACGATCAACACCAAAAGTTTGACGGCTTCGACCGTCGGGAGATAGCTCCGGCGTGAGAGTCAGTACAAATGATCACAAGGTTAACAATGGAGGATAAAAAATTGTGTATTGAGAAAGATAAAATATCAGTTACCTGTTCTTGGATGACTTCCTTGCTATCGTATACTCTCCAGCCCGGTTTACCATGTCACTCACTACTGTTAGACACAGTTCCCCACTGCAGGTGATCTCAGCCGACTGCATGCAGAAACTGCTACATCATCTCACTGTTCTCCCCCGCCGGCCGACGGAAATCTCATCCACATTAATGCCTTGCAGACATCTCGGTCAACAACTCTCATATTCATTATTACTGGTCAATACCCAAAGGAAGATATTTAATTATCTAGTGGGTCGGTCCAATGATTAGGCCCAACACTCTAGAAACACAACAAAGATGACCCAACTGATCGGACCCAACTAAAATGACCCACTAGATCAACCAAATAATTCAGCCCAATATATAAAATATCATGACCCAACAACTTGAATATATGGACAAAATGACATCTCAATTCATAAAACTTTGTTTGGCCACTATGGTTTACAAGATATAGAATGAAAGAAACCGGAGATCTCATAGAGAAAATCCCTTCTGCTGCATCAATCATTGAAAAAGATTGTATTAATATCATCAAGTGTAAATTATTTTCTATCCAAAAATTTAGAAGATGTGTAGATAGGTTCCCTTCTTTAAGGGTCTGGTAGTTATAGTTTTTGTCTATAGCATTAGCATCATTTGTTTATCTCTGATGTGCCTGCTATGAGGCTTCGCGGGGTATGCCACTTGATCTTGTTCTATTTTCTTCATTTATATAATCTCAATTTAGCAACAAAAAAAATAAAATTGGTTGATATGAAAATTTATGATTGTGAAATTGGTATAGATCAATTTTTCATTTTGTAGATCCTAAATTGAGGGAGAACAACCTTTTCTAATTGCAAGGAAATTAGTAGTGGTTATAACATTAATAACATGCCCTAATCTTTTTTTCTTCTTATTTTTTCCCTCGAAATTCTTAATTTGAACGGATATCATTCTAACTGCAATAAATTTAATTTCACACATTAAAATAATAGTAAATCCAAAAAATCGAACTTAAAATATAAATGTGTTAAATTTCAATTTTAACCATTAAGTTAAAACATCAATGGCATCATACGGCCTGTTAACGCCAGGATCTTTCTCCACGTCCCAATCACCAAGACGCGTCCGATATCCTGCACAGTTCAACAAATCAACACCAAAAGCTTGACGGCTTGACCGTCGGGGGATAACTCCGACATGAGAGTCAGTATCGGCGATCACAAGGTTAACAATGGAGAAAAAATAATATCTAATGCCTGAGAGAGAATAATCATATGATTGTGTATGTAATGTTTTGTTACTTACCTCCTTTGTGATCCTAGCCCCATACATACTCCAATCCCGGTTTACCGTGCCATCCATCACCTCCTGACACCTTTTTTCCACTCCCGGTCCTTTCAGCCGAAAGTATGTAGTCTACTTCCTCACCTGCTACCACTCTTTGCCCCCGCCGGTCATCTGAGTCATATCCTTATTAATGTCATGCAGAAAGGTGGCAGACATAGTAGTCAACTATTATTTGGCATAATGATTACCGATCAAAGTTGGGTTAAGTGGCAATTTGTATAATGGGCCAATTCAATGACTAAGCCCAAATAACAGAAATGACCCAAACGACCGGATCCAACCGAAAGGACCCAACGAAATAATCAAGTAATTGGGCCCAAATCATTCGGACCAATCAGGATAAGAGTAACGTAATCCGAGGGAGGAGCCCATTAAGTCTGGCCCAATAAGGAAAAGGATTATGGCCCAACATTTTTCCCTAGTCTTTTATTAAACAGGGTGATTAATAGAAGACTATAAACAATATAGGCCCATGATATAACGAATTATGATAAGTCACAAGAGGTCCAAAGTGAAACTCACCAAAGCCCAACAAAATCGGTTCAAATTGATATCAGAGACAGAAATGGGAGGCCCAATAGACATAAGTCCACTCCGGTTAAGATATCTAGACCCAAAACCGGACGACACCTCTTCCAATTCACCATCATTGCTGTGAATTAATTGTTCCGCCCTCGATTGCCGTGTAACCGTCAATATAAAAGATAAACTTTACCAATTTTGACAGTTTTACCTGCCAATTTGAATTTCAGACTTTCAAACTTTCTTTCTATCTCTCGAGCCCTCTTTGTATTCTCTGCAAATCGTTAACAATGGCTTCTCAAGATTCTGAGCAAGGTCGTCCCCTGCTAGTGACACCAATCTGCTCCGCTCCTCCAAGCCCAAACTCTACCAAAAATGCTTCAAGTTCTGATCAGACCGCTGCAACTACTAAGAAGAAACCAATAATGAAATTTTCTCCCAGTCCTTTCGCATTCTACAGGAATAAAGAACAGTATCTCCATGCCAACATTCCCTCGAAAGTTATAGAGGTTGACTTGGAGAGGCTTCAAACTCGTTGCCACATTCCGGATACCCATTTGGTGAGAGCTCCCAGGTCTGGAGAACGGATGTACCAGCGCCCCGAAGGATGGATGGCTATTACGACGACCATCCTGGAGAAAGGGATCTGATTCCCCCTTCACGCTTTCGTAGTAACTTTATTAGGGTTTATGGGTGTTGGGTTCGCCCAATTAATGTCGAACTCTTATATTCATATTTTAGCATTCATAGCTTTATGCCACGAACTTGGTGTCGAACCTGCGCTCGACTTCTTCTTTACTGCATACAAGGTCGGCCAGTCCAGAAAAAAAGGATTTAAGACTATAAACAAGCATTCTTCAAAAACAGGAGAGAGGTTCGAGAGATGCTCGTTAGTGAATACTCCTTCAAGCAACAAAGGATGGCATGAAAGATGGTTTTTCATCAAAGGACCCGAAATCATCTCTTTACCGGACTGGGCCACTGATGAGAAGATTTCTACGGACTTCGGAGACGTGTCTGAAGAACGTGAGGCCGAGATGATATAGCTTTTGGACAATTTCCCGAGGGAGAAATGGAACTATAGACTTCTTTCCAATCAAGCGTGGTTGTATGACCACAAACGTAAGTACAAATTCATTTTATGAATATTTGGAAATTTTGTGATATGGATTCTGATGTAGAGCTTTTAACCTTCTGTAGTAACTTTGATCAAACTGTCGCCTTCGGAGATGAAAGACTTAGAGGATTTGTTAGCTGAAAAACCGGTAGAAGCCACCGTCGATTCTTCACAACATGAAGTCCCATCCTAAGACAATGTAGCCGGAAAATCTGTAGATGTCGATGCTGAACCTTCACAACCGGAAGCCTCCTCCAAATTCAACCCACCTACTGAAGCACCAACTGATGAACCTCCAACCCATGCACCCGTAGATGACGAACCCCTTCTCTCGGAAAGAGTCCTCCAACTTCGACGAAAGAAAAGAGCCATTTGAAGGCCTCGACTAATTTCCATCCCGTCAGACTCTGAAGCCCTTTCTGAATCTGAACCAACTGTTGATCCGATACCCCCAACTATCGATCCAACACCACCTACCGCCAACCCAATACCGCCAACTGTTGATCCAACACCACCAGACGCCAATCTAGTATTAGTTCGAACAAGTTTATTAGATCTACCTGTAAATGATCGTAGGCGACTTCTTCGAATCAAAAAGTTGAGAACCAAAGTCATTCCTTTAACTCCCGATGAGCTTAGAGTAACTTCTTCAACTGTTCATCCTCCAACAAACCCTGTGGAGATTTTAATTGTAAATGAAGAAGAAAGAACTGAACCTGCTGCAGTACCATCTCGAAAGAGAAAACAACCATCCGACAGCCACCCCAGTTCAACGCCTGTAATTCTACTAGTTCGAGATCTTACTTCAGCTCAATCTTCTTCCCCCGAAAATATCTATATGGATCCCTCTCCCATTCATGACCAACCGATGCCTTCCCCCCCAAGGCCTTCATCGCAGAAATTCCATGATGAGGCCACTGGGGCGCCGACTTTATGGCCTCGGTACAACGTTAACTTTCCCTTCCAGCTCTTTGATGCCTTCGTTCGAAAAAATGATGATCACCGATTTGATAATCATACGAACGGGAATTTTCTTGATGAAGGCATGAGTTATCTGGCAAAGGTAAGTGAGGGTTTTATCAGTTAAACATTTCTTTACTTGCCTAAATATTTGAAATTGACCGGATACTGTCGAATATGTGCAGGCAAACGCAGTCTTCGGGCGTTTACGTCCCAGGCATATAAATGCCGAGTCCGATGAGGAGACTCTAAGGAGGGAGAACAATATGTTAAAGGCTACATTGGCTCGAGAGAGAGAGAGAGGAACGTGAATCTATTCTCCATGCCAATGAAAGTCTTCAGAGGGAATTGGCCCAAACCAAGTAGGATATGAAGGAAACTTATGACGTGTTGAGCTCGGTCAGAGAAGAACTGAAGACGACAAAAGCCAGCGAACAAAAATTAGCTACCATGAATGTCCGTTTTGTTGCAGAGACCGAAGCTTTGAAGACTACCAAAGAGGGGCTTGTTGTAGCCAATCAAAACTTATCAACACAACTCAGCGAAGTTCAGAAGAAGGCTTGGTCTGATAGGAAAGTCCATAAGGCCAAGCGTCGTAAGCTTTGTGGCAAGATAAAGGTACTTCAAGAACAGGACCCTCCCCTGACCGAAGAATTGGTCAAGCAGATACAGGCGGATTATCGTACATCTGACGAGCTCGGCGCAGAAATTCTGAAAGTATACTATGAAGGGTACGAGGATTGCCGAAGTCGGGGCAAGGAAAAGCTAGTGGCGACCCAACTGGATCCGTCCTTGCTGGACTCCGGAGATGAAGCTGTTGTCTGAAGATAATTTTACTTTCTTTAATTTATAGGACTTGTGTAAAAAGTTCCTGATTTTGTAATCAAATTCAACTGGAAAAATGTACAAACTCTTTCAAGGATTCAACTCGAACCGTTAATTAACAACTAAGCATATCATATAACAGATAAGGTGAAGTTAAAGAATGAGGCATTCCGAACTCGACACTTAGAAAAAAAAATAGGTAATAAAGTAAAGGGATACTTATTAGTTACCGAAGTGTGAGACAGATCTGCTTCATTAGGAATTTGTTTACCTCGAAAGGTCTAACAAAATCAAGAGATGACATTTGCCTACCACGAAGGGCCTGACAAAGTCTAAAGAACAACGCTTGCCTACCACGAAGGGCCTGACAAGGTCTAAGTGTCGACAATTGCCTACCACGCAGGGCCTGACAACGTCTTAAGGATGACACTTGCCTACCACGAAGGGCCTGACAAGGTCTAAGTGTCGACAATTGCCTACCACGCAAGGCCTGACAACGTCTTAAAGATGACACTCGCCTACCACGAAGGGCCTGACAAGGTCTAAGTGTCAACAATTACCTATCACGTAGGGCCTGACAACGTCTTAAGGATGGCGTTTGCCTACCACGAAGGGCCTGACAAACCCATAAAGTCCACCTGCCATTGAGGCTACCATCGAATGGTCAGCGAGTCCCCCTGAACATCCTTACACCATTGTGAACTTAGGACAAATAAGAAGAGGATCAATATAAATTGTAGATGAGCTACCGAAGTCTTTCTGTGCTGAATTTCCAGTTCTTTTAAGAATATCTCTGCCGAAGTATTTTGTAGGCCAATAACTTTGCAGCCAAATGATCGCCACAAATGTCTTTGTGAACTTCCTAAAGAACATACTCTACTTCGGACGGAACCAAATATTTAAGCAATGGTGACAAAAAAGGACCTTCGAAAAAGATTCTCATTAATGAGAACAAAATTGACACTCTTTATACTTGATCTTCTTTAGCCGGCATCTGATCCCTTGATAACATGCTGTATTGATGTCTGAAATAGAATATTCATCTGCATGTAATGTCCACGAGCTCTGCTTCTGCTGAAGTACTGCAATGGCTTTGTCGGACCCTTCAGCTGCTTTCCATCTGAAGCTGCAACTTTAGACGGGCATCTCCGAAGACAAGTATCCATAGAACGGTGTGCCCTCAGTGGATTCTCAGGAGTGTGGCTTCTGGGTCTGCTTCGACCATAATCCCGAAGACCAATAGGGCAGAATACCCTTCTTCTATCAATCATAAAAATGGCGGTTGGGTCTTCATCTACTCTACTTCGACCATAATCCCGAAGACCAATAGGGCGGGATACCCTTCTTCTGTCAATCAGGAAAATGGTTGTTGGGTCTTCATCTACTCTACTTCGACCATAATCCCGAAGACCAATAGGGTGGAATACCCTCTTCGGTCAATCAAAAAAATAGTTGTTGGGTCTTCGTCTATTCTGCTTCGACCATAATCCCGAAGACCAATAGGGCGGAATACCCTTCTTCTGTCAATTAGGAAAATGGTTGTTGGGTCTTCATCTACTCTTCTTCGACCATAATCCCAAAGACCAATAGGGCGGAATACCCTTCTTCTGTCAATCAGGAAAATGGTTGTTGGGTTTTCGTCTACTCTGCTCTTGATCCCATTCAGAAACGTTCTATTGGTCACTTCGACTTGTCCGTTTGACTGAGGATGAGCCACTGAAGTCTTTCTGTGCTGGATCCCCAGTTCTTTCAAAAATGTTTCGAATTTCGATCCCACAAACTGACGTCCATTGTCCGATATTACCACCTTAGGAATTCCGAAACGAAATACTACTGATTCTTTCAAAAATTTCAAGCATTCCTGTTCTGTTATTAACTTAAGTGGCTTTGTTTCTACCCATTTGGTCATATAGTTGATGGCAACTATAACAAAACTAACTTGACCCTTTGCTTTCGGTAGCGGACCCAGTATATCAACCCCAGACAGCGAAGGGTATAAGAGATATGATTGAGTATAACTCTTCTGGTGGCTGATGTGGTATTGGACTATTGAGTTGACACTTCTCGCACTTCTTGACGTACTCAGTCGCTTCCTTGAAGATGGTAGGCCAGTAATACCCCTGACGAAGTACTTTGTAGGCTAATGACTGAGCAGTCATATGGTCGCCACAGATGCCCTCATGTACCTCCCGTAGAGTATATTCAGCTTCAGATGGAGTCAAACATTTCAGTAGTGGAGACGAGAAAACTCTTCGGAACAGATCCCCATCAATCAGAACAAAATTAGCACTCTTGTATTTGATTTTCTTGGCTAGCATTCGATCCAAAGGTAAGACGCCATCCGCCAGATACTCCAAATATGGAGTCAACCAGCAGTTGGTTCGGTCAACGCACATCACTGATTCATGATGAACACTAGGATGTTGCAAAATTTCTAAGTAAATCGATCCATCGAAGACGTTAACATCCATAGTGGCTAGTTTGGAGAGTGCATCAGCAATGGAATTGTTATTACGCTCGACCCCCTGAAATTTGTAGGACTGGAAATACTGAAGCCGTTCTTTCACTTCTGCCAAATATTTGATCATTCTTGGTCCTCGAGCTTCGTACTCCCCAGAGAGTTGCTTAACGAGTAACTGAGAATCACTGAAGATGACTATTCTCTGCACTTCATCAAGCTCTTTCTGAAGTTCTTTCAATTCTTTAACCAGATATTCCACAGCTTCTGGTTGAAATGATGCTTCTTTTTTCGGCGACTCCTTCCTCCTCTGAGTGGACTGGTTTCTTACAATAAAACCTCCAACTTTAGAAGGACTTTTTCGATGGCGAGCGTCTACAGGGTGGTGTACCCTCAGTAGAATCTCGGGAGTATGATCTCTAGATATACTTCGTCTCTGAACTCGAACGCTATGGCGAGAATGTGCAACAATAAGTGCTTTCTTTGTGGTCTCAGGAGTGCGATCTCTGGATCGACCTCTTCGTTCATTTCGACCCTACTCCTTAGAATCGACAGGTTGATGTGCCCTCTTCGATCTTTGAGGAGTAGGGCTTCGGGATCTTCTTCTTTCTCGAGGTTGGCCCCGAGATTCATGTTCTGAATGGGCAGGTTCCTTTCCACTCCGACGCCTTCGCTCTTCGGACTGAACATAAATGAACTCTTCGTCTCTCAACTCCGCCATTCGAGTCATCTGCTCAGCTATATCCTGTCGCTGTTTCACAAGTACCTCCATGGCCCTATCTGCTTCATTTGCCATCTTAGCCAGTTGTGAGGCCTTTTCGTCTTGGTCATCTCGATATCGAGTTCTAGGAGAGGTGTCTTCTACTCGTTTTCGACCATGGCCAGACCCTTTTTCCGCCGTGAAAACTAGCTTTCGCTTAACGTTGCCCACAGCCCTCGGCCGAAAATCTTCATGTGATTGTTTGGACGCTGTGCTGGCATGAACACTTATTGCCGGTCCCAAACGATCCTTGACAGACACTCGTGGTATCGATTCACTGGCAGCCATAGGCTGCCCTTCGGGTGTAGGTGTTCTACTCTTCACCATGAATACCGACGTAGAACAAACACAGTTTGTGATTGAAAAATACTCAGGACACTAGAACTCAGCCCTCCTTCTAGCGCCAATGCTAACGCCAGGATCTTTCTCCACGTCCCAATCACCAAGACGCGTCCGATATCCTGCACAGTTCAACAAATCAACACCAAAAGCTTGACGGCTTGACCGTCGGGGGATAGCTCCGGCGTGAGAGTCAGTATCGGCGATCACAAGGTTAACAATGGAGGGAAAATAATATCTAATGCCTGAGAGAGAATAATCATATGATTGTGTGTGTAATGTTTTGTTACTTACCTCCTTTGTGATCCTAGCCCCATACGTACTCCAATCCCGGTTTATCGTGCCATCGATCACCTCCTGACACCTTTTTCCCACTCCCGGTCCTTTCAGCCGAAAGTATGCAGCCTACTTCCTCACCTGCTACCACTCTTTGCCCCCGCCGGTCATCTGAGTCCCATCCTCATTAATGCCATGCAGAAAAGTGGCCGACATAGTAGTCAACTATTATTTGGCATAATGATTACCGGTCAAAGTTGGGTTAAGTGACAATTTGTATAATGGGCCAATTCAATGACTAAGCCCAAATAACGGAAATGACCCAAACGACCGGATCCAACCGAAAGGACCCAACGAAATAATCAAATAATTGAGCCCAAATCATTCGGACCAATCAGAACAAGAGTAACGTAATCCGAGGGAGGAGACCATTAAGTCTGGTCCAATAAGGAAAAGGATTATGGCCAGGGACGGAGCTACATGCATTTTGAAGGGGGCCACGGCCCCCCCCAAGGTTTGAAATTTTTATAAGAATTACCCTCAAAGTTTGAAAATTTTATAAAACTCATTTATACATTTGGTTTGGTTTGAAAATTTTGTAAGGCTACGGCCTTCTCAAGTTCTGACGAAGCTTTGATATGCTTTAAAAAACTTTTTTTGTTATGTTTTATTATTTTTGTCAAAGCAAATTCTATTACTATATTGTTTTTGTTTTAGTAAAAATCTGTTTTGTAATAGTGAAATTTTACTTTTTATTGATAAATATATTTTATGCTGTTAAAATTTTTTTTGGCCCCCCTAAAGAACCAATCCTGGCTCCGTCCCTGATTATGGCATCCATCATACGGCCTAATCTAAACATGCTAAAATGAACTAATCTTTTTCTTTCCTTTTACCTTTCTTCTCGAAATTCTTAATTTGAAAGGATATCATTATGACTGCAATAAATTTAATCCAACATATTACAATAATAATAAATCTTAAAAATCGCACTTAAAATATAAATGTGTTAAATCTCAGTTCTAACCATTAGGTTAAAACCTCAACAGCATCATACGGCCTACTCTAAACATGCATTAAAATAATATGTTGCATGTCCTTACATTTTGATGTACGTACTTATATTATTATGTCATTTTAGTATAATTTCATAAATTCAGATGATAATTAACATTGAAATAAAGTTGAATATTTTTATCTCGCTCTTAAAATTTCATATTTCATATTTCATATTTAAGGCGTCAATATAATATTTCAATACTCCGTGTATTCCAAAATAAAAGATTAAATATGTGATGTTATATTTTTTAACTTGACTTAGAGTCGCTTATTTAAAAACAAGTTGAGCTTATTTCGTTTCGGATAGTCCATTTACGAAATTCTATAAAAATTAGTCGCATTGGTATAATTAAAGAGTTGCAGTTCGATCGGAGATCTTTATTATAAAGTAAAATAAAATTATATTTCAATTCTTTAACTATACAAATGTAATTAATTCTTATAAGTCTGTCTAATAAACTGCTTAAAAGCAACTGCTTTCAACCAAGATCAGCTTAAAATATTGCCATCTTTTTCATCTTACAAGTAAACATGTGAAGTAGTAGCTTTGAGATCGAGGTTTATCACATGCTTTGTGAAATAGACAGCAACATATATTATAGCATTTGTTTTGTTGACTATGTCCAATATATATGAAATTTAACTATCTTAACCTAACCCATTATAATACTCTCAAAAACTTACTTATTGACTTTTTTAGGTCAAATTATAACTAGTTTTATAATTAAAATTTATATTGTTTTCTTTGATATATAGCCATAGGTGCAATAACTAAAACTATAAGAAATTACATCCAACTATTATTATTTCTAATTTTCATGAGTTTGAAAATATTAATAAATATGTTTAATTTTTAATTCTAAAATTGGTCAATTTGACTAGAAAAATCAATCTAAACCAATTTTTGAGGAACGGATGGACTAATGTGTTATTATTTTTTAACAAATAATAGTTAAAATGACATATTGCTAATATTTATGTCGATTATTTGATTGTTAGTTACGTGAATAAGTATTAATATTTTTTTTTTATAGAAAATATGAAATAAATTAGGTCCTCTTATAATTTTTTTACCAATCTCATATACTGATAAGTTTTTCAATTATAGTTCAATTGAAAATATTCGCAATATATAGTAAGACTCTTAATAGTCTTTCATTATAGTATTAAGGCTTACTCCGTCCATCCCATAATATATATAACGTTTTAGATGATTTTATTTTTTTCAAATTATTTGACATTTTATATAATTTAGAAAAATTAATCACAATCTTTTAAAATTATCCCTCATAGAAAAATGTTACAGATGAGAAGGAATATGAGATAAGTATATGATAAAGTGTATTATAGATAATTAATATTATATTTAATGTTATATAATAATTTTTTTAATTCTTGTGCACAACTCTAAGGGGGTGTTTGATAAAAACTGAATAAATCTGAATCTGAATCTGAATGAGCTGAATCTGAATCTGAATGAAAAAAGTTGTTTGATAATTGACATGTCTGAAACATCTGAATGACAAAATATTATTATTTTACCCCCTCTAAAAAAATTCAAAATTATTGTAAATTTATTTAATATTACTTAATATAATAGTTAATATTTTTTTTTAATTTTTTAATTTTTTTTACTTCATTCAGCCATTCAGCTCAAAAAAGCTTACTTAGCCATTCAGCTGATCTATCTTACCGATTCAGCCATTCAGACCAAAACAAACGCACTGACCGATTCAGCCATTCAGATTCAGCTCCATTCAGCTCTAAACAAACACGCCCTAAGATTATATATTATGAGACGAAAGGAGTATAATTTCAAATGTATTTATTACTGCTATGTAGGTTTAGCGTGTGGGCCAGTCTACTGTGTCACATCCTCTTTCGTGGGGCCCTAGGTATCACCCCTAGATTCTCTTTATGAACCAGTTTCTTAGAGGATAAAAGTGCGATGCAAATTTAGGGCAAAATGTCTAAAAATACTTTTGATGTTTCTTACACCTGGACATTTTTTGATGAATAAGCTATTATTTCTCTCTTTCTCTTTTTCCCTCTCTTCATTATTATTTGTTTTTTCTTTCTCTTTCCAGATTCTCTCTCCTCTAGCCTTCACCTTCATCATCATTATTGGTAGACCCTATGCACTTTCACAAACTTTATTATCTCACCTAACTTCCCCATTTTAGATCTTTAGAAAAAACAGAGCTCAAATTAACTAATAATTAAGCCCATTACAAAATTTCCCAGATCATAATCTTTTTATTTTTCTTCTTTTTCTTCCTCTTCCTCTTCCTCAAGAATCGAAGGAAAATGGAGGTTTTAATAGATCATAAGGAGCCCAAAGAGAGATTTAGTGTTGCTAACGTACACCGGCGCAAGCGGCGCATCCATAACCCCATGCAACAATCTCAGATCAGACCGCTTGTGTATATTAGCAGCCATAGATGGAGCCCGAGAAAGCTGACCCTTCATCCAATGTCCCAACCCGACCCAGCTAACCTCTTAGCTTCTTCTAATTTTCCATCAATGCACCACCCTTTAATAAGCACATCACATATATATTCATCTCATTAGCCAATTTTTTAACCATTTTCTCAACATAACTAGCAAACCCATGTTCACACAACTTAGACACAATCAACTTCAAAGAATCAAAATTTCTAACAAACCCATAATCATTCGCCATTGTATCGAAAAATGAAACTACCTGCGTGGGTCTCCCAACCGGCCCGAACCCAAGCAATCAATCGAAGATTCAAGGGTTTTAGCTTCGGCAACCCCACGGCTATCAACAAGAACTTCATGGGTCGCCTAAAAATCTTTCCGATGATCAAAATAATTGACAAAGTACGAAATAATTTTATCAGTGGGTTCAAAATTGGGTCTTGAAAAAACTCATTTGTGAAATCCAAGAGCAGAGCGACCATCATCTAGGGAAAAATTGAGTGTGGGGAGGATATGGGTAGAGGTTAGTTTGATGTGAGAGAAACTGAAATCAAGGCGTTGAGGAAGAGAAATAGACCCTTCTGAACCATATTCTTAATTTGAGGAGCTCAGAGTGTTAACGCCAAGATCTTCTGCTACGTCCCAATCACGTAAGACGTCCTGATCCTGCACAGTATACACGATAAACACCACAAGCTTGACGGCTGTTCCATCGGGAGATAACTCAGGCGTGAGAATTAGTATGTGTTCACAAGATTAACAATGGAGAAATGTAATGTCTAGTGTCTAAAGAGATAATAATCCTTGATCGTGTGTGTATGGGTGAGAGAATATGAATATATCTGAAGGTATGAGAACGTACCTGTTAGAGAAGGCTTCCTTGCTAGGTTATACTATCCCCGCATGGGTTACTGTGCCAACCACTACTACCTGACACCCCCTCTGATCTGATGGGTTCTGCCGACTACATGTAGTTTATCTACTGCCTTTGGCCACTGTTTTCTACCGCCGGCCGGCTATGATCTCATCCACATTAATGTATGGCAGGCACTTTAGTCAACCGTCATGCTTTTTCATCATCACAAGTCAAAGATAGAGATATTAAAATATCTAATGGGTCGATCCATCGATCCGACCCGGTCTTATAGGATTAAAAGAAGCTGATACAGTGATTGGGCCCAACGAACCCCATGGCTTAATTATAAAAGCCAAATGGATTAAATTAATAAAGGAGCCCAATTTACCCGGCCCAAGATAAGAGAAATATCATGACCCAACATTGCCCCCTAGTTTTTTGTTAAACAGAATGTTTAATAGAAAAGTATGAGTGGCCCGGGATAATTTACTAAAGGCCAATGGTAGAAGATAATTGAAGTGTACCCAATCACTGTCGATGAAATGAAAGGAGAAGAAAAAGGAGGCCCAAATCAGGAAAGCCGAATCTAATAGATACATGAACCCGGAACCGGACCCTTCCCATTCAAATTCTGAATCATTACTAACATTTAATGAGCCGGCCTTTGGACAACGTGTAACCGTCAGTATAAAAGGTAACTTTACCAAATTTGACAGTTTTACCTGCCCATTTGAAATTCTAGCGCCTTTTGAACTCTCTGCTATTCTGAACTTTCTCTCATCCTCTGCAACTCATCAACAATGGCTTCCCAAGATTCTGAACAAGGCTCTCCCATATTAGTGACACCAATCACCGTCGTTCCACCAAGCTCTGTTAATGCTCGTGAAGGATCATCGACCTCGAACCCAAAGGGGGGGAAATCCGACAAGAATCCTCCCCCAAAAAACCCTAAATCTTCCTCTGAGTACTACAGGAGCACAGAGCGATTCTCACATGCCAATACTCCCTCTATTATCACAGAGGAGGAACTGAAGAGGATCCGAACTCGATACCGCATCCCGGATACCCATGCTGTTAGGGTTCCTAGATCCGGTGAGAAAATGTATCAACGGCCAGAGGGTTAGACGGCCGTTCCTGTGACTCTGCTGGAGAAGGGGGTTCGCTTCCCCTTACATATTTTTATAGTGACTTTACTGGGGTTTCTGGGGGTTGGGTTTGCCCAACTGGTACCGAACTCCTACATTCACATCCTAGCTTTAGTGGCCTTCTGTCATGAATTAGGTGTGGAGCCCTCCTTGGACTTCTTCTTCACCGTATACAAGATAGTCCAATCTAGGGAGAAGGGGTTCAAGGCCATTAGCAAGCACTCTCCGAAGTCAGGTGAAAAGTTCGAGAGGCGTTCGCTGGTGAACACGCCTTCGAGCAATAGGGGATGGCACGAGAAGTGGTTCTTCGTCAGAGGTCCCGAAATTTCTTCGCTACCTGATTAGGCCACTGATGAAAAGATTTCTGCTGACTTCGGGGACATTTCTGAAGAAAGGGAAGTGGAAATGATGGAATTTTTTGATAACTTCCCCAAGGAGGAGTGGAAATACGGACTTCTCTCGAAGCAGGCATGGTTATATGACCATAAATGTAAGTATCGATCTATTTTATATGTATATAAGAATTTTTTGAGAATGCTTTTATAATACAGGTTCTAACAGAATTGTTTGGTTATACAGTGTCTTTGATCAAACCAAGCTCTTTAGAGATAAAAGAGTTTGAAGATTTTTTGTCTGGGAGGTCTTCGGAAGCTGTCGAAACTATGACAACAGAAGCTGCTCCCGAAGCTGAACCAGTCTCAGAAATACATACAGACGAGTTCAGAGCTGACGAACCAGAAGCCGATGAGGTTCCAGTTCTGGAAGAGATCCTCCATCCTCGTCAGAAGAGGAGGGCAATAAGAAAGCCAAGATCAACACCCTTGCCAACTCCTTCTGCACCTACCCCAGAAGTTGAGCCGTCCACCACATCCATACCTCGAAGAGGAGGCTTATTAGATCGTCCTGATCGAAGAAGCATCCTCCGAATTAAAAAAATGAAAAGAAAAGTAACACCTCTGACAGCCGAAGAGCTTAGGGTGCCTCCGTCTTCGATCGTCCCTCCCTTCGTACCGCCTGTAGAAATACAGATTACCGAAGATGGTGATCAGGATGAAGCCATCCCAACTCTGTCAAGGAAGAGGAAACGCATTCCCAACAGCCATCCGAGCTCTGCATCTGCAGCTCCTTCCCAAGAACCCCACCAAAACAAAACTCCATCTCCTGAAACCGTGTACGCTGAACCCGAACCTGAACCTACCCCTCCTGAACAACCCGCTCCTTCCCCGAATAGGTCGAGACCCTCGCTTGAACGACCCAGTCCTTCAGGTCAGGGTTATCATGCCGAGGCCATGGGGTCTCCAACTTTGTGGCCCAGATTTAATGCTAACTTTCCATTCGACCTGTTCGGGGCCTTCGTGAGGGACACTGACGATCATCGGTTCAGTGATCACACGGATGGGAATCTGCTTGACGAAGGGATGAGCTATCTGGCTAAGGTAAATAACCATTCCCTTATGTTCTACCTCTGTTCTTGTTTGGATATCTGAATACTGACTGGAATTATATTTGAACATATGCAGGCCAATGCTGTCTTCGTACGTTTACGTCCAAGGCATATAAATGGGGAAGCCGAGGAAGATTTCATGAGGCAAGAAATCAACATGCTGAGATCGACCTTGGCTCGAGAAAGAACCGACCATGAAGGCGCTCTTCACACCATCAACGGCCTCCAACAAGACTTAGATCGAGCCAGGATGGACTTGAAGACTTCAGATGAAGAACTAAGGGCCACAAGAGATGGGTTGGCCGCATCCGAAGCCAGCCAACAAACTCTAACTGATATGAATGCCGGCCTGGTCGAAGAAAACCTGCTGCTGAAAGCCAAAAATGAGGAGTTTTCTTCTGCCAATCGAAGCCTGGATATTCAACTTGGCGAGGCTCAATCGAAGGCCAAGGATGAAGAGCGGAGACACAAAAATAAACGCCACAAACTTCACCACAAAATAAAGGAGCTAGAGGGAAGGGGTCCTCTTCTGACCGAAGAGTTGAAAAAGCAGATTCAGGCAGAGTATAGAGATTCGGACCAGATCAATGTCGAGATAATGAAGGTCTACTCGGAGGGTTATGAAGACTGCCGAGAGAGAGGCAAAGAGAAATTGTCTGCTGCTCAACTGGACCCAGCTTTGCTCAACTCTGAAGATGAAGGTGGTGCCTAACTTTTCCTCCTGCTTTCATTCTGCCTTATGTCTATGTTTAAACTGTTTGTCTTTTGGAATATATATAAAATTTTATGTATTGAGATTGTTAATGTTTCTTCATTGGTGTATTTAGTTTATGGGTAAATAGATCGGATGAATGTTTTAGTTTTCCTAATGATGGATCTGTGATTCCCTTAATTGTGAACTATATTTTCGGTTAGTTTCTTTTCAATAATTCAATATTAGTAAAAATGAACCTATGCAGTGAATCAGTTAAGACATATAATGATTAATGTATGGGACGAAGTGAATTAAATTTCACGGACAGAATTTAACATAACTGAACTGAAAGGATTGAACTCAACAATAAAATAAAGTAATACATACTCATCGGCTCTGTAGTCTGAGATCGGTCATTTGTTTACCACTCGGGGTGAAACAGTTATATAAGGACCAAGATATAAGGACCAATTGTGACCATTGAATTACCACCCTGGAAAAATCAATATAGGATCCTTTGTCTACCACTAGGGGTAGAACAACAAATAGGCTGCCATCGAATGGCCAACGAGTCCTACCATACCTCCTTACACCATAGTGACCATAGGACAAATAGGACCAGGATCAATAGTGACCATTGATTTACCACCCTGGTAAAATCAATATAGGATCCTTTGTCTACCACTCGGGGTAAAACAACAAATAGGCTGCCATCGAATGGCCAGCGAGTCCTACCATACCTCCTTACACCATAGTGACCATAGGACAAATAGGACCAGGATCAATAGTGAAAAAGTGACTTTTTATTGATAATGAATAATAATATACAGACTTCCGATGACTTGACTTGATCTTTAATGAAAGTATTTCCGAAGTCTGTCAGCATGCCAAGTATTTTTGATCTCGGAGCCATCTAATGACCTCAACCGATAAGTGCCCGACTTTAACACTTCGATCACCTCATATGGCCCTTCCCAGTTTGGCATTAACTTTCTAGTGTTTTGAGGTGTAGAAGCTTCGAATTCTCTGAGGACGAAGTCTCCCACTTCAAATCTGCGAAGCTTAACTCCTTTGTTATAGTGCTTAGCTACTCTTCGTTGATAAGCAGCTAATTTAAGTAGGGCAACCTCTCTGACTTCTTCCAGCAGATCCAAATTGGCCTTCAGTCCTTTATCATTGTAGATCTCTTTGTATTGACTCACCCGAAGACTTGGAGATCCGATTTCGACAGGGACTAAGGCATCAGTACCATAGGCTAGTCGAAAAGGTGAATCTCCCGTAGTGGTCCTCGGCGTAGTCCGGTAAGCCCATAGCACGCTGAGCAGTTCTTCTGGCCATCTTCCTTTAGCTTCATCCAGCCTGCGCTTGATCCCATTCAGCAGCGTCCTGTTGGTCACCTCAACTTGCCCATTTGACTGTGGATGAGCCACCGAAGTCTTCTTATGCTGAATCCTCAGCTCCTTTAAAAATGCTTCAAACTTTGATCCCACGAACTGGCGTCCGTTGTCAGATATCAATACTCTGGGGATTCCGAAGCGAAACACTACGGACTCTTTTATGAATTTCAGACATTCTTGCTCCATTATTAACCGAAGTGGCTTCGCTTCTACCCACTTGGTCATGTAGTCAATAGCAACTATGACAAAGCTAACCTGACCTTTAGCTTTAGGCAACGGTCTCAATATATCTACCCCCCAGACAGCGAAGGGTATAGGAGATAAAATCGAGTATATCTCTTCCGGTGCCTGATGTGGGATCGGACTGTTGAGTTGGCATTTTTCACATTTCTTGACATACTCTGTAGCTTCCCTGAAAATCGTAGGCTAATAGTAACCTTGCCGAAGTACTTTGTAAGCCAAAGATTTAGCAGCCATATGATCCCCGCAAATACCCTTGTGAACTTCCCGAAGAACATATTCCGCCTCGGATGGGACTAGGCACTTCAATAAAGGTGAGGAAAAGGCCAATCGATACATATCTCCACCAATAAGGACAAAATTGGCACTTTTGTACTTGATCGTTTTTGCCAGCATTTGATCCAAAGGTAGGACGCCATCTGCCAAATACTCAATGTAGGGGGTCATCCAACAGTTAGATCGCTCGATACACATCACTGCTTCATGCTGAACACTCGGCTGCTGCAGAATTTCCAAGTAAACTGATCCATTGAAAACATCGACATCCGTAGTAGCCAATTTCGACAGTGCATCGGCGATGGAATTGTCATTACGCTTTATGCCTTGAAATTCATACGAAGCGAAATACTGAAGTCAGTCCTTTAATTCCGCCAGATACTTGATCATTCGAGTTCCACGAGCCTCATAATCTCCTGACAGCTGCTTGACGACCAACTGTGAGTCACTGTAAATGATGAGCTTATGGACCTCTAGACTCTTGGCCAATCGAACACCCGCCAGCACTGCTTCATATTCAGCTTCGTTGTTTGTTGCTTTAAATCCGAATCTAATGGCCTGCTGCACCTTGAATCCGTCTGGACTTGTCAAGATGATTCCTGCCCCACTAACAGTCAGTGTGGAGGAACCATCCACATATAGAGTCCAAGCATTCTGACCTTGTTGAAGGACCGCCACTGCTCGATCAGACGACTCAGCTTCTGGCAACTCGACATCAGCTTCGGTGAACGTACATTCAACAATAAAATCGACCAAGGCTTGACCTTTGATAGCTGTTCGGGGATGATATTCGATGAAAAACTGGGAAAACTCCATAGTCCAAGCTGCTAGTCTCCCGGAAACTTCTGGCTTGCCCATAACCTTCTTCAATGGCTGATCCGTGTAGACGACCAGGAGCCGACCTTGAAAATACTGTCGAAGCTTTCTGCTAGCAATTATTAAAGCAAAGGCAAATTTTTCAATATTCGGATACCTGGTTTCAGCATCTCGCAAAACATGACTGACATAGTAGACCGGATGCTGCTTTCCACTAATCTCTCGAACTAGTACTGCTCCAACCGCTAACGAACTTGCTGCAAGGTACAGATATAAGGTCTCCGCTGGAACTGGCTTCACTAATAAAGGAGCAGAAAAAAGATACACTTTTACGCCTTGGAAAGCATCTTCGCACTCCAAAGTCCATTGGAACGTCTTCGCATTCTTCGGCCCCTTCAATGTATCAAAGAAAGGAAGGAACCTCTCTGCAAATTTGGCGACGAACCTCCTTAAAGCTGCAATCCTGCCAGTCAGACGTTGAACGTCCTTGAACGACTGAGGAGTCTTCATATCAAGAATGGCCTGGATCTTCTCCGAATTTGCCTCGATACCCCTCTGACTGACCAGATAACCCAAAAACTTTCCTGCACCGAGGCCAAAAGTGCACTTGGCCGGATTAAGTCTCAGTTGACGATGACGAACAGTCTGAAAGCACTCCTCTAGATCGTCTAAATGTTTATGAACCTGCATGCTCTTTACGATCATGTCATCGACGTAGACCTCCATGTTCCTCCTCAGCTGCCTGTCGAAGATGAAGTTCATCATTCTCTGATAGGTGGCTCCGGCATTTATAAGACCAAAAGTCATCTTCTTATAGGCATACACCGAACGGTGTGTAATGAATGCAGTCTTCGGGATGTCATCTTTACGCATGGATATTTGATGATAACCTGAAAAATCATCCATAAAGCTTAGTAAAGCATACCCCGAAGTAGCATCGATGAGTTGATCGATATGGGGCAGAGGATAAAAATCCTTCGGGCAAGCTCTGTTGAGGTCTGTGTAGTCGATGCAAACCCGCCATTTTCCATTCTGCTTCTGCACCAAAACCACATTCGCCATCCATTCTGGATAATCAATCTCATAGATGAAGTCAGCAGCTAATAGCTTCGCGATCTCCTCATCAATGATCTTTTGTCGCTCGGGTGCAAAAATCCGCCTTTTTTGTCGAACTGGCTTCTTAGAGGGGTCTACATCCAAACTGTGCTCAGCTATCTTCCGGCTTACCCCAGGCATATCCTTCAGTTCCCATGCAAAAATATCCGCATAGCAGCGTAAGAGCTCTATAAGGTTCGTTCAAAGAGGCTCTGGTAGACCCGAACCAATCTTTACGGTTTTGTCCGACTTTCCAATGATCAACTCGACTTCTTCTGTACCCCCTGCAGGAATCACCATCGATTCCGAACTACTTTCAGTGAAGGGCTCAATCTCAATCGCCATAGTCTGTTTTTGCTTGCTGACCCCCACTCCAGAAGAAATAACGGCATTCCGGTAACATCGCCGGGCTAAATCCAAGTCCCCAGCCACCTCTCCTACTCCATGCGCCGTGGGGAACTTGATTTTAAAATGAGGGATGGAGGTCACCGCTTGGAGAGCAGTCAAGGTAGGTCTTTCCAGTATAGCATTGTAAGCCGAATCTACGTGCACAACATAGAATTTGCACATTATTTCTACCTGCTGGGGTGCCATGTTGAAGATAACCGGGAGCTCAATAGTGCCTGCAACTTTAACCGAATCGTTGCTGAAACCGTATAACGGAGCCTCCTGTCCGACTTCCATTTTCTGTCCATCGAGATGCATCCTCTGATAAGCATGGGCATATAAAATATCTACTGAAGATCCATTGTCTATCATCATACGCTTCATGTCCACCGAGCCCACTTGTGCTGTGATCACCAAGGCCCCTTCATGAGGATCAATGGGCTCCGAAGGATAATCTGCGTCAGTAAATGATATGATGGTTCCTGGAAATGGCCTGTCAATCTTCAGGGGAGCATCTGTCATAGTCATGACCGAATCCAGGTAAGCCCTTCTCTTCTTCCCTATCAACTTCCCCACAGACCCACCGGTTATCACATCGATGACATGCCTTGGAGGTGGTACTGGAGCCGTCTGAACCGTTTGGACAGTATGGTTGACATTCTGCTGATTGTTTGCGGCCACATACTGTACCAACAAGCCATCCTTAATCTTCCTTTCCACAAAATCCTTCAAATTACAACACTCGTTAGTGTCATGGCCCGCAGCTTGATGATAGCCACAATACTTACGAGAGTTACCCTGTCCTGTTCGGTAGTTATCGCGGGGTGGCTCGAAGAAAAGCTGATTTCGGATCTGATCCAGAATTACCGATCTATCCGTGTTCAACTTGGTATAGATCTTATTCACCTTTGGGGCTGCGACAGGGAGACGACTGTTTCCTTGTCGCCAGGAATTATTGTATTTCTTTGAACTGCCCTCCGGCCGGTCATTATACCCCCCCCCCCAGTTCTCCTCTGATCAACTTCGACTTTAGGAGCTACTGTCTCTTTCAATTGATCCGAAGGAGGATGTTTCAGGCTGTTCATGGCTTCTTCCACAACAATATAGCCTTCTGTCTTGTCAAAGGCTTCGGCCAAGCTCTTCAGATGGTGGAACATCAATTTTTTCACCAATTATTCAGATTTAACCAGATCCAGCCCATTCTGGAACAAACCCACTGCCTGGAGATCATTAAGGTCGAATACATGTCCGACTGCTTCTCGAAACCTCTTAACATACTGTCCCAAAGATTCACTGGAATACTGTCGGATCTGTGCCAGAGAACCCGTAGGCTTTCCTCTTCTTTGGTTACTTCCAAAACGGGCGTGGAACTTATCACAGAGTTCTGTCTTTGAGAGGATCGACCTACTCCCGTCGATCCTAATGCCCTGGTGGGACTTCTCGATCTACTCCTATGTACAACTCTGTCCTTATTGTGAGAATGGTCTCGTTGATAGTCTCTTATTCCGATCTCGGACATGATCTTCCTCGACCTGCTTCTTCGTCTATCGTTGTCTCGATGCTGAGAACCAACGACAACCAATGCCTTCTTCGAGGCCACAGGAGTCCTGCTCCTCGATCTCCTCCTATTGCGAGAACGATCCTTAGAAACATGCGCGGAATGCTCCGGCTCTTTACCGTCTCGCTGCGGCACCTCCTTATGCCTACTCCGCCTTTCGGGCCAGACTTGGCTGGATGCTTCGTCCCTCAATTCTGCCACCCGAAGCATTTGCTCGGCTATATCCTCTCTTTGCTTCAATAGAACCTCCAAAGCTTTATCCGCTTCGTCTGCCATCTTTGCCAACTTGGCGGCTTTATCCTCCTGACCACTTCTATGATAAGTCCTGGTCGGGGAGCGTTCCGTCTGTCTTTGATCATGATCCCGCTCCTTATCCGCACCGAAAACTAATCTTCGTCTGGCCCCACTGTGGATCTTCGGACGGAGATCTCCTGAATTATGCTTGGAAGTCGTGCTCTCATGAGCACTTTTAGAAGGACCCAGACGATCCTTCACCGAAACACGAGGCAGTGATGAGCTAACAGCCATCGCTTGCCCTTCTGGTGTACCATCCCTACTCCTCATCATCTTCTGAAGTAGGTCAAATGATTGTGATTGAAAATTTCAATGACACTAGAACTCAGCCCTCCTTCTAGCGCCAATTTTAACGCCAAGATCTTCTGCTACGTCCCAATCACGTAAGACGTCCTGATCCTGCACAGTAAACACGATAAACACCACAAGCTTGACGGCTATTCCGTCGGGGGATAGCTCAGGCGTGAGAATTAGTATGTGTTCACAAGGTTAACAATGGAGGAATGTAATGTCTAGTGTCTAAAGAGATAATAATCCTTGATCATGTGTGTATGGGTGAGAGAATATGAATATATTTGAAGGTATGAGAACATACCTGTTAGAGAAGGCTTCCTTGCTAGGTTATATTATCCCCGCATGGGTTACTGTGCCAACCACTACTACCTGACACCCCCTCTGATCTGATGGGTTCTGCCGACTACATGTAGTTTATCTACTGCCTTTGGCCACTGTTTTCTACCGCCGGCCGGCTATGATCCCATCCACATTAATGCATGGCAGGCACTTTAGTCAACCGTCATGCTTTTTCATCATCACAAGTCAAAGATAGAGATATTAAAATATCTAATGGGTCGATCCATCGATCCGACCTGGTCTTATAGGATTAAAAGAAGCTGATATAGTGATTGGGCCCAACGAACCCCATGGCTTAATTATAAAAGCCAAATGGATTAAATTAATAAAGGAGCCCAATTTACCCGGCCCAAGATAAGAGAAATATCATGACCCAACACAGAGGATAGAGAACTGACAATAATTTCTTCTTCATTTTGTGGGTTTTCAGTTACAGAAGAAAAGGGTTTAAGAAAGGAGACAGAAAATAGGTTTAGGGGGAGAGATTTGGGGGAAGCTTTGGAGAGAAAAGAAGAGGGTTACATTATAAAAATACATAAAATATTATTTTTATACACATCAAATGTTACATTAGCAATTTTTGTTTTAATTATTTGTCATGTTAGCAAAATATGTCCAAGTGTCAATTACGTTTGTTTACGTGGCGTGTCTGTTAATGTCAGGGACACAGTCAACTCAAAAATTGTAACGTTAGAAATACTTATAGACCAAAAAAAAATATAGGGTGCACGTGGGATATCGAAAAAAATGTTAGAGGTATTTTTTGACCTTTGCCTTGCAAATTTATGTTGCCCTAATAATTTTGTCCGATCTCAAAACCTATAATATTAAAGTCAGGTATGAGATATAACCTCCACACCCTATACATGAGTATTATATGAGATGAATGAAATCAAAAAGGGATAAATATTATTATTAATGTTCAATATAAAAATTAACGGTTGAGATTAAATTAAAAAAATTCATATCCGTTATTATTAGTAGCGAATAACGGATTACGTTTGCTATTAAAAGTAACTAATGAGGGGTATTGTCCGCTATTAATATTAGCGGATGCCATTGATATATATATATAGTCCGGATCTTAAGCTCACCTCTTATCCAACTCACCCGAGCTCACCTCCGTTTAGCAACGGACCCGATGATGGTTCGGTCATACAACCGTCGTCTATACTTTTAGCGACGCTATATGTTGTCCGTCGCTAAAAGTATAGACGACGGTTGTATGACCGAACCGTCGTCGGGTCCGTCGCTAAAGGGAGAGTGAGCTCGGATGAGTTGGATAAGGGATAAACTTAAGATCCGGACCGTATATATATAAGGGTCCTTAACACTAATATACAACAATTAAAAAGTAATTACAAAAATAAAACACACACAAAATAATTACAAAAATAATACAATTCACATTAATAAAGAAACCTAAAATCAAGGAGAAATAACTGTCATAATTAATAATTCAAATTTAAATATCTAGAATCTAAGAACAAAAACAAATTCAAATTCAAAATAATAATTCAAATATTCAAATTCAAATCTTCATCTTTATCACTGTAGCCATCTCCTCCGCTTCTCCGCCACTTCTCCGCCGCTAATCTCTTTCTTCACAAGTTGCCTTCTTCATAATCATCTCGCAATGGCGATCACGATCCCTGAATGTGTAATTCGACGTCTATAAATACTTGCCCACCGCTAGTCCAACGCCGTAGTGGATTTTGGCTCCAGGGTTTTGCAATGATAATTCATCATACGGTTGTGGTAAATAATCTCCAAAGCAAACTGATCTGTCCAGTACCATGTATCGGCGAGATTCTCCGGTACAACTCCTGAAATTCCAATTTCAATTTCATGTCCAAAGGAAAATAAGAACACTGCATAGGAAAGAGAGAAATAAAAGTGTGATGTGTAATGTAATGTTGATAACCAAAACTTCGTACCAAGGTAACCAAACCTTTATACCAAGGTAACCAATCTACGTCCACACCTGCTGCAGTATGAATTGGTTACCTTGGTCTGAAAGTTTGGCAACCAACTGCATGAAGGTTTGGCTACCAACTGCATCACATTCAAAATAAAATTGGTAACTTAATAAAACTGAATTGGTTACCTTGGTATGAAGGTTTGGTTACCTTAGTATAAAGGTTTGGTTACCAACTGCACTATGAAAAAAATGAAGATGTGGAGGTGGATTGGCTACCTTGGTATGACTGTTTTGTTACCTTGGTATGAAGGTTTGGATACCAACTGCACTACGAAAAAACTGCAAGTGTGAAGGTGGATTGGTAACCTTGGTATGAAGGTTTAGTTACCTTGGTATGAAGGTTTGGTTACCTTGGTGTAAAGGTTTGGTTACCAACTGCACTATGAAAAAAATGAAGGTGTGGAGGTGGATTGGTTACCTTGGTATGAAGGTTTGGATACCAACTGCACTACGAAAAAAACTGCAGGTGTGAAGGTTGATTGGTAACCTTGGTATGAAGGTTTGATTACCTTGGTATGAAGGTTGACCATGGAGTTTTCGGGCAAGTGGGATGGATCTAAGAGATGAACAAGCTTTCATATATTCGTAATACTTCTGAGATAAGTCCATATAATACTGTTCTATACCTGGGTTTTTGTATAGTGTAAAACTTTCTTGGGTGCAAATGAAACAGAAAACGAGATAAGAGGGGCGAGAGGAGAGATGGTTTGAGAAACACCATGAGTGGTTGAAGATCATGAGATACTGGGAAAGCTTTGGAGATTTGAAAACTCATTTGATTTGGCTCAGGTGGTTTCTTCGGAATGAATGCAATACTGCAACTGCGAGAAACTGAATTCAAACTGACAATCCATCTCCTCTGAACCAGAGTTTTTTTTTTAAACCATGGATTGTTATTATTTTACGAATTAAATTTGGAATTTATACAAAGTACGAGTAGAGCCTGAATTCAATTAGTTATTAGGCAACTCAGCTTTACAATTTAAAAACTTCAACAGAGGAGATAATGGAGATTTGCATAAATTAATGAATTCTAATTGAATTTCAATTGCATAAATTAAGGAATCCTAATTACACTAATATTGTAAATAAATATGGAAAAATGTATTACTTTTGTAATTATTTTATGGATGCACCATTATTGTAATTATTTTTAAAAATGTACTAATATATGTAATTTATCCTATATATAACAACCTATTTCTGGAGAGATTCTCAACCTATTTCTGGAGAGAGTGAGAATCTTTACCTTCAACTATATAATTATTAGGCAGTCGGTAGAATTGATTTAAAAATTTTAGTACGTCTCTCTAGTTACTAATATATTCTTCTTCTTTTTTAAAAAATTAAAGATATATTTTTATTTTTTAAAATTAATTTGTGAAATTATAAAATTCAAAATCAATATATACAAATATTTTAATTTTAGTACAAACATATATAATTACTACTGTAAATTAAGTAAACACTATCACTAATTACCACATTTGTTATCTTCAAAATTTTCAAATTCTAAATGAATTCGTATCAAATTTAGATTTTAAAGTACATAAATTATTCTAAAAAACTAAAATATATCTCTGATTATGCAGCCATTCGATGGATTATATGTCAAGTTCATTTTATATTTGATCAAAAAAAATTTATTTTATATTTCATAATTGAGTAAAGGGTAAAAGTAAAACTGTAACAAAGTCCATTTTATTTAGCTTTATAGTATACACTCTGCAATATATATATTTTTTTGATGAAAATAGAAAACTTCATTAGCAAATATAAAGATGTACATACATCAGTTAAATTCACTACTACAAAAAGCCAGCAAACACCACTAATTACAAGCTATACAAACAAAGACTACCCAAAACAAACTACACACCCCAGACAACTAAACCAACCAGAACCAAACCGCTCATGATTCAATAATAAAAAAATTATTCATAAAATTTAGATGCACGAGATATTGGGATCCATTTTTGTCAAAGGTAAAAATGTTAAATTCCCTTCAAACTTGGCAAAAAAAAAAAAAACTAAACCAACTAGTACATGACCCTGAAGAATACAACCAATTCAAACTTAGAAGAAGTTCAAGGAGGCTTCCAAGCAACCACCATCGGCGGAACCTGAGGGGTCATATGACCCCTCACCAAAGGGGTGTTATATGACTCCCACCAAAAATTTATACATGTTATATATTAATACATATATTAATAGTCAATATCATACATATATTAATATATATATATATATATATATATATATATATATATATATATATATATACACACACACACACATATATGAATAAAGATTTAAATTTTCTCGAAATATTTTTTTTAAATATTATGGAATGAATTTGATATAATGTTATAGTTGTGGGTAATATTTATAAATTTTGCAAAGTATGCAAGTTGTTATATAATATTCGATTGGTCGGGGAATATTCGTTTTAATAGGGAATATTCGTATGATAGCACAATCATTGGTGGATCCCACAACGAAATTATTTTCGGATTGAGAAAATGACAAAAATATTTTTATGAAAATAATGGCGGAAGTTTTACCGTTAAAACTGTTGAACTACTCGATAGTAAAAGTACAGTAATATGTGTGGTTGCATAGTAGCACACGGTATTGATTATTGATGCTTACGTGAGAAATCACTCAGTTTTGTTCAATTATTGCTTTAGTGATTGTTGCATAGTATCTCACGTTATTTGATTCAATTATTGTCAATATTTTATATATGATTAAATCAATAATTGAGATGACAGAGTTATTAATATTATTATTTGCAATATTAACTATGTCTAGAAGTTCTGTCAAGAAGAGTTTTGGTCACCTAATTGCTTGCCAATAGGGAGAAATCCTTATTGGAAAGCCCCCTCTTTCCTGGGAACGACCTGGTCGATTAATATTGTGAATTATAATAATGATGATAAATATTGTTAACACTACTAGAAAATTGACCTATAGCTACGGTCGACGACCATCGCTATAGGCCAAAAGACCGTCGCTATAGGCTATAGCGACGGTCGCCGACCGTCGCTGTAGAAGCCGTCGCTAAAATCTATAGCGACGGTCTTTTGGCCTATAGCGACAGTCGACGACCGTCGCTATAGGTCATGCCAAAATCATGTTTAGATGTCTCTAGCGACGCTCAGCGACCGTCGCTATAGGCCTGTGCTTTATAGAATACTATAACTACGGTCGATGACCGTCGCTATAGCCTTTTTATATTTAAAAAAAATAATTAATAATGCAAATTTATTCAACAAACACAAATACATTATAAAATAAAATATAAAAAAATATTATATACATCATTTAAAATCATTCACATTAAAACATTACAATTAGTACAAAAGATGTAATGATTCATTTTCCCCTGCCACTGAGAATGCTCCTCAAGTCTTTGTTAAAGGCCTGCATAAATGGAAAGCATTTAAAAATGAATAAGGACATTTAAAAGTGAAAGACATCAGTTATAAGAAGTTATGTACTAAATGTACAATTGTCTACAGATGATTTTTTTATTTTATTTTTTTGGAATGGTTTTAACTCATACAAATAATACATAATAGAAGTATAAGATCATCTATATTGCAGTGAAGGGCTGAAAGCAAGTAATCATATAAATGCAAGAACCACTGACCAGCTAGAAGGACTAATATTTGCAATTATTGTAGTTTTTGAATTTCCTCCTAGTGAATCCTGAAAGAGAAGGAATAAGCAAATTTATAAGACTGCCCATTACAAATCATTGATTATACATAAGATTCTGACTTTTCCAAGTGAACACTTTGTCATAAGAAGCAGACTTATGCAATCAGAAGTAGACAAATTGAAGACACTGATATTTCAATCAAACACGCTATGTAAAAGAAGTCTCAAGAAAAAAATAAAGGAAATAGAATTATATAACTTTTTAATCCAAGTCCCATCATCCATGTCAAAAGACAATAATCACCAGAGAGCACTATGTTGGTACCCGAACTCCGGTTCATTTCAAATAACGAATGAGCAACAAATTCGAAAAAGTATTATCACAAAAACAAGGCCTTCTCAGCTAAATCTATTTCCAAAACATAAATAAACTGGGACTCATGTGAGAACTTGGAAAAGAAAATCTCATCCGCTCGAACTTTATTTTAGGCAAAAGATGAAAAGTAAACATCAACTTCATCAACCAATAGTTTAAACCATAATATGCTCCTCTAGTATGGACATTGACCGGCCCATCTTTTGTATTTTTATCTTTCATTAACTTTACATGATACAGGAAAAGCATGGAGACATAATCATAATAAAATTTGTACGAAGGGCTTAATTGTATTTTCTCATGGATTTTTGTGGGAAAAAAGTTAAGAAGAAAATAGGCATTTGTGAGTTATAATAGATCTAAGAAAGGTCAGGTAAGGTTTGAGTATTTATTTGATACCAAAAAGGGGAAGCTTTAAGACTGTTATAAGTGATTTAAACTGTTCCAAAGTACAGTAACTCAAGTTCCTTTGAGCTCTAGGTTGAAGGGTTTGTTGTAAGATCAACTAGGCTTGTTTAATAGAGTTAAAAACAATGATTTCAACTTCTAATCATGGTGACAGATGGAAAAATATATAGATGTCAATCATAGATTAAAAACAAAAAAGGGTATATTTGGAAAATTAGATGAAGAACCTAACAACCTCAAATGCTGCCACTTGGCCACCATCGCAAGCCAATTCTTGTTCTATTTGCGAAACTAACATGAGTTTTTGCTCTTCAACTATCTTGCTCATTTATGTAACCAGGGTTACGTGCTTTAAAACATTTCCGTGCATTTTTCTATATTCTGGATAGTTGTCAACAAATTTAGCCATGTCTTCTGCAGAACTCAAAGAGTTAACGATTAAACAATGTCCACATTCCACAAATGCACTGCTTATACAAGATTGATATATGAACAAATAAACAATAGAGATCTTTAGGTACAAACCTATTGTCTGGATATTCTGGTTACTTTTTGCAACTTGCTGAAAATCATCCACCATCCTCTTTATATTCATTCCAATATCTCCAAAATTATCATACATATTAGCCTTAAAAAAGGCATCTTGTTCTGATGACAGCACTACCTCCTGTAAGCATGAATACCAATAAAAGGATTCATCATTCATGGAACATATAAATAGTGCAAGGATTCCCTTTTTAATTTTTTTTGGTAGTAAGCAACAAGGAGAATAAAACTTAACCTGTTGATCCTTCGAAAATTTTCCAATGTTTCCTAGATCTGCCTTATTGTCTCGAATGCCTATCAACTCGTGAACCATTGCCTATCGAAAATTAATATAACTAATGAGCTGGTATTTCCTTTAAATTTCAATCATTAATTAAGCTTCAAAACAATGCTCCAGATATGTAGCAATGACGATACGAGCAGCAAATTTACGGTCACAAGGATCCCAAAAGTACCTGATATGTCCACTGATTCAGCAGTGGAGTTACGGGGTCGTCTCGCCTATCAATCACTAGCAACATAGGAGAAATTTCTGTGCGTCTGAAATCAAGAAAGAGCACCCACTCATACTAATTCATATGAACAAGATAATAACCATGAAAATAAAATAAATCAAGTTCTTCAGAAATCAAACTAATGAAGTAGAAAGTTTTCTAACCTTTGGAGGAAGAGCATAGCCAAAGCGTATTTAAGAAATATAAACAAAATTGCAAGTAAAATCATTGTGCCTACTCACCCCTGCTTCCTGTGCAATCCTTTTAGCAATATCAGATGTACGTGAATACCGAATAACAGGTCGTCGTTTTAATGCCTAGAAGATAACAGCTAGTCCATCGACGACTCGATCACATAAATACTGCAAATTTGAAGGATCTACGACTGCTGGGAGCATATACATGTGATTTGATGCAATATTCAGATTGAAATGGTAAGGGTCAACTGCAACAAAATCTGCATAGAACTCCTGTAGAAATAAGATAATTATCATGCTTAATGTTAACTCTTTCTTATGAGTATTCAACTACAGAAATGAGAATCAGGTAGATAAACAGATCACACTAGAATGACCTTAGCATGATAAGAGGCAAAACTACATTAATTTCTGCAACTACAATTAATCCACGCAAGTTTAGTTTCAATTTGAATAAAATAGTAAACTCTCTTCCAAAAATATTGGTTGTTAGGTAGATAGCCAGTACTTAAACAAGTTGGACAACAAAGTGTCTGGACATATAATATATGGTTACAAGAAGGATTCAACTACAATTAATTGAAACAAATTTGGTTTCAATTTGAGCATAGCTGTTAATTATTATAGAAGTATTCAGTATAGAGATGAACAACTAATGGTCTGGTCAAAGTAATAAGTGGTTAGAAGAAGGAACTTACCTGAACTTGTCTATCAGTACTTATTGAGCAGTAGGTTGTCCAAGAGGAGTATATTTCCTGCTCCCCTAAATTCAAAATCAACACAAAATCTGTTATATAAATAACTCAAAAACGTTATTAATTCAGAAGCGATTAAAAAAACTAACCCACGGCCAGTCCCACTATGGCGTTCATATGCCCTTCGAGGGCGTTCCCCTTCTGCAACTTCTCTGTTATTATAACCACCGCGACGACCACCACAAGGACCCCCACGAAAAGACTGTGCCCTAAAGAAAAGTCGGACGAGGATAATAATCGCTGACGGCGATCCATAACTTTTTGTGCATTTTGTCGCGGATCGAGTAACAAGCGGCAGGTACTGAAATGATTTGGGTTAGAGAGGAGAGCGAACCGTAGAGGAGGAGTAACGAGAGAGAAACTGTTAGAGATGAGGAATATGATTTGGGGGAAAGCTGAAATAATTTGGGGAAAAATGGGAGGGGATTTAAAAGACATCTATACCGACGGTCAGATGGTGACCGTCGCTATATATACCCTATAGTGAGGGTTCCGTGCTGACCGTCGCTATAGATCGTCGCAATATATAGAATTTTTAGTAGTGTAAATATATTGAGGTGTCTCTTTTTATGAAGTCACGGAAGTTTATATATATATATATATATATATATATATATATATATAAATTTGTTTTATTAGTATTGTTAGATCCCAGAGGGCACAATAGATCTAGAAGGGGGGGGGTTGAATAGATTCTTTTCTTTTAAAATACTTTTCTGGTTTATGATGTATTGTTCATATTAGATTATATGACAAACATAGAATCTTTTCAAGCACAGCGGAATAAGTAAAAGATTCCCCTCCTTCATTGATATATTCATAATCATGCAAACATTGTTCGTTGGGTTAGTTTAGTTGTAAGCAGTTAAAACATACATAGCAGTTATAGCAGTTATAGACATAATGTAAATGACATAATGTAAATGACATAATGTAAAAGACACAAGGGGTTTTAAGTGGTTCAGAGACTCAAGCTCCTAATCCACTCTTCTGCTTTCAACTAGCAGGATTTCCACTAAGGAAGGGCAGCACCCTGAATCTCTACGATTCCTTCAAGGCCAGCAGCCTTGGGACTTCAGTTCACTAAGAACTCTTCAAGGCCAGCAACCTTGGGACTCCTCTAGTTCCCTAGGAACTCTTCAAGCCCAGCAGAATTGGAACTTCGTTTAGTCCCTCTAGATAAGGACCCTTTGGCCCTGCTTTGTTTAGTCCCTACGGACAAGGACCCCTCAGGCCCTGGCTTCTTTGAGTTGTTGTTGGAGTCGGTGCTGAGCTACTAAGATGTCTTCATTCTCTGAACATCTTCTATCTTTAGCAGCTTCGGCTTGATCATCCTTGAAGAGCAGTTGAGTGTTGCATGATGCTCAGCTTCTTAGGTTGCTCAACTACTCCGGATGACTCCTTGATGAACTGCCTTGAAGATCATTCTCCTTGGTACTTGATGGCTGCACATGAGAGGCTTCTAGGATGACTGTAAGCTCTTCTGCAAGGTACCTAGAAGCTTTCTCAAGCTTGACACCAAGATGGCTTTGTGATCTCCCTTCTTGCTACTCGATGCCTTCCCATGATGGACTTGCTAAGATGACCGTAAGCTCTTCTCTATTGTACTTAGAGTCTTCCCATGATGGACATCCAGATGGCATAATGCTCTTCTTTCTCTCGGCAGTTCAGAACATTCTTCATGTAGTAGAACTCTCATTTCTACATAGTAGAACTCACACTTCTACTTCTTGCTTGATCTGACTTTTGAGTGTTCTTGGTGGATCGTAGAGTGAGTCTCTGGACTCACTATTACTTGATTCGATCAGTCCACCTTCTCTCCAAAACTCAACTTCTCCAGCACTCTTTGATCTTTGAAGCTCTTCTTCATTTATACACCTTCCCAATCCTTCCGATGGAAAGTAGCCGTTGGAAGCTATTCAAATGTCTTCACAGATCTCAAGTTGCTTGATGTAGACTGCTTGATATGACATGACATACTTTTTCTGACTCTGCAGTCTACTTTTTCACCTACCCTGTCAGATGTATCACTTTACTGTCCTGGGCAGGTCGAAGAATTTATTTCTTCTGATTTCTTGATCAGAGGTTGTCCTTTTGCATCGATGCTCTCAATAAGCACTTGTCCGAATTACCCTTCAGATTGAACAGTTGCCAATGCCTCAATCTTCAGGTATTCGAGCTCTACGATTCTGATGCACGTCTTCAGGGACCTGATCGTAGTGTCTTGTTGACTGGTGGAGACAACACTACGATCTAGAAGAGTGTTGATTGGATCTTCAATGTAGAACATCTCTTCTTTGTATTATGCAGTGCTTCAATACTTCTATTTGCTTTGACTGTTCTCAAATACTGATGGCCTAATTCCTTGCTCTGGTTCCCTTCTGAATATCAAGACACTTCAGATTTGTGGCGCGTCCAGCTTGCTTTCTCCTGGTGATCTTCCACTCACTTATCATCAATGAACTGACCATGCACTTAATCACTTTAGCCTTGCTCTTCAGAAGCTGACCAGTATCTCGGTTCACCTTCCATCAGTTCTTTCTTTGTCTGACAAACACTACGATCCTGGTTGCTTCCAAGATCGGTGTCTTCTGTTTTCTTGATAGCAACTGCATTAGCTGACTTTTCCTTAGTCAACTGCTGAAGTCTTCTTTGAATCATCTTGTGGAAGACTTCATCACGAACGACCTTTCAACTCAATCTTGATGCTGATTGGTTTGGTGCTTACTTCTTCTGCTAGCATGCATGCCATTCGTTGAGTGCTCTCTGGTTCCCTTCTGTGGATTACATCTTTGCAGTGCCAACCAGAGGCTTCGTACCTTTGAATATTCTGGGAGTGCTCATTCGTTGAGAACCGTATCTGCTCTACGATTCTGACTTAGCATTGTGAGCATTACTGTTGGAGTCGTAGTTCTGCACTCTACGAGTGCAGATTCAGCTTCGGCTGTGCAGACTCTACGTTCCCGAAGATCAGATCTTGACACTCTACGATTTCTGCACTCTACGATTCAGCTTCGGCTGTGCAGACTCTACGTTCCCGAAGATCAGATCTTGACACTCTACGATTTCTGCACTCTACGATTCAGCTTCGGCTGTGCAGACTCTACGTTCCCGAAGATCAGATCTTGACACTCTACGATTTCTGCCTTGAGCTTGTTGTCTTCATCTGATCTTGTCCGACTACGATCTCTGCATTTGTTCAGTGGACTCTACGATTGTAGAGTGTGGTCTACGATCCTTGTCTTTGACTTCGACATCGCTAGACTCTACGACTCTGAGCGTAGAGTGCATTTCATACTTAGCTTGGGCAGATTATCGTTCGGCTTATAGGCAGGCTGTCTCTACGATTCAGAACATGACTTCCTCAGTACACTACGATCCCAAGGAGGCTCTTCTCGACACACTACGATCCTTCTTCGTTTCCCCTGGAAGTCTACAAACTCCGAGATCTCACTATCTTGCGTACTCCTATTCTGCCTCGATAGCTCCCGAGTTGACTCTGACTCTCCTGGCAGACTACGACTTCTGGTGCAGTGCTCGACGATCAGACAGACCTATTTATTACATCATAAGATCAACCTAACAAGCTTGATCTTTCTATATTTATAGTCCTTGTACATCATTTCTTTTTAAGGACTTTACAAAGCTGTTTTGCTTATGTAGGATCAACCTAACATTTTTGATCAATTCATTCTAAGTCCTTGTACATATATTTCTATTATCTATCAAAGGACTTAACAACTTTTCTTCATGCAAATATACTTGCATATTCATTCATATATATATATATATATCATAATCAAATCATATATAAATAGGAATATCATTCACATGTTTATTCCTGACAATCTCCCCCTATTTGATTATGACAAAAACAATAAGTGCATATGCATGTTATGAATGAATCTTAGATACAGTGAGCAGCTGTATTTCTAAACAGTTAATCGTGAATGTCATTTATATTAATATGGCAATTATATATTCAGACATTCTAAATCCTGGATCCAGAACATACTATCAGACTAGAGATATACCTTCTTGGCTCCATGTATGGTTCCAGGATGCTTGTTGATCAGCTACTCATCTGCTGCTGCTTCTTGCTCCCCCTCTGATGGTGGCCTTCTATCTTTGCTTGATTCCCCTTCATCACCTTTCTGATCTGGCTCCTCTTCAGCTTCTGTGAACTTGGTATCATCATCTTCAGGCTCCCCCTCAGATGATGATTTCTCCTTGGCTCCATGTATGGTTCCAGGATGCTTGTTGATCAGCTACTCATCTGCTGCTGCTTCTTGCTCCCCCTCTGATGGTGGCCTTCTATCTTTGCTTGATTCCCCTTCATCACCTTTCTGATCTGGCTCCTCTTCAGCTTCTGTGAACTTGGTATCATCATATTCAGGCTCCCCCTCAGATGATGATTCTCTATCTGCTGCTGTTTTCTTCTTCTTTGACTTTTTCTCCCTTAACCCTCTGCTCTTCTTTTGGTGCCTCTTGCTCCTCTTCTTTCTTCGCCTCTCTTTCTCCCCCTTTTTGTCATCAATCATTTGAGAGAGCTGCTCCATGTTGGACATAAGCTGCTCCATCAGGTAGGAGGAGTTAGCGACTTCAAACTTTAGCTCTTGTTGTCCGAGTTCAAGTTGCACAGAGAAGGACTGTTTCAGATCGTCAATCTAGTTAGAGAGGGCTTCGATCTGATTTGCATTGGCCTCCTGAACTTGTAGAGCTTCTGCCTTCTGATCTTGGATGGCCTTCTTATAGATGTTATCTCTCTCTTGAAGTTTGAGAGATACATCAGCCAAGATAGCTTGAAGCTTGTGCTGGAAAGAATCATCTCCTGCTGCTGTCTGCTTCTGTGTTTCTTTAGTGAGCATAGATATCTTCTTGCTTAAATCATCAGAGCTCTTCAGTAGTTCCTGCTCCAAAGCAGTTTGATCCTCTTGATTGGTAGCTTCAGTATGGGCAATGGATTGGACTCTACGATTGTCATCTTTGGACAGATTTTTAAAGGTGTGGATAATCTGAACAATTGTGGAGTACCAATTGCCTGTGGAGGATGATGGAGTGTTTGTTAGCAGTGCTTGATTATAAGGAGACTTCTGAGATTGGATTTGAACATCATAAGCAGTAGAGTGATCAGACTCTACGATCAGCTTCTTGGACATGGTTCTTCTTCCTTCAGAGTCCACCCTACGTTCGTAGGGGATGTAGAGATTTCCAGCATGTCGATAGATCTTGAAGTGGGGCTGGTTTGTGATCAGCTTGGTGGCAAACTTCTTCACTCTTGGAAAGTTCTGAGCCACCAGTTCCATGCTTGAAAACTGCTTATAACATCAACTGAAGTAGCTTCCATCTTTTTCAGTAATGGCCTTTAGCCATGGCATCCACTGGAAGAACCATCTCATTAGCAGATCATCAGGGTTGTAGAGAATGGTTGTGCAGTCCATTTCCATGTTGTTCCAGTTCTTGACCAAGTCAAAGGAGGTCATTCTTACTATTCTGATCTATTCACCTCCATGGTTTATCCATCTGTCAGGTGGAGTCTCTGATGGTTCATTGGGAACTTCTACTACTATTCTCCTGATAAATCTTGCAGGTGAGAGAACAGGGTGGAGTTCTGAGTTTTTTGATTCCTGATCTTCAGAGTTGGAATCATTTCCTGCTTCTTCCTTCTCAGAACCAAAACCATTTAGATCAAATTCAGCAGAGGGATCATCTTCATGTTGCATTTCATGTTCAGACTCTTCTTGATCATCTCCAACAGAGAATCCTTCTTGCTGAATTTCATTATCTGAACTTTCTTCATCAAGACTTTCCTTAGATACTTTTTCTTCACTGCAGGCTTCTTCTTCAGCATCTTCTCCTGGGGATACAGATTCATCATCACTTAATTCAATGATGGCATTTGATTGGACACTGTTCCTTTTGGAGGCAAACTGGGCTTGCAGCCTGTAGCTCTTTCTTCTTTGTGGAGGTTCAACTATTGGAGAGACAGATTCTTCTTCTTTGTCCTCATCACTTTCTGAGTCATCATGAAAGCTCTCTTGGATTGAGGGGACATGTTCTTCTTCTTCTTTTTGGATAGCATTTTCTGACCCATTCTCTGGGCTGGTTGGGGCAGTTGCATTTGGGGATGCACTTTGATCAGAAATTTCTTTTTCTTCATCAGAGTTGCTTCTCTGAGTATTGGCCATGGGGCTAGAGCACCTTTCCTTATCAGCAGATGTATTGATTTGAGAAGCTAAGGCTGGTTTGTCCTCCACCTTAGCTTTCTTGCTGACTGGCCCTTGAAGCAACCTGCTGCTTCTTCTTTTTGTGGTCTCAGCAGTTTGGGCCTTTTCTTCTTTACTCTTGTTCAAGGAGGAGACTCTCCTTGGTGGGGCCTGGGCTTTCTTCACATCACCAGCTCTTTTCACCACTTTTGATTTCTTCCTAGCTGGTGTGATTTCAGCTGCTTCAGAGTCACTGGACTCAGAGCTCTCTGCCTTTACTATCTTCCTCTTCTTTGCAGAGGCTCTACTACTGCTCCCAGCTGTCAGTCTTTTGTTCTCCTTAGGGTTCTTCTTCCAGTTTTCAAATAGTTGTGGAGACATCACCTTGTGCACATTCAGGGATTCTCCCTCATCATCCTTGATCTTCCCCCCTAGCTTTTTCTTCAGTATGATACTTAACAGCCTTCCATGATATACCTTGGTCAGGGGCTTCTTCTCAGTCTTCTCTACCCATTTGGAGATCTGATCAATCAAGATAGATCCAAAGTCGATTTGTTTCTTCAAAACTATTGCAGACATGATTTTCAACTGCTGGTCGATCACTGTGTCATGTGCAGTGTTCTTACATAGTATGCACTTTCCAACTATTTCAGCAAGGAACTCATATTGCTCAAGGAACTCCTTCTTCTTCATGTCCTTGAAACTAGGGTTTCTTTGATACCCCATAATTTCCTTAGCCAATTCAGTGTTGACATTATCAAGGTTCTTTAGGCCTTGGTTAGGAAATCCTAGGCATTGGTTTAGGTCAGAAGATTTTAACTTGAGAGACTGACCTTTAACCTTGGTAGTAAGGGTTTCCGAATTTATAGAGACGTTTGAGTAGAATTCTTTAACCAGGTTGCAGTAGACTCGAGTATTTGCTTCAAGGCATTCTGAAAATCCAGCCTTCTTTACAAGTTCGAGAATATCTCTGAACTTCTTTTCAGATTTCTCAAACGATTTGGTTCCAAGCTGAATACCAGTGATCACTTGCCAGTTTTCCATTTTGAGTAGTTTGAAGAATGTGGATATTAAATATAGAAAGGTTTATGCGAGATGACTGTCTGGTTGGTAAGGCTCTGGAGGTTAACTGATTTTACTCTTGAAAAGCTTTCTAGGGTTTTGAAAATGGGAGGGAGAAAGGTTCGATATCTTTTGGTAACTGTCTGCAGATTTGAACTTGTCTTTATGGCAGTTCCTTCTAACTCTGCATACTCAGTGATGTGTCAATTGTCCTATTGGTTGCTACGTTGCCCAGTAATGAGCTATAATTCCCCACAACTTTTCAGTTATTAGAGGAGTGGACGTTTAATTGACGTGGCTTTGACCGTTGACCTTTTGATTCGTAGTGTAACATGATGAGATAGTTATAGACTCTACGATTTCATTTGTTTACTCAACGATCAATTTTTTTAGAGATGTTGTAGTGTATGGCTTCGTCTTTCCTCCTTACTTCGATGCAGCATAGCTCAATCACTGATGTATTCGAACTTATCTCCTCAACTTGAATGTCTTAGCAGATGTCTCATTCTTCATGCTCCTTGTGAGCTGGAGTACCCTTTGGTAGAACTACGATCGTTGAGTTGTCTTCTACGATCGCTGCAGTTGCACTACGATCGTTTAGTCCTTTTCAAACTCAACTCTACGATCGTTGACTGACTTGATTCTTCTGAGATGAACTAGATCAAGTATTCCTTCTGGGATAAGGTAGCTCAGGAAGGGCCAACCTCTTAGAGAGAGCTAAGGGTCAGGTTTGTCCCTGAGGCGCTTTCCAGATGAAATACTATGTCAGTGGTTTGCAATGACATCTCATTAGACCTTTTCTGATGGAAGATCTTCTATCATCTTTAAGTATCTGCATTGCTGAAATCGTGGTGTCCTTCTACTCTTACTCTACTGATCATGTGTTTGATCGTAGGCACTTCATGATTATGGATTAGGTGGCTGAAGGGTTATCAGTAGTTCGTTTTGATACGATCCTACTGACTATGGATCTTCATTTGGTTCATCAGCCACAAGGTTTTGGGACTTTGTAGCTGGTACATCTCTTCCAGGTTAATGATGCAGTTATTCCTTAACAGATCACTGCTCCCCCATTGTTGATGCCGCCATCTCAGATAGATGTGATTCCTTCTTCATGTTCATTTGAGTGCTGCCCAGCACTTCTACTTCTGACTGGAATCATCATCGTTGCTTAGTCTTTCTTGTATCGTAGAGATGAGTATTTTCAGGATTGATCACTCTACGATCATTTGACAGCACTACGAACGTAGTCATCTTTGACAGTCTTTAGTTTTGAGAAGTTCTGCATTCGTAGAGAACTCCTTTTGTCTCAAGCTCAAAGATCTTCTATTGTGAGCTTCCCTTGAGGATCCTTTCCATAAAGCGTATCTCATGGGCTACATAGAATCCTCTTTTATCTTCTGCTGCATGGCATGCTCCCATATACAGATTTGCAGCCATGTGAGCTCCATTCAGGTTAGCTCAGAGGGTCTTCAAGGACAGGCTTGGACATATATGAACTTTATCAGACTTTTCTCTGAATAGTCCTTAGCCTTCTGCTGGTTGAATCCTTTTGAATGAAGTCTTCTGCTTCAGCATTCCTTAGTGTGGTCAGACTGACCAAGTACCTGCAGGTTCAAGTAATTTCTACTTTTGGTCCCCATTGTTGAATGGGTCCTGCTAGGTTAGTTTTCTAAAGCCCTATTCCTCTTATCTGGATAATCATCATGTTTATCACCAACAGACATTCATGCATGCAACTATCTTGGGATAAAACATTTTAGATGCATGACGGTGAGTGTGTGTAGGATTTGACAATTAATGACACACTCTTTATCTATGATGGTTTCATCATTTACTGGGTTATGTTCACAATGTTTAAGTGTTCATATAGTGTGAATCAACTCTGCGATTTATGAGTATCTAGTTGATTTATGGATGTGATCAGTTTTTACAAATCAACAAGATCCTCTTGTAGAACTGATCATTCTCTGTGTGTTGTTAAACACTTAGAACATAGGCTTGTACACACATACTAGCACAACAGCAATGATTACTTAACATAAGACTCATTTGGTCTGTGATACTCTTGTGATCCATTTCAGATTTTCTTCAAGATGTCATCTTCAGCCTAAAACTTGGTTAAAGAGAAAGTTTGTAGACATTTGAATTTTCCATCTTTAGACTACTTTCTCTATTCACCTTTTTAGGAAGATTATGACTTGTTGACAGAATACTGTCATAGTTCATAAGATGGTGCAACTATGATGTATACATTAATGATGGTGAGGAACCGTACCTTTTTACTGTCAGTTTCTTAACAGTCATTTACTTTAGATATACTGAGTTCAGGTATTGATGTGCATAGCTTTTACTTTTGCCCCTTTTCAGCTTAATGCTCTTGACGGCCTTTCATCAATCAGTCGTGGTTTTGAAGATGTAGATCAAGAGAATCGTGGCATTAAGATCTTTGACATCCTTGAGTTTTCAGAGACAGCACTCGGTTGTTGGTTGGTCACTCATAAGATTGAGAGGATCATCTATCTCCACTTGATCAGCATTTCTTCGTACGCGTGACCTCTTCATCTTTCAGACTGATGAATGCTTTACTCCTTGTTACTGATGTCTCTTGCTCTCTTTCTCTCGTCTGATCTTCAGACTATAAGATTGACTGTAGGCTAGGATTGGTCTTATTGATATAGCAATCGAGGATATGAACCAATCTGAGCAGCTTCAGGTGTATACACATTTTTTTTTACCTATACACAATATTTCCAACGTGTGAGCTCTTCTGCATATAACAGGTTACTTACTACTAAACTAAGTTTAGAACAATGTTGGTGCCTTGGATCAGACTCAAAGCGATTAGCTTTAGAATACAGCATGAGAACCTGCTCTAATACCAATTGTTAGATCCCAGAGGGCACAATAGATCTAGAAGGGGGGGTTGAATAGATTCTTTTCTTTTAAAATACTTTTCTGGTTTATGATGTATTGTTCATATTAGATAATATGACAAACATAGAATCTTTTCAAGCACAGCGTAATAAGTAAAAGATTCCCCTCCTTCATTGATATATTCATAATCATACAAACATTGTTCGTTGGGTTAGTTTAGTTGTAAGCAGTTAAAACATACATAGCAGTTATAGCAGTTATAGACATAATGTAAATGACATAATGTAAAAGACACAAGGGGTTTTAAGTGGTTCAGAGACTCAAGCTCCTAATCCACTCTTCTGCTTTCAACTAGCAGGATTTCCACTAAGGAAGGGCAACACCCTGAATCTCTACGATTCCTTCAAGGCCAGCAGCCTTGGGACTTCAGTTCACTAAGAACTCTTCAAGGCCAGCAGCCTTGGGACTCCTCTAGTTCCCTAGGAACTCTTCAAGCCCAGCAGGCTTGGAACTTCGTTTAGTCCCTCTGGATAAGGACCCTTTGGCCCTGCATTGTTTAGTCCCTCCAGACAAGGACCCCTCAGGTCCTGGCTTCTTTGAGTTGTTGTTGTTGTTGTTGTTGTTGTTGGAGTCGGTGCTGAGCTGCTAAGATGTCTTCATGCTCTGAACATCTTCTATCTTTAGCAGCTTCGGCTTGTTCATCCTTGAAGAGCAGTTGAGTGTTGCATGATGCTCAGCTTCTTAGGTTGCTCAACTACTCCGGATGACCCCTTAATGAACTTCCTTGAAGATCATTCTCCTTGGTACTTGATGGCTGCACATGAAGGGCTTCTAGGATGACTGTAAGCTCTTCTGCAAGGTACCTAGAAGCTTTCTCAAGCTTGACACCAAGATGGCTTTTGTGATCTCCCTTCTTGCTACTCGATGCCTTCCCATGATGGACTTGCTAAGATGACCGTAAGCTCTTCTCTATTGTACTTAGAGTCTTCCCATGATGGACATCCAGATGGCATGATGCTCTTCTTTCTCTCGGCAGTTCAGAACACTCTTCATGTAGTAGAACTCTCACTTCTACATAGTAGAACTCAGACTTCTACTTCTTGCTTGATCTAACTTTTGAGTGTTCTTGGTGGATCGTAGAGTGAGTCTCTGGACTTACTATTACTTGATTCGATCAGTCCACATTCTCTCCAAAACTCAACTTCTCCAGCACCCCTTGATCTTTGAAGCTCTTCTTCATTTATACACCTTCCCAATCCTTACGTTGGAAAGTAGCCGTTGGAAGCTATTCAAATGTCTTCACAGATCTCAAGTTGCTTGATGTAGACTACTTGATGTGACATGACATACTTTTTCTGACTCTGCAGTCTACTTTTTCACCTACCCTGTCAGATGTATCACTTTACTGTCCTGGGCAGGTCGAAGACTTTATTTCTTCTGATTTCTTGATCAGAGGTTGTCCTTTTGCATCGATGCTCTCAATAAGCACTTGTCCGAATTACCCTTCAGATTGAACAGTTTCCAATGCCTCAATCTTCAGGTATCCGAGCTCTATGATTCTGATGCACGTCTTCAGGGACCTGATCGTAGTGTCTTGTTGACTAGTGGAGACAACACTACGATCTAGAAGAGTGTTGATTGGATCTTCAATGTAGAACACCTCTTCCTTGTATTGTGCAGTGCTTCAATACTTCTGTTTGCTTTGACTGTTCTCAAATACTGATGGCCTAATTCCTTGCTCTGGTTCCCTTCTGAATATCAAGACACTTCAGATTTGTGGCGCGTCCAGCTTGCTTTCTCCTGGTGATCTTCTATTCACTTATCATCAATGAACTGACCCTGCACTTAATCACTTTAGCCTTGCTCTTCAGAAGCTGACCAGTATCTCGGTTCACCTTCCATCAGTTCTTTCTTTGTCTGACAAACACTACGATCCTGGTTGCTTCCAAGATCGTTGTCTTCTGTTTTCTTGATAGCAAATGGATTAGCTGACTTTTCCTTAGTCAACTGCTGAAGTCTTCTTTGAATCATCTTGTGGAAGACTTCATCACGAACGACCTTTCAACTCAATCTTGATGCTGATTGGTTTGGTGCTTACTTCTTCTGCTAGCCTGCATGTCATTCGTTGAGTGCTCTCTGGTTCCCTTCTGTGGATTACATCTTTGCAGTGCCAACCAGAGGCTTCGTACCTTTGGATATTCTGGGAGTGCTCATTCGTTGAGAACCGTATCTGCTCTACGATTCTGACTTAGCATTGTGAGCATTACTGTTGGAGTCATAGTTCTGCACTCTACGATTCAGCTTCGGCTGTGCAGACACTACGATCCCGAAGATCAGATCTTGACACTCTACGATTTCTGCACTCTACGATTCAGCTTCGGCTGTGCAGACTCTACGATCCCGAGATGCTTCGGCAGTGCAGACACTACAATCAGATCTTGACACTCTAGGACTTCTGCCTTGAGCTTGTTGTCTTCATCTGATCTTGTTCGCTACGATCTCTGAATTTGTTCAGTGGACTCTACGATCGCAGAGTGTGGTCTACGATCCTTGTCTTTAACTTCGGCATCGCTAGACTCTACGACTCTGAGCGTAGAGTGCATTTCATACTTAGCTTCGGCAGATTGTCGTTCGGCTTATAGGCAGGCTGTCTCTACGATTCAGAACATGACTTCCTCAGTACACTACGATCTCGAGGAGGCTCTTCTTGACACACTACGATCCTTCTTCGTTTCCCCTGGAAGTCTACGAACTCTGAGATCTCACTATCTTGCATACTCCTATTCTGCCTCGATAGCTCCCGAGTTGACTCTAACTCTCCTGGCAGACTACGACTTCTGGTGCAGTGCTCGACGATCAGACAAGCCTATCTATTACATCATAAGATCAACCTAACAAGCTTGATCTTTCTATATTTATAGTCCTTGTACATCATTTCTTTTTAAGGACTTTACAAAGCTGTTTTGCTTATATAGGATCAACCTAACATTTTTGATCAATTCATTCTAAGTCCTTGTACATATATTTCTATTATCTATCAAAGGACTTAACAACTTTTCTTCATGCAAACATACTTGCATATTCATTCATATATATATCATAATCAAATTATATATAAATAGGAATATCATTCACATGTTTATTCCTGACAATCTCCCCCTATTTGATTATGACAAAAACAATAAGTGCATATGCATGTTATGAATGAATCTTAGATACAGTGAACAGCTGTATTTCTAAACAATTAATCATGAATGTCATTTATATTAATATGGCAATTATATATTCAGACATTCTAAATCCTGGATCCAGAACATACTATCAGACTAGAGATATACCTCCTTGGCTCCATGTATGGTTCCAGGATGCTTGTTGATCAGCTACTCATCTGCTGCTGCTTCTTGCTCTCCCTCTGATGGTGGCCTTCTATCTTTGCTTGATTCCCCTTCATCACCTTTCTGATCTGGCTCTTCTTCAGCTTCTGTGAACTTGGTATCATCATCTTCAGGCTCCCCCTTAGATGATGATTCTCTATCTGCTGTTGCTTTCTGTTTCTTTGACTTTTTCTCCCTTAACCCTCTGCTCTTCTTTTGGTGCCTCTTGCTCCTCTTCTTTCTTCGCCTCTCTTTCTCCCCCTTTTTGTCATCAATCATTTGAGAGAGCTGCTCCATGTTGGACATAAGCTGCTCCATCAGGTAGGAGGAGTTTGCAACTTCAAACTTTAGCTCTTGCTGTCCGAGTTCAAGTTGCACAGAGAAGGACTGTTTCAGATCGTCAATCTTGTCAAAGAGGGCTTCGATCTGCTTTGCATTGGCCTCCTAAACTTGTAGAGCTTCTACCATCTGATCTTTGATGGCCTTCTTATAGATGTTATCTCTCTCTTGGAGTTTGAGAGATACATCAGCCAAGATAGCTTGAAGCTTGTGCTGAAAAGAATCATCTCCTGCTGATGTCTGCTTCTGTGTTTCTTCAGTGAGCATAGATATCTTCTTGCTTAAATCATCAGAGCTCTTCAGTAGTTCCTGCTCCAAAGCAGTTTGATCCTCTTGATTGGTAGCTTCAGTATGGGCAATGGATTGGACTCTACGATTGTCATCTTTGGACAGATTTTCAAAGGTGTGGATAATCTGAACAATTGTTGAGTACCAATTGCCTGTGGAGGATGATGGAGTGTCTGTTAGCAGTGCTTGATCATAAGGAGACTTCTGAGATTGGATTTGAACATCATAAGCAGTAGAGTAATCAAACTCTACGATCAGCTTCTTGGACATGGTTCTTCTTCCTTCAGAGTCCACCCTACGATCGTAGGGGATGTAGAGATTTCCAGCATGTCGATAGATCTTGAAGTGGGGCTGGTTTGTGATCAGCTTGGTGGCAAACTTCTTCACTCTTGGAAAGTTCTGAGCCACCAGTTCCATGCTTGGAAACTGCTTATAACACCAACTGAAGTAGCTTCCATCTTTTTCAGTAATGGCCTTTAGCCATGGCATCCACTGGAAGAACCATCTCATTAGCAGATCATCAAGGTTGTAGAGAATGGTTGTGCAGTCCATTTCCATGTTGTTCTAGTTCTTGACCAATTCAAAGGAGGTCATTCTTGCTATTCTGATATGTTCACCTCCATGGTTTATCCATCTGTCAGGAGGAGTCTCTGATGGTTCATTGGGAACTTCTACTACTATTCTCCTGATAAATCTTGCAGGTGAAAGAACAGGGTGGAGTTCTGAGTTTTTTGATTCCTGATCTTCAGAGTTGGAATCATTTCCTGCTTCTTCCTTCTCAGAACTAGAACCATTTAGATCAGCTTTAGCAGAGGGATCATCTTCATGTTGCATTTCATGTTCAAACTCTTCTTGATCATCTCCAACAGAGAATCCTTCTTGCTGAATTTCATTATCTGAACTTTCTTCATCAAGACTTTCCTTAGATACTTCTTCTTCACTGCTGGCTTCTTCTTCAGCATCTTCTCCTGGGGATACAGATTCATCATCACTTAATTCAATGATGGCATTTGATTGGCCACTGTTCCTTTTGGAGGCAAACTGGGCTTGCAGCCTGTAGCTCTTTCTTCTTTGTGGAGGTTCAACTATTGGAGAGACAGATTCTTCTTCTTTGTCCTCATCACTTTCTAAGTCATCATGAAAGCTCTCTTGGATTGAGGGGACATGTTCTTCTTCTTCTTCTTGGATAGCATTTTCTGACCCATTCTCTGGGCTGGTTGGGGCAGTTGCATTTGGGGATGCACTTTGATCAGAAATTTCTTTTTCTTCATCAGAGTTGCTTCTTTGAGTATTGTCCATGGGGCTAGAGCACCTTTCCTTATCAGCAGATGTATTGATTTGAGAAGCTAAGGCTGGTTTGTCCTCCACCTTAGCTTTCTTGCTGACTGGCCCTTGAAGCAACCTGTTGCTTCTTCTTTTTGTGGTCTCAGCAGTTTGGGCCTTTTCTTCTTTACTCTTGTTCAAGAAGGAGACTCTCCTTGGTGGGGCCTAGGCTTTCTTCACATCACCAGCTCTTTTCACCACTTTTGATTTCTTCCTAGCTGGTGTGATTTCAGCTACTTTAGAGTCACTGGACTCAGAGCTCTCTGCCTTTACTTTCTTCCTCTTCTTTGCAGAGGCTCTACTACTGCTCCCAGCTGTCAGCCTTTTGTTCTCCTTAGGTTTCTTCTTCCAGTTTTCAAATAGTTGTGGAGACATCACCTTGTGCACATTCAGGGCTTCTCCCTCATCATCCTTGATCTTTCCCCCTAGCTTTTTCTTCAGTATGATACTTAACAGCCTTCCATGATATACCTTGGTCAGGGGCTTCTTCTCAGTCTTCTCTACCCATTTGGAGATCTGATCAATCAAGATAGATCCAAAGTCGATTTGTTTCTTCAAAACTATTGCAGACATGATTTTCAACTGTTGGTCGATCACTGTGTCATGTGCAGTGTTCTTATATAGTATGCACTTTCCAACTATTTCAGCAAGGAACTCATATTGCTCAGGGAACTCCTTCTTCTTCATGTCCTTGAAACTAGGGTTTCTTTGATACCTCATAATTTCCTTAGCCAATTCAGTGTTGACATTATCAAGGTTCTTTAGGCCTTGGTTAGGAAATCCTAGGCATTGGTTTAGGTCAGAAGATTTTAACTTGAGAGACTGACCTTTAACCTTGGTAGTAAGGGTTTCCGAATTTATAGAGACGTTTGAGTAGAATTCTTTAACCAGGTTACAGTAGACTCGAGTATTTGCTTCAAGGCATTCTGAAAATCCAGCCTTCTTTACAAGCTCGAGAATATCTCTGAACTTCTTTTCAGATTTCTAAAATGATTTGGTTCCAAGCTGAATACCAGTGATCACTTGCCAGTTTTCCAATTTGAGTAGTTTGAAGAATGTGGGTATTAAATACTACGATCCTGGTTGCTTCCAAGATCGTTGTCTTCTGTTTTCTTGATAGCAACTGCATTAGCTGACTTTTCCTTAGTCAACTGCTGAAGTCTTCTTTGAATCATCTTGTGGAAGAATTCATCACGAACGGCCTTTCAACTCAATCTTGATGCTGATTGGTTTGGTGCTTACTTCTTCTGCTAGCCTGCATGTCATTCGTTGAGTGCTCTCTGGTTCCCTTCTGTGGATTACATCTTTGCAATGCCAACCAGAGGCTTCGTACCTTTGGATATTCTGGGAGTGCTCATTCGTTGAGAACCGTATCTGCTCTACGATTCTGACTTAACATTGTGAGCATTACTGTTGGAGTCGTAGTTCTGCACTCTACGATTCAGCTTCGGCTGTGCAGACACTACGATCCCGAAGATCAGATCTTGACACTCTACGATTTCTGCACTCTACGATTCAGCTTCGGCTGTGCAGACTCTATGTTCCCGAGATGCTTCGGCAGTGCAGACACTGCGATCCCGAGATGCTTCGGCAGTGCAGACACTACAATCAGATCTTGACACTCTACGACTTCTGCCATGAGCTTGTTGTCTTCATCTGATCTTGTCCGACTACGATCTCTGCATTTATTCAGTGGACTCTACGATCGCAGAGTGTTGTCTACGATCCTTGTCTTTGACTTCGGCATCGCTAGACTCTACGACTCTGAGCGTAGAGTGCATTTCATACTTAGCTTCGGCAGATTGTCATTCGGCTTATAGGCAGGCTGTCTCTACGATTCAGAACATGACTTCCTCAGTACACTACGATCTCGAGGAGGCTCTTCTCGACACACTACGATCCTTCTTCGTTTCCCCTGAAAGTCTACGAACTCTGAGATCTCACTATCTTGCATACTCCTATTCTGCCTCAATAGCTCCCGAGTTGACTCTGACTCTCCTGGCAGACTACGACTTCTGGTACAGTGCTCGACGATCAGACAAGCCTATCTATTACATCATAAGATCAACCTAACAAGCTTGATCTTTCTATATTTATAGTCCTTGTACATCATTTCTTTTTAAGGACTTTACAAAGCTGTTTTGCTTATATAGGATCAACCTAACATTTTTGATCAATTCATTCTAAGTCCTTGTACATATATTTCTATTATCTATCAAAGGACTTAACAACTTTTCTTCATGCAAACATACTTGCATATTCATTCATATATATATCATAATCAAATCATATATAAATAGGAATATCATTCACATGTTTATTCCTGACATAATATTTCCATGAAAAAATATTGGATGAAGCGCAAATATCAAGGATATTCTACTAATTTTATGGAGTATAGAAGCCAAAACTTCAACAAAATGAGTATAGAATTCAAAATCTGAAATGAAATAATATTACTTACATACTACAGAGTATGAAAAAAATATTATTTAAAGCGAATATTGAACAAAAATAACATCCCTTGAACGAAAATAATATTTCAACGAATATTTAACGAAGATAATATTCCTGCGAATATTGAACGAAGATAATATTCTTTATGAATATTGAACGAAAATAATATTCATACGAATACAAAAAAATAATATCTCTTCAGAATATGAAATAAATAATACCCCTCACAACTGTTGAACAAAAATAATATTCCTACGAATATTGAACGAAGATGATATTCCTTATGAATATTGAACGAAAATAATATTCATACGGATACGAAAAATAATATCTCTTCAGAATATGAAATAAATAATACCCCTTACCTCGGAAGAAGACTCGATACTAGAGTAGTGAAGTAGCAGACTACTCTTCTTCTTTCTCACTATAGCTTCTCTCTCTATAATTGCTGTGAGACCCCAAATTTTATGAACAAAGATTTAAATTTCTTGAAAAAAAAAATTTAAATATTATGGTGTGGATTTGATATAATGTTATAGTTGTGGTTATATTTATAAATTTTGCAAAGTACGCAAGTTGTTATATAATATTCGATTGGTCGGGGAATATTCATTTTAGTAGGGAATATTCGTACAACGGGACAATCATTGGTGGACCTCACAATAGAATTATTGTCGGATTGAGAAAACGACAAAAAATATTTTTATAAAAATAACGGCGAAAGTTTTAGCGTTAACTATTGAAACAACCGGTGTAAAAAGTACAGTAATACGCGTGGTTGTATAGTAGCACACAGTTTTGATTATTGATGCTTACGTGAGAAGTCACTCAGTTTTGTTCAATTATTGCCACAGTAATTGTTGCATAGTATCTCACGTTATTTGATTCAATTATTGTCGGTATTTTATATATTATTAAATCAATAATTGAGATAACAAAGTTATTAATATTATTATTTGCAATATTAACGATGTCTAGAAGTTCTGTCAAGGAGAGATTTGGTCACCTAATTGCGTGTCAATAGGGACAGATCCTTATTGGAAAGCCCCATCTTTCCTGGGAACGACCTGGTCGATTAATATTGTGAATTATAATAAAGGTGATAAGTTTTGTTTTATTATTATTATTATAAATGTAATAAAACAGAAAATTTTTTATATAAAACAGAATACTTTTATAAATTTATTCGTTTTATTTGATTATAAATGGAATATATAATATTCTATTATGCATAGTATTTGCATAGTGCCTGGATAGTGTTTGCATAGAAAAATCTTTTTATATAAAATAGAATACTTTTATAAAGTTATTCGTTTTATTAGACTATAAATAGAATATATAATATTCTATTATGCATAGTGTTTGCATAGTACCTGTATAGTGTTTGCATAGTAAAATCCTTTTATATAAAACATAATACTTTTATAAAGTTATTCGTTTTATTAGACTATAAATAGAATATATAATATTCTATTATGCATAGTACCTGCATAGTAAAATCTTTTTATATAAAATAGAATACTTTTATAAAGTTATTCGTTTTATTAAATTATAAATAGAATATATTATATTTTATTTAAAAAATTTTGTTTTATTAGAATATTTTATTAATACTGCATAGTAAATTAATATGGACCGACCGTTTAAAAGTAAATCAATCTGGACCGTTCATGAATTAGTTACTATTCAGTCCATTCTCCTACAAATAAAAGCTCATTCCTTCATTATTTTTACGAATTCACTGAAACTCTAGAGAGAGAAAAGAAGAAAAGTATTCTGCTATTTCACTACTCCTATATCAAGTTTCTTCTAAGGTAGGGGTATTATTTCTTTTGTATTCATGAAGAGAACTTCTGTTATTCCATTCTTTATTATTCTGTTAGAATAACCTGTATACGCGGACTACCCTATACTTGGTGAAATTCTTCTGTTATTCTATTCTTTATTATTATGTTGGAATAATCTGCCTATGCGAAGTACCGCATAATTGGTAAAAATTCTTTTGTTATTACATTCTTTATTATTATGTTGGAATAACATGTCTATGCGAAGTACCGCATACATGGTGAAATTCTTCTGCTATTCCATTCTTTATTATTCTGTTGGAATATCTTGTCTGTGCGTTTACGCATTACCTGGTTCCATTATTTATTATTCTGTTGGAATATCATGTCTGTCCGTTTACGCATGACCTGGTTCTATTATTTATTATTCTGTTGAAATAACCTGTCTATACGAAGTACCGCATACATGGTGAATTCTGTTGTTATTCCACTCTTTATTATTCTGTTGGAATATCCTATCTATGCAGATTACGCATGACCTGGTTCCGTTATTTATTATTCTGTTGAAATAACCTGTCTGTACGGTCTATCGCATGCCTGGTGATTTCTTTTGTTATTCCATTCTTTATTATACTCAGTTGGTTAATGTTTTGGCTTTTATACTTCATGAAATTAGTGGAATATCTTTGATATTTGCGCTTCATCCAATATCTTTTCATGGAAATATTCTTCTGAGCATTCTTGAATTTTACTCCACAAAGAAATATCATGTTGACAATTTGGACGTTTTTGGTTCCTGGATAAATTAATTCTTGAACTTATTTTATTAAATTCTTATATCATTGTCATCATTCTCATATTTATATTATGTTGAAAGTTATCTGTGGCCTGTAGTGCATAGATAGACTTGGTATGATTATGACTAGGGATTATTCGGTATAATCATGACTGTAATGTTATAAATGATGTGGTAAAAGTCTTCATTGGCCCGTAGTGCATTGATGGACAGTTGTTGGCATGATTATAACCATTGATGAATACACAAATATCATTGGCCCGTAGTGCATGGATAATTTGTGGTTGTGATACTAATGAATATCCTTGGCCGTAGTGCAAGGTTGATGTGGTTTATTTATTAAGTTGAGTTCAGCAATAAAAGTGATGAAAAACCTTTTAAATCATAGAAGATAGTAGATTTTATTCTCTACTTGACTCTTTTAATGGATTGATTATTCCGCTGCAGTTAAACTTGATGTTTGTTATATTGTATCAGTTTAACACTGTTGAAGGCTAACGATCGATAATTTATTCTGCATTATCTTAGTCATAATATTTCTTACTGGGCTAGTTGAGCTCACCCTTTTGCTTTCATTGTTCTCTTCAGGAAATGAGAACGTAGCCGAGACTAGTCTGGGAACGGAGTGATGGTCCGAGATGGTGTATTAGTAGTCCTCACTATTCTATGAAATAGTGTGTTAATAAATGTATTGAGGACTTATTTTGAGAGTGGATATTGTCTAGAAGGCAACATTCCTGTTTAAACTCTCAGCTATATTTTGTCGTATATTAAACGACGGTTGTATATTTGAGATTGTATTTGTATTCTGTATCATGTATTTGGCAACTCCAGAATAGGTGATGTATACCTATTTTGGGGGCGTCACAGTTGGTATTAAAGCTTAGGGATATTATTCCTGGCTGAGATGTGAGACAAGAACTAGGAGGGGAGGAACGGGGAATTTATTCGCTAGTATGACCTACCTAAGTTTATTTGGTATTTAATTAGTCGATCAGAGTATAGGGATAATATGTGATATGTTAATTAACCCTTGTTTTGTGGTAGTATTTGAAAATGACATTCGAAAATGTTGAGAATAGCAATGGAGAACAGGAGGTCGTTGAGTCTCCACAGATAAATACCCAGGATAATGTACAACAGGAAGATAATAATCCTCAGGTAAATAACAACACCGATCAGATGATGAACGATGGGATGTTCAGAGGCTTTATGCATTCATGCAACATCAGGTAAGAGAGACTCCTGTTCAAAATATAGGTGAAAATAATGGCAACCCACGGTCGGTCACCGCTAAGCAGTTCAAGGAGCTGAGACCACCGGAGTTTTTGGGAAAGCCAGAACCACTTAAGGCAGAGACGTGGATAAAGCAGATCACCAAGATATTTGATGTCTTGGAATGCTCAGAGGAGCAAAAGGTTCCATTCGCCACCTTTATGTTACGTGAAGAGGCGGATTACTGGTGGGAATCTGTAAAACGTACCCAGCCTGACGCACTCAAGATGTCTTGGGAGAAGTTCCAAGAGCTGTTCAATGACAAGTACTTTCCCAAAAGTATTCATCACATGAAGGAGGTGGAGTTTATCAAGTTGGAGCAAAATAATATGATCATGTCGCAATACGAGGCTAAGTTTGCGGAGTTATCCCAGTTTGCATCCCATTTGGTCGATAATGAGGAGAGGATAACGCGAATGTTTCCATGAGGTTTGAAACCCGAAATACGTCAATACCTCATTTCTCACAAACTTTGTTTATATTCAGATGTTATGAATAGGGCTCAGTTATTAGAGCGCGATAATGAGTCAGCACAACTAAAAGTCAACGACCAATAACACGATAATAATCGTACCGGTGGCAACGGCCATCGGAACAATGATAACCATCATAGGTGAAATTATCATGCCAAGAATGGTAACCACTTCGGTGGTAATCATGGCCAAGATAATAGAAGTAGAAATTTCAAGAAGAAAAGGTTCAATAATGATGGAAAGATAGCAGCACCAGCATCCGTTTCAAAGGAAGAAGAACGACCACCGGTCGTATGTTTCAAATGCAGACAGAAGGGACACATCCATCCAAATTGTACTCAGCAATCCAAAGCGTGTTTCAATTACCGAAGAGAAGGTCACCTAGCTCGATTTTGTCATGTGGTGAAGTCAAGTCCAGCTGGGATAATGATGTCAAAGGATGTCTCAGACAAGTCAAAGCCGGTAGTTTAAGTGAGAGCGTTTGTCGAGGAACCTGAACGAAGTTATCACGGGTTAGTTAATTATAAATTCTTGCAAAGTCTATACCTTTTTAGATACCGATTCTACCCATTCTTTTATCTCTCTTGCTTGTGCTTAACATTTAAATTTGCCTCCAGAGAGATTAGACTTTAATTTATCTGTTGAAACTCCGTTAGAAGAAACCTTCGTTACCTCCACTGTTTATAAATCTTGTTTGATTCATATCGATACCCTCATGTTACCTGACGATATTATCTCTTTGAAAATACTTGCCCTTGATGTGATTTTAGGAATCGATTGGTTAACTACTCATCGTGCTAAAATTGAACTTGTTATACGAATTCAAGAAACCAAACCACTAAAGTCAATCATTATCATATCAAGCCATAAGTAAAGAGCCCCGAACCTTTCATTGGTGACTTCCTTGTGTAGAATGCACCTAAGTTAGACTTTCCGTAGGGGACGTCGTGAATGACGGTGGCAAGTTGATAGGTATCAATGTGACATGCTATACAAGTCTTGGATGAGGGTCACAGTTTTGAATGATATTTCTATCTTTAATAAATTTCTTGACGTATTCCTGAAGACTTCTTGGCGTAGCCCAGAGCATGCAATCGAATTTTGTATTGACCCCAGTACAAAACACATTTCTAAAAAACCTTAAATATTTCCTCAACCAAAATGAACTTATAATGTGCCAAAGACGTTGGCTCGAGCTGTTGAATATTACGACTATACCATTCAATATCATCGTGGAAAAGCGAACGTGGTAGCTGACGCGTTGAGTAGAATATCATATATATTTACGAGTGTGAATATACGAACCTACGTGAAGATAACGAATATATGATTAGAACCAACTTTAGTCGATAATGTTAAAGCAGCTAAAGCTACAGACCCGGAGCTGATGAATACGAAGAAGAAGGTTCAAGAGGGCGTTATTTTAAAAGAAAGAGTTACTGAAGAGAGGAAATCTCAAATCTCGATTTAATTGGCCCATTTGAAATCCTCGATCGAGTAGGAACTACGGCTTATTGACTCGTTTTATCGCCAATTTTGTCGCGTGTTCATAATGTTTTTAACGAATCAATGTTATGTAAATATGTGGACGACCCGAACCACATTATTGATTTAGAACCAGACGAGATAGCTGTATGAGGAGATACATGTTTAAATCTTGGATAAGAAGGATCGTATTCAACACTCAAAGGTTATACCTCAAGAGTTAGAATCTGAAATGAAGTCAAGGTATCCTCATCTCTTCGGCATACCAGGTACGTACGTAAATTTCGAGGGCAAAATTTCATAAGGAGGGGAGATTGTGAGACCCCAAATTTTATGAATAAAGATTTAAATTTCTAATAATTTTTTTAAATATTATGGTGTGGATTAAATATAATGTTATAGTTGTGGGTAATATTTATAAATTTTACAAAGTACGCAAGTTGTTATATAATATTCGATTGGTCGGAGAATATTCGTTTTAGCAGAAAATATTCGTACAACGGCATAATCATTGGTGGACCCTACAACAAAATTATTATTGGATTGAGAAAACGACAAAAAATATTTTTATGAAAATAACGGCGAAAGTTTTACCGTTAACTGTTGAAACACCCGGTGTTAAAAGTACAGTAATATGTGTGGTTTCATAATAGCGCACCATTTTGATTATTGATGCTTACGTGAGAAGTCACTCAGTTTTGTTCAATTATTGCTACAGTAATTATTGCATAGTATCTCACGTTATTTGATTCAATTATTGTCGATATTTTAAATATTATTAAATCAATAATTGAGATAACAAAGTTATTAATACTATTATTTACAAAATTAACAATGTCTAGAAGTTCTGTCAAGGAGAGGTTTGGTCACCTAATTGCGCGGCAATAGGGATAGATCCTTATTGAAAAGTCCCCCTCTTTCCTGGGAACGACCTGGTCGATTAATATTGTGAATTATAATAAAGGTGATAAGTTATGTTTTATTATTATTATAAATGTAATAAAATAGAAAACTTTTTATATAAAACCGAATACTTTTTATAAAGTTATTCGTTTTATTAGATTATAAATAGAATATATAATATTATATTATGTATAGAATTTACATAGTACTTGCATAGTATTTGCATAGTGAAATCTTTTTATATAAAACAGAATACTTTTATAAAGTTATTCGTTTTATTAGACTATAAATAGAATATATAATATTCTATTATGCATAGTGTTTGCATAGTACCTGCATAGTGTTTGCATAGTAAAATCCTTTTATATAAAACAGAATATTTTTATAAAGTTATTCATTTTATTAGATTATAAATAGAATATATTATATTTTATTTAAAAGATTTTGTTTTATTAGAATATTTTATTAATACTGCATAGTAAATTAATATGGACCATCCGTTTAAAAGTAAATCAATCTGGACCGTTCATGAATTAGTTACTATTCAGTCCATTCTCCTATAAATAAAAGCTCATTCCTTCATTATTTCTTACGAATTCACTGAAACTCTAGAGAGAGAAACTATAGAGAGAAAGAAGAAAAGTATTCTGCTGCTTCACTACTCCTATATCCAGTTTCTTCTAAGGTAAGGGGTATTATTTCTTTTGTATTCATGAAGAGAACTTCTGTTATTCCATTCTTTATTATTCTGTTGGAATAACCTGTATACGCGGACTACCCTATAATTGGTGAAATTCTTCTGTTATTCCATTCTTTATTATTATGTTGGAATAACCTGTCTATGCGAAGTACCGCATACTTGGTGAAATTCTTATGTTATTCCATTCTTTATTATTATGTTAGAATAACATGTCTATGCGAAGTACCGCATATATGGTGAAATTCTTCTGTTATTCCATTCTTTATTATTCTGTTGGAATATCCTGTCTGTGCCTTTACGAATAACCTTATTCCATTATTTATTATTCTGTTGGAATATCATGTCTGTGCGTTTACGCATTACCTGGTTCCATTATTTATTATTCTGTTGGAATATCCTGTCTATGCGTTTACGCATGACCTAGTTCCATTATTTTTTTATTCTGTTGAAATAACCTGTATATGCGAAGTACTGCATACATGGTGAATCCTGTTGTTATTCCATTCTTTATTATTTTGTTAGAATATCCTATCTGTGCGGATTACGCATGACCTGGTTCTGTTATTTATTATTTTGTTGGAATAACCTGTCTGTACGGTCTATCGCATGCTTGGTGATTTCTTTTGTTATTCCATTCTTTATTATACTCAGTTGGTTAAATTTTTGGCTTTTATACTCCATGAAATTAGTGGAATATCTTTGATATTTGCGCTTCATCCAATATCTTTTCATGGAAATATTCTTCTGAGAATTCTTGAATTTTACTCCACAAAGAAGTATCATGTATACAATTTGGACGTTATTAGTTCCTGGATAAATTAATTCTTGAACTTTTTTTATTAAATTCTTATATCATTGTCATCATTCTCATATTTATATTATGTTGAAAGTCATATGTGGCCTGTAGTGCATAGATGGATTTGGTATGATTATGACCAGGGATTATTCGGTATAATCATGACCGTAATGTTATAAATGATGTGGTAAAAGTCATCATTGGCCCATAGTGCATTGATGGACAGTTGTTGGCATGATCATGACCATTGATGAATACACAAATATCCTTGGCCCGTAGTGCATGGATAATTTTTAGTTGTCATATTAATGAATATCCTTGGCCGTAGTGCATGGATGGTGTGGTTTATTTATTAAGCTGAGTCTCAGCAATAAAAGTGATGAAAAACCTTTTAAATCATAGAAGATAGTAGATTTTATTCTCTACTTGACTCTTCTAATGGATTATTTATTTCGTTGCAATTAAACTTGATGTTTGTTATATTGTATCAGTTTAACACTGTTGAAGGCTAACGATCGATAATTTATTCTGCATTATCTTAGTCATAATATTTCTTACTGGGCTAGTTGAGCTCACCCTTTTGCTTTCATTGTTCTCTTCAGGAAATGAGAACGTAGCCGGGACTAATCGGGGAACGGAGTGATGGTCCGAGATGGTGTATTAGTAGTCCTCACTATTCTATGAAATAGTGTGTTAATAAATGTATTGAAGACTTATTTTGAGAGTGGATACTGTCTAGAAGGCAACAATCCTGTTTAAACTCTCAGCTATATTTTGTCGTATATTAAACAACGGTTGTATATTTAAGATTGTATTTGTATTTTGTACCATATATTTGGCGACTCAAGAATAGGTGATAAATACCTATTTTAGGGGCGTCACAATTGCTCTTGTGAGTCTTAGTGAATTGGTGAGAATGAAGGAAGAATGAGATTCTATTTATAGGAAAATATAGTTTCAATAATTGCACGTTTTGGGGCTCGAATTATTACAGTATAATACCTTCATCTTTTCCTTCATTTTTAATTATTTCTACAAGTATTATCAAACTTGCACCACCTCTCCTAATAGTATTTCATGTGAATCAATAGTTCAATCATGTGAATCAATAGTTCTATACATGTGAAAATACGAATTACAGTATAGTACCTCCATCTATACCTCCATTTTTAACTTAGTCATGTAAGTATTATCAATCTTGCACCACTTCCCCTAATAGTACATGAATGAGAATCAATAGTATACACATGTGAACAAATAGTTATAAGCACCTAGCAATTAATTGTTCATTTATCCGATTAATTATATGATTGGTTAGTATAACATCCAGATATCAATTATTATCGAAATAAATATCGATTTCCACTACAACTAATAATCCCAACACAATGGAACTATCAATTTCATCTTTAATCAACACGAACTTTTTTATCATTAATATTATAACTCACAATATTTAACAACCAGGTCGTTCCCAGGAAAGAGGGGGCTTTCCGATAAGGATTTCTCCTTATTGGCGCGCAATTAGGTGACCAAACCTCTCCTTGACAGAACTTCTAGACATTGTCAATATTGCAAATAATAATATGAATAACTTTGTGGTCTCAATTATTGATTTAATAATATAACATATTATGCAGATGATACTGTGACAACAATTGAATCAATAATATGAGAGATATGATCCAGCAATTACTGTAGCAATAATTGAGTATAACTGAGTGACTTTTCACGTAAGCATCAATAATCAATACCATGTGCTACTATGCAACCACACGTATTACTGTACTTTTACTACCGGGTAGTTCAATAGTTTAACGGTAAAACTTTCGCCGTTATTTTTATAAAAAGATATTTATGTTGTTTTCTAACTACGACAATACTTTCGTTATGGGGTTCACCAATGATTGTGCCGTCGTACGAATATTCTTCGACCAATCAAATATTCCCCGATACAACGAATATTTTATATCAACTTGCTTATTTGGCAAAATTTTCAAATATCATCCTTAACTTTAACCTTTATCAATTTAACCATTTACTAAATAACATAATAATTATAAGAAAATTAAATACTTTCATTTCATAAAATTTGGGATCTCACAATCTCCCCTCCTTATGAAATTTCGCCCTCGAAATTTACGTATCTGGTAGTTCGAAGAGATGAGAATACCTTGTTTTCTTTTCGGATTGTACCTTCCCGGTTATTTCCTCTATATCATGATTTTCCCATTGCTCATCTCCTGTGTTTCAGATATCATTCTAGAATATATCTTCAAAACAAAGGTTAATTGACATATCACACTCGGTCCTTAATGATGATACTTGATGATTATCTTTGGCCCATAGTACAAAGATGAATATTTGATTCAAGATGTATATTTATTGATGTTACAGGGATAAAATATTTATGATGGACTTTAAAATTCATAGATGATAGTAGATTTTATTCTCTACTTAACTCTTTTAATGAATTATTGTTTCCGCTGCAGTTGTTGATCTAAAACTTGTTGTCTATTATATTCTATCAGATTTTTCCCTGTTGAAGACTAAGGATAATTTGTTGTATATTATCTTAGTCATAATATTCTTTACTGGGCTAGTTGTGCTCACCCTTTTCCTTTTTGTTCCATTTTTCTTCTCAGGAAGCGAGAATATAGCAGGAACCAGTCGGGGTAGAGAATGATGGTTCTAGACAGTTGTTTTAGCAGTCCTCACTATTTTTGTAAAATAGTGCATCAATAATTGTAATGAGAACTTTATTTGGGTGTGGATATTGTCTAGAAGAAAATATTTGTATTTAAACTCACAGTTTATGTGTGGTCGTATTTTGCACGACAATTGTAATAATAAAGTTGTAGTTGTTTTCTGTACCATGTATTTGGCGACTCAGAATGGGTGATGTATACCTATTTTGGGGGCATCACAGTTAGTATCAGAGATTAGGGATATGGTCTCTGGCGGAGATCGGGGAATAGAACTAGGAGGGGAGAGATGAGTAAATCCTTTGCTAGTGTGTCCTACTTAAGCTTATTTGTTGGTCGGTCATAATATAGGGATATTATGTGTTATATTAATTTGTTTAATTAACCCTTGTTTTATGGAAGTTTTTAAGAATGGCAGCTGAGAACGTTAACAATGGAATGTATGAGACCGTGGAACAACCTTCAATCACTAACCAGGAGAACGTGCAACAGGAAGGCAATATTCCTACTGTAAACAACACTACCGAGCAAATGATGAATGGTGGTATGTTTAGAAGCTTTTTGCAGTTCATGCAAAATCAGACGAGGGAGACTCGTGTACAAAATACGAGTGGAAATGATAGCAACGCGCGGTTTCTCACTGCCAAGCAGTTCAAGGAGTTGGGACCACCAGACTTCTAGGGAAAGCCAAATTCGATTAAGGCAAAAACATAGGTCAAGCAAATTACCAAGGTATTCGATGTCTTGGGATGCACGGAGGAACAGAAGGTTCCATTCGCCACCTTTATGTTCCGTGGTGAGGCAGATTACTGGTGGGAATCTGTGAAGCGTACCCAACCAGCCGCACTCAACATGTCTTGGGAAAGATTTCAAAAGCTGTTCAATAACAAGTACTTTCCTGAAAGTATTTGTCATATGAAGGAGGTAGAGTTTATTAGACTGGAACAGAACAACATGATGGTGTCCTAGTATGAGGCGAAGTTCGCGGACTTATCCAGGTTTACACCTCATTTGGTAGAGAATGAGGAACATATGATGCGGATGTTTCTGAGAGGTCTAAAACCCGAGGTTTGTCAATACCTTATCTCTCATAAATTTTCTTTGTATTCAGATGTTATCAACAGGGCTCAATTATTAGAGTGAGATAATGAGTGTGTTCAACCGAGGGACCACAACCAGGGTCATACCGGTGACAGCAGTCATCGGAGCGATGATAACCAGCGAGGAGGAAAAAATACGGACAAAAGTGATAACCACTCAGGTGGTAATTGTAGCAACCCCGAATTCGGGCCCCGAATCGCCTCGGATCTGGTACACTAATTCTTTTACTAATTGCGGAAGATATAAACATAAATTGTTTATACATTACATTACACACTATTCCCCAAGGTCGAGTAACCTTAACTTAATACACATTTCTTAAAATATCTATTACATAACAATATTTATTACAATACGCTATTACAACTAGCTGCACTTTATAACCCAAGCTGAACTTGGCTTTAATCGTTTCCTGTATCCGAATGCAATCGCTTTATCTGCAATATTTTATCATGATATAGCAAGGGTGAGCATGAAAGTTGCCCAGCAAGTTTATATACAATAACATAACAATATATCATGATTTAAGAGTATGAATAATTGGTTGGCTATAATTCAACAATATGATTGTGAACTAGCAAGAACAAAATTTTGACTGAACAAGTATTTTACATGAACAAACATTTCTGAACCAACTGGTAATGAAGGTGTTCAACCTTTCATACCTGACTTATATATGCAAGATGTACAGAGTACAATTTTCATGGCAATCAGCAATGATTAACCATAAGTTGGAATAAACTACTCTTATTAGAGTTAAGTATGAGAAAACTTGCCTGCACCGTTGATTATCGCAACGCAATTAATAACGCTTTACCCCGAAGACCTAATATTAATAATATAGATCTCCAATATTAGAATAATATCATCACAGTATAATACTGTTATATATATAACCACAGAATAACCTAAACACATTACCACATAAGCCTATCAGTCTATACAGCACATAAGACTAGGTATCAAGTCAAACCATTGCAGTCTGACTCGAAACCAACACAATTCTAACATCTCGACGGTCTAGTCGGACAAAAATCGAGTTTAAGTTCAATTAAACTATGTCTAACCATTTAACCATTATCACAGATAATTTCTTATCAGACAAAATATTTTTTCTAGGCTCGTAATAATTTTCGGATAATTATTACCATTTATCAACATTTTTCAATCCTTAAAACCGTATTTAAATAAATTAAATACCACATAATTCCTTAATCATTAATATTTATTTAATATAAAATATTAATAAAAATCATTACATAATATTATAATATAATTATAATATCACAAAGTATTTTTAATACCTTAAAATCATTTTTATATGATTTTCCAATACTTTAATCCATTATCCGATAATTGCTATTAATATTAAAATATTAATATTTTCATGCCAAAATATCAAAAGTTATAATTTATAACTTAAAATATTTTTATAACACTTAAATCATTTTTATATGATTTATAAAGCATTAATTCCATTTTTCCTTAATTTATTTAATATATCTATTAAATAAACTAATTATCATTAATACTGATTAATTAATGAAATTCATCCCAAAATATTAAAAGTCATCAAAAATAACTTAAAATATTTTCTTTTACCATAATCTTATTTTTCATGATTTTTCATGAATTAAAAACTATTTTTAAATAATTTATTTAATATTATAATTAAATAAATAAATACCATTTATATTCCAAAAATACTAAATATTTTCAAAATATACTCAAAATAGTTAAAAACTATTTTTCAGACTTTAAAATGATTTTTCATAATTTATTATGTATTTTTAATAATTAAAACTATTTTTTTCTAATTTTAAATCAATTTCCGAAAATTAATATATAAACCGTCGCTAAAGAGTCTTTAAGCGACAGAAGTGTCGCTAAATGTGTTCTTGGTGTTCTTCAGACCTTCATAAGCAGTTACAAGGTTACTACTTTGACCGATTTTTACTCTATGATCTAGTTGCTTCTGAACTGGTAAATTATTTTGTTATTGAAGTATACGTGTAGCACTTCAACTGGAATCAAGTTTCATGACAATACTACATCATAACAGAAAGATATCAGCCTCTAAAAATCCTGTCAGGCGTGTTCTTCATTTTCTGGGTTACCCAGAAAATGAAGAACAGTCCGTGGTCACTACTTTGAACCATTAAATCTTTGCCTTATAGGGTCGTTTGTTGTGATCTATTGGTTCTATCTTGTAGAACATATGTCATTGTACATTTCTATTACATCATATCAACATATCAACGCCAAAACAGTACAATCTAGATCGGTCAAACAAGGGGTCAGAAACTATTCTTGGTGAATTCTGGGTTTTCCAGAAATTCAGCCGGACAGTTGGTCAAAGCTACTTTGACCTTAATTTTCTTCCACTCCAGTTATGATCTAAAGGATCTGATGACTTTAACATGTAGTATTCATGTCAGGCTACAAAGATCTACCAACAACATGGCCTAACTACTAATACACAGCAAGATCAGACGCATGAACAAACTTGTCAGACGTTAATAGAATTCTGGGCTGCCCAGATTTTTAGTTTCCGTGAGTGGTCAACGAGGTTTGACCGCTTGTAACTTTTAATCTAGACGTGATCTGGACTTGATTCAAGTCTCAGATCCAAGAGCTAACAACAAAGAACAGATCTATAACATTATACACAACTAAACATTAACAGACAAAGATCTAGAGGCCCTGACATTCGGCTGTCAGGTCTCATTTTTCCACTTTTCCAGATTTCAAAAATCATCAAATCCGAGCACTTTGATGTTATGGGTTTGTATTTTAACAACCCAGATCATCATTTGACACCTTAAAACACATATTTAACCAATCAATTACAACATCAAACATCAGATCATAAAATTTTAAGATTTAGGGTTTATACCATTTTTATGCTTGATTTCTGATTTTGATCCTCTGATCTGCTTCTTGTACACGTGGGGCTTGAACTGAGACTGATCTAACTTAGATTTTAGGAGGTCTTTGTATGAGAGGGAGTTGGTAGGAGATTGGAGAGAAAAATAAACAAAAAAATGAACTTTCTCTCTCCCAAACTCTTAAATAATGCTTTGATTCAATGTATGTTGCTGAATTTCTGAGATTGCTGGACAAAAGTCACATGCTAGTGCTAGGGTTTAGGGCTAGGGTTGGTCACCAACCAAGATATTGCCAAGATTTGCAAGCAATCGCCTAAATAATGCAATAAGGGCATTCTTGTCTTTTCTATTTATTTTCTTGGTTTTTCATGAATTGCAAACCCTTAGGGTTAGGTTTTGAGCAATCTAAGGTCTAGGATTTAGCATTTTAGGGTTTAGGATTTAACCCTTAACTTTGTAATTTAATTTCTACATTTTCGAATTTCGATTTTCAAAATAGAAAATTAACAATTTTAACTTATAATTAGTATTTACTAATTATATTAAAATTTCCTTACTCATACTAAAAACTTACTAATTAGGATTAGTATTTCCTAATTAAAATTACTAATTACGCAAATAGGGTCAAAATGGTCATTAGGGTTTATAAACCGCTAATTAGGGTTTCTAATAGAAAAATTAATTTTCTAATTTAGAAATTAAATCTCGTAATTAGATTAGGGTTTTCTAATTACTCATAAATTGAAATAATTAGGATTAGGGTTTCCTAATTAGCATTGCTAATTTTAGCGATTAATTCCACCACTGAACAATTAGGGTTTCTGACGGAACAATTAGGGTTCCAATAAATTAAAAATTAGGGTTTGCTAAATAATTAACTTTTACCCTAATTAGTACTTGATTAATAGCACTTAAGCATTAAAATTCTCTGTTATATACCCAGATTAGGGTTTCATTTTATCAGCATCTGAAATTAGAGTTTTCAGATCTGGTATTAGGGTTTTAAATTTGGAATTAGGGTTTTGTAATCAATTGTCAAGATTAACCCTAATTAATCTTTTAATTATTTACACTTATGCCATTAAGTTCTCAATTTAGGGTTTCATGTACCCGGAACTGAAACTAGGGTTTCCAGAACCGATTTCTAGGGTTTCTTATTAAACGCTAGGATTTTCTAACCGAACATGTCGTTCTTAATATATACCTAGGATTTGTTACAAATATAATTTATCTGGTCAACCCTTGACCCTTAACCACATTCTGTACACAGAACATAACCATAAACAGAACATAATCACATAAATCCTTAATCCTGAATAATTCACCTATATCCTTTACAAAATTTTGAAATTCTCAAAATTCAATCCCAATAACATTAAACGCATACACTTATTTTCTGTCTAGGTCTATTATTTGACCTAAAATCAATCATTTAAGATTTTAATAAATTCTCAAAATTCTTGTGTTGTCACAGTAATCGTGGCCATGATAATAGGAGAGGTGAGTCAAGTGGAAATTTCAAAAAGAGGAGATTCAACAATGACGGAAAGACATCAGCACCAGCACCAACAACAAATTCTAGGGGAAGAGAACGACCGCCAGTTAGATGCTACAGAAGCGGAGAGGAGGGACACATAAGTCCAAACTGTTCACAGCCTTCCAAGGTGTGTTTCAATTGTGGAAAAGACGGTCATATAGCCCGATTTTGTTCGATAGCGAAGTTAAGTCCAGCTGGGACGGCGGCACCAAAGGCTACTACGGACAAAACAAAGTCGATGGTTCCTGCAAGAGCGTTTATCGTGACTGGCCAAAATGTGACGAACCCGAATGAGGTGATCATGGGTAAGCTAATCATAAATGCTTGCGAAGTTTATACCTTACTGGATACCGGTTCTACCCATTCTTTTATCTCTCCTACTTGTGCTCAATGTTTAAACTTGACTCCGGAGAAATTAGACTTTGACTTATATGTTGAAACTCCGTTAGGAGAAACTTTTGTTACATCCACTGTTTATAAATCTTTCTTGATCTAAGTTGGCACAATCACATTACCTATTGATCTTATCTCTTTAAAGATATTTGCATTTGATATGATTTTAGGGATTGATTGGTTAACTACTCATCATGCCAAAATTGATTGTTTTCGTAAGGTTGTTAGTTTTCATATTCCTAACTAACCTATTATGCGAATTCAAGCAACCAAACCACTAAAGTTAATCACTGTCATATCAAGCCATAAAGCCATTCGTTTATTAAAAAATTGATGTCAAGCTTTCTTAGTCCATGTTATAGACTTGAACAAAAACACGTCAGATTTGAATAATATTTATATTGTTAGTGAAATTCCTAACGTATTTCCTGAAGAACTTCCTGGTCTACCCCCGGAACGTGAAGTCGAATTCTTTATTTTTAAATATTATGGTGTGGATTTGATATAATATTATAGTTGTGGGTAATATTTATAAATTTTGAAAAATATGCAAGTTGTTGGATAATATTCGATTGGTCGGGGAATATTCTTTTTGTCGGGGAATATTCGTACGACGGTACAATCATTGGTGGACCCCACAACGAAATTATTGTCGGATTTAGAAAACGACAAAAATATTTTTATGAAAATAACGGCAGAAATTTTACCATTAAAACTGTTGAACTACTCGGTAGTAAAAGTACAGTAATATGCATGGTTGCATAGTAGCACACGTTATTGATTATTGATGCTTACGTGAGAAGTCACTCAGTTTTGTTCAATTATTGCTACAGTAATTGATGCATAGTATCTCACATTATTTGATTCAATTATTGTCAATATTTTATATATTATTAAATCAATAATTGAGACGACGAAGTTATTAATATTATTATTTGCAATATTAACGATGTCTAGAATTTTTGTCAAGGAGAGGTTTGGTCACCTAATTGCGCATCAATAGGGAGAAATCCTTATTAGAAAGCCCCTCTTTCCTGGGAACGACCTGGTCGATTAATAGTGTGAATTATAATAATGATGATGAATTTGTTTTATTATTATTATAAATGTAATAAAACAGAAAACTTTTTATATAAAACAGAATACTTTTTATAAAGTTTTTTTTATTTGATTATAAATAAAATATAATATATTTTATTATGCATAGTATTTGCATAGCGCATGCATAGTGTTTGCATAGTAAAATCTTTTAATATAAACATAATACTTTTATAAAGTTATCTATTTTATTAGATTATAAATATAATATATTATATTTTATTATGCATAGTATTTGCATAGTGCATGTATAGTGTTAGCATAGTAAAATCTTTTTATATAAAACATAATAGTTTTATAAAGTTATCTGTTTTATTAGATTATAAATAAAATATATTATATTTTTATTATTCATAGTGTTTGCATAGTGCCTGTATAGTGTTTGTATAGTAAAATCTTTTTATATAAAACATAATACTTTTATAAAGTTATTTATTTTATTAGATTTTAAATAATATATGAATATATTTATAAATAGAATATATTATATTTTATTGCATAATATCCTTTCCATTCTCCTATAAATAGGATGCTTAGATAGAATTGAAAACACACCAGAAGTTCAGAGAATTCTTCTTCTATAATCTTGAGCGTATTTCTTTAGAGTTTAAGAAAGCTTTGAGCGTAGAAAATAGTACAAGTTTTCTTCAAGTATATCCCCGCCCTACCCGTCGGAATACTCTTCTTTTTAAGGTAAGGGGTATTATTCTTTCGTATTCATGAAGAGAATTATTTTCTTTCAATACTCGTAAGAGCTGTTATTCCATTCTTTATTATTATGTTGGAATAACCCGTCTATGCGAATTACCGTATACATGGTGAAATTCTTCTGTTATTCCATTCTTTATTATTCTGTTGGAATAACATGTCTGTGCAGTCTATCGCATGCTTGGTGAATTCTGTTGTTATTCTATTCTTTATTATTCTGTTGGAATATCCCGTCTGTGCGGATTACGCATAACCTGGTTCCATTCTTTATTATTCTGTTGGAATATCATGTCTGTGCGATTTACGCATGACCTGGTTCCATTCTTTATTATTCTGTTGGAATAACTTGTCTGTGCAGATTACGCACGCCTGGTGAATTCTTTTATTATTCCATTCTTTATTATTCTGTTGGAATAACATGTCTATGTGGATTACCACATGCATGGTGAATGATCCTTCGTATTTATTCTTTATTAAATTATGAAAATAATCTGTCTACGTGGATTACCGCATAGCGAATGAAAATCCATTTGCAGTTTCGTATATTCTATTAAACTCGTATGAAATATCATTTCTTTTGTACTCGTCATGAAAAATCATTTTATTTGGTATTTTTCTGTTATGAGTTACTATTCACATGTTACTATTCACTCTAGTATTATTCACTCGGGTATTAGGGGCACTTTTCGTGCCGGAGTACTATTCATGAGTTACTATTCACGGGTTACTATTCACCCGAATATTATTCACTCGGGTATTTTGAGTACTTTTCATGTCGGGGTACTATTCACGAGTTACTATTCCCGAAGTACTATTCACAGGGTACTATTCACGATGAAAAATTGATTCTTTTCTGTCCAAATTATTTTTGGTACATGAATATTATTCTTGAATTTTACTCTACAAAGCAGTATCATGTTGACAATTTGGACGTTATTGATTCCTGGATAAATTAATTTATAAATCTTTAAATTTTATTCTTGAACTTGTTTTATTGAATTGTCATCATCCTCATGCTTATATTATGTTGAAAGTCATCTGTGGCCTGTAGTGCATAGATGGACTTGGTATGATTATGACCAGAGATTATTCGGTATAATCATGACCGTAATGTTATAAATGATATGGAAAAAGTCCTCATTGGCCCGTAGTGCATTGATGGACAGTTTTTGGTATGATTATTGTTATGGATTCTCTTCGGCCAATGTTGCAAAGATGAATTGTTTTATGGCATGATCAGGACCGTTGATGAAAACACGATTATCTTTGGCCTGTAGTGCATGGATAATTTGTGGTCGTGATACTAAAGAATATCCTTGGCCTGTAGTGCAGGGCTGATTTGATGATGTGGATTATTTATTTAGCTGAGTCTCAGCGATAAAAGTGATGAAAAACCTTTTAAATCATAGAAGATAGTAGATTTTATGCTCTACTTGACTCTTCTAATGGATTGTTTATTCCGCTACAATTGTTGATCTAAAACTTGTTGTTCATTATATTCTATCAGTTGTATACTGTTGAAGGCTAAGGATAATTTATTCTGCATTATCTTAATCATAATATTTCTTACTGGGCTAGTTGAGCTTACCCTTTTGCTTTCATTGTTCTCTTCAGGAAATGAGAGCATAGCCGAGACTAGTCGGGGAACGGAGTGATGGTCCGAGATGGTGTATTAGTAGTCCTCACTATTCTATAAAATAGTGTGATAATAAATGTAATGAGGACTCTATTTGAGAGTGGATATTGTCTAGAAGGCAATATTCCTGTTTAAACTCTCAGCTATGTTTTATCGTATATTACACGACGTTTGTATAATTAAGTTTGTATTTGTATTCTGTACTATGTATTTGGCGACTCAGAATAGGTGATGTATATCTATTTTGGGGGCGTCACAGATTTCGTGAAGGTGGTAAGAACACTATAAATATCAGGCTTATATATGATTTTAAGGTACATGCAATTTATTACTTTCCAGCATAAGAGCATTAAGCCTCCATTGTTAACGTCCTTATATCAGCTTGTACTTATTCTCACACTGGAGCTATCTCTCGTCGGCCCAAGCCCTCAAGTTTTCGGTGTTTACTCGTTTCTGTGTAGGATTGGACGCACTTTGGTAATTAAAGCGCGTGTATGGATCTTGGCGTTAACACAGACATAAATAAATATCAAGTTTGATTCCAATTCAGCCTAGATAATTTTTAGAAAACTTCTCAATTTGCATAGTGCATAAATTATTTTCATATGCAAATGATAAAGACAAAGTTATGAATTTTAGAATAAAAATCTTCTCTTCCTAAAAAATGAAAGAAATAAATATTTATAGCACAAAGAAACAAAGATGTGAAAATCTATCAAAATAAGGGATCAATAATGATAATTTAACTATCAAGGAAAAGCTTATGTTTTTTATTTTTCAAAGTAAGAAGATATGAATTCAATCTCAACAAAAGTAAACAAGTAATCATTTCAAATGAAAATAAGCAATTTTTGTTAAGTTGGAGGATAGGGGAATTGAGAGACACATCATGTTACTGCGTGAGTTATCTTTAAAATAATACTCTTTCCGTTCTTTAATATAGGTCGTTTTAGACATGTGCACGAGAATTAAGGAAATGATTGAAAAGTATTAACTATACTATCAATTGTCTATAATACTCTTTACCTCACTTATTTCATACTCTCTCTCCAATAACATATTAACAATTTCCTATAATTTTACTCCTAAAAAATCAAAATAGTCTTATTTACTCTTATTTTCTTTCTTTTTCTCTTTCCAAAAAACACTTTAATTATCAGATTTTTAAAGAAAAAAGATGAAAGAATTTTATTGGGAGGAGAAAGAGGCTTAAGAGTGGAGGAGATCATAAATATGGATCAAAAAATTAGGAGTAATAAGGGGCAATTTGAGAAAAATAGTGATCAATTCTCCTAGATAACCAAAAACGATAAATAATTAGGAATAACAAAAAAAGTCTAGAACGACCTACATATAGGAATGGAGGGAGTATTATTTTTTAAAAAAATATTATTTTTTATATTATATAAAATAATATTATTTTTATGTCCCTCATTTCCTTTTCTTTTCTTTTTTTGTGCTTTAGTCCAATCCAATTCCGCAAACAAAGGTGACCTAAGAAAATCATAAATAAGGACAAAAAACTCACGAGCATGATAATTAGTTAATTACAAACTACAAAGAAGGAAACTTCACCCAAGTAGTGGTGCACAACAGGCCGGCCTGGCCTGATCCGGCCCAAGCCTGCCAGGCCTTAGCCGTTGACCAGGCCAGGTCAGGCCTTGACTTTTTAACTGCAGGCCGGGCCGGGCCAGGTTCAAAACTAAAAATTATGACCTGTTGAGGCCTACAGGCCAGGCCGGGCCAGGCTTTAAACCAAGTAAGCCCCTCTTTACTTAAAAAATTAAACTAAGATTCCCCTCCCTTCTATTGAAGAAAGGTGGGAAAAAAAATATTTTACTAGACTATGTGGGAATATGCCAAACTTGGCTTCCATTTATTACATTCAGCTAGTACAAAAATTTTTAACTAGACTATGTGGGACAATGCTTTGCTTTGCCAACCCAACAAGCCCATGGGCATTGTACTTTCAATTTATTACATTCAGCCAGTACAAAAAAATTTTAACTAGACTGTGGTACTATGCTTTGCTTTGCAAACCCAACACAAGCTCAAGGGCATTGAACTTTAAAAATTTGAAATTGACCTATCCTCTATTTATAGAAGAAAAGTAAGGACAAAAGATGTTAACTAGACTATGTGGGACTTTGAAACAAAAATGCAATTGAACTTGTTCAAGATATCTTTACTTTTGCTGCATGAAGAGTATGTTTGTTGAGCTCCTGGACTAGATTGAGGGCCAAAACCACCACTACCTGCTACACGAGCAACCGCAGCTGCATCATCATTTAATTAAACACAAAAATACAAGTATATATCAAAAATTCAACAGATACATATATATATTGTCTGAAATTAAGTCTAGTAGTGGAGTGGAGTGTTTTATTTAATTTTGAAGATTGGATGGTACCTCTGCATCTAATGGGCTTCCCGGCTGTTTTGGTGGCCTCCTCCATTTAGGATTCAGACAAACAAGGTGTAAAGTTATGAAGAATAGGATTAATCTTGGCCGGGGGTTTGGTATGGTATAATTTGAAACGAAATTATCTTCTTCTCACGTATACTAGACGTGGGTAGCTAGCTAGTTTGACTAGTACGTACGTAAACGTATATGTTATAATATCACCACCATTGAATTTGTCAGCTTACGATTCTCTATATTAACTTGTACTACTACTCTACTACTACTACTACTACTACTACTACTAAACAACACACCTTTCTGACTTTGAACTTGTTGGTGGAGTAATACTACTATGTGCATGTCTGCTAAATCTCAAAAGTCCCACATTGAAAAGACTTGCTAGTAATACAATATTTCACAATGTCTTACAAAATGAAAAGTCCCACATTGAAAGGGGTATGCAAATATAAGGAGGATACAATGTTTATCTTATAAATGCAAAGTCCCACATTGAAAGGGGGATGCAAGTATAAGGAGGATTTCCTTATAAAAAGACTTGCTAGTAATACAATATTTCACAATGTCTTACAAAATGCAAAGTCCCACATTGAATGGGGTATGCAAATATAAGGAGGATTTCCTTATAAAATGACTTGCTAGTAATAATAATACAATATTACACAATGTCTTATAAAATGCAAAGTCCCACATTGAAAGGGGTATGCAAATATAAGGAGGATTTTCCTTATAAAAAGACTTGCTTGTATTACAATATTACACAACTAAAGATTTTAAGCCGGATTAGGTAGCTGGGCCAGTCCAGGCTATGAAACAGGCCGGTCCAGGCTAGAACTAGGCCGTAGGCCGGGCCAGGCCAGGCTTTTTGGAAGGCTGGGCCAGGCCGGATATGTGTCATTAATTCATGGTCTGTTCTTGGTCTAGCAGGCCGGGCCAGACCGATCCAGGCTTTGACCAGGCCGAGCTTTGACCAGGTCGGGCTCGGGCCGAATCAAGGCCAGGCCCCAGACCGCAGGCCATTTGTGCACCACTACACCCAAGTGTGAACCGTAGGGGCACACTTAACAAGGAGATGGGGCTGCGTCGCCTTGTGGTCACTTGATGACGAAGAATCAACGGTGGCCTTCGATTCCATAATTCAACCGTCCAATTATGTAGATTTCCCATATATATATATATATATATATATATATATATATATCAACCCCGTATATGTTATTCTCAGTGTGTGAATATATATAGATTCCTCAAAAAGCAGAGTGGAATTCTGGAATAATTCTCCTTCACAGGTAAAGCTTCTAATCTTATTATTATTATTCTCTCTCAACATTTCATTTCATCAAATTCAGAATTTTAGATATGTTACAATATCTTGTTAAACTGTTTGCTTAGATTTTGTAATCTCAAGAACTACTCATTTCAATTCCCAATTTGTTTGACTTATTGTTTAGAGATATGTTAGTTGAGCTCTATGCTATTTACTAGCAATTTATTTAAATAATTTGATTATTGTAAAATTGAGCAGACCCCAGAAAATATTCATTGATTATTATTAAATTACTTTTACTTATTTTTAGCTAACAAGAAGTTGTCAAATCTTGGGTTTGACGGATTTTAATTAGTGTAGAATTTTTGGGAATAGGGATTTTCTAAATCCATGCCGCTATATTCACCGTCTGTTGCTACTCAATTGTTTCAGTAAGGCTGTGTATCAGTGTTTGGCAACTAAATTTCAAGCTTTGGGTATGGAATTGGAAGCACATTTGGGATTCCGTATAAATGAATTTAGTTGATATGTTTGGCATCTCAATTTGAAGACTTTGAATTGGAGCTGAACACCAAATTTTAACTAAATTTCAAGTCCATGATAATGCAGATGTGCTTTCAATTCCAATTCTGATGTTTGGTATTAAGTTGCCAAACATAGAATAACTTTGGCGTTCAATTCGCATAGCTTTATATGATGCTGCCTGCAGAATTTGAGATCTTTGGAATAGTTTGCATTCTCGGTTGCTGAACAATTGGCTAAAAATTTGTGTTTATTTTAATTTTTGATATGGTTTTTACAAAACCTTAAACCAAGCTTATGACTGGTGGCTCGCACCAATTAAAGCATGGTAATAGTTTATTACTAGGGACAGTGCAGAATTGTTCCCTCACATTTACATATTCTTATGTTACGTTTGGATTGGTGGAATGAGAAAGGGAATGAAATGACTCATTCCTATGGAATGAAAAAATTGTGTTTGGTTGCGATTGGACTGAAAAAAATTGTGTTTGGCTCCTTGGGGGAGGAATAACATGGAATAATTCATTCCAACTAGAATGGAATGAATCATTACACTCTTCATTCCATTCCTTCAATCCAAACGTATTATTGAATTAGGGAATTTTTTAATTTTTTTTATCATAGCTAAACTAGTAGTCTAATACTCTTCACTCTTCCCTTTTAAAAGAGAACTAATGATTATAATCTATTCTCTAAGTAATTCTTACCTATGTTGGAAGTAGCGCTTTTGGATGTTTTTTGGTAGAGCTCTCATTCTAACTTCTCCCAGATAATTTCATTCTGTTATTTAAACCGAACACATTTGCCTCTATGTGAGACCCCATCCCCCATATACCTCCATCAGTCAAACCTATAATCATTCATGATCAACTGTTACAGCTTACTACTTTTTCCATAAGATGTTTTAGTTTGGGGTTTCTAGAGATTTTTGTCAAGATGAGTTAGCAACAAAATAGGTTGTAGCATGGTTACTAGGATCGATTAATCAACAGGGTGCACAAAACGGGAAAGGGTTCGTGGAACGTTACCTTGGGTGGAATGTACCCGGTTTGCAGAACGCAGGGCAATTAGAGTTCCATGTAATCTTGGGTTGCAGTGCTTGAAGAGAGAAATGAGCAAAATCTGTCGTATTTAGGATTAGAAAGTTGTATTTTGTATCATTTCTTTGATGTATTCCAATTGGTAATACTAGTTAAACCAATCAACTGGAAGCTCAAAACTTGGTTAATAATTTAATAGAAAATCAACGTGCAAAGCATCAATAAAGTTAAACATTCTTACTCTTTAGAAGTTTATGTTTTCTCTCTTGTATTTTAATAACACCGAGGCACAATTGTAGTTGCCAGAGAATATATGGCTTCTTTAGCAACTGCCGAAGCTTGTGATACAAATGCAGCACTTTTGGCAAATGGCGATCTGCGTGTCCTGCAACCGGTCTTCCAGATTTATGGACAATGTCGAGCATTCTCGGGCGCCATCGTGACTCTTAAGGTATTCGAGGACAATGTGCTGGTTAGGGAGCTTCTTGAAACCCGAGGCGAAGGCAGGGTTCTAGTTATAGATGGTGGAGGCAGCATGAGATGTGCCCTGGTGGGTGGGAATTTGGGACAGTTGGCCCAAAATATGGGGTGGTCTGGTATTGTGGTCAATGGCTGCATTCGAGACGTGGATGAGATCAACGGCTGTGATATTGGGGTTAGAGCGTTGGCATCTCATCCCCAGAAATCGAACAAAAGAGGCATTGGGGAGAAGCATTGTCCGATTCATATTGCAGGAACCTTGATTCGTGGTGGGGAATGGTTGTATGCAGATAGTGATGGTATTCTCATCTCTACAACTGAGCTCTCTGTCTGAAGCATTATAAGAGTTTTGTTGTGAGTAATAACAAATCATCACTTATTGAAGATGAAATAATTTTAGCAATTTGCTTTTTCAGTCATTTATGAAGCTCTCAGCTAGGTAGTGATCAGGTGAAGACATGTCACATAAAATTAAATAAGGGTAATGTTAGAAGTCTCAATTTTATTATCATTACATTTAGGGTAAAATGTAATTTACTACATGTAGATGTAGTTTAGGGGTTTTTTGGACATCACCACTTGTGGTTTTAAAACCAATGTTATTAAATCCGGACCGGTTCACCGATTCAACTGGTAAAAAACGAAATCGGTCGGCTCTTCGGTCCGATTCAGTCCGATTTTATTGATTTAGTCAAAAACCGATTGAGTCGATTGACCACCCGGTCCAACCGATGGTTTAATCGGTAAAACCGGTTAATTGACCCAATGAACCGATTTTTAATTTATCTTTTCTTTTTGTACCAAAAAAGTTTTAATATTAAAGTTAACCACTTTTAGTAATATTGTAATTCAACTTTATTATATTTTAGTTCATAAAAAATGAGATTTTTTAAAATTTTATTAATTACTAATAATATATATTTTTATATATTAATGACGTTACTGAGTCAATAACGGTTCAATCATTAGTTAGACCAATTACCCATACACTTGATATTTTTTTCAATCTGGTATGTAAGCCTTGTTTAAAACCACCAAATTGAACGAAATAGGAATAAATTGAAACTAAATTCCTTAATTGAAAATATTAGAAGAAATAAGTTAAAAATAAATTTAATTTATTTTTCTCAAGTTACATGAGATAAATAGGGTAATTTAGACCTTTGCATATGAAATATAACATTTGGATAACATAATAACTCTATCTTGGGCGAGTGCAACACACTCACCGCCATCTTGGATGGAAAAGAGGCAATGTGCTAAATTGCATTTTACCCTTACATTTATCGAATATATTTTTTGTAACCAATTGTCATAAAATATTATTAAAATATTCAATACCTTAAAAACCCTTAAAAACAATACCACTATATAGAAGTTTTTTTCCAAAAGTTTGAGCAGCCACAGTTTTAATAAAGAGAAGCAAAAGAGAGATATTTTGCAAGAAAAGAGTTAAAAAAATAATCCACATTCAAGCGAGTAAGATTTTATAAAAATATAAAATTTCCCTAGCAGAATTAATCATTCCTTACCACTGCAGGCTATTGGGGTGGGAGATTAAATTCCCTACTCCAAATGTTGTAATGAATCTTAATGATACCAAAACAATTATGATAATGATAATAATCATTGTTTTCATACTCGGACCAAATCGGCCGATTGAATCCATTTTATATCCAGTTAGATTTGACTCGATTGAATTAATTTGGTCAAAATTTAGATTAAACCTATTTTTTATTATTTTTTAATAATTTTTTTGTACTAAATTTTTTAATATTAAAATTAGCCATTTTTAATAATATTATAACTCAATTTTATTATATTTTAATTCATTAAAAATGAGATTTTTAAAATTTTATTAATTACTAATAAATAATAATATTTTTGATGTCACCGGTTCAATAACGGTTAATGGTTGAACCAGTGATCCATCCACCAAATAACTTTTTCGATTTGATGATCGATTCGAGTTTGAAAACATTAATAATAATAATAATAATAATAATAATAATAATAATAATAATAATAATAATAGGACTAGGATTACTAGTACTAGTAATAGACCTGACAATATAGGTTGAGAACCATCTACTTAACCAAAATTCATTGGGTCTAATTGGGTTGGTTAACTATTTTTTATGTCATGAGTTGGTTTAGTTTTAAACCTATATTATGAATTACAAATAGGAACAATTACATATTCTATTATATTTTTGAAAATAATTACAACAATAGTGTACTTATAAAATATTTATACAATTAATACAATTTTAAAATTATTTACAATATTAGTGCAATTAGGATTCCTTAATTTAGGGATTAGTTATCCTCATAACTTCTTCTCTTTCTCCCCATCTAGAACATGTAAGACCCCAACTTTTATGAATAAAAATGAATTTTCTATAAATATCATTTTTGAATATTATGGAGTGGATTTAATATAATGTTATAGTTGTGGGTAATATTTATAAATTTTGCAAAGTACGCAAGTTGTTATATTATATTTTATTGGTCAGGGAATATTCATTTTAACATGGAATATTCATACGACGGCACAATCATTGGTGGACCCCACAACGGAATTATTGTCGGATTGAGAAAACGACAAAAATATTTTTTATAAAAATAACGGCGAAAGTTTTACCGTTAACTGTTAGAATACCCGGTGGTTAAAATATAGTAGCACATGGTGTTTGTAACGCCCCCAAAATAGGTATACATCACCTATTCTGAGTCGTCAAATACACGGTACAAAATTCAGATACAAACTTAAATATACAACATGAGTTGTGAATTTTAATACAATCATTGTCTTCTAGACCGTATACAAACTCAAAATAAGTCCTCAATACATTTATTATCACACTATTTCACAGAATAGTGATGACTACTAATACTATCATCTGGACCGTCACTCCGTTCCTCGACTCGTTCCAACTATATTCTTATTTCCTGAAGAGAACAGTGAAAGAAAGGGTGGGCTCAACTAGCCCAGTAAGAAATATTATGACTAAGATAATGCAGGATAAATTATCATTAGCCTTCAACAATGTTAAACTGATAAAATATAATAGACATCAAGTTTAACTGCAGCGGAACAAGCAATTCATTAAAAGAGTCAAGTAGAGAATAAAATCTACTATCTTTTATGATTTAAAAAGGTTTTTCATCACTTTTTATCGCTGAGATTCAGCTTAATAAATAATCCACATCATCCCTGCACTACGGCTAAGGATATTCATTAGGGTCACGACCACAAATTATTCATGCACTACGGGCCAAGGATATTCGTGTATTCATCAATGGTCATGATCATGCCAACAACTGTCCATCAATGCACTACGGGCCAATGAGGACTTTTATCACATCATTTATAATATTACGGTCATGATTACACCGAATAATCCCTGGTCATAATCATACCAAGTCCATCTATGCACTACAGGCCACAGATGACTTTAAAAAAATATAAACATGAGGATGATGACAATGATATAAGAATTCAATAAAACAAGTTCAAGAATTAATTTATTCAGGAACTAAAAACGTCCAAATTGTCAACATGATACTTCTTTGTAGAGAAAAATTCAAGAATGCTCATAAGAATATTTTCATGAAAAGATACTGGATGAAGCGCAAATATCAAGGATATTCCACTAATTTTATGGAGTATAGAAGTCCAAACTTTAACCAACTGAATATAATAAAGAATGGAATAACAAAAGAAATCATTAGGCCTGCGATAGACCGCACAGGCAGGTTATTCTAACTGAATAATAAATAACGGAACTAGGTTCGGCGTAAAATGCATAGACATGATATTCCAACAGAATAATAAAGATGGAACCAGGTCCAGCGTAAAACGCACAAACAAAATATTTCAACAGAATAATAAAGACGGAACCAGGTCCGGCGTAAAACGTACAGACAGGATATTCTAACAGAATAATAAAGAATGGAATAACAGAAGAATTTCACCATGTATGCGGTACTTCACATAGACAGGTTATTCCAACATAATAATAAAGAATGGAATAACAGAAGTTCTCTTCATGAAGACGAAAGAAAGAAATAATACCCCTTACCTTAGAAGAAACTGAATATAGAAGTGGTGAAGTAGCAGAACACTTTTCTTCTTTCTCTCTATAGTTTCTCTCTCTAGAGTTTCAGTGAATTCGTAAGAAATAATGAAGGAATGAGCTTCTATTTATAGAAGAATGGACTGAATAGTAACTAATTTTTGAACGGTCCAGATTGATTTACTTTTAAACGGACGGTCCATATTAATTTACTATAAAATATTCTAATAAAACAAAATCTTTTAAATAAAATATAATATTATATATATTATATATATAACATATGCTAAATTAGTTACGGGTTATTACCCCTGTGAACTCTCCCCTGCCATTATTCAAACTTTTACATATATATATATATATATATATATATATATGCATATAGTACTCATCCCGTGAAAATCTCTTAACACCCATTGACTTTCTTTTTTATTCCTTCACCAAAAGCAACATTATACCATATATATATATATAGGGCTATATGTATATACACAGCTGTGTATTACACAGTCGGACTATAGCGACAGATTTTTTGGGCTATGGCGACGGTTCACCCATCGCCATAGTCAGAATAGCTATAGCGACGGGTGAAACCGTCGCCATAGTCCAAAAATCCGTCGTCATAGCCGACTGTGTAATACACAGCTGTGCACATACATTTTTCCCATATATATATATATATATATATATATATATATATATATATATATATATATATATATATATATATAACATACACCCACACACTAACAAATAATAGTATTCCATCCCATAAATCACCCCTCCGCGAATCAGATTTATTTCCCTCCCCCACCTCATTTTTCTTCCAGTGGGCCCCACATGTGGCCCCACCTTTATTATAAAGAATAAATTTCCACCGATTATTTTGAAAAATGGGTAAATAGGGTTCATAAAAATAACAAATATTTCATAAAAAAAATCCCTCAATATTTTTAACAACATTTATCATCATTATTATAATTCACAATATTAGTTGACCAGGTCGTTCCCAGAAAAGGGGGGCTTTTCAATAAGAATTTCTCCTTATTGGTGCGCAATTAAGTGACTAAACCTCTCATTGGCAGAACTTCTAGACATCGTTAATATTGCAAATAATAATATTAACAAATTTGTTATCTCAATTATTGATTTAATAATATATAAAATATTGACAATAATTAAATCAAATAATGTGAGATACTATGCAGCAATTACTGTAGCAATAAATGAACAAAACTAAGTGACTTCTCACGTAAACATCAATAATCAATACCGTGTGCTATTATGCAACCACGCGTATTACAGTACTTTTACTACTGAGTAGATCAACAGTATTAACGGTAAAACTTCCGCCGTTATTTTCAATAAAATATTTTTGTCATTTTCTCAATCCGACAATAATTCCGTTGTGGGGTCCACCAATGATTGCGCCGTCGTACGAATATTCCCCGACCAATCGAATATTATATAACAACTTGCGTACTTTGCAAAATTTATAAATATTACCCACAACTATAACATAATATCAAATTCATTTCATAATATTCAAAAATGATAATTATAGAAAATTCATCTTTATTCATAAAAGTTGGGGTCTTACAATCTCCCCTTCTTATGAAATTTCGCCCTCGAAAATAAGATACGTACCTAGTATGTCGAAGAGGTAAGGATACCTTGATTTCATTTCAGATTCTAACTCCCAAGTTATTTCCTCAACATCGTGGTTCCTCCATAAAACTTTGACTTGAGGTATAACCTTGGAGCATAGAATATGTTCCTTCTTATCCAAGATTTGAACAGGAACCTCTTCATACGTTAAATCTTCCGCTATTTCGTCCGGTTCTAACTCAATAATGTAGTTTGGGTCTTTCACATATTTACATAACATGGTTATATGAAAAAAATTATGAACACGAGACATACTTGGCGGTAAAGCGAGTCTATAGGCTACAATCCCTACTCGATCGAGAATTAAAAATGGGCAAATGAATCGAGGATTGAGTTTTCCTCTCTATCCAAATCTCGTAACTCCTTTCCATGGAGTAACACGTAACAACACATGACCTCCAATATCGAATTCCACGTCCTTTCGATGAAGATCAGCATAACTCTTTTGTCGATCTTGTGAGGTTTTTTATACGTTGTCGGATCGTTTAAATCTTTTCTGTAGTCATACGTACTAACTCCGGTCCCAACAACGTTGCTTCACCCACCTCATCCCAGCATACTATAGAACGACACTTTCTTCCATATAACGCCTCGAATGGAGCTATGCCAATACTTGCTTGATAACCATTATTGTAGGAAAACTCCACCAATGGTAAGAACTTGTCCCAACTTCCCTTGAAGTCAAGGACATAGAGTCTTAATAAATCTTCAAGAGTTTTAATAGTCCTTTCTGATTGTCCGTCCGTCTGAGGATGATATGCCGAACTCAATCGTAAATCCGTGCCCATAGCTTTTTACAAACTAACCCAAAATCGTAAAGTGAATCTTGGGTCTCGATCAGAAACTATGGATACTGGCATACCATACAATCTTACAATCTCGTTTATGTAAATACGAGCAAGACGTTCAAGTGTATAAGTTTCTCGTATTGGTAAGAAATGAGCAGACTTGGTCAATCTATCAACAATGACCCAAATTACATCTATGCCTTGAGAAACCTTGGGAAGACCAGTAACGAAATCCATGGTAATGTGCTCCCACTTCCATTCTGGAATTCTAAGTGGTTGCAATGGACCTTTTGGTACTTGATGCTCCGCCTTGACTCGTTGACAAGTTAGACACCTTGAGATAAACAGCGCTATCTTTCTCTTCATATTGCCCCACCAAAATGTATGTCGAAGATCATGATACATTTTGGTACTCCCAGGATGGATTGCAAACGGTATGTTGTGCGCCTCCATCATGATTTTATACTTTAACTCAGGATCGTTAGGAACACAAAGTCTGGAGTTAACTTGAAGTATTCCTTCTTCATCGATTCTTGCTTCCGGCATAGCACCTTCTTGTACTTTCTTCCTC